>JAEHOC010000021.1:0-687500 GCA_016834605.1 Chlamydomonas incerta | reverse complement strand
AGGACCGGATACACGCACCTCAAGGGACTGGCGCACGGGGCATTTTTGCAAGTTGGTTGAAGGTATGAGCTTTGGGAGTTCTGCATCTTTTGCCCGGGGAACAGAGGCCGGGGGCAGGGCCAGGATGGGTACTACACGCCCGTTTCCTGGAGGCTGCGTCGCTGCGTGCTTGATGCACTGGCAGAGCTGCTCAGCTGCACTGGAATAATGCTGCTGAAAGAGCGCCAACGCAGGCTGGGGGCACTTGCAACAGCGCCAGCAAGCGGCAGCGGGGCTGACACGGTGGGCACTAGAATACCTGTATTTCGTGCTGCTGGACAGCTGGAGCGCCAACGTGGGCTGGGGGCAGGAAAGTTACACGGCGAATACGGAAATCTGTCACAGGCGCCGCCCCTGCTGTCTTCGTAAGATACGAGCACTGTGAATCGGCGTCACCTGGTACCGGTGGAGCGCGACTGGTCCGGGTCCACATAGATTGGGATTCATTACAGGCGCGAGATGTTGCTGGGTGATCCCCATTCACAGCAGCAGCCGGCGTTGCCTCCACCGCCCAATGCAGTGGGTTTCAGCCCCATGCCGGCATCACACGCCACTTTATGACTCAAGCTGTTGCTCAGTTCATCCAAGGAAGCCAGAGACCGCACGCGCACGGTCGAGATTTATAATAGCAAGACATTGCAGTCCGCCTCGGTCCAATCCTGACGCACCCCGACACCCCATCAGAAACCTCAAGTTGCAGTCCTTCGGTCCTTGCCTCAATCAAGCAAGGGCACAACCAAAACCAACCGCGCACATGCTTGCAGTCAGCGAGAGCAGCAGCAGACACACAGCCGTCGCCACTGAATACGGTAGATCACGATGCCGGAGCCTCACACGCATGCCTGGATTTATCACGAAAAAGGCAGCGGCAGGACCGCACCCACAGGTGCTCGCGCGGCCGCCATCATAGAAGTCAATGTGAAAGAAACACGAAGAGACCAAAAGAATGACGTATGTGAGCAGGCATTTCCCCGCTCCAAGACCGGTACTCGCCAGCCCCGCCCCCGCGCAGTGCTAATGCCCGATGCCGCTGCCCCCGGCCGCACACCCCTGCCACACCACCGGCAATGCTTTCACGCGCCCCGCAGTCGCAGCTCCCGCTCCGGCTCCGCGCGCCACAGCACCGCCAGCTCTTGGACTTACAAACACACACCGGCTGGCGCTCGTGGCGAAAGCCGCGGGTTTTCCCGCTTCTGCCCTGCCGCCGCTGCCGGGCATGTCTGCAGGCACTCCTCACAAGCGGGCCGCTCCATTCTCCATTTGTTTATAACCTTTTGGTAGCCACGCGCCCACGTCCCCGCCTCCTCCCCTCCACCTTCCCCACGACCCGCAAGCGTGTCTGTACTCACGCTTGTCATACTCCCATGCTTGAACCCCTGTTATAACACCGTCGCCCTAGCATCCTAAGCCACCGCATCATTGATTGCTTCACGAGTCGTCGTCGCTGTCGTACTTCATGCTGGTGGCCGCCTGCCGCGCCTCGTTGTACCAGGCGGGCGGCGCGGGCGGCGTGGACACGGGCAGGCCGGCCGTGGGCGGAGAGGCGCCGCCGGAGGCTGTGCGGGGTGGAGGACGTAAGGGAAAATGTTGACTTCTCCGGAGCGAAGTACGAGCGTCGGAGAAGGCAGGTTCTCACGACGCTTAAGTGGTTTGGCACGGAGTGCCGTACGAGGCGCTGTTGCGCCTCTAAGTATCGCAGCTGCTGCTGGGAGCAGCATCTGCCGTTTGTCTTTCTATCTTACAGTACTGTTATGCCGTAATTCTGCTTTTATGGCTGAAGTGGTTACTACCCGCCCGCCCGCCCTGTTTATCTACCGGTGGGAGGCCACTGAGAGACGCCTAACGGCCACTAAGTCGTGCCGGTGGGAGGCCACTGAGAGACGCCTAACGGCCACTAGGTCAAAGTGAACTCGGGTTTTCTGCTGGGACCCTGCTCGAACTGTGGGGCTTGTTTGCTTGCTTGTTTGTAACGATGAGGAGTGAGAAACATGAACACCGGCCCAACCTAAATCAACCAATGCATACGGTATGCAAGGTCAACAAGTTGCAAAATATGGAACGGGCAGGCCTAGCCGTCCAGGCGAGGAGATGGACAGGTACAGCATGCCGGAACTTGTTGCAAGGAGAGAGGTGGGCGGTGGAGGCAGGCGTGGGTGCGCGAGGGCGCGCCTCGCGTGGCCGCCGCGCTTCCTTCCTGGTCTAGCACCCCCGCACCCCACGTGCCGCGCACCTGGCGACCCCACGTCGCCGCCGCCGGACAGGCGCGCCTTGGAGGGCGTGCTCTCCAGACCGGGGCCCGGCGCCGCGCCGACGCCGCCGCCGACGCCCAGCTGCATGTGCGCCTGGCTGGTGGTGAGCTGCAGCGACTGCAGCGCCTCGCTGAAGGCGGTGTAGGCGTGCGCGAAGCCGTTCTGGTACACGACCAGCGCCGTGGCGGCGTACTGCTTCAGCACCTGTGGGTGGTGGTGGTGGTGGGTGAGATGTGTGTTTGTGAATACCAGCCCAAGCTACACCAAACAAACTAGGCGAAGGCGGGTGGCCGCCGGCAGGGAGAGAGCTAGGGCGCGTGGCACGGCGGTGGTGAGGAGGGTGGTATGCGCCGTTCACCCGAAGGCCATCGTGGTGGCGGCGGCGGGGCGGCGACGGACAGCACTCCGTGGCACAGCTTGCGATGCACTCCATACCGTACTCGGAACTCGGGCGCGCTACCTGGGCGGGCTGCGTTCCGTTTCCCGCTCCCGCTCCCGCTCCCGGTGCCGCTTCCGCTCCCCGCACCTTGGTGTCGTTGATGAGCGTCAGCAGCGCATTGTATACCTCGGCCTCCACGTCCTTGAAGCGCTGGGTCAGGCCTGCGGGCGGGGGGGGGGGGATTGTGAACACCATCCCAAGCTAAATCCAACCAAACCAAACCAATGCGTGTGCGTCAGTGCATATGGATAGGAGCGAGGAGGAGAGCGGGGACGTATGCGACGTGGTGGAGAACCCCGATACGTCCCGGTCCCAAGGGGGGGGGGGCGGGCAGTGCGGTCACGGCGGCGAGGGGCGCGGTCGCGGGCGGGGCCAACCCAGTGCACCTTGGCACGCGCGCAGCCACCGCCCGAGCCTGCACCACGCCCGGAACGCGCGCGCTTCGTCTCGCGCGCGCGCACGCATGGGGAGTGCGCACCACTTCGTCTCGCGCGCGCTGCTGCCGCTCCCAGCTTCATCAGCTCCTGGAACCCAAATCCCCGCCGCCGCGCCCCTAGGTTGCGCCCCCGCGCCCCGACTCACGCGTGACCTTGTCCTCCTCCTTCTGCAGCTTGAACTCCGCGTCCTCGAACTTGTTGGGCGACCCCGCGCCGCCCTCGCTGACCGGCGGCGTCTTGGCGTCCGCCGCGTGCGCCCTGGTCTTCTGCTTCTCCAGCGTCACTGTGCGCGGGGGAGGAGCGGGCATGGCTTTCGCAGTGGTGCCAGTGTTGTGTGTTGTGCGTGTGTGTGTGTGTGTGGGGGGGGGGGGGGGTAACGAATACATAGCAACGCGCACGCGTTCTGCCGCCTGTCCGCGACCGCGGTGCCCTGCCCGCGACTGAGCGTGTCTCGCCCTCGACCGTTGATCTCAGTGAGGCGGCAAGCCTCAACCCGTCCCACCCATACATCGCCTTGCCCCCCACGCGCCCTCTGCCCTCCCAGCGCATCGCGCGCGCTGTAAGCGTGTGCTGCCAGCTGGGCCCGAAGCCTCGGCCACAGTATGACACTGTTCGTTGCCTAGCATGCCCAACTCAGGTGCCTGCGCCTGTCAGTCCCGCGCACGCCCCCCCCCCTTGCGTCTCCAGCCCTTCCGAATTACGTTGAGGGCGCAGGACCCAACGGTGGCGCGCCAGTATCGAGGCCGCCCCCAGGCACCAGCACCTGCACCCGCACCCGCGCCCGCACCCACGCCCGCACCTGCGGCCGCGCCAGCTCCCGCATCCGCACCCGCACCCGCGGCCGCGCCAGCTCCCGCACCCGCACCCGCATCCGCACCCACGCCCGCACCCGCACCCACGCCAGCTGCATGCTCGCGCCGTCAGCAGCCCGGGCCACATCCTTTTCGACAGCCCGTTCGCACTCCCTTGCACCCCCAGCCCCAGCTTTCCCGGATGCTCAGCCCTCCCTTTTGTAGTTCAACTGCCGTTCATTCGCCTGCAGTCTTCAGTGCATCCTGTACCGCTTTCCAAACATCCTTGCAACCCACCGTTCATGGCCGCCGCCTCGCGCCGCTTGGCGTCCAGCTCCAGGCGCAGGTCCTCGCACTTGGAGTTGCGGTGCTGCGGACACCAGAGAAAGACCATGGTGGCGGAGCGCGGGGCGTCTGAGTGGGGTCCCAGCCATTGCTAGCTACGATGTGGCGATGTTGACGGGGCGCGTTGCGGCACAGACGCCTTGGCGTTACCCACGGCCGTGGGGGCAGAGGTCGTCATAGCATCACTATCACAGCGACCACCCTTCAGTCGCAGACGCAGCGCTGGGCGACGCCAATCAGGCCATCGGGCTGGTGCTGGGTACGGAACCCGCCTGCCTGCACCTCCCGAGGCCCCCATGCTTCGCCCGCCACCGCTCTGGACCGCACCAGTCATGACCCTTCCACTGCCCTTCACCCCGGCCCGCACCCACCACCAGGCCCGCGTCGCCTCCAGGCCCGCCCGCACGCCATGCTGCCCGCCGGTCCCGCCCGCCGCCGCCTTCCTCTCCCCTGCCGGCCCTCTGACGCGTTAGTCCGATATCCCACAACTCCTGTACTTCACCTGACCCCCCCCCCCTCCCACCCCGCCTTCCGCGCCTCTGCAGACCCTGCCGCGCCCATCCGAGAGCCCACAATGCCAGCCTCATCCCCCCCGTTTGGACTACCTTGGGCTGATAATCATAACCCCCCTCCCCCCCGCGCGCGCCTGCCCGCCCACCTTGATCATGCGGTACGCCGCCTGCCACTGGTCCAGGGGGTGCAGCACCTGGGGGCGAGCACGGGGGGCACAGCACAGGTCACTCGGCCGGCCGTCATGACGTGCGGCCAAGGCAGAAGGCGGGCGGGCTGTCGCAGCAAGCAGCCACAGCAGCCTGCGCCTAACGCCCGTCCCGCCGCCCTTCTCCCGCGTCCCGCCCGGCCGCCGGCTCCACCTCACCTCCGCCTGCAGCTTGGAGCGCACGTCGCTGCCGGCCGCGGTGAGGACGTCGAACGCCACGCCGGAGCCCACGATGCCCGTCTCCTTCTCCACCGGCACCGGCCCCTTGTCGCTCATCTCCATGACGCGCGGCAGCGGCGCGTTCAGCACCGTGCGCACCGTGCTCAGGCCGGCTGCGCGATGCGTGCGGAGAGCGCGTTCGTTACAGGAAGTCCAGGGAGGTTCGGAGCGCTGGTGTTGCAAGGTGAGGGCGCAGGACGGACGATGTCCGGAACCAAGCCATGCGCACCTGGCGCGCCCGCCAGCAAGGTGCCCAGCACCCCGCCGCACCCCAGGCTCTCCCACCCATATGCCTATTGCCTAACTAACAGGATTGACTCACTGTCGATGCGCATGCCCAGCTCCTTGAGCTCCCGGTGCAGCGCTTTGAGCTGCTTGCTGAACTTGCGCGCCTCCTCAATCATGGCCGTGTTGCGCGCGTTGCTGGTCGGCTTCCAGTTGGCTTCATTGCCCTTGAGGCCAAGCGTCTGCTTGGTCTGCGGTGGGAGGCGCGGCGGTGGCAGGTGCGGCGGGAATCAGGGGCGGGCAGAAGTGTCGGGGCGGTGCGTGGGGGCTAGCAAGGGGGCGCAAAGCAGCGTGCGGTGGCGGGGCCAACAGGAAACGGGCCTCGACGGCTTCACGTTGCGCTGATGCATAGGCGCTGGGATGGTCGCAAGGATAGGAAGGGTCTCTAGCGGGGCTCATCGCGGGGTTGCTCTGTGTCCATGACGGGTGGCCTGGCGCCGCGTCGTGTAGACCGAGGTGCCGGAAGAGGACTCCTCTAGCGGCACCGCGACCAATGCCGCACGTCGCAGCGAAACTGCAGTCTATCTGGTTATCGTTACCAGTTAAGCCAGCGTCCCGGGCCAGCGCGCGCTCGCGTTAAGCCGAGCGGTGCGTCGCGCCTTGCAGGCGAGGGCCGGCCGATTTGACCACGCCGTGAGCCGCGCCTGACTTGCTAATATGTGATAATTATGACACACGACCGCAACGTGTCTGAGTGACCCGCATCTCTTCACTTCGCGCTCCGGAGTGCCCAGGATTGCCCGCTTTCGTTCAGCGTCCAAGAAGCCAAGGCCACCCGCGCTCACCCTCTCTGAGACGCGCTTCCACAAACCCATGGTGCACGCTCCGCTGGCAAAGCGCCCGGCAAACGCGAGCGACAGTTACTTTGCAGCAAGTGCTGGCAGCTGGCGCGACCTCTGTCAGTCAGAGCCTTAAGTGGATGGATTATGGATGCTTAAAGGAGAATAGGAATCTAGCACGAATGCATTGAGGCTTGACTCGCAGTCGCAGTCAGGAGTTGGCCAGATGGGGTTTTCGGTCAAACGCTTGTTCGGTCACCAAAACAAAACGTCGTAATGGAAGCCAAAGACGTATTATCTAGCATCGCTTAGCGCCGGAAAGAGAGGGTGAGCCGATTTTGAGCCGAGTCCTTTTAGTTCGCTCGCTGAGCTAGTCCGTATTGGAACAATCCTACATTATCAAAGGGCTAACCTAGATATCGAGATGAGCTTTTGAAGCACACACTATTCAGGATCGGGTCTCAGCGCATAAGCAGTGGAGGCCAGTTTGGAGTCCCTGAAGGATGAAGGTGGACTTCACACTCAAGCGGTTTCCAATCAATGGTGGGCCCCATCAATTCAGAGACGTTTTGGCGATCCCCGGACTCGGGACAATCCTAAAAAAGGAAGCGCTGGCTGGTGCCCTGGGGCCGAAGCGGGCTTGGTTCTGATATGGGCAGTAATACAGGACCCTGGACGTGGGAATGCGGATGGACTCTCCTCTGCTTGGTCGAGCTCCGACGCCTGAAGCGGTCTCGGGGTGCAACAGCCCCGAGCCCGCCCGCAGCACCGGCCGCAGCCGCCCCCGGACTGCCCACTCCTCCCCTGACACGCTCGGCGCCGTGCGTCCTTCACAGGGCGGCTCAAGGAGCAGTGCGGCCTGCCGTTCAGCTGCGTGCTGCAGCCGTACCACCGCCTGAGCGAGAAGGAGGCGACGGCGGGCGACGCGTCGGGGGTGCGCAGCGAGGCGATAGCGCGCTGCTCGCACTGCTATGCGTGAGTGGCGCTCCGACAGTTGCACAGCGCCGCACAGCGCTGCTAGCGCTCAGGCTCAGGCTCGGGGCGGAGGGCTTGGTGGCGGAAGGGCGTTGGTGGCTTGGAGGCCGCATACTGTACGGCGGGCAGCCCTGTGGGGGTGGGGGGCGGCGCGTCGCCCGCGGCGGCGGCACGGTGGGGATGGCGGAGCGTGGCCAGGGGCACGCAGTCGGGCGTGGGGATGGTACACGTGGCTCTAGGGGCAGGCGTGGGCTCCGCCGTCAGGATCCTGGTCGGGGTCCAGCCGCTTCGACCGACCGACCGACCGACGGCGGTGCTTCGCGGATATGACCCGTCCCCCAGTATGTGCCCCACGCTACCTGGACCTATACACACACGCACTCACACACGCTGTCTCCCCCTCAACGAGCCGCCACTTCCTGACCCCGCCCCAAACGCCCCTGCCCCTGCCCCGCACCCGCGCCCCCCCCCTGCAGCTACATCAACTGCTACTGCGCCTTCGACACGGCGGGCTGGGTGTGCTCGCTGTGCAACCGGCACAATGCGCTCAAGCCGCAGCAGATGAAGCGGTGGGTGGCGGCAGCGGAAGCCTGGCGCCTGGCGCTTGGCGGTTGGCGGTTGGGGCGGGGCTGGTGGTGGGCGGCTTGGCGGCGCCACATACGCCGCCAGTGTGCGCACACACACGCACCCGTGCATCGCCCCTGCGGGCCCCCCTGGACTTGGTCTAGTTAGGTTCGGTCTAGCTTGGGCTGGTGCTCACCAGCCCCCTCCCTCCCTACCCTCCCTGCCCTGCCCGCCCCGCCCTGACCCGCCCCGCCACGCCCTGACCCGCCCTGCCACGCCCCGCCACGCCCTGCCCTACACAGCTACCGGCTGGACCCGGCGGTGCTGCAGTCGCTGCCTGAGGTGCGCACCGACTGCTTCGAGACGCTGGCGGAGGACCCCGTGCCTGTGCCGCTCACGCTGCCGCCGCCGCCGCCAGCGGGAGCAGGAGGAGCAGGAGGGGCGGGAGCGGCGGCGGCGGCGGCTGGCGGCGGCGCGGTGGTGGACGCGGGCTATGTGGCGGGCCCGGCGCCGGTGGTGGTGGCGGTGGTGGACACGGCCGCGGGGGAGGACTTCCTCGAGCTGGTGGGTGCCGGGACGGGTGGGTGGGGGCAGGTAGTCCAATTCCCAGATCAACCATTGCCCAAAACCCGTGTGCGGGGGGCATGCGTGTGGGGCTGGGGAGGGCACGCGCGAGCCGGGATGGCTGGTTGGGGTTGCGGGCGCAGCTGTTGGGAGGGGCCGCCAGGGACACCAGCGTGTCACCAAGCAGCCAGTCGACCGCCCTGTCCAGCCACAAGCCTCACGCCTCCCACGCGCCCCCCGCACACAGGTCCGCAGCAGCCTGGAGGCGGCGCTGGAGGCGCTGCCGCCCGTGACCCGCTTCGCGCTCATCACCATGAGCAACAGGGTGAGCGCGCGGGGCGAGAGAGGGGCGGCGGCGGGTGCAAGAGGGGCGATTGCACAATAGGGGCGAGTGCACACGAGGGGCGGGTGCAAGAGGGGCGGCGGCGGCTAGAGGGGCGGGTGCACAAGTAGCGTGGCAGCTAAAGGGGCGGGCGCGGGCAGCGCGGGGACTGGGACGCTGGAGCGGGGCGGCATACAGGCAGCGGTTGAGGCTGGGCGGCGGCTGGAGACCCCACGCACCGGGGCTGGGCGCTGGTGGGGCGTGTGCGGCAGGTGGGCCGTACACACGCTCGCCAGCAACGGCAATAGCAACGCCGCAGCCGCCACCCTCCGCCGGTTCCCGATCACCACCTGCTCCCCCGCCTCCTCCTAGCCCCCCCCCCCCAATGGTTGATTTGGGAATCGGAGAAAACTACCCCCCGAGTATACCGTTACCCTGTATTGCCGCAAACTGCACTTGCCTATCCCTTGTCTAGTTCAGCTTGGTTTAGCTTGGGATGGTCTTCACAACCCCCCCCCCCGCCTCCCACTGCTCCTGCGCCTCCCCCAACAGATCGGGCTGCACGACGTGCGCAGCGAGGAGCCGTGCGTGCGGTACGTGCAGATGTACGAGCCCGCGCCGCGCGCCGCCGGCGTGTCGCCCTTCGCCTCCGCCTTCGCCAGCCCCGCCGTCGCGGCGCCGCTCAGCGACGTGCGTGCCGGGCAAGGGGGTGGGGGTGGGGTAGTTTTCTCCAATTCCCAAATCAACCATTGGGGGGGGGCTGTTGCGGCGGGGGTGGCGCACTGGCGCGGGATGGCCGTCCATGTGAATGTGTGCGTGATTGTATGGGGGGGGGGTGCGGGGGACGCGGGAGCCTTGTGACCGAGCTGCCGCTGCCGCCTCCCCACACCACCACCTGCCGCCGTCCCTGCCCCCCCCCTCCTCCGTCACATGAACCGTCACATGAACCGCTACCCCCCCTTCCTCCTCCTGGTCTCAGGTGATGCCGCTGTCCAGCCTGCTGGCCCCGGTGGGCGCCTTCAAGGCCGCCATCACCCGCGCGCTGGAGGAGCAGCTGCAGCCGGAGCTGGTGGGTGGGGGTGGGGTGGGGGTAGGGTCGGCGGCGGTGCTGGGGCGGGGGCGGGGAATGGCAATTACGTGGCTAAGCATGGCCCCCGCAGCTACACCACATAGCTCCATGACTGCGCACATACACACAAACGCGCACACGCACGTGTAAGTAACTGCAACGCGTTGTTTGTGTTTGGCTTTGATCCGCTTGCTTTCCTCCAACACACGTGCACAGGGCTTCGGCGAGTCGAGCAGCTATGAGGGGCACGACCCCGCCGCCGCGCCCGGCGCGCCGGGGCAGGAGGCGGGCATGAGCCGCGGCGGCGCGGGCACGGCCGCCGGCGCGGGCGCGTCGCAGCCGCCGCTGGCCGCCCGCGGGCTGGGCCCGGCGCTGGTGGCGGTGCTGGATTACCTCAAGGTGTGCGTGTGCGTGTGTATGTGTTAGATAACACGAGGCGGAGCACGCCGACTGTGCATGTGTGTGTAGGGAGCGGGGGCTGCCCATGCGGACGGGTTGCGGAGGCGGTGTTGGGGGTTGGGGCCTGTTGGGGCCAGAGTGGCGGCGTGGGCGCTTCCTGCCTACGCCTGCTTGACCTTGCGTCCCCCCTCGCGCCTCGCAGGTGCTGCAAGGCCCGCCGTTCCTGTCGCTGCACACGCCCGGCGAGCTGGCGGCCGCGGCCGGCGGCGGCCACGGCTCCGCCACCTCGGCAGCGGTGGGCGGCGCGGACCACCTGCCGGCCAACCCCAGCCCCGTCAAGCTGATGCTGTTCCTGTCGGGTGCGTGCCCTTGGGGGGTGGGGGATTGCAATTACCAGCCCAAGCGAATCCAATCCAAACCAAACCAATGCGTCTGCGTCAGTGCATGTGTATAAGGGGGGAAAGCGTGGCGCGGGGTAAAGGGGAAGGGTGTGGGCACGCGTGTGCGCGGGGCTGGAGCTGGCTCGCAATCATCGGGTACGCTGCCGGCCGCTGCGGGGTGGGGGGTTCCGTGCTAGATTAGTTACGACGAGATGATGATGACGCGGCGGGGTGGGGCGACGAAATCTTTGAGGGCGCGCGACCGTGGGTGGCCGCAGCTGCGCAATTTGCCGGCGAGACAGAGCACACCAACTGACCACCCTTGCACGCCCGTGCCGGCCGCGCCCTGGCCGCCGCAGGTGTGCCGGACTTCGGCATCGGCCGCCTCATCAACCCGCGCCGCCGCCGCCTCATGGCGCAGGCCTCGGCGCGCGCGCTCGCCGCCGCCGTCACCGCCTCCGCCACCGCCGCCGCCTCGCTGCAGGGCGCCACGCACGCGGGGACGGACGCATACGCCGCGCCCGGCGCCGCCGGCAGCGGGGGCGGCATGGACGGAAGGCCGGCGGCGGGGGCGGCGGCGGGGGCGGCGGCGGGGGCGGCGGCGGGGGCGGCGGCGGGGGCGGCGGCGCCGCCGCCGCCGACCTCGGAGCCGCCGGCTCCGGCGGCCCCGGAGTCGGACGCGTGGATGCACGACGTACCCTCCTCCTCCATCGAGTTCTATGAGCAGGTGGGTGGGCGCCCGCCGTGGCTGTGGACCTCGGGGCTTCCGGGCGCCCTGACCGCCACCCGCACCCACAGTTGCACCTCTGTGCCTCCGTACCGCCCCGCCACCCCTCCGGCACCGCAAGCCCCCACTGCTTTCCCAACCATCCTTGCAACCCCACCCCACCCATCCACCTCCAGGCCGCCGCCGCCGCCGCCTCGCTGGGCGTGTGCGTGGACCTGTTCGCGGTCAGCTCCGGCGCGCTGGGCCTGCGCTTCCTTGACCCGCTGTGCAGCAGCACCGGCGGCGCCGTGTACCTGTACCCTTCAGTGGACGAGAGCGCCATGCCGCAGGTGGGTGTGGGCGCGCGTGTGTGCGTGTATGCGTGTATGGGTGGCGGGGTCGATAGGGGCCGTCGGTGACAGCTGTGGGTGTGAGGGTTTGGGATTTCATGAAGAGGATAACGCTGGGCATTCACGGACCTCCACCCACCCGCCCCCACCCACCCGCCCGCTTCACCCACCCACCCAGGACGTGTACCTGCGCCTGTCCTCCAGCTCCGCCTGCTGCGGCATCGTGCGGCTGCGCACCAGCCCCCACTTCCGTGTGGTGCGCCACTATGGCCGTCTGTTCCCCGACCCCACCATCCCCGACCTGCACCACATCATCGCCGCAGACCCCAGCGACGCCTTCGCGGGTGCGCGCGTTCACGGAGAAGGGCGGAAGGGCGTGCGGGCGAAAGGGGGCGGGGGTTACATTAGGAGGGGGGCGGCGGGCTGCGCACGGTCCCGTCCTCGTGACCGCAACCGACTCTGTCTATAGCAGCTGCAACTTCTTGACCTTGCGTACCAACCCGCCGCCCCTGCCGCTTCCCCCCCCACCCCACCCCACCGCCTCCCTTGCCCTCTCCCCCGCCTGGCCCTCCCCTGTCATCATCATCTCGTCTTAACTAATCATGCCTGGCATCCCCCCACCCCTTGGCCCCCCTGCAGTGGACTTTGACTACACCGCGCCCGGCGGCTTCGCGGGCGCGGCCTCCAGCCTGCCGCCCACGCTGCAGATCGCCTTCCAGTACACCGCGCTGGTGGTGGAGAGGGGCGGCCCGACCGCAGTGAGTGGAGGGGTGCCGGTGAGGGTGGGGATGCCAAACGGACAGCGGGGCGGAGAGGGGGGGGTTGTGAATACCAGCCCGAGCTAAAGCAAATCCAACTCGACGGAGTCCAGGGGGGTGCGTGGTTCAAGGGGTGGGTCGCTGGGCGGGCGCCAAGGCCGACCGGCAGTCCGGCGGCAACCCACTTGACTTCACTTCACTTCGCTTCACTTGCATGCATCGCAGGCGCCCGGGCCACACGGCGGCGAGGCGGACGCGAACGGCTCGGCGGGCGGCGTCGAGGCGAAGCGGTACTGGCTGCAGCGGCGGCTGCGCGTCGCCACGTACCGGGTGGGTGGCGCAGGCGGGTCGGTGGGTGGGCGGGTGGGCGCCGGCAGGCACAACACGGCACACAACACAGGGCACGCAGCCAGCGGCCGACAAACGGCCACACCGCGGACTTCCCAACACGCGCGCATGCTGCACCCACCCGCGCCCGCCTGCCTCCACCTGCATCCGCATGTCACCGCGTCCCCACCCCCACACACGCACCAGGTGATGACCGCCGCCACGGTGGCGGACGTGTACGCGCACGCGCACCCGGACGCGGTGGTGACGCTGCTGATGCACAAGATCATGCGCGCGGCGGAGGCGCAGGGGCTGCAGGAGGCGCGGCTGCTGCTGCGCGACTGGCTGGTCATCCTGGCGCTCAGCTACCACAGGTGCGGGGGAAGGAGGGGGAGGAGGAGGGCAGGGTTCCCATTCATCACTGGTTCCATTTTACCAATTACGATGGTGGATAAGACGATTACGATAGTGGATAGGACGATGTTGGCGGGTGTTGCAGGGGGAGATGTTAGGGTGTGGCGGCGGGCTGAGGGGAGGGCCGATGTGGGTGGTTGTGTGCACCAGCCCAAACCAGGCTGGACCCCAACTCGGAAGAGCGCGAGGGGGAAGGGGGAAGGGGGAGGCCGCTCCCGTGGAAATTGCCATTATAGCCCGTGCGCATCGCCTCGTTTGGATGTGCACGTGTGCCCCCGCCGTTGCGCAGGAACGTGCACGCCGCGCTCACGCCGCAGCAGTTGGCGGCCGTGCCGGTGGGTGTGGAGGGGAGAGCGGGGCGGGGCGGGGGCCAGCGGGCAGCGGGCGCGGGTGGAGTGGGCGGTGGCCTTGACGTCGATGGGTCCGCCTGGCGAATTGAGGACCGATGGGGGCGGCGCGCTGTGGAAGCCCCCACGCTGCACCCGCCCGCCGCATTCCTCATCGGGACGAACCTCGGTGTTTGAGGACATGGACGGACGCTGTGGAAACTTCCGCTGTGGAACTTCCTGTCGCACAGCCGCCCTCCGCCGCCCCCATGCTGCTGCGCATGTGCCACCGCTTTGCCGTACCAAAAGCACTCCATCTCACACATTTTCAAACACACCTGCCCCCATCTTTGCACACCCACACCCCCGCCCCAACACACACACCCGACAGGCCGACCTGCACTTCAGCCAGGCGCCGCTGCTGGCGCCGCTGCCGCGGCTGGTGTACGCGCTGCTGCGCTCGCCGCTGCTGGCGCCGTTCGCGGAGGGGCAGCACCCCGACCTCACCGCCTTCCTGCGCCACCTGTGGTCCAGCCTGCCGCCGCCCGAGCTGGTGCGGGCGGTGTACCCGGTCATGCAGGTGCGAGAGGGGGCTGGGGGAGGAGGGGAGGGGGGCTTGGGGGCGGGAGGGGAGTGGAGGGAGGCTGGGGGGGGGGAGGGGAGCGGAGGGAGGCTGGGGGCGGGGGAAGTGTGTTCAGTGAGGTCATGCTGTCTATCCTGCAACACTTCTCTTATCACCCGTGCACCGTGTTCCACGCCGCTCCCCGCCCCCCACCCCACCCCACCCACGCCCGCCCGCAGTCCTACACCACGCCCGACCAGCTGGCCTACCCGCGGCACTCGCTGTCGCGCGCGGCGCTGGCGGGGCCGGACGCGCCGCCCATCTTCCTGCTGGACGCGTACATCCTCATCATGGTGCGGCGCGGGGGGGGGAGGGGTCAATACCAGGGGGTGGGGGTGGGGCGCTGTTTGGGGTGGGGGGTCATGTGGCGGAGGGGTGGCGAAGGGGTGGCAGGCGTTCAGGAGTTCGGGAAAGACGTGTGCGAAGCGCAGCGCACCGCGTTGGAGCGCAACGCCCCCACCTGTTACTCCCCATGTCCAGTCCGCCCAAGCCGTTATTCCTTCCGCCGCGTTTGCGCGCCTGACCCCCACCTCTACCTCCGCGCCCGCCCCCACCCCCCACCCCCCACTCCAGGTCTACTACACGGCGCGCTGCCCGCCCGGCATCCCCTTCCCGCCGCCGCAGCAGTCGGCGCTGCGCAAGGCGGTGGCGGCCATCCGCAGCGAGCGCCGCATCACGCCGCAGGTGGGGAACGGGGTGGGGAAAGGGGGAGCCCGAGGCCACCGCGCTAACCCATGAGGTCCATGTGAAGGGGCGTTGGTGCGTATGAAGTGCCGATGTCTCAGTGGCCCAGCGTGTACATGAGGTAATGCGTCATAAGAGGCGGGGCGCGGTAGGGTTATGAACACCAGCTCGCACCAGTCCGGGCAAATGCAGTAACGGCAAGGCAGTACGATGCGGACAACGTGTTGCCCCACGTGCCGATGCCATCGTCGTCAGCACCCTCCCCCACCCGCTGGTATTCACGACTCCCCTCCCCCCCCCCCCGTATCGCGCCCGATATTAAATGTATCCCTTTGTCTCGTTTAGCTTGGTTTAGCTTGGGATGGTATTCACACACACACACCACCAACACCAACACCAACACCCGCCCTCAGGTGAAGATCCTACGCGAGGGCGGCGAGGACTCGGAGCTGTTCGACCAGCTGCTGCTGGACGAGCCTGACGGCCACGACGGCGGCAGCAGCAGCAACGGCGGCAGTAGCAGCAGCCAGGGCTTCGGGCTGGTGCAGTTTGTGGAGCACGTGCAGCACGAGGCGGCCATGCAGCTGACGTACGAGGCGGGGGGCACGACCGGCAAGTAGTGGGGTAGGGACTGCAGGGGGGGCGCCGGCTGGAGAGTGTGGGGAATGTTGGGGGAGTGGGCGGCTGCGGCACGAGGAGTGGTAGGCTCTGGCGGAGGAGCGTGCCGTGGCGAGGGAGCGGTTGTGTGGTTGGGTGCGCGGGTTGGCGGGTGTGTGGGGTGCGTGGATGGGTGTGGGGGGGGGGGCGGCAGCAGTGGACCGGCTGGTTGTTTGTGGGTGGGGACGCGGGAGGAGGAGGCGTTGGGAAGCATGGGGCGGGGCTGGGAGGCAAGTACCATATGAGCGTGTGGTTTGGCAGAACAGCTTAGGCGTTGGTGTGGTGGCGTGAGCAGGTTTGATACGTCTTGCGCGAGGGGGGCGGAAGCAGCCGGCAAAGCCCATTCATGATAGCATGTGGTGTTTGGCAGGGATCAGGATTCAGGAAGGACGCCTGGACGTTGCACGTGCGCTTTGCGCGCTCGAAGCATATGCGCTTCCTTGGCGCAGCATGATTGTTGCGCCAGCTCGATGATTTCAGGGCAACCTGCGTTCTCCCCGGGTTTGACCGCCGGGTGTGGCGCCGGGTTCGTGGTGTCGGTGTCGGACAAGTCGGGGCTGGGCAAGGTCATAATCGACGAATTTTCACGGCCTTGTTTTTTAATTGGACTTGAAACATCATGGCATCCACGGCCCCAGCGCCCAACGACTGGCTTGCGCACCCAGAGCTTCTGCCGCCACGCCCGCAAACATTCACAGAGACGAAGTACCTGCGACTGTTCGCAGTGGACCTCCAAGGCCGCTGCAACCATGACCAATATGTATTCTTAGCACCCAACGGCCTCGCGGTCGTTGGCCTCGCGCCATCGCATCCCCTCATAGCGGCGCATCGTCGCGCGACGGGCTACGAGCCATGCCCGCTGAAATACGTGCCGCCTCAGCTGGAGCACTTAGATGCGCATGAGCTCGCGGCGACCGCAGTTGACGAGGACGCCCAGGAGGAGGGCGACGCGGGCGCAGCTGGCGGGACCGACGCCGGCGCCGAGGGCGGCCGCGATGGGAGACCGGGCGATGCCGGCGACGCAGACGCGGCTGGGGGAGACCCCGATGACGGCGCCGCTGCAGCGGAAGGGGCGGAGGAGGCTGACGCAGAGGCGCCAGCGGACGCGGGGGCGACAGCGGAGGGCGCGGGGCAACCGGCGGGGCAGGACCCAGCGGGGTCGTCGGGTGGAGGCGGCGGCGGCGGTACGGAGGTGGACGGCACGTCGCGTGCGTGGCGGCAGCGGCAGCTACACGTGGTCGAGTGAGTGCACGTGCGCAGCGCGGGACCTGGAACTCGGCGGCCGTGCCGACACATGACGCGGCAGCTGCTACAGCCGCGCGGTGAATCGCACAGTCAATAGCAGCCCCCCCGCCGCTGGTACCATCTCCGCACCACCACCACCCCCGCTGGCCTCCAGTGCATCCTGTGCCGCTTTCCCAACCATCCTTGCAACCCCTCTCCCACCCACCCAAAAACACACGCACGCCGCCCTGCAGGCCCTTCGCCGCGGCGGACTGCGCGCGCATCAACTTCGACGCGGGGGCGGTGCGCAACCGCGCCGCCTCCAAGGCCTCGGGTCGCAAGCGGCACCGGGGGCCGCCGCCGCTGCAGGGCTCGGCGCTGCTCGCCCGGGTAGAGCGCAAGCCGCTGCCGCCGGCCCCGGCCCCGGCTCCGGCCCCGGCCGCGGCCGCGGAGGCTGGGGCCGAGGCTGGGGCCGAGGCTGGGGATGGAGATGGAAAGGACACGGCGGCGGCGGAGGGCGGCAAGGCGGCGGCGGCGGCAGGGGCGGCGGCGGCCGCACAAGCGGAGGGCGCGGCGGGCGCGGCGGGCGGCAAGGAGGGCAAGGACGCCAAAGGAGGAGGCACCGGCAACAGCGGGCCCAGGTGCGCGCGGGCGATGCCGGGCTCTCGATAAGGCGCGCCTGCTCTGGATGCTGTGCGTTGTTCATGCTCTGGGTGCTGTGTGTAAAGGCATGTATGTGTCAGGGTACGGTGCGGTCCTGCCCCGCCGGTGACCACGCCCAAGCCTACCGTGCATACAGTATGCAACTGGGCCATGCCGTCGTCCCAACTCGCCGAGTCGCCAGCCAACTCAACTGTACCGGTGGCACATCGCTTGCGCCCTGCCCTGTCCGGCCCTGCCCCGCCCTGTTGCAGGCACGCGCCCAGCTTCCCTGTGTGGGCGGTGAGTGGCGGGCAGCTGCTGGAGGTGAACGAGCGGCTGGCGGCCGACCCGGGGCTGCTGTTCGAGAGGTGAGGGGGCGGGGGTGGGCTGGCGCAGGGGTGGGGCTGGTGCAGAGGGTGGGCTGGTGCAGACGGCGGGGCGGGGCGGAGGGTGGGCTGGTGCAGGGGTTGCTCTGGCGCAGAGCGTGGGCTGGCGCAGAGGTTGGGCTGGTGCGGGTTGCGGGGCGGTGTTGAGCACATGATGGCGCGTGGCCCAGGCGCACACGAGGGGCACAGGGTGCACGCCGGGGGGGAGGGGTTGTCGACGAGCCCAAGCTAACGGGGGGCACGTGGCCACGACCGGTCACGACTGCGCACACCCGTAGCGCTGGGCCGCTCGGGGCGCGGCTCGGGGCGGGGCGGGGCGGGTGCTCTGGCTCCTGGCGCTGTCGCTCCGGACGTGGCTTTCTCGGATTGCGCCCCTGCCCACCCCGCGCCAACACACACATACGGTATCCACATACAAACACGCACACACACGCAAACTTGAGGTTTACTTACAACGTGCTTCCACAACACACCACCGCCAGGCCGTGCCGCGAGGGCTACATCGCGCTGCTGTTCCCCACCAAGGACCAGGCGGCGGGGCTGCGGCGGCGGCTGATGGGCGAGGCGCAGTACCTGGCGCTGCGCGGGCTGACCGCAGAGGACCTCATGTGATGCGGCCGTGTGGGTGGGGCGTGGTGTGGCCTCGTGGGTGTGGTCATGCGAATGGGGCGTGGCGGGGTGTGGTGAGGGGCGGCTGCTGGGCGGGTGGCACCGCCGGTGCTGCTGGGGGGCCGGAGAGGCCTTTGAGGCAGCTGCGGTCGGCGGGTGGCGGGTGGCTTCAGACCCCATGCATGTCAAGGGTTCGGGTCGGTAGCAAGTGTGCGGGAGTCGGCCAGTAGGGTTCACCGGCGGAACCGGCGGGAAGGGTGTGAGCTGGTGTGAGCTTGAGCCACCTCCAGGAAGGTGCCTAGCTCAGTGACCCCCGTTGTAACGCTCACTATCATGTTCGCATTAATGGTGTTCCGCAACGTCATGCGTACGCTAGAAAGCGGCACGAGACACGGAGACATCTGGAGACATCACCTGAGACATCACGACATCCTCGTCACAAATTGAGCCGAACAGCGCTGCCGACTTTGCTGCTGAAGCAGCTAACCTGGAAGCGAGTGGCGTAACACATAAGAAACAATGCTCTCAGCCTGGAAAGTCATTAGTCAAGTTCGGAGGCGCCCTGTTGGAATCCACAGCGCCGCACGACACGTCGCTCAGTCTCACTCAGGCGCCCGAACTCGCCCACGTCAGCGTTAGCAAGCACAAGGCAGCACGCGCGGGCCACATTCAGGCAGAGAGCTGCGGGTATGGGCTCCCTCGCAGGCAGCAGGTGAGTTAGCACGCGCGTAGCTCACATTCGTGGCATGACAAGGCGTCACAGAGCGCCTCTCCGCGGCAAGGCCTTCCGGTTTAATAGTGTACACAGAGATCAATTTGAAGGCTTGCTGGAAACCGGCGGACGGCGTTGCGCGAAGTGTCGCGATGCATGCGAAGTTTCAAGCACCACCCTTCTTTCGGCCGGGCCTTTGTCATACACCAACGAACATAGCGCACAGTGCTTGGAGATATTATCTGCCGGGTCCTCACAGCCGGCCGGAAATTACACTGGGTGGGCGGGTGTCAGAACGGCGCCCGGCGACGTCGCCTCAGAACTCGCGGGAGCGGGAGCAGGGCACCCAGGGGTGATCGTGGGAGGGAGGCGCTCGCTCGTTTCGACCCCTTTTGGTATGGGCACCACGTGCCACGGGGTGTGCGTGGGCGAGCCCACACGCGCCATCACACGCGCCGTAGCAGGCTGTGGCCTTGCTCCCCTGGAGGTCCACGGGCGGCCCTCGCACGTAGGCACGCCGCCACGTCCAACCCAGTGCCACCCGCTGCGGCACCACCGTCCAAACCCCAACTCACACTTTCCTCAGCTACAAATCACAAACCAAGTGCGGGGCAGCGGACGGGGCCCAAAGCAAAGAGGCAGGCAGACAGGTGGGAGGGCAAATAAGCAAAGGGCTCATTATTGTGAAGGCAACTGGGAGTTCGTGCGGTGGTGGTAGGTGGGTTCTTTCTGTCAGGTAAAACAGGAGAGGATGTAGGCGGGGGGAGGCGGGGGGAGGCGGGGGGGAGGTGGGGGACAACATGTCGCAGAGCAACTCATCAGGCGAAGGTTGCGGAACACACCAAATCCTAGGGGGGCGGGTAGGTGATTGAGCTGCTGGTGTAAGTGTCATTACGTATTTGTCAATGGTTGTATCACTGCCAAGCAATAGTTTGAGACTCTTAGAGTGGGGGCACCGGGCGGTAACGGCAGGCAGCCACGGCCGGTAGGGAGCCACGGTCTGAATGCTTTATGAGCCCTCCGTCGTGCGAACGAGGATTCAACCCCTGACAGAACCGACTCCCTGCCCAGTGACCAATGAAGCAAAATGTAAAATACCGCACATGTTACACGAATCTCGAGACAGTACGGGACTCCCCTGGTCTTCGACGGCTTATTTGGGTGCACATACGCACGGTCTTCCTATACGGCACACTACAATCTCGTGCGTGACCCGACGGCCACAGTAGTGTTCAGGCCCATTGATCAGCTGCTGGCACAGGCATGCTGGCCTGGCCTTGCCCTAAGCGGCACCACGCCAAGCTATGTGGTTCTTGGCGGGCGGTCAAGGGAAAAAACGCATCGTGCTCTTAACTGTCAATGATAACAAGCACATTTTTATGAGGGGGCGGGCACAAACTGCCCCCATGCAACACGATTCTGTACATGCACACTGAGCAAGCTCACATCACCCCAGACACACCAGCCATGCAAACAAAAACTGTCGCGTCCAGGAGAGAGGCTCTAATTGCCAGCAAGCCTGCTGGCGTGCCTGCTGGTTTGCGTATTTACGGGGCGACCGGGGCGTCGCAGTAGCTGCCGCCGACGGTCATGTGCACGGCGATGTAGACGCCGACGGTGCCCATGCTGGTGGGGACGGTGGCGAGTGTGGTCTGGCCCGACTTGATGGGCCCCGTGTTGACCTTGGTCACCTGCCACTGCGTGTTGTAGCCAAAGGGCAGGCCGGGGAAGTTGCCCAGCACGGTGAACTTCTGGAACTGGCCGGGCGTGAGGCTGGGCGGCGCCGTGAAGCTTTGGTACACCTGCAGCACGGACGAGGTGCTGTAGGCGCCGGCGGTGGGCTCGAAGAAGCTGTAGCTCGAGGTTTGCCTGCGGGGAGAGCGCGCGAGGGGCCAAGGGCGTGAGACATGCATGGCTGGATGTGCCTAGGGCGACATGTTGGCATGGGCGGCGCCGTCACGTGAGCAGCCTAGCCCAAACACTCGGCAAGCCAAGTCGCCCAATCCCTGAACCACGACCCCAAACCCCCAGCCATGAATCGGGCCACCCACTCACCCGTCCAGGTTGTTGGTGAACACGACGCTGAGCTTGCCCATGATGAAGCCCTTGGTGCCCAGCGAGTTCTTGGCGCAGCCGGCGCACATGTCGAAGGTGTAGGTTGTGGTGCCCAGGGGCGGCGTGATGTGGAAGTAGCCGCCCCAGGCCTGGCTGTTGTCCTCCTGCTTGGCCGCCCAGTAAACGTTGCCGGGGTAGTCGGGCGAGGGCAGCTGCACTTCGGTGGTGGCGGACAGCTGCGCGGCGGTGAGGCCGTTCTGCAAGGTGGACTTGACGGGGAAGGCCCAGGCGGTGTCGGTGCTGCAGCGGCAGGTGGAGGGCTTCTTGACGGTGTACACCTTGAACCACAGGCAGTCCAGGCAGTCGTAGTTGTCGGCGGCGGTGGTCATGCGCTCAATGTACACGTATTTGTCCACCACGGCGTAGGTGGTGTCGGTGTAGCATGTGATGGCCTTGCCGGTGCCCACGGTGGTGGAGGCGGCGGTGAAGTATTTGTAGGTGGAGGTGAGCAGGGGAGGGTAGTAGTTGACCTGCAGGTTGACGCCAGGGGCGGGGCTGTAGGCGAAGGAGCCGGCCGGCTTGGCCAGGCAGCTGGTGACGGTCAGGAGGCTGTTAGTGGTGAGCGGGTTGTCAAACTTGCTGTCCTTGGTCTCCTTGAAGCACACCTCCGCGGGGGAGCAGGTGGAGCAGCCGAGCTCGGGGATGCCGGCGGCGGCCATGTTGGCGATGGGGCAGGTGGCAGGCACGCTGCAGGCGGCGATGTTGGGCAGGGGAGGGCGAGGCGAGGGAGGCGCGGGCGAGGGGGGCAGGGGCGAAGGAGGCGCGGGCGACGGGGGCTCCGGGGAGGGGGGAGCGGGGGAGGGAGGGGCGGGAGAGGGAGGAGCAGGCGACGGGGGCTCGGGCGAGGGAGGGGCAGGCGAGGGAGGGGCAGGCGACGGGGGCTCGGGGGAGGGGGGAGCCGGCGAGGGAGGAGCCGGCGAGGGAGGCGCGGGCGACGGGGGCTCGGGCGAGGGAGGAGCCGGCGAGGGAGGCGCGGGAGAGGGAGGGGCCGGCGAGGGAGGAGCCGGCGACGGGGGAGCAGGCGAGGGGGGAGCGGGCGACGGGGGAGCGGGCGACGGGGGCCCGGGGGAGGGAGGCTTGGCGGAGCATCCGGTGGTGTCGTAGACATGCTCGCTGTGGGGTAGCAGATGGAGGTGGGCACCAGGGTGGGTGGGAGGGGGTATGGGATCAGTACGGAACGTGGGGACAACTCGAGGGTGCTGCGCTGCGCATGCGCGTGCAACGCCGTCATGCAACCCCCCCCCCCACCCTGGGTTTAGATTGGGCTGGTGTTTACAACCCCCCCCCCAGCAACACAGCTGCAGAGTCAGCAGTCAGGCGACGACAGCAGGTGAAAGGGCTCACCAGACTTTGCAGCCATCCGAGTTGCCGGAGAAGCAGCCGTTGCCTGCCGGGTTGGTGAGGGTGCACTGCGCATGGCAGGCAGCACGTGCGGAGGCGTGTGAAGTCTTGACGTATGCCGGTATGGTAGCAACAGGTTAACTTAACACACGCACACCCCACGGCGCACCCCATCCACCCAGTCCCCGCAGTCAGGCCCGCTCCGCTCGCGCCCGCTCCGCCCCGCTCACCAGGTTGACTCCGTTGCCGCTGAAGGTCCCGTCGTGCACCTGGATGCCCACGCTGGTGGTTCCCTCGGCGATGGCAAAGGACATGACGTGGTACTCCTTGCAGTAGGTGCCCTTCTGGCTGCTGGTGCTGGTGCCGTCGCAGCTGGTCATCGTGCCGCACTGGGAGCCGTCCGACTTGAGGCAGGCGCCCCTGCGGTGGGTGCGTGGGACAGTGCGACAGGATGTCTTGAAAGAGGGCCACCGAAGTGTGCGTGCGTGCTGTGCGTGCGTACGTACGCGTGCGCGCGTGTATGTGTGCGGATGGAGGTGGGGCGGAGCAAGTGTGACACGACACGGCATCGTGCATGGATGGGGGCTGCAGGATGACCCCCACGGCCCCGCCCGCTGTTTGCAGTGCCATGCGGCGTTGCATCGTCGCCCCAAAGCGGCTCGCTCACCAGGAAAAGGTGCCGTCCTGCTTGCAGGCAGATCCGGTCAGGTCAATCGTCACCACGCCGCCGGTGCAGGAGAAGCTGGCGCAGCTGCTGAAAAAGTTGTCGCAGAAAGAGGACGGCTCGGTGGCGGGGCAGGCGGAGTCATCCACGCTCGCCGCTGCGAGCAGGTGGCGCCGAGCAACCGCGAAAGTCGCCTTGCGGGCGAAGGCTGTGGAAGCCATGAGGAGGACCGTCATGGCGACGGCCGCGGCCATGTGTTGGCGGGCCATGGCGAGTATTGTATGATGATGTATTCGCTTAAGGTATGAAGCGCGAAAGGGCGTGTATGGAAAGTTGAGTGTGAGGAGGAAGTTCTGTGTAAAATGGGATGGAAGCAAGTGAGGTGGGTAAACCAGAGGGAGGGCGCCTCAGCTGTTGCTGGGCTGCACCGGGTCCGCTGTATGTTTTTGACAACGCCAAGTGGGCATATATACCTCCTGGGCGCGTGGCCAATCCGTCGGGGCGGTCCGAAGGTGGCCCGACAGCCCTTCCGCTCCGGGTACAACAGGAAGTCCAACGGCCGCGTTACTGTACTGCGCGGTACAGGGCGGGGTTCCAACAGCCCAAAACAGGGACTCCAACAGGCAGCACGACACTCGTAAGCATATAGCATGTCCCTTCAGCAGAGGGAATACAAGGCACAAGGAAGCAATGGCATGCTTGCGAGTATAGCGCGGGCAGGGCGCCGAGTGCGTGCGTGCCCCGCGCGTGTCACCAGCCACACTCCGTCTGACACCCGCGACGCCGGTAACGCGCTTATAAGTCGCAGAGATTCAAGAAGCAACGGAATGCGCTGACCACACAGCGGCCCACTGCTGCTTAAACCGACTGCTGCTGACACGGCCCGAAGGCAGTACACATCTCGGTGTTGGCATTGGAACAACCGCGCCGAGTTTCGCTGAGACAAAAAAGTTTGCTCGCTGGGGAATTACGTATTCTCTAAGGGAGTTCCACTGGGTGGCGATGATTTAGTATTGAGCTAGTGGGTCTCGCGAGTCCGCGTGTGTGCGTGCCACCTGGTGCCACCACGCACCCGGACCGGAACCAACCAGCAGCAGCAGGCCTGGTCCGCTGCTGGCCCTACGTACCTGCTGTGCCAAACGAAGGCAGATCCAACCCTGTTGCTCTGGAGGGGCACGCCGCTGGCTCTGTTTCAAGACACGCGCGCACACGTGTGGGTGGGGCCGTTGCGAGGGGCCGCCGTGGCCAGCAGCCGCCGTGGGGGCAGCAGCCGGGGACCAGCCTACTGCAGAAGACCTAGTGGAACCAGGGAACAACCAGGGGTGAAATTAGCATCAAAGTTCTATAGACACACAGGGATCCGGGCTCGTATCTCGCACGGCAAGAGTCTGGGCCCCCAAAGCCCACACGAGCACGCACTATGTATGGCTGGCAGCTGCATGTTTGGGGCGGGGCGACCCAGCCAGCCATCGGTCGGCCCCCAGCAGCTGCCCCGACCCAAGTCAAGTGCCCCCAGCGCATACCAAGGCGAAAAAGCTGCCAAAACCCGATCCATCCATTACCTTGCTGCATTAAAGCGGGTGAGCGGGACCAGGGTTGGGCGCGGGGTCGCAGGGTGGCGAGCCACGGGACACGACACGGCGGCAGGCAGCAGGGCAGCGGCTCCCATACAGAGTCGATCGACATATGGCCGAAAGCCAGTTCTGCCACATGTCCTGTCAAGCACATGCTCGGGACACACAGCGGCACTGCCAGGGTGGGGTGGCCCCCTGGGCCCTGCTGCTGCCGCCGACGCCGTACATTGTCATGACAGGTCATGATGTACTCTTCAATGTCTGTTCCGATGGCGCGCTCCACGCGTACGCCCCGTCGGAAAAGGGCCGCGCGACAATATGTGAAACTTTTCGCGGCGGTGGCAAGGAATGTTCGCCATCGGGCCAGAATTTCAACAGGCCACCCGAACAGCCCCGCCCCCGGCACGCGGCGGCCCCTGACTCCAGCAGCAGGCCTCTGGGCGGGGCCCCCGCGCGCTGACCTGTGCTTGTGGTGACCAACGGAAACAACCATGCTATTGTTCAAACGTGTTGCATCATTCACGACAGTCGTGCATACACGCACACGACAGCCGTACCAAACACTCACAGTGAAGAGTCCAACGGACTTCCCTAGCCTGTTGCAATGCGCATGCTGGCGTACGATGTTCGTGTGTACGGCCACGTCGTGTGTACGGCCACGTCGTGTGTACGGCCACGTCGTGGAGTTGCTGCTGTTGGAATTCATTCCAAGTGTGCGTCAACCACGCACACGCGTGCCAACTGCCACGCACAGTGGCCAGCGCGTGTCAGATACGGTATCAAGCAGCAAACGGCCAGCAGCCAAGGCAGGGGTCTCGTTACAGGCCCCGAACTGTTACAAGTGCTGCCGGGGACGCTGCGTGGCATACCCGTAACGGACCCGTGACCCTCCCCTGCCCCTAACGGATCCATGCAAGTCCGTCACGGGCTCACGGCGCTGCCATGCTAGCCTGTGGGCTGTGGCCCCCATTACGGCCCCCTGTCCCCTGCCGGAACGATACAGATAGATAGCACGGCACGCAGGGCACAACCGACACCAGAATAATGATGTGCTTTCGAAACGCGAACGCGAATATGAGTGACCATGTGTCGTGGTAGTCGCTAGCACGCAGAGAAGGCCGGTTAGCAAGACTCCCGCAGCGGCATGTTACCTCGTCCAGACGGTAAACTCCACGGGCGATGGAGGAGCGCCGCTGACCCATCACTGATATAACCAGGTTGTGATGGCTGGGCTGTGGGACGGCTGGCGGGCTGGCGCGGAGCAGAGCATTGGGGCGCGCGGCATCCGAAACCAACCTGGAAGCACCAGCGCCACCGTCGCCCAGCAGCACATGCGAGGGAGGGAGTGAATGGAGACGTAAGAAACCGAAAGAAAGCAGCGGGTTCGACAGCACGGAACAAAGCAGCACTCAAGTAACAGCGGGCTGGGCGGGCGGCTGTCGCTGCGGTTGGGGCTGGCGCGGGCTGGAACGGAACGGCCAAATCGGAACGGAAAAGGAAGGCAAGTAGGAAGACGGTGAGGCTTAAAGGAGCGTGGCAAGGCAAGTACTGCAAACCGGTGGCCGCGGAAACGTTAAGACAGCGCAATGGCTGCATGGCTCATCCCGGCGGTACGGCATGCGGCACGGGCCCAGATGGCCGGAATGCAAAGAGGCGCGCGCGGTCCCACGGCAGGGGACCGCCACGCGGGATGCCGGGCGGCGAGCAACACGCAGCAAGACACCAAAACAAAACCCCACAACAGGACAAAAAACCCGCAACAAGACAAAACAGGACAACCGACGGGGCGGACCGCAGTGCCGTTCCCCACACCCGTCGGACAAGACCGGCGGCTGCACAGGGTAGCAGCGCCGGCCGGGTGTGGGATGAGACCATGGCGTGCATGCATGCGGATGAGGTTGATGCGTATGAACGACCCCCTGGATCGGCCGGTAGCGCCGGTGCCATCATCTCCAGGGGTGGGCATGGGATGGGAATAACTGCCGCCACGCACGCTTGCAACAAATACTCCTGTGGGTGCGTGGCTTGCGGTGGGGCCGGCCGCCGCGGGGGCGGCAGTGGCCCAGGGCAGCGGCCGCGGGGGCGGCGGCGGCCCGGGAACATCGGCCGCGGGGGCGGTGGCGGCTCGGGAACATCGGCCGCGGGGGCGGCGGCGGCCCATCCAGGAACAGCGGCCGCGGGGGCGGCAGCGGCGGCGCATCCAGGAACAGCGGCCGCGGGGGTGGCGGCCCAGGAACAGCCGCCGAGAGGGCGGCAGCGATACAGAATACTTTAAAGCAGCGGCGCAACCCCCACAATCAAATAGAATACATGCTCCAGGCTCTGATAAGCCGGGGTGGTGCGTGCGTTCATGTGAATACAGTCAATGCACTCCCTGCACACACGCCAGCAGCAGGCAGCGGGGCACGGGGTCGGGCGTGGCATGGATGAAGGCATGGGGGCCAGCTGAATGGTGGACAGTGGGCGGGTGCCTCCCGCAGTCAGCACGCGTATGTAGGCGCGTTCGCTGCCGAAGTGCTTGGTGTTGAAAGCATAAGCTGTGTGCTGCATCAGATGCCGTGGTCGTGGGCCACATTGTCCTTGGCCAAAGCCGCATGCTTTACTCTGGGAACGGACGGATTCATCCCAGCTCCCTCTTATGTTCCTCATGTTCTCTCTCTGATCCCTCCAGTTCATACCTCTGTGCAGTCCTCTGGGAGTTCTTACCACGCGCCCCTCCAGCCCATGTCTCAATAATACGCTTCCTACACGGTCTCTCCCCGGTTCCTCCGGGTGCCCCTCCCCGGTCCCTACACGGTCCCTCCCCAGTCCCTCGGGGTGCCCCTCCCAGGTTCCTACACGGTCCCTCCGTCTAGTGAGTTTGGTTTAGCTCGGGCTGGTGTTCATGCCCCTCCTCCCAACGCCCCTCGGATTGGGGACGCGGCGTTTGGCGCGGAGGGGCAAACGAGAGGGGAGCAGGGGATGGAAGGAGGAGCGGGCGAGGGGGGAGCGGGGGAAGGAGGGGCGGGCGACGGGGGCTCGGGCGAGGGAGGAGCGGGCGGCGGAGGGGCAGGTGACGTTCGGAAGCTTCAGTGGCCCAGTCACTTCCGCGTGACACGACAGCCGTACCGAAACGCACGCACGCTCCCGCCCGTCCGACACCCCACACCGGCCACACGTCGTCCACTCCGCGACGTATGACGTTGCTACCCGATCACCTTTGTGCCTTGAGCGATGCGGCCCTAGGCGTGGCTACGTCATCGCGCATGCGTGTCGTGCTGCCTGTTGGAGTCCCTGTTTTGGGCTGTTGGAACCCCGCCCTGTACCGCGCAGTACAGTAACGCGGCCGTTGGACTTCCTGTTGTACCCGGAGCGGAAGGCCTGTCGGGCCACCTTCAGACCGCCCCGACGGATTGGCCACGCGCCCAGGAGCTATATATGCCCTACTTGGCGTTGTCAAAAACATACAGCGGACCCGGTGCAGCCCAGCAACAGCTGAGGCGCCCTCCCTCTGTTTTACCCACCTCACTTGCTTCCATCCCATTTTACACATAATTTCCTCCTCACACTAAACCATCCATACATGCCCTTTCGCGCTTCATACCTTAAGCGAATACATCATCACACAACACTCGCCATGGCCCGCCAACACATGGCCGCGGCCGTCGCCATGACGGTCCTCCTCATGGCTTCCACAGCCTTCGCCCGCAAGGCGACTTTCGCGGTTGCTCGGCGCCACCTGCTCGCAGCGGCGAGCGTGGATGACTCCGCCTGCCCCGCCACCGAGCCGTCCTCTTTCTGCGACAACTTTTTCAGCAGCTGCGCCAGCTTCTCCTGCACCGGCGGCGTGGTGACGATTGACCTGACCGGATCTGCCTGCAAGCAGGACGGCACCTTTTCCTGGTGAGCGAGCCGCTTTGGGGCGACGATGCAACGCCGCATGGCACTGCAAACAGCGGGCGGGGCCGTGGGGGTCATCCTGCAGCCCCCATCCATGCACGATGCCGTGTCGTGTCACACTTGCTCCGCCCCACCTCCATCCGCACACATACACGCGCGCACGCGTACGTACGCACGCACAGCACGCACGCACACTTCGGTGGCCCTCTTTCAAGACATCCTGTCGCACTGTCCCACGCACCCACCGCAGGGGCGCCTGCCTCAAGTCGGACGGCTCCCAGTGCGGCACGATGACCAGCTGCGACGGCACCAGCACCAGCAGCCAGAAGGGCACCTACTGCAAGGAGTACCACGTCATGTCCTTTGCCATCGCCGAGGGAACCACCAGCGTGGGCATCCAGGTGCACGACGGGACCTTCAGCGGCAACGGAGTCAACCTGGTGAGCGGGGCGGAGCGGGCGCGAGCGGAGCGGGCCTGACTGCGGGGACTGGGTGGATGGGGTGCGCCGTGGGGTGTGCGTGTGTTAAGTTAACCTGTTGCTACCATACCGGCATACGTCAAGACTTCACACGCCTCCGCACGTGCTGCCTGCCATGCGCAGTGCACCCTCACCAACCCGGCAGGCAACGGCTGCTTCTCCGGCAACTCGGATGGCTGCAAAGTCTGGTGAGCCCTTTCACCTGCTGTCGTCGCCTGACTGCTGACTCTGCAGCTGTGTTGCTGGGGGGGGGGGGGTTGTAAACACCAGCCCAATCTAAACCCAGGGTGGGGGGGGGGGGGTTGCATGACGGCGTTGCACGCGCATGCGCAGCGCAGCACCCTCGAGTTGTCCCCACGTTCCGTACTGATCCCATACCCCCTCCCACCCACCCTGGTGCCCACCTCCATCTGCTACCCCACAGCGAGCATGTCTACGACACCACCGGATGCTCCGCCAAGCCTCCCTCCCCCGGGCCCCCGTCGCCCGCTCCCCCGTCGCCCGCTCCCCCCTCGCCTGCTCCCCCGTCGCCGGCTCCTCCCTCTCCCGCTCCTCCCTCTCCCACTCCTCCCTCGCCTGCTCCTCCCTCGCCCGAGCCCCCGTCGCCCGCTCCCCCCTCGCCCGCTCCTCCGTCGCCCGAGCCCCCGTCGCCTGCCCCTCCTTCGCCCGCTCCCCCCTCGCCTGCCCCTCCCTCGCCCGAGCCCCCGTCGCCTGCCCCTCCCTCGCCCGCCCCTCCCTCGCCCGCGCCTCCCTCCCCGGAGCCCCCGTCGCCCGCGCCTCCTTCGCCCCTGCCCCCCTCGCCCGCGCCTCCCTCGCCTCGCCCTCCCCTGCCCAACATCGCCGCCTGCAGCGTGCCTGCCACCTGCCCCATCGCCAACATGGCCGCCGCCGGCATCCCCGAGCTCGGCTGCTCCACCTGCTCCCCCGCGGAGGTGTGCTTCAAGGAGACCAAGGACAGCAAGTTTGACAACCCGCTCACCACTAACAGCCTCCTGACCGTCACCAGCTGCCTGGCCAAGCCGGCCGGCTCCTTCGCCTACAGCCCCGCCCCTGGCGTCAACCTGCAGGTCAACTACTACCCTCCCCTGCTCACCTCCACCTACAACTACTTCACCGCCGCCTCCACCACCGTGGGCACCGGCAAGGCCATCACATGCTACACCGACACCACCTACGCCGTGGTGGACAAATACGTGTACATTGAGCGCATGACCACCGCCGCCGACAACTACGACTGCCTGGACTGCCTGTGGTTCAAGGTGTACACCGTCAAGAAGCCCTCCACCTGCCGCTGCAGCACCGACACCGCCTGGGCCTTCCCCGTCAAGTCCACCCTGCAGAACGGCCTCACCGCCGCGCAGCTGTCCGCCACCACCGAAGTGCAGCTGCCCTCGCCCGACTACCCCGGCAACGTTTACTGGGCGGCCAAGCAGGAGGACAACAGCCAGGCCTGGGGCGGCTACTTCCACATCACGCCGCCCCTGGGCACCACAACCTACACCTTCGACATGTGCGCCGGCTGCGCCAAGAACTCGCTGGGCACCAAGGGCTTCATCATGGGCAAGCTCAGCGTGGTGTTCACCAACAACCTGGACGGGTGAGTGGGGGCCCGGCCAGTGGGCGCTTTGAGTCATGGTTCAGGGATTGGACGCCTTGGCTTGGCGGGTGTCGGGGTGGGCTCCTTACACAACACGCCACCGCCCATGCCAACCGGTCAACCTGCGCACATCCACACACGTGTCTCATGTCCTTGGCCCCCTCGCGCGCTCTCCCCGCAGGCAAACCTCGAGCTACAGCTTCTTCGAGCCCACCGCCGGCGCCTACAGCACCTCGTCCGTGCTGCAGGTGTACCAGAGCTTCACGGCGCCGCCCAGCCTCACGCCCGGCCAGTTCCAGAAGTTCACCGTGCTGGGCAACTTCCCCGGCCTGCCCTTTGGCTACAACACGCAGTGGCAGGTGACCAAGGTCAACACGGGGCCCATCAAGTCGGGCCAGACCACACTCGCCACCGTCCCCACCAGCATGGGCACCGTCGGCATCTACATCGCCGTGCACATGACCGTCGGCGGCAGCTACTGCGATGCCCCGGTCGCCCCGTAAACGTGCAAGCGGACTCTCTCCCCCGCTCTCGTTGAAGTAGCAGGGTGTGCATTGCTGCATGCCAATCAGCAGGGTTTGCATAGATGCATCAGGCCTCTAACAGTAATGAATGAAGGTTTCTCATGACTCCATTGCTAAGTAACAGCTCGTGGGTGAGTCCTGCAGTGTAGACTGGCAGCCAACATCTAGTATATCCTTGGATGGCAGCCGTCAGGACCCATGACATGTTGTTTAGAGTTTGTAAACGACATGCACGAGGTGAACCGTGAACGGACGGGCACACGTGCGACATGCCGGTGTGACGGCGCATACTCATGTTGTGGACAGTCAGGTCATTGAATGGAAGTCGTAAGTAGGACATGCGTGACACACGTGCATTAGCGAAGTGATTTCGAAACGCGCATTCGCACGATCACGAACGCATGTGCGCGGTTTCCCACCGGTGCCTCGGAAGGAAACGCTTTATCTACACACACACTCAGGCGCATTGCCCACGAGTGGTTATTGTAACAGTTGCTCTTAGACGCCGCGCTGCCACCACACACTGCAGCAGCGTACCCTTTACAACTAACTGGCACGGGACCCTGGTGGGCCGGTGGCCGGTGGGGGACCACTACACGCAGCTGGGGAACACGGGCTGAACCCACAGCGCCGCAGGCGGAAGCTGGGGAGACCCACATCGCCCCGGTGTAAGCAGGGGAGGGCATCTCAGCCACCCGGCACCCCCAGCCACCCCGTACTTCACGACTGGGCTTGTTGTGTCGAATTGCCGATGCACCGCGTGAAATCCCCACGGCAGGGGACAATCCGCACACGCTGACAGCGTCCTCCGCCCCTAGTGCGCTGCAGCGCAGCGAAGCGCAGCGAAGCGCAGCGAAGCACACATGTGGTGCACACACACGCATACGGTACACACAAACGTGTGCTGATAGCTAGCATGGAAGAATCCTGGAGAAGCTTTACACACTGCCCAAGTACGCGCGGTATGGGCGGCATTGGTTTGGTTCAGAGTGGTGGCCCCCAAGACCCCAAGGGTGGAAAGGCGTGGCGTGTGTGTGTTTGGTGCAGGGGGCGGCCCATACGCGGCATGGGTCGATTGCGTCCGGTCAAGTGGCTGGGCGTACGCTCGATGCTTCACGAGTTTCCTCGTGCCAGGGCCGACTCCTGGTTATGCTCTCTGCATACCGGTAACAACACGGCGGTTCGGGCTCGCCCTCCCCTGCAAGCTTGCAGGAACTCAAATCCGTCGTGAAGGGCAGCGCCCACCCGCGCCCCACAGCGTGTAACGCGACGCCTCTGGTATCCCGGTGCGACATCTGTGACACGAGAAGGGATGGCTGCGGAGCGAGGGGCGTGGATGCTTTGGCGGTTCCGGGTGTCCGTTCTGGGTTCTGGGAACCTGACATGCCAGTCCCTGGAGAGGGTGCTCGGGAGCAGGCGTCCCCGCCTTCCAGGGAGCGCAAGCATTTGGGACCAGCATAAAGATTAGAGCATTTAGCGACAGTACAAGGTGTCCGCTGAGGGACCACCTCGCTCTGGCCCAGGCCCCAGGGGAACCCGTCCTCCCCCTGGTTTGCCCTGCGCCGTGCCCTGCGCACCCTTCCCCAGTGCTGCACACGGTGAGTCAGAGCCACAGTGAGCGCTGGGCATCTGGTTATCCGCATGTCGGCAGCACATAGCCAACGCGGCAACGCGCAAGGCGGTGTTCCGCACTGACCCCTGGTGCGCTCGCCTCCCTGCCCATCCATGCTGCGTGAAGAGAACGGCAATGGCGTGCTGGGGTAAACACCCTTGGTCCGGTCTCTGACGTGGGGAGCCTACTCGAGATGCTGCGCGAGGTGCTGTGAGTTTGCAGTGAGCTGTACTCGGCAACAACGGAGTCATGATGGAGATCCCTCGCGTCCGCTTTGGTTGTTACAGAGCCGCAAAATAGAGAGCCGGGAGACAGTACTATGAAGCCGTAGCGGAGAATTGAGTTCCGGAGTGGGGACCAAGTACCTGATTGCTCGTACGTTGCAGGCGCAAGGGTCAAGTCCGCTTGCGCCGCCCGTACCTCGCACCCGAACTGGAAACACCATTGGACTTGAGTACACATCAAGTGAGTAACACATCAACACACGTATTCGGATTTCCAGCCGATGAATTGGGTAGCATGGCAGTGGTCCTCTCTCTCGCTCTTGCGGGGGCAGAAGGTCAGAGTATGTACACCGCGCGTGGTATGTATGGCTTAGTTCAGTATTCGCCATACACACACTCGGATCCGGATGCGCACAAGGTAACATCAAGCGATGCCGGTACGTCGGGCGCCAGCTGGCCACCTCAACGTCCCCGCCACGCAAACGCCGCCGCGGTGCTGCGCCACCACGGGAAGCCATTCGAAAACCACAACGCAACCCAAGGGGCCGCACGCCACAGCAGCCACTGCTGCGTACGAGCACCCCGGTGCGCGCGAGGATAGGGGATACAGGCAAACATCGACTGGAAAACACGAAGGAACCATGTGAGAACTGCAAACCATACGCAAAACCAAACTACACACACCGGTATGCAACACCACCGGAAAGGATACGGAATCGGCATCGGGGCCCCGAGTGGCATACGCCCATGGTGCCCTCAACTTCCTCATCAACCAACACACACAATACACAGAACCACAGAAGCACCGGCCATTGCGCGTTGCATATGTCATGCAGACATGCGCAGTACACACTCAAGCAATCGGCACACAGTGCATAGCATTAAATGTGTTTCTTCTTTCGACTGAAACACACTCATCCGCTATGTTTGCAGAACTGATACGGTGGATGTACGTCCAAACAAGTTGTGCAAGCGTGCCGCCTGTATGACTCCAACGCGCCGTGCCCGCACGCACCACCTAGCGCACGCTCACGTGCCCTTGTCCCAGACTCCGGCACTTGCGCGCAAAATCCGCTCGTTGGTGAATGACGTCCTCGGCAACGATCTTGCAAAGACCCTTCAAAAGTCTCGCAGCTTGCTCCGGCAAAAGCGAACTAGGTCCGCCCGCCTTTGTCGCAGTGGCTGCGGCCAGCAAATAACCCTACACACCAACAATCTGACGCTCCCTTATTGGCTCCTCAACATGCCGCGTGATGCAGCACGACGTGCGCTGAGATCGACCGCCGATTTAGTAGCCGCCGCTGTAGCCGCCGCCACCGTAGCCGCCGCCGCCGCCGTTGCCACCTGCATGTCACGCGTGAGCAGAATCGCCGATCAGGCATCTGCAACAGTTGAAATGAGATGCGTTGGTGTTGCAGCGTATGGCCCGAAGACAGGTCAGGCAGGCCGTTACACAAAGCATATGACAGGACCCTGCCCTCGAAAGCTCACCGTAGCCACCGCCGCCGTAGCCACCGCCGCCGCGGCCGCCGCCGTAGCTGCCGCCGCCGCCGCCGTAGCTGCCGCCACCTGCATGCCGCAAAGCACAGGTGCACAACCGTGATGAATGTGTCTTGACACAGGCTCTGGTGCGCTAGACGCTCAACGGTGGTCGGATTCCTGGAGGCCTCGTGGACGTTGTAATCGTGTGCGTCGGACTCGGAGATCTCAGGGACCGAGTACGGCATGCAAGGTCTTGAACACCGGCGCGCAAGCTCACCGTAGCCGCCGCCACCGTAGCCACCGCCGCCACGGCCGCCGCCGTAGCTGTCACCGCCACGGCCGCGGCCGCCACCGCCGTAGCCACGGCCACCGCCGCGGCCGCCTGAGGGGGGGAAGGGAGGAAGGGGACGCGCACGAGGTGACGAGAAGGTAGAAGTCGGGTACAAGATACCCGTCAGGATATTTTGCAAGTTTTCGGCGCATGCCACAAATACACTGTGATATTACGCATTGGATTCTGCACTGGATGCCACAAAAGAGCACGAGAAACATCAGCAGGTCGCGAGGCCCGCGAGACTAGTTCGCATGCGATCTCGGCGGCTTCGTGCTCACCAGCTGGGCGCTCGCCCAGGGGAGTGGCCTCGTTCACGCGGATGGTGCTGCAGGAAATAAGATGCACACGGCACTGGAGTCACGCAGTGTCGGAAGGCACTCCACTCGGGCAATCTGCGTCAATCTGCGCTGGTCTTTGGTGTTCCGACATTGACTGCAACTTACCGGCCCATGAACTCAGTGCCGTCGCACTCAGCGCAGGCAGCCTTGGCAGCGGTAGCCTCCAGGGTCACGAAGCCGAAGCCGCGCGACCGGCCGGTCTCGCGGTCGGTGGCGACGAAAGAGTCCTGCGCGGAACAATCCAACGGAAGACATATTCTTATGGCATGCCGATTCAGGGATCCGGGCGGCGAGCCGTGTGAGAGCGGCTCTCCGGCTGACCGAGATGCTAAGTCGGGGCCAAAAGTCTCGTACCTCGACGGCGCCGAACTTGCTGAACAGGCTCGTCAGGTCATCGGCGCGGGTGTCCCACGACAGGTTGCCTGCAGCAAAAGAGCAGCAAGACGCGGTGACAGGCCGTTCCGAGAGGTTTGGCGCCTTTCGAGGCGGCTGACCCAGCCGCCTTTCCCGCGCGAGCATTCGCGCCTTCGCGGCAAGCAGGTGCATGCCCGTGAGTGCTCACCGACGTAAAGCTTGGTCGACATGGTTCCGAGCGGTCAGGAACCTGAGAAAAGCAGGTGATGGCCTGCTGAAAGAAGTAAGGCGTCTACAACGCCTAGATACTCAAACCGGATACCGAACAGGAAACACGTTTGAGATACAGCGCACAAGTGGGGCGGCGCTGGCGTCGCGAGCGGTATTTAGTTGGGCACCACCGCCCATTGCGGCCCGGATGGGGGTCGTATTTTCGGTTCGATGCCACCCCTTCATTGGCGTTACCAAGCGTATCGAAGGTGTCGGCTGCGTGCCTGCATACGGTGGGGCCTGCCTCCACGCGGGATCGAGCTCGCTGGCGGTAACGGAAAATGTCAAACATGGCGCGCAAAAGTCAAGCAGGCCTCTCGGCAGGTGAAACAAGATGCATGTCAAGGTAACGCATGCTAAGCTGGAGGTCACGGGGGACGCGCTCGCGCTCACGTTGACTTCCTGGCATTAACGCGGCTTTTCGCGAGTGCTTTCCATGGACGCGGGGCCCAGTGGTAATGGAGGGGATCTGGGAGTATAAGGTTGATCGTTACAGGGTTGGATGGCGGTGCGGGTTGCCGAGACTGGGGCGGGAACTTGTGAGGCCCGCGTGCCGCCCCGCCGATTCGTCTCCCCCGGAACCAGACCTTTGTCGGGGTCCCTTGCACGACGCCACGGCCCAAGAATCAGACCTGGCACACAGGTTACTTGATTCGGGAGGCTGCCTGGCTGCAGGGGTGGTATACGGGAGCTAATTTTGCGGTGGGAAGCAACCCCACGAGCCGCCCTTCCTTTCCCCGTGCGCTGCGGCACAGCGGCAGTCGCATGATTGCATCGGGGTTCCGCAAAGTACTGTGTGTCAGAGCTAGCTAGCCGTTGCGGTGCCGGGTCCTGGCACCGATGGTAGGTGCGACCATGCGTGCTGCCAAAATGCCAGCCTGCCAGGACTGGCAAGTGGCAACGCGGTGACGTGGGACGGACGCGCGGGGCAGGTCACCACAAAAGCAGGCTATGCTAGGGGCGTGGTGGGAGGGAGCCAGGCGCATTGCTATCAGGTGTCCGCCGCAGTGCCGGGCCGTTCCTTGGCCGATCATCATCCTACACTCGCTCGCGTATCCACATGAATCCAACTCAGCACGAGGCTGCCCGCGCAGCGGAGCGCCAGACTTCGCTGCTTGCCGCTCCACCCCAGCAGCAGCTGCTGCTGCTGCTGCTGCTCCCCTCGAAGCTGGCCCGCCCCACGCCCGCCGGGGCCGGCGCTGCCGCGCTGGCCTGGCTGGCCTGACTCAGCTCATCTTGGATTCATCCCCCCTTCGCCGGGCCCGCAAATCCGCGCTACCCCACCTGGCTCGGTGCTTTGCTGCCGTCATGCACACGTAAGGGCCTGGGGGCCTCACAGCCAAGCAGGCCTCTTGTAGCTTTTCCACATTCATGTTTGCGTCTGCACGACTGCACACCCCAGGAAGGACATGCGAGGGAGTAACCGCTAGAACCGCTTGTCCACATTGCAGCCATTAGAGCTTTCCCTTCATCTCCCACACGGCCCTGCCAACCTGTGCCCTCCGTGCCCCTGAGCACACGCGCCGTGTCCACGTCCCCCTCCTCCCGCAACCCTTCCGCCTCCTCTTCACCGCATTTCTGCCCTTCACTCCCCTCCTCCCTGGTACTGCCTCAGCGCTTGCCCGGCTCCCCCTGCGCCTGTCCCCTCCCATTCCCACCGCCCAGCCCCGGCGCCTCCCCCTCATTTCCTCCGAGCAGGCTGCGGCCCAGGAACACCGTCCCGCGCCGCGCCGCCGGCCCGAACGCCCCCCAGCTGCCCGCCAGCTCGCGCAGCTGTGTGTCGGGCACGGGCTCGAAGCCCATCGCGGTGCGCCACAGGCCGCGGTTGGCGCCGTCGTCGTCGTCCACGGACACCAGCAGCCGCCGCACGCCTGCGCGCCCGGGGGGTGGCGTGGCGGTGTCAAGGGCAAGGGCGGGGGTGGTGGCGGAGGTGTCAGGGGCGGCGGCGGCGGCGGGGGGTGAATGTGGACGTGGTTGTGGAGGTCGAGGAGGCAGTGGTGGCGGCAGCGAGGCAACCGATTGGGGTGCATCGGGGGGGAGCAGGCAGGCAGGCGCAGGGACAGGATGTGCGCGGAGGGCAACGCGCGGGCTGAGAACGGGCGGGGGGTGGCGTGCCACGGGCCGCACGCCACAGCGCTGCACCGACCGCATCGTAGCGCCCCGCTGCTACTGCCGCCCGCACCCACCCACCCACCTGAGGCCGCCAGGGAGGCCTCCAGCTGCCGCACCAGCGCCCGGCCGTACCCTCGCCGCTGTACGGCGGCGCACGTGGCCAGCAGGTACAGCTCCGCGAAGCTGGAGCCGTACACGTCCAGTACGGCGGCGGACACGGCCTGGCCCGAGTCCTGCGGGGAGGGGCGCGGAGGGGCGGTACGGCGCGGTACGGCGCGTGGCGGGTGGCGAAAAGGATACGAAACGCCGGCAGCAGCGGGAACCTTGTTGCGCGGCGTGAGGTGGGGATAGCCGCCCGTGCAAGTGGGTGGGGTGAGGGTCCAGAATGGGTTGAAGCCGGGACTGCCTGCTTTGGCGCGTTTGCCTGGCCTGGCATTGTCTGGCCCGGTGCCTGGTGTGCCACGGTCACGCGCCAGCCAGGGCCCATGCTGTGCGGCTGGGGACCACAGTGCGGGCCGTCTGTGGGCGGCGCCGTGCACCCCAGCGGCACCACGCCCGCCTCCAGCCAGCCAGCCAGCCCTCACCCGGCACAGGGCCTGTTGTCTCGGAGGTTCACAACCCATCAGCCAGCGCACCTCCGCACCCTGCATCCACCCTCGAGGCCGCGCATCCCCTCGCCGACCTCGCCCCGTCTACACTCTCCGCCCCGAAACGCAAGAGTATACCGTTACCCTGTATTGCCGCAAACTGCACCTGCCTGTCCCTTGTCTAGTTTCGCTTGGGTTTAGATTGGGCTGGTGTTCACAACCCCTCCCACTCCAACCCCCGCCCACTCCACCTCTGCCCATTCCACCTCTGCCCACTCCAACCCCCGCCCACTCCAACCTCCGCCCACTCCACCTCTGCCCATTCCACCTCTGCCCACTCCAACCCCGGCCCACTCCAACCTCCGCCCACTCCACCTCTGCCCACTCCACCCCACCCCACCCCCACTTGCCTCTCCCTTGTACTCTTAGGTTGGCTTGCTTAGGCTGGCATTCCACCCCCACCCCCAATTTCCCCCACCCCCAACTTGGGAATTGGAATGAACTACCCCCCTCTCCCCCCCAGCACACGCACCTCCGCCAGCAGCAGCGCCGCCAGGTCGAACTGGCGGAGGTCCGCCAGGCCGTAGCCGAACCCCGCGGCGCGCAGCACGCCGTGCACACGCCGCAGCCCCACCGCCGCCGCCGGCCCGCCGTCGCCGCAGTCGTACAGGCGCATGCGCAGCCGTTGCTGGGGCGGCTGGGATGGGTTGGGTGTTGCAGCCGAGGCAGCGGGCGTGGCGCCGGCGGCGGTGGGAGGCGAAGCGGCTGTGCTGTTCGTTCGTGCTGCTAAGGGGCTGCCGCCACTGCCGCCGCTGCCGCCGCTGCTGCTCGAGACGGCGGCGGCGGCGCCCTCTGGAAGCCAGACGTCACCGCGGCGGCACAGGCGCAGCAGCGCCACGCGCACCTGTCCATGACATGCAGCGACCGAACCGGGAGCCAAAGGTCACGTCCTACCAGGGCAGACACCTGGAGATATTGGGATAGGCAGGGCGATTGCCGGCCTAGTTGTCAACGGCCCCATGCTCACCCACCTGCTTGCACTCCGGGTCATGGAACCAAGCCCCCTCTTCATCCCAGTCCCCCGCCGCCGCTTCCGCCGCCTGCTGCGGCTCCAGCCGAACGCCGCCCCGGTCCGCCGCCGCCTGCAGCCGCGCCCGCCGCCGCTGCTCCTGCTCCGCCGCGCCGGCCCAGCGGCGGTGGCAGGGGCCGTGGAAGCAGCGGTGACAGCCGTCGCATTGAAGCACGGAGCCCGGACCACGCGGGTGCGGGTGCGGGTGGGGGGGCTGGGCCTGCTCCTGCTCCTCCTCAAGCCGCGCCAGATCAGCGGCGGTTAGGTGCTGGTGGCAGCCGGCGCAAACGTGCCTGCAACGGCGGGGGTGGTGGGGTAGTTTTCTCCAATTCGCAAAATCAACCATTGCCAACCCAAAACCCATGTGCGGAGGAGACCGGTATACTCGTGTTCTTGGCGGGGGTGGTGGGGACGCGCGGTTGGGCATTCCCTTTATTTTGAGCTGCCATCTGCATGGGGCTGCCGCCATCGGCCGGGCCGTCAGAGCAGCCGAGCCCTGGGAAACGCAGAAGCACTCGCAGCCCACAATCTGCGCGTCGGCACGTGCCAGCTGACGACACAACGACACTATCCTCCCCCCTGGCCACCCCATGAACTGAAACTGCTTGTATCCTCCTCCTTCAAACCTAGCTCCTCAACTTATAGCCCCCCAGGCCTCACCGCGTGGTGCTGCCCTTGTCCGCGGCCCGGTGGCCCCCGGCCAGGCCCACCGCCGCCCAGGGCAGGGCAGGCCCGCGGCCGCAACTCCGCCCTGAGCCTGCCGGCGGCGGGCTGCTGGCGGCGGCGAGGTGCAGCGCAGGACCTGGTTGGAGGCAGCAGTCAGGGGTGTCAGGAAGGGATCCGGCGCGCATGGATCCGGCGGCCCGAACCGACCCATGCCGTGGCGCGTGTCGGGCGGGCTGTGTCAGCAGCACAAGAGCCCCGACTGGTCGCTCTTGGGCCGATCGTCGGGCCCGCACCGTATGCGCTCACCATGGCTACTGAAGATGCAATGCTGCCAAAATCCCGGGAGCACAGCCGGCGCGCGTGCGAGCTCCGGAAGAATTGCTCCGGCTGCAAGCTGCAGGGCGCCGAGGCCCGTCTCGCCACCGCTTGGAAGCCCGCATGTATCTTTCGTGTGACGCCCTTCAAACATGTCAAAAGCAACGGGCCCTGGCACGAGATGGGCCCCGGCAATAGCCCTTGTCGATACTTCCATTGTCGCGGGCTTTAACGCCCCTAAGTAATAGTCTAGGGCAATTCACATAAGTATTTATTCCATGAAATTGCTTTAAATTAAAAAGGAGAGGCTCTTCAAACACAAATACCGTATCGTTCGCCCGCCTCACCGCTCGACCGCTTGCGATAACCTAGCTAGTATGACGCGTCGACGGCAATAGTCTTTGCATTGCTGTTACCATCAGCGACAACAGACGACTTTGGCGCCATTCAGGAGTCGGTCGCTGAGCTGAGCAGAACAGCGCTGCGTCGTCGCGTTGCAAGGCTGAGGCTAACACGCTATATCACAACAGTCCAGCAAAGGGGGAGCAGGAGGTTGCAGTTACCTCCTCGGCGAAGGGCGCAGTGCTGCGGTGGCGCCGGGGAGGTCGTCCCCCCTCCAACCACGCCAAGGGCAGAGCGCGCCCCGCCAGCGCGCGGCGCTCGGATCTTGCCTTGCCACCAGCACACCAGCCTGCAAGCCGGCCCGGCGCCTGGTCACCTCGGCAGCCCATAGGCCGGCCACAGGCGGGCAGCAGGCAGGCGGGCAGCAGCGGCCGTCATGGCTTGGAGCGGGATGACGGGGCTGTGCATGCGCGGCGCGGCGCTGCAGGTGGTGGGCCCCGGCGACGACGGCTCGGGCTCCTCGGCCAGCCTGCCGCCGCTGGTGCCCGTGGACAGCTCCATCCGGGGGCGGGCGCAGGAGCTGCACCGGCAGCTCAGGTGGGTGGGTGCCGGGGCCTGTCGGGGGCAGGGCGGCGTTGGTCGAGCACAGTACGGCGGCTGCGATGGGGGTGGGTAGGGGTGGGTAGGGGTGGGTAGGGGTGGGGTAGTTCACCCAACTCCCAAAATGGGTGGGGGGGAGGTTAGGGGACACTACGGGGCTGTCCGGGCCTGCAACAGGCTGGACGGTTGGGAGGGAAGCGAGACGAGCCCTCCGTGTGCGGTAACAGACACGCGGCAGCCCCCCGTGGCCGCACGGCTAAGCCAAGTAGCCTGCTGAGGGCCCACAACACAGCACAGTCCCAACCCGTCTGCTGCTCGCCACCCCCGCAACGCCCCCCGCCGCCTGGCCCCTGGTCTCCAGTGCCCCACAGCGCCAGCGGTCCAACCCTCCGTGCAACCCGCTTGCCGCCTGCCCCCTGTCTCGTTAGGCTGGTCCAGCTTGGGCTGGCATTCACAACCCTCCTTGCAATCCCCTTGCAACCCCCTTGCAGCCACCTGCGCGAGCCGGTGCTGGTGCCCCGCGACCAGTGCGTGGTCAACCTGGACTTTGACCTGCGCCTGGACTCCTCACTCGCCACCGTGATGGAGGCAGGCGCCGCCTCGCCCACCGGGCCCGGCGGCGCCGCAGCCGCAGCCGCAGCAGCAGCCGCAGCGGGAGCAGCAGGTGGTGCGGAGGAGCAGGATGAGGAGGACATTGGCGCCGCCGCGGCGGCGGCCGTCGCGGCGGTGGCGGCGATGCGCGGCGGCGGCGGCGACGGCGACGGCGCGTCTGGCTCCGCGCCGGCGTCGTCTCGTCCCAGCGGGACCGCTAGCTCCATGGGGGGCGGCTTTGGCGGCGCCGGCGGGGCTGGAGGGGCTGGGGCACGAACGACCGGCACGGGCCTGACAGGAGCGGGCGCGGGGGCGGGGGCGCAGCCGGGGAGCGGCGCGCCCTCGGCGCGCCCCAGCCAGTCGGGGTGGGGCACCAGCTGGGAGGATGGGCAGGGGCGGCGCGGCTTCGTCAAGGTCAAGAGCATCCGCGCGCCCAAAGGTGCGGCGTGTGCGTGTGCGTGTGCGCTGTGGGCATGGGGGACGTGTGCGCTGCGGGCCGGGGGGGGCATGTGCTCTGCGGGCCGGGGGGGGGGGGTTGTAAACACCAGCCCAATCTAAACCCAAGCGAAACTAGACAAGGGGCAGGCAGGGGGGCTCTGGCTGTAGGTAGGTGGGGCAAATGGGGCTGTGCGGGCACGGGCGGCAGGCGAGGGACCGCGGGCGCCGGGGCGCCGCATCCCTGTGTACACGCACCCCCTGTGCACACAAACACACACGCACGCGGATGCTCGTCCCGTCTGTTTCTCCAACACACACTCGTGTGCTCTCTAACACGCTCTAACGCACACGCATGCAGGCCTGGAGTGGTCGCACAGCCGCAAGTGCCTGGAGGTTCTGATCCAGAGCGAGAAGGCCACCGGCTCCTTCAAGCCCGGCAGCGCCGCCTTCAAGGGCCACGAGCAGCGGCTGCGCGAGCGCCTGGAGCGGCTCAACCTGGACATGCTCATCGTGGCGGGCGACGGCAACTGCCAGGTGGTTAGGGGCGGTTAGGGGCGGTTGGTTGGGGGCGGTTGGTTGGGCGGTTGGGTGGTTGGGTGGGAGCGGAGCGGAGAGAAGGGGAGGGGAGGGGCGCTATGGGCACATGGGAATTGCTTGAGGGGAGGAAGCACGCGGGGGCCTGCATTCCCCGCCCGGCCCGCTTGCGCCGCCTCCCATCAACCCGCGGGCCCTTGTTGTGTGTGTCGTGTGTGTGTTAATGTTTGCAGTTCCGGTCCGTGAGCAATGAGCTGTACGGCACGCAGGAGCACCACGCCGCGATCCGCCGGCAGGTGGGTGCGGCGCCGTGGCGGGCCCGTGGGCCTTGCCTGTCCGTGGGGTGTGGGGTTGCCGGGCAGCAGCTGCCAGTGGGCGGCTGCAATGGACACAAGCGCACTTCATGCGATTGTATCTGGATCCTGCAACACCCGTACCACACACAAGGCTCCCGCTGTACCCGCCTGTTCCACGTCTTCCAACTTTGTGGCCTTTGCAACCCCAACTCCCGACCGCCAGGCGGTGGCGCACATTGTGGCCCAGCGGGATTCGTTCGAGTGTTTCCTGGGCGAGGACTTTGACGTGTACGTGCGCCAGATGAGCCGCAGCGGCACCTGGGGCGACGAGCTGACGCTGGTGCGGCGGGCGGGCGGGACTTGGGGTGTGGGGGTGGGGTGGGGTGGGGTGGGGTGGGGTGGGGTGGGGTGGGGTGGGGTGGGGTGGGGTGGGGTGGGGTGGGGTGGGGTGGGGTGCGTGCTTGGAGGGAGGGTGAGGGAGGATGGGGCCGGGCGCACACCAGGGCGGGGCAAAGGCGGTCTGGATGGCGTAAAGGGGCGCTGTGGTGTCTCGCGCGAGGACGGGGGGGCAGGGGGGGCTGCACGCTGCTTCACCGCCTCGCCGCCACACCCCTCCTGGCCACCTGCGCACCACCCAACCCCGCACGCACATGCTAACCACATGCTAACCACAGCCCCACTTGCTGCTGCGCCACATGCAGCGCGCCGTGTGCGACTCGTTCGGTCTGACGGTGCACGTGGTCACCTCGGACGGAGACAACTGGTACCTCACCTACGAGCCGGAGGTGGGGGCGGGTGTTGCAATAATGGTACATGGAAGTGTAGCAATGTAGACAGCAGGCGTGGAGGCGTGCGTACCGGAGGTGGGGTGGGGGTGGAGGCCGGCTGGCGCCTAGGCGTGCGTACCGGAGGTGGGGGTGGGGGCTGGAGGCCGGGGCAAGGCGGCGTGAGGGCGCCGAGCGGGTGGAGATGTTGTTGCAAGGGGCACAGCGGGGGTGGGTGGGTTGTGAACACCAGCCCGAGCTGTTGGGGTGGGGGAGGGCGCTCTCCCTGGGGTCGGGGAGGGCCCCTAGGCTGGGATGCAGCGAGTTGGGCAGGGTCGCGTATGAGAAGGAAGTGTGGGAACAACGGCACGCTCTGCAATCATGCAAACACTGCAAACACTGCAAACACGGCACAACACTGCAAACACTGCAAACACTGCAAACACGGCACAACACTGCAAACACTGCAAACACTGCAAACACGGCACAACACTGCAAACACTGCAAACACTGCAAACACGGCACAACACTGCAAACACTGCAAACACTGCAAACACGGCACAACACGGCAAACACTGCAAACACTGCAAACACTGCAAACACGGCACAACACGGCACAACACGGCAAACACTGCAAACACTGCAAACACTGCAAACACTGCAAACACTGCAAACACTGCAAACACTGCAAACACGGCACAACACGGCAAACACTGCAAACACTGCAAACACTGCAAACACTGCAAACACTGCAAACACGGCACAACACGGCAAACACTGCAAACACTGCAAACACGGCACAACACTGCAAACACTGCAAACACTGCAAACACGGCACAACACGGCAAACACTGCAAACACTGCAAACACTGCACAACACGGCAAACACTGCAAACACTGCAAACACTGCAAACACGGCACAACACGGCACAACACGGCACAACACGGCAAACACTGCAAACACTGCAAACACGGCACAACACGGCAAACACTGCAAACACTGCAAACACTGCAAACACGGCAAACACTGCAAACACGGCAAACACTGCAAACACGGCACAACACGGCAAACACTGCAAACACTGCAAACACTGCAAACACTGCAAACACGGCACAACACGGCAAACACTGCAAACACTGCAAACACTGCAAACACGGCACAACACGGCAAACACTGCAAACACTGCAAACACTGCAAACACTGCAAACACGGCACAACACGGCAAACACTGCAAACACTGCAAACACGGCACAACACTGCAAACACTGCAAACACTGCAAACACGGCACAACACGGCAAACACTGCAAACACTGCAAACACGGCACAACACGGCAAACACTGCAAACACTGCAAACACTGCAAACACGGCACAACACGGCAAACACTGCAAACACTGCAAACACTGCAAACACTGCAAACACGGCACAACACGGCAAACACTGCAAACACTGCAAACACTGCAAACACGGCACAACACGGCACAACACTGCAAACACGGCACAACACGGCAAACACTGCAAACACTGCAAACACGGCAAACACTGCAAACACTGCAAACACTGCAAACACTGCAAACACGGCACAACACTGCAAACACTGCAAACACTGCAAACACGGCACAACACGGCAAACACTGCAAACACTGCAAACACTGCAAACACGGCACAACACGGCACAACACGGCAAACACTGCAAACACTGCAAACACTGCAAACACTGCAAACACGGCAAACACTGCAAACACTGCAAACACTGCAAACACTGCAAACACGGCACAACACGGCAAACACTGCAAACACTGCAAACACTGCAAACACTGCAAACACGGCACAACACGGCAAACACTGCAAACACTGCAAACACGGCACAACACTGCAAACACTGCAAACACGGCACAACACGGCAAACACTGCAAACACTGCAAACACTGCACAACACGGCAAACACTGCAAACACTGCAAACACTGCAAACACGGCACAACACGGCACAACACGGCAAACACTGCAAACACTGCAAACACTGCAAACACGGCACAACGCGGCAAACACTGCAAACACTGCAAACACTGCAAACACGGCAAACACTGCAAACACTGCAAACACTGCAAACACGGCACAACACGGCAAACACTGCAAACACTGCAAACACTGCAAACACGGCACAACACGGCACAACACGGCAAACACTGCAAACACTGCAAACACTGCAAACACTGCAAACACTGCAAACACTGCAAACACTGCAAACACTGCAAACACTGCAAACACGGCACAACACGGCAAACACTGCAAACACTGCAAACACTGCAAACACGGCACAACACGGCAAACACTGCAAACACTGCAAACACTGCAAACACTGCAAACACGGCACAACACGGCAAACACTGCAAACACTGCAAACACTGCAAACACTGCAAACACGGCACAACACGGCAACACTGCAAACACTGCAAACACTGCAAACACGGCAAAACAACAAGGCAACACTGCAAACACTGCAACACGCACACACTGCAAAACACTGCAAACACTGCACAACACGGCAAACACTGCAAACACTGCAAACACTGCAAACACGGCACAACACGGCACAACACGGCACAACACGGCAAACACTGCAAACACTGCAAACACGGCACAACACGGCAAACACTGCAAACACTGCAAACACGGCACAACACGGCAAACACTGCAAACACGGCAAACACGGCAAACACGGCACAACACGGCAAACACTGCAAACACTGCAAACACTGCAAACACGGCACAACACGGCAAACACTGCAAACACTGCAAACACGGCACAACACGGCAAACACTGCAAACACTGCAAACACGGCACAACACGGCAAACACTGCAAACACTGCAAACACTGCAAACACTGCAAACACTGCAAACACGGCACAACACGGCAAACACTGCAAACACTGCAAACACTGCAAACACGGCACAACACGGCAAACACTGCAAACACTGCAAACACGGCACAACACGGCAAACACTGCAAACACTGCAAACACTGCAAACACTGCAAACACTGCAAACACTGCAAACACGGCACAACACGGCAAACACTGCAAACACTGCAAACACTGCAAACACGGCACAACACGGCACAACACGGCACAACACGGCACAACACGGCACAACACACAACCTAAACCCCGCGGCCCTCAGGCGCGCAAGCTGGAGCGGGAGATATTCCTCACCTACATCGCGCCCATCCACTACAACTCCATCCGGTGAGGGGCGTGCGTGCATGAGCGCGTGTGCGTGTGCGTGTGCGTGTGCGTGTGCGTGTGCGTGTGCGTGTGCGTGTGCGTGTGCGTGTGCGTGTGCGTGTGCGCGTATGCCGCGTACGTATGCTTGCATGCGTGCGTGCGTGACAGAGCGGCGCGCGATTGCGCTGCCTGAGCTCACCAACCTCCTCCAATATCCCCCGCCCCCGCTCCCCCCTTATCATTTGTTCCCACGGCAGGCGGCAGTCCTCGCTGAAGACGATGGCGCTCACCGTGAGCCGCAGCTTCAAAAAGATCTCCAGCGGCAACCTGGGCTCGCCGCTCGCGGCCGGCGGCCGCACCAGCAGCGGCGCCATCGGCAGCGGGACGCCGCGCGGCAGCGGCACCGGCACCAGCCCGCCCACGTCGGGCTCGGGCGCCGCGCCAGCCGCGGCCGGCGGCGGGGGCGCGCGCCAGGCGGGGGCGGGGGCGGGGCGCAGCAGCTCGGGGCAGATCGGGTCCGGCGGGCGGAGCAGCTCCGGGCAGATCGGCGGGGGTGGAGGAGGTGGGGGCGGGGGTGGGGGTGACGACGACCCACTTGGGCTGGGGCTGGGGCTGGCGCTGGGGCAGGGGCTGCTGTACGGCGGGCAGCAGGTGGCTGGGCGGTGAGGCGAGGCAGTGAGGCGAGGCGAGGGGGTGGGGAGGTGAGGGGTTACGGTACGCCAGGCCCGCCTGGGGGCGATACCCGGGCCCTTGCACTAAAATGGTGTGTGCTTGTGTGTGGCTTGCACAGCCCGGCCCGGCGCGGTGCGGTGCGGTGCTGCTCGAGTGCCTGCCTGGGCCCTGCTGCTGCTGCTGCTGCTGCTGATGATGATGATGATGATGATGATGGTGCTGGTGTTGATGCATGGTGTTGGGGGGACACGGCTGTGTGCCACTACAGTGTGGTTGGGGGCACACGGCTGATGGCCCTGGGGTGGCGGACCGGCAGGCAGGCCCGGCTAGTGCTGTGGGCGGACTCGCGCTGACGACCCATCCCGCCTGGCTGGCGTGACGGTGCTGCTGGGGCGTGAGCGCTGTTACATGAGGCGCACTGGATTGGCGTGATATCATATGCAGGCTACTTGTGTGCACTATAATGCGGACCGCGATGCCAGCAATGAATTGGCGGCGCGCTAACATTTCATTTTACTTCCCATCTTGGTGTGCAATGCAACGTTGTCATGGTGTCGTTGCGCATGGTGTGATGCGCATCTGTCGTACAATACTGCGTGTGGCTTTGCTACCGGAAGCACCTCCGCACAAAATAATACGGTACCCTTGCGGTCTTGGACCAATACCATAAACGGTCCTTGGGACGCGTGCGGCGTATGTATGTGGCACACACCCATGCGCTAGCCAGCTGCGCAGCAATCACTATTCGCCAGGGGCGGGTGCAACTATCGGCCGTGCATGTAACGCTGTGTGCATGCCCATCTCACACGCGCACGCAACAATGAAGGCCTGCAACAGTGAACGGCTGTGCATATGTGCTTATGGCTCTAGGTGCTCATGTACGTATGTCTAAATAGATGAATGAATTCTGTGCGCGCGTCGCCCTGTGGTTAGTACGGCAGTACATGCAACGCGTCAGACGGCCGGACAAGCACGCGCAATGTGACACGCGGCCACATGCCCCTGCCCGTGCTGCAATACTACAATAATGAATCACTACCCATGATCACAACTGAGCCCTCAGCGCTGGCGCCGTGATCTCCTGGTGCTCTGATGCCAATGGCGCAAACGGCTGGGGGCGCCGTAAGCCTGACGAGCAGCAACGCAGGTAATACGCTCAAAAGCTACCTGGACGCTTGCCTGGCCGCCGCAATCTAGTCATACATGATAGGTTGGCGATGCGATGCCACACAAACACAACCGCACACACCCACACTCTTTGTTGCTGTTTTCCCTTGTATCTAACACACACGCCCCCTGCTGCAGGGGAACCCTTGCTCCCTATGGGCAGCTCCTGGGCGAGGCCGGCACTCGCACTTCGTAGCTCCAGAACCATTTGCAGCCCAGGCACTTGTAGTTGTCGGTGGCGGTCGCTGCGAGTGGCAGCAACCAGGCACGAAGAGCTGTTGGTTCTGTGCTTCGACCCGGAGACCGCTGGGCGAAGACAGGGGTTGCTTACCCAGAGCATGCACAACCATGTCGTTGTTCCATGCCGGGGCCTAGCGACTCTGGTCGCAGGCCACAGGCGCCTGTGTGCGCCGCCAGCCCGCCGGCCTCTGCCCTTAGGCCCGGGACTGGAATGCACCCGGCTCGCCCCCCTCGGTCGCAAGGCATAACGCAGACACCCCCATGTGCTTGTATGTGTCAGTGTGCGAATGGACACCGCGACGCAAGCGGCCATCATAGCCCCAGCCCCAACCCCGCCACCCACACCCAAGCCCAAGCCCAAGCCCAAGCCGACGTGACTCACCCACGCGCTGCGCCACCACGTACTTGTCCACCACCGCCAGGCTGGCGTCGACGTAGCAGGCCACAGCCACGGAGTCGCCCGCCCGGGTGTTGTTCGCCGCAAAGTAGAGGTGCAGGTAGGGGTAGGGCTGGGGCGAGCCCACGGTCAGCGTGGGATAGCGCGGGAAGGTGAGGAAGCTCAGCACCGGGTCCGTGACGGACCTGTGTGTGTGTGTGTGGGCGTGTGGACGTGTATGTGTATGTGGATGTGGATGGAAAGGCCCGCAAGGATCTGAACGTTTGTGTTGGCGCAGCGACGTAGGTGTAGGGATGGGGGCACGAAACACAGGGCCGGGAACGGGAGTCAAGGCAGTGCGTAGCACATGCGGGTCCGTGGGTTACTCTATTCTGCAGCCGCGTGCGTAGGCGGCGTGTGTGGGCAGCGTACCCGTCGGTTTGGGCGTAGGTGCAGGACGTGAGGGAGAGGAAGCTGGACGCGGTGCCAGCACCCAGGAACTGGTCTTGTCGCGACTCGGCGAAGCACGGACCAAAAGCAGTGCAATTGCCACAGGCGGCGTTGGGGATGCCGGCTGCCGCGAGGGCGGCGGCGCCGGGGCAGGAGCTGGGTGCGGCGCACAAGACCGACAGCGGGCTGGGGGGTCGGGGCGAGGGAGGAGGCGGAGGCGTCGAGCGCGGCGCAGGGGGCGTTAGTGGGGGCGGAGCAGGGGGCGGTGGCGGGGAGGGAGCAGGGGGCGGCGGTGGGGACGAAGCAGGGGGCGGTGGCGGGGACGGCGCAGGGGGCGGTGGGGAGGGAGAGGGCCAGCAGCTGGGCGAGGCCGGGACTCGCACTTCGTAGCTCCAGAACCACTTGCAGCCGAGGCACTTATAGTTGTCGGTGGCGGTCGCTGCGAGGGGAGCAACCAGGAACATAGGGGCAGTTGGCGGCTTTCGGTCCGAGGCAAACAGTTTGGATCTAGTTTCAAAGGACGGACACAAGCATGCTAATATGCGTGGTGTACCCATCCTCTGTGGGCTCAGGCGGCTACCGGTGTCGTGTGAGGATTCTCACGGCGGCCGACGCAAGGGCGTGAGGCCAGGGCATTGCCTCGCCTTGGCTCGTCCTGCGGGCCTCGAATGCTGCTCGCTCACTGCAGACCCTTGTCCATCGTACGCGCCACTGTCTTCACTGTGCATGCTGTTCTATGCCCACTGCCCAGGAACGGCGCGTGACGCTCTCACAGCCCTGTCCTCAAATCCCAAGCCCAAGCCCAAGCCGACGTGACTCACCCACGCGCTGCGCCACCACGTACTTGTCCACCACCGCCAGGCTGGCGTCGACGTAGCAGGCCACAGCCACGGAGTCGCCCGCCCGGGTGTCGTTCGCCGCAAAGTAGAGGTGCAGGTAGGGGTAGGTCTGGGGTGAGCCCGCCAGCGTGGGATAGCGCGGGAAGGTGAGGAAGCTCAGCACCGGGTCCGTGACGGACCTGTGGGGGTGTGCGTGTGTGGGGCGTGTTAGGGAGGCCCGCAAATACTGAAGATTTGTCATCATCGGCGGTGGTGTGGTGACGTGGCAGTGGTAAGGATGGCGGTGCAAAACACCTGGGAACCAGGGAACGGGAGTCAATGCAGTGCGTAGCACATGCGGGTACGTGGGTTAGTTCTGCAACCGCGCGTGCGTAGGCGGCGTGTGTGGGCAGCGTACCCGTCGGTTTGGGCGTAGGTGCAGGACGTGAGGGAGAGGAAGCTGGACGCGGTGCCAGCACCCAGGAACTGGTCTTGTCGCGACTCGGCGAAGCACGGACCAAAGGCGGTGCAATTGCCACAGGCGGCGTTGGGGATGCCAGCTGCCGTGAGGGCGGCGGCGTCGGGGCAGGAGCTGGGTGCGGCGCACAAGACCGACAGCGGGCTGGGGGGTCGGGGCGAGGGAGGCGGCGGCGTCGAGCGCGGCGCCGGGGAAGGTGGGGCTGGCGTGGGAGTCGGTGGCGGCTGGTAGGTAGGGGCTGGTGGCGGGGGATAGGCGGGCGCATAGGTGGGCGGATACGGCGGTGTGTAATAGTAGGGCGGCGCATATTGCGGTGGCGGTGCCGGTGCCGGCGTGTAGTAAGGAGGTGCGTAGCCGGGCGGGTGCGCTGGCGCTCCGTATGTTGGCGCTCCGTATGTTGGCGCTCCGTATGTTGGCGCTGGTGACGGCGCCGAGCCGCGGTCGGGCAGCCCCTGCAGCAGCTGGCGATGCCGCTGGTGCAGGTGCCGGCGACGGCCCGCCGCGGCGTGGCTGGTGCGGCGAGCCTCCACCGCGGTAGCCAGGAGAAGGATGGCCAGAAACGCCACGACGGCAGCCGCCTTCGCCTTCCAAACCATTCGTATGTTGGTCTATGCACAGCCTGGGCAGTAGTGGGAGCGCGTTTGGAGGCTGTCGACGAAGCGAATAAGCGCGGGGGAAAGGTGATGGTTGGGTATTTCGGGCGTCGTGTGGCGTAGTGTTGAGCTGTTTGGACTGTCTGGGTCGCTTCACATAGATTTGTCGCTTCAAGAGAACTCTCCGCCACAGCAAGGTTGAAGCGGCGATAACAAGTCGACGTGGGAAGCAGTGACCTCGCCTAGTGACGACTGCAAGGCTCAGTATGCAATTAAACCAGCATCGCTACTTGTATAGATTATAGACTCCGTCTTTCCGTAGACTACGATGCGAACGCTCCGCCGTTGAAATCCGTGCAATGCAGTTACTGCACAGCACCGCTGTGATGATTTACTGATGCGTGCCAGGTTTCATATAAGTAAACTTCTTTGCCATGCTCAGGAGCAAAGTTGCGAGATTGCTGAGAAAACCTCCTGGCTGTCAACTGTCGGCAACTGGTTTCTACGAGGGCCACGCAGCTTAATAGCGCCCGGTGGCGAGACAGTCTTCACTCTTGGGGCAAAAAATCACTGCATACATATCATTCGCACCGGATATCGCCCCGGTGCGCCAAGCGGCTGCCAGGGCACCGGCGCACACGCCATCCCCCAGGCCCGCACGGCTCCTGCCACGCTCTTCAGGCGCGCGCGCCACGACACACGATGCATCCTGCTGTCACGTACGCTATGCCCCCGGCGCACACGCCAGCGCGCTCCGTCGCCACAGCCCGGGCTTCCTTCCTCCCGGGTCTCCAGCTTGTGCTTGCGTGCTCCACTCGCGCGCTGGCCACCCCAGTGCCGGCCCACGGTGCCGGCCCACGGACCCACACAATCCCACAGCCCCACACCCATACGCTCACCCTGCTCGCACGCATTGCAAGCCGCTCACCACGTGCGCAAACATGAATGAATTGAACACGCAAAAGAAAAACAAGACAAGTCACGACGGGCAAAGCCCTAACACAGCCCGCAGGTTACGAGTTGGGGCACTGCCGGGCAAAGTGCCCGTGCTGGTTGCAGCGGTAGCACACGCCCCCCGCCCCGCCTCCTCCTCCCCCTGCCCCTGCCCCGCCAAACCCGCCTCCTCCTCCTGAGCCGTACGCCACGCCCGTTGCGGACACGTACGTTCCCCCGCCCCCGCCCCCGCCGCCCCCTCGCCCGCCGTACCCTCCTCCCCCGCCAGCAACCCCACCAGCCCCAGCACCGCCGCCTCCTCCACCGCCGCCGCCACCTCCTCCGCCGCCTCCTCCGCCGCCGCCGCCCCGTGCCGGCGCCTCGGACGCGCCGTCCCACTGGTCCTCCCAAACGAAAGCGCCGCACGCGTCCTGCTCCGCCCGGTCCTCGTGCCCGCACTTGAAGAACGCCCGGCCCGGGTTAGCCGCGCTATTGGACACGAAGCGGCGGCACGGCGCGTTGTGGCGCGGGCACAACGGCGCGCCAGCGCCGGCGCCGGCGCCTGCGGCGCCGCCACGAGAGCCGGTGGCGGCGGCGGCTCCGCCGCGGCTGCCGCCGCCCCTGCCCCGTCCCGCGGACCGCCCGCGGCCGCCGGCGCCGCCCCCGCCGTCGTCGCTGGCGGCGCCGCGGCCGCCGCCGCGGCCGCCGCCGGCCCGCGCCGTCGCCGGCTCCGACCGAGACCGTGTGCCACCGCCGCCGCCACCGCCACTGGCGCCGCCGCCGCGGCCCCCGGCCGCCCGGGACGCGGACGCAACCGCGGCGGCCGCGGCGGGCGCCGCCACCGCCGCCCTGGTCCTGGTCGCCGCCCAGGTCGTCACCATTGTCACCGCCGCCATAACCGCCGCCGTAACCGTTACCGTTGACGTAGTCAGCCTCACTGCCGTCCGCGCCGGTTTCAACCACCTGCGAGCCGCCGTGGTGGTTATGGTTGTGGTGGTTGTTGCCGCCGCGCGCATTCGCAAGCGCGTTGCGCACGGCCGAAGCCGCCGCGGCATTCCGGCCGCCGCCCCTGCCCCCGGCACCGCCGCCGGCGCCGCCGCCAGCTGCTCTGCCACGAGCGCCGCCGCGGCCGCCGCCGCCGCCAACGCCGCCGCCGCCGCCGCCGGGGGCCGCCAACGCCGCAGGCCTCCAGCACCTCCTTTACCCGGGGGTCGCAGATGAGGCAGGCCGTGAGGTTTGGATCCTGTGTGACACGGCCGTGGCGACGCGAGGCGAGACGAGGCGGGAGTTAGTTTTGGTATTGCTTGGGCTGGTATTCACAATCTCCCCCCCCCCCCGCCCCCACGCACGCACCTGCAGCAGTCCCGCCGGTAGCGCCGCCATCCGGAACCGCAGCGCCGCGCACATGAGCGGACCCGGACCCGGGCCAGGGCCGCCGCCGCCGCCGCCGCCGTACGCGCCGCCGCCGCCGGCCGCAGCGCCGCCTGCCGCCGACACGAGGCCGCAGCGGGGGCAGGCGCTGTCGGACACGGCCGCCGCCACCACCGCCTTGGGCAGCGCCAGCCTGTGTGGGCGTGATGTGGTGCCGTACGGGCATGCGTATGGGGAGGCAGCGGGGGTGGCCGTGTGGGTATGGGGAGGCAGCGGGGCAGGGTGCAGGGGAGGTGACGCAGCGAGGCGCAGCTCGGGGGGAGGGTGTGAACACCAGCCCAATCTAAACCAATCTACACCAGACGAGGGACAGGCAAATGCAATTGCACGGGGAGCGGGCGATGGCGGGCGGCCTGGTCGGGGCGCCATCCCGCGCGCGTCACTCCCCGGCCTGCCCCGCCTCGCTCGCCCGCTCACCCCGCCCTCTCTCCGCAACCTGACCCACACCGAGACCACGCGCTGTGCCGCACGTGTGCACGCCACACACGCGCGTGTGCCCCACGTTGATTTCGGATTTGGGAATGACTACATGGTTGATTTGGGAATTGGAAAAAACTATCCCCCCACACACACACCGCACCGCACCTGAAGCCGCACACGCCGCCGCGGTTGCACACCGCCGCCCACCGGCCGTCGCCGCCGCGGCATAGCACCAGCCCGCCGCCGCCGCAGCTCTGGCAGGTGCCCAGGACCGGGCCCTCGGGCGGTGGGCCGTCGTCGCCGCCGCCGCCGCCTCCATTGCCGCCGCCGTAGAACCTGCATTCCATCGCACACACCGGCGGCGGCGATTTGCTTGCGCTCAGCATAGCTTAACGGTAACATGTGGTAACATGCGCGCTCAGCTTCGTTCAGTAGGTGGTGTGCGGTGGCATGCCAGTGCAGCTCGCACAGCTCACACAGGCGCACAAACGCACACGCGCGCACGCACATGAATCCGCACGAACGAGCACAAGCGACGCCACGCGCCCTCTGAAGCACTGCCACACGCCCACGCCACACCAAACCGGCACCGGCACACCACACCGCAGCGCCACCCACTCACCCGCCTCCTCCTCCACCCCCTCCCCCTCCTCCTCCGCCTCCTCCTCCTCCTCCTCCTCCTCCTCCTCCGCCGCCGCCGCCGCCTCCCGCCAGGGGCAGGAAGCGCGCCACAGCGCCCGCCAGCACTCCGGCGCGGCCCTGGGCGGTGAGGAAGTCGGCGCGGAAGAACTGTATGGCCTCGGACAGGGCCTGGGGGGTGGGGGTGTGGGGTGGGGGTGGAGGGGGTGGAGGGGTTTAGTTCATTCCAATTCCCAACTGTGTGTGTGTGTGTGTGGGTCGTAAACACCAGCCCAATCTAAACCCGAGCGAAACTAGACAAGGGGGGGGGTGCAAGGAGGGCTGGGTTTGCGGTACAGGATGCACTGAAGACTGCAGATGAGAGTGATGGTGGTGGTGGTGGGGTTGCAAGGTTGGGGACTTGGTGAGAGAGTTGTAGCAAGGGGGGGAGACAGCTGGGCTAGGCGGGCAGGGATGTGACCACCCAGCCCAGCCTAGGCCAAGCCCAGGGAAGGTGAGGCGGGCGCGGGACAACACACGCGCACCCCCCCTGCTGCCCCTTACCCCCAGCTGCCCCCCGTCCCCCCCGTTTCCTTTCGGGATTGGTTCACAGTAACCCCCCCCCCCCCCTGCCTCAACCCCCCCTGCCCCCCCGCTCGCCTGCTCCTTGCGCAGCCTGCCCGCCGCCACGTCCCGGATGCTGGCCTCTATCTTGGCGCGCAGGTCGGGCTTCCACAGGTCGTCCAGCCCCATGGCGCAGTAGCCGGAGATGAGCGCCTCGCCTGGGGGGTGTGGGTGGGTGGGGGAAGGGTGTAGTGGGTGGGAGGGGTGAGGGGTTGGGAGGGTGGGGGTGAGGGTGGTGAGGGGTGAGGGGTGTGAGAGGGGTGAGGGGTGAATACCAGCCCAAGCTAAACCAAACTAACTAGACTAGCGTGGTGAGGGGTGGTGAGGGGTGGTGGGTGAGGGGTGACCGCCACCCACGCCCCCGCCGTCACTGCCCGGGCTGTGACCGCCACCCACGCACGCTGTACGCCCACCCAGGGGCGCTCACCCAGGGGCGTGGGCCAGAACGTCATCGCCGCCTCGTCCTTCTCCGCATAGCCGCGCTCCAGCTGCTTCTGCGGTGTGTTGGGAAGGAAGAAAACAAGACCGGGTGGAATAAAAAGCAGCAGTAGCATCGGGCCGTTGAGCATGCGCATGTGTGCATGGTGCACGTGTCAAGGACAAAGAGCAGTAAGGCTGCGAGACGCGGGGCAGGCCGGCACAGGCCTGGCAGCGAGCGTGCGGGTGGTGCGGCAGGGCCGTCGGCGGCACGGGCGCAGCGGCACGGCCGCGCCCGTCAGTCCTGACACCTGCTGCACACACCTGTTCCTCCTTCCTCCCCACCACCACCCCTGCCCCCCACCTGGATGTGCTCGGCCACGGTGGCGTCGGTGCCGATGCCGTGCGCCTCCATTTTGCTGATCAGGTCGCGCTCGCTCAGCCGCGGCGGCGGCTCGGTGGAGCCCTTTGGGGGTGGGGGTGCGGAGGGGCAGGGGGGGGCGGGGGGGGGGGGGGCGGGGGCCGGGTGCAGGACGGGTGGATGCAAGTTGGGCGGGGAGTGGGTGAGGAGGGTCATGGTCATACACATCACCGCATAAATACCCCGCGCATACATACACACCCAGTCAACCCCGCGGCCGCCGCTGCCAGCCGGTCTACCCGCGCCCGGCCGCACACGCACGGCACACACGGCACACACGGCACGCACACGCACTCACGTCGCGCAGGCGCAGCTCGCTGGGGGTGAACACCTGCCCCTCCGCCAGCCGCGGCAGGTTGTCGTTGCCGCCCCAGCCGCTGGGGTGGGTGGCAGTTGTGGATGGGTGCGGCGTGGAGGAAGAGGGGGAGGTGTCAGCGGCCGGCGCGGCGTCGCCAGCGCGGCGTCGAGCGGTTGGCATGACCGGGCGCGGGCAGGTTGTCCGCACCGGTCCCACACCGCACACCCACACCAACTTCTGCCCCGCAAAACCCTCCCCTAGCTTGGCCTGGTGTTCGCCCCCAAAACTCCTCCCCCCACCTGTAGGGGTACACGTCCAGCCAGTTGCGCTCCACCACCATGAGGCCCGTGGTGCGGAAGCGCTCGCCTGGGCGGGGGGTGGGGTGGGGGTGGGTGGGGGGGGGGTTTAACGGTGAACCAAATCCCGTAAGGAAACATGGCGGGGAGTATGGGGGGAGGGGCTCCCTCCCTCCCTCCCTCCCTCCCTCCCTCCCTCCCTCCCTCCCTCCCTCCCTCCCTCCCTCCCTCCCTCCCTCCCTCCCTCCCTCCCTCCCTCCCTCCCTCCCTCCCTCCCACGCCACGCCCCCCCACCCCCGCCCCCCCCTCACGCCACCCCGCTCACCGCCCACGTCCACCTCCACGCTGGTCTCGCTGCCCACCGCGTCGCGGCTGCAGCAGGCCAGGAAGTGGCGCACAATGAATTCATACAGGGCCTTCTTCTCGGGCGCCCAGTCGTGCTCGCCCTGGCGGGGATTGCAAGGATGGGGCGGGGAGGGGCAGTGTGGTGAGCAACAGCCCAAAGGCAAACCGGGCTGAAGAATGCAAAACGCCAGGATCAGGGTGGGGCGGCGGGACGGCGCGCGGGCGTCAGGTCGGTGGCGCGCGGGCGGCGTATGACCGTGTGGCGCACACACGTGAATCGGGTAGCCGTTGCGGCCCTCCGCTCGGCGCCACGCCCCGTCCAGCCCCTGACGGTTAAGGGGGCCGTGCGTAGCCCCAAAGCCGCGCCCATGTTACCCCGCTGCAGCCCGACGCCCCCTCCCCCAGCAGCAGCCCCTCAGCAGCAGCCCTCCCAATCAACCATAAATCATTCGCGTGGACACACCCGCTAGCTAATTCCCCCAGTGGGCTGATGTTCGCCACCCCCTGGCTAAGCTTGGGCGGTAACTGCAACCCCCACGCGCAACCCCTCCCCTCCCTAGCGCCCGGAGCCCCGCACCGCACCAGGCTGTGTCGTGTGGGGTGAATGGGCGGGTGCGCCTTGTCGTCGTGCCCGCCCGGCCGCGGCTGGCGCCACAGCTCGCCCGACAGGATGCGCTGGCAGTGGGCGCCCCAGCGCGGGTCGGCCGCGTGTTCTGACACGATGGCCTGCGTGCGTGTGTGTTTGCATGTGTGTGTGTGTGTGTGTGTGTGTGTGTGTGTGTGTGTGTGTGTGTGCGTGTGCGTGTATTCGGAACCCGAGATGGGCGAAACGCGGGCCCCCGTTGTGTCTCGGAAAAGCAAGTGTATGGCCGTGTGGCCGTGTGCTAGCAAGCCCAAGGAAATAGACAGCCAACTCTCAGCCTACTGAACAGAGCCCGAGCTAAGACCAAGGTGGGGGGTTCGGGATGGGGCCTGGGGTGCTGAGAGGTAGCCTGCCTGCCCCTCCATTCCCGCAGCCGCCCCCCCCCTAAACCGCAGGTCCTCCGCCCCACCCCCGACCCACCGCCTCCCCTTCACACTAATTGCACCCCCCACACACACCGCCCCCCACCACCCCACCACCCATCCCCCTCACCCTCAGGTCCTGGCCCGGGTCGAACACGTCCGTCTCGGTGCGCGGGTAGGAGATGAAGCCCGCCTGGTACAGCTCCTCGGCCAGCTTCATGATGCGCTCGCCTGTTGGGTGTTGTGTAGGTTGTGTAGGTTGTGTAGGTTGTGTGGTGGTGGTGTGGTGGTGTGGTGGTGTGTTGGGTTGGCTTTTTGGGAGTTGTGTGTGTGTGAGGGCAAGAGAGAGAGGGGGGGGGAGCGGTTTGTTTTCTGGGAGGTGGGGAGGAGGGGAGGAGGCGTGTGCGTGTGCTGTGTACACGACTGGTTGGCAGACGCAGGGCTGCTCAGGGCTGCTCAGGGCTGCTCAGGGGTCAAGGCTCAGGTGCTCAAGGCTCAGGGCTGCTCAGGGCGCACGTGCACACATACACACGTCCGTGCTGGCCCCCCACTCACCGCTCAGCCGCAGCTTGCCGGTGGCGCGCTTCTGCATCTCCAGTGTGCTCAGCGGCGAGGGCGCGGCGCGGGTGCGCGTGGCGCCGCGCACCGCCACCACCACCGCCTCGCCCGCCTCCTGGACCACCTGCGTGCGGGTCGGGGGGGGGGGGGAGGGGGCGGCACGTGTGTGCGCGTGCGCGGGCTTGGGTGCGGGTGCAGCGTGTGTGACGCAAGCAGGCGGTTGCCAGACACAACAAACGCACGCGCCTCGTGGTACATCTCCGCCGCGGCCCGGTCGAACAGCCGCCCGCGAGCCCACTCGAACACGCAGTGGCCGCCGCCGCCGCCGCCGCCGCCGCTGGTGTTGGCGTTGGTGTTGCCGCCGCGGCCTCCAGCGCCCCGGCCTAGGGCGCCGCGGCCGCCAGCGGCACCCGCGCCCTCCTGGCCCTCCGGCGGCTCGTTGCCGCTGTCGCCGCTGCCACCACTGGCGCCGGGCTGCTCGCGGTAGGCCATGTGAATGGTCCTGTGGGCGCAGACCGGCAGGGTCACCGGGTGCATTGTGTTGTCGTGCTGTGTGTTGACGTTAATCAGCTGTGTTGTGCTGAGAGGAAGCCACGTGTGTTGAGGTCAAACAACGGAAGCAGCAGCTGTGCCACCACCAGCCACCAGCAGCAGGACGGCGCCTCCGCCCCGCCCCGCTCCCAACCCCTCCCGCCCCTCCCACCCAACCCTGCCCCCCCCCCGCCTCCCGCCCACGTCCCGCCTCCCCACCAGAAGTGTTCCCGCACGTGGTTCTGCACCTCCCAGGCGCGCTGCACGATGATTCCCAGGGTGGGGAACTGCGGGGGTGGGGTGGGGGCAGGGAGGGTGCAAGGATGCGGCCGCCGGGGCGGAGGGGCCGGGGTTAAAGGGAAGGGGCTCACGGGGGGTTGCAAGGATGTTTGGAAAAACGGTATAGTTGCACTGGAGAATGCGTCTTGAGTTCGGTACGTTACCGAAGGGGGGCTGCAAAGGTGGTACAAAGGAGTGCAGCAAGATAGGCAACAGGCGGGGAAGATTGTGAAGCCCAAGCCCAAGCTTACTCATGAATCTCCCCCCACCCCATACACACATTGTTGTCCGTCATGCTGTTGCTGTCATTAACACACACATCCCTTACCCCCACCCACGCACCTCCACCCACCCCCACCCACCCGCCCACCCACCTGGCAGGGCCCGTAGCTGACCACGGGCGTGCGGCCGTCGCGCTCCAGCTTGGCGCGCACCGCGGCAATGCCGCTCATGTCGAACTTGTCCTGGCGGGGAGGAGGTGGTGGGGGTGAGGGGTGTGAGGTGGGTGAGGGGGTGAGGGGGGTTGCAAAGGGGGGAGGCGGTGGGGAGGGCGAGGGGGCGGCGAGGCGAGGCGTAAGGGTGTGTGGCGCGGCGCAAGGGCGGGAGCGGCAACGGGGTCGGTGCAACGGCGGGGTCGGTACGGAGCATCGCACTCAGCACACGGGGGGACGAGAGGTGCGGGCGCGCTGGCGAATCAACCGCTGCCCCCTGCACCCACTGGGACCCTGCATCCACTGGCCCCCCCTTGGTTCGGGTTCACTCGGTCGGTTGCTTTGGGTTCTGGAAACAAACTACCCCCTCCTCCCCCGCCTCCCCTCCTCTGCTCCTCCCCCTCATTCCTCCCCCCCTGGTGTTTACAACCCGCCCCCCCCCACACACACACACGACCCACCCTCAGCGCCTTGGTCTGGAAGCGCGTGAAGGAGGCGCCGATGCGCAGGTCGATCTCCTGCCGCGCGTCCACCGCCGCCGCGTCGTTGGCGTTGGGCTGGCCTGTGCCGAGGCGGGCGGGGTGGGGTGGGGTGGAGGGGGGGGCCGTGTGGGGTCATGTGGGCCGGGCCGCGGTGCATACGGGGTTGGCCGGAGCTTCCCAAGCCTGTGCGGTTACCCACGCTACAGCCGTGTGCCTACATCGGAGCTACAGCCGTGTGCCCGCGCTGAGCACGTGCGTTGGTCGTGCGCTACCTGTGTACAGGTGCGGTGTGGCGCAGCCGGCAAGACCACGGACGGAGGGTACCTGCCCCGCACGTCGGCCACCCGCCCCTAACCCCAACCCCAACCCAACCAGTGTTTTGGGATTGGAATGACCCAGCCCCCCAACCCCAGCCCCCCAACCCCGCCAACCCACCCAGTGTGGCCATGGCTCGGTGCAGCTCCCGCGGGATGAGGGCGCTGAAGCGGGCGCGGCGTATGGTGAGGCGCGGGTTCACGCCGCGGCACACATCCATCACCTGCCCGGCCAGAGAGCAGGGGCAACAAGGGCGGGGAGTAGGGGTAAGGGCGGGGAGCAAGGCAGGGTATAAGGGCGGGGGCAAGGGGGGGGGGCGACGGGGAGAAGGGGCGAGGGAGAGGAGGCCGGGGTGTCTTTGCCCGGGGGTGCGCAATAGGACCCACCGGACCCAGCGGACTGGGGGTTGGCCCGCAGCGCTCCCCCACCTCCCTCCGCCCCTCCACGCCCCCTGCCCCCACCTCGAAGCTGATGTTCTCGCCCTCGCGGTCGCAGTCCAGCCACAGCACCAGCCAGGCCGCCTGGCGGCTGAGCTGCTCCAGCTGCCGCTTCAGGTCCAGCTTGTCCTGGGGGGTGGGCGGGGTGCAGGTGGGGGGGTGTGAACACCAGCCCAATCTAAACCAAACCAAACCAATGCATAAGAGCGAGGAGGAGAGTGGGGCCTAATAAGGGGGGTAGGTTGGGGTGGGTGGGTGGGTGGGGGCGCATGACGTGGACGTGGGCTCGTGGGTGCAACCCCACAACCAACACCAACACCATGTCAAGACCTGCCCATCGCTTGTAACCCCGCTCCCCTCCCCTCCCTCGCTCCTCCCTGCCCATCCCTCCCCACCCCTCCCTCCTCCCTCCCCCGGCGCGCGCCGACCTCGCCTCGCCAGTCTACGCTCTTCGACCCGAAACGCAAGAGTATACCGTTACCCTGTATTGTCGCAAACTGCACCTGCCTGTCCCTTGTCTAGTTTCGCTTGGGTTTAGATTGGGCTGGTGTTCACAACCCCCCTCCACCCCCGCCCCAACCCCACGCACCTGCGGCACCTTCTTCTCCATGGGGCACGAGTACAGGTCCACATCGCTGCAGCCGCCCCAGCGCCGGTAGCTGTGCCGGGATGGTGCGTGTGTGTGCGGGGCGGTGCGTGTTGGAAGGGAGGGAGGCAGGGTTGTCGAGTGGAGAGGAGTGGGAACGTTTGGTGGAGGAGGGGCCGGGCGGGCCGCAGGCAGGTAGGGCGCAGGCGGGCTGCGCAGGCCCCACCCGGCAATGTGGGTCGGGCCGCACGTGGCTGCCCGTCGGTCCTCGCTCCTGCTCCCACTCCGGCTCCTGTTCCTGCTCCTGCTCCAGCTTCTGCTCCCGTCTCCCGCTCCCGCCCCTGCAGCTACCCTTGCCTGTCCCTCTCCCCGTCTCCTCTCGCTCCCGCTCCTGTTCCTGCTCCTGCTCCCGCCTCCCACTCCTGCTCCCCCCTCCCCCTCCCGGCCCCGCCTCTTCCATCTCCCGCTGCCCGCTCCCCCTCCTCCTCCTCCCACGCACTCCCCCCCTTGTCTAGTTTATCTTGGTTTAGATTGGGCTGGTGTTCACAACCCCTCCCCCAAACACACACACGCACACACTCCCCTGCCGCCTGCACTCACGGGTCGGGGAAGTCCACCTCCATGAGGTGACCCGCCACGGACGTGAACACCATGACCGCCTGGGTAGGGGGCCAGATGCGGGGGGGGGGAGGGCGGAGGAAGGGAAGGCGGAGGCAAGGGTGTGTGTCAAGGTTCGTGGCGGCGGCGGCGTGTGTTGCGTGCACGCGAGCGCGTGCCAGCCGCTGCGAATGACCCGAGAGACGGCTCGCATGTCGTGGGCTGGCGGCCCCCAATCCCACCTGCCGCCCCTCCACATTGTAGTTGAACTCCCAGATGGGGTTGAAGCGAGCTCTGTGAGAGGGCATGTGGTTAGAGGCGGGCAAGCGGGGAGGCCGGGAGGTCGGCTATTGCGGTGCTGCCTGGGGCAAAAGTGGCGCGCCCGGAGCGCCCCGAACTTACGATCCACGAGTTGAGCGCGCCTGGCCCTCGCTGAGGATTCGAGACACCTCCTTCGCAACGCTTGGCTTCTCCGCGACATTGAGCACGCGGAACGCTGTCATTTCCGCGGCAGAATGGTCGCTATCGCGCCGCTAGCTCCCAAGTCCACTGTGACATTTTCTTTAGTACTGTTTCTGTCCCGTAACTATAAAGCAGTCGTTTTCAGGTAATCAGGGCTTCACGTTTGCAAAGCTGTCTGATTGCGCGCGCCAACCCGTGCTAGTACCTGCATCAGTTCCTAGGTATTGGTACAGCTGGCACATTCTAAAATTGGGGAGCTGTGCTGCCCGATGGACACGGATTTCGACCAGCTTTGGATCCTGGACCCCGACTGGGCCCGAGTCGACCCTGGTCACCTGTCTGACGCTGCAAGTCGTGCAACAAGCCGCCCGCTACATCCTGCCAGCGCGCGTTGCAGCAGGAGATACGGGGCAGTATGTATGCTCATTACACAGCGGGTATGTGACAGCCCTTTCTGCCCTTTCCGCCCCTCCGCTTTTCTCTTGCTGGAGCTCACTTGCCACGGCGTCACCCACTCACCTATCTCCACCACTGCAATGCCTCCGCCTGAGTGCACACCGCACCACTGCCCGCCAGCGAGCCCGCGCCTCGCCGTCTCATCCTGCATTTGCCACGGCCGCCTCCCGCAGCTCCTCGCCACGCCACGCCCTGTGCTGCGTGCACCCCTCCGCTGGGGCCCTGCCTCATCGCCACCCCGCATCCTCCCCACCTCCTTTCGCCGGAGTCCCGCCTGTTGTGGGTCTGTTCAAACCCATGGCGTCCCGGCCCCGCAGCCCGCCCCCACTTCTGCTTCCGCAGACGGACGGGCCACCGCCTGCATTCTCACCTAAAAGCCAGATTTAAGCCAGGACTAAGCCAGGTACTCCACTCACGGTTATGAACGTAAAATACACGTGTTGCAGCCGCCATCTGCCATGACTCATACCCTCATGACTCGGGCCAATGCGTCGGGGACTGCCTTACGCACGTGGGCGGCTCCGTCGGTCCGCCACACGGCTTCGCGCCAGTCGCCCTGCCTTCTGCGTTTTATTGTTATGTGTCAACTGAGCAATCAGCATTAGCATCACCATCATCACCCGCTCATCACCGCAACACACAGCCAATTATCACCACCACCACCGCCAGTCCATCACCGCAACACACAGCCGATGCCTGCAGGTGTGTACTCGGAAGTTGTGTGACCGCCCCAGGTCACGCCCAGAGTTCGCTGCTCCTCCGCATGCGCCTCTATGGGGCATGACGCATGCGAATATCGGGGGGATGAAACCACGACAAAACTATTCCTACAATTGAAGTACAAGTGCATGAGGCGGCTGGTCGCCATCAGCACACGGCCCAGCCAGACCCAGCAGCATGCGCCGCACGCAAATGGATGTGTAAGCCAAGTGGGCTCCGAAAGCCCACGCCCCCAGCGCCAGTCTGGCAACCGCCTCCGTCTCCCCGGCCCGTCGCCAGACGCCCCCAGTCTGCGACGCCGCAGCGGCCATGCCGCCTCCGGGCTCGCCGGCCCGCGCCGGCTCCTCCCCTTCCTTCACGCCGTCCGCTGCGCCCCTCACGACTGCAGACCGCTCAGCTAGATTCTCCTTCCTAGCGGCGGAAGCTGCGGCTCAGCTGGCGCAGCACCAGCGGGCGGCGGATGATGGCCACCGCGAACACCGCCACCGCCAGCGCCATCACGCCGCCCAGAACCTGAAGGGGAGAACAAAGAAGGGGAAGACAAAAGACGTCAGCGATGGGCATGGGCGGAGCGCGAGTGCCGTGTATGGATGTGTATGTGGATGCGTGTGCGTGCGGCTGTTTGTGTCTGTTTGCGTGCTCTCACTCTCACTCACGCACACGCGCACAAGGGCCTCACCAGGTCCGTGCCGCGCTTGGGCTGCGTGCCGCTGCCGCCGCCGCCGCGCGCCGCGCGGGCGCCCTGCCGCCGCACGCCCTCCACGCCCTCCTGCTCCTGCTCCTCCTCCTGCTCCCCCTCCTGCTCCTGCTCCTCCTGCTCGCCCCAGGAGCCCGCCTGCGGCTGGTGGTCCGCCGGCCCCACGAAGGGCAGCGTGGCTGCCAGGTGGCGGCGCAGCCAGCCGCCCAGGAACGCCAGGGCGTCGCCCGCCTTCTCGATGGCCCCCGCCACCACGCCCACCAGCTTGTTCACGAGGCCGCCCGGGCCGCCGCCCTGGTGCGGCTGCGGCTGCTGCTGCGTGCGCGGGGTGGCGGTGGCGGCATCGGCGTCGTGCAGGGAGGCAGACGCAGCCAGGAGGCAGGCGGGCGCGGCGGCGGCGGCAGCGGCGGCCTCGGCGGCGGCGGCGGGCGGCAGCAGCTGCGGCGTGTGGATGCCGGCGGCCAGCAGGTAGCGGTCCTGGGAGGAGCGGGAGTGATGAAGGAGCGGGAAGCGATGATGGAGCGGGAAGCGATGACGGAGCGGGAATTGATGAAGGAGCGGGAAGTGATGAAGGAGCGGGCGGGACAGGGTTGGTGCGGGATGGCGAGGCCGTGCTTGGCCCTCACGGACTGCCGTGCGGTGCAGTACCCGGCCCCCCCTCCTGCCCCTCCTGCCCCTCCTGCCCCTCCACCCCCCTCCACCCCCTGCTCACCAGGTCGCTGCACTGGCGCAGCATGAGGTCGCGCACCTCCTCGTCCTCCAGCATGCACAGCACCACCTCGCGCTGCATGCCCGGCCGCCGCAGCTGCAGGCAGTCGCCGGGCGCGGGGGCGGGTGGGAGCGGGGTAGCAAGGGTGGTGAGCGGGGTAGCAAGGGTAGACAGCAGGGGTAGGCGGCAGCAGGTGTAGCGGCGCGCGGCCCAGTGCAGCCGCAGCCCGCCCCGCCAAGTGCGTGCATGAGACCCCGCGGCCCCGCCCATCGCAAACCTGATTGACGCCCCATCCCCATCAATATCACAAGGCATTCACATGGACGTTTAACCCCCCCCCCCCCCCGCCCCTCTCACCAGGCGCGTGGTGATGGTCATCAGCCCCTCCAGCTGCTGCCGCTCCCGCGCGCGGTGCCCCGCCGCCACCGCGTGCGCATTGGCCGCCGCCGCCGCCTCGATGTAGGCGTCTGCCAGGTCGCTGCCCGCCCCGCCGTCGTCGCTGCTGCGGCCGCTGCCCAGCTGCTGCTGCTCCGCACCGTCCTCGCTCGGCTCTGTCACGATGGGGCCGGCGCTGGTGGAGGGGCCGGCGCTGCGGGGAGTGGGGCGGGGGGTTGAGGAGGCGAAAAGCCGCTCGGTTTGCGGCCGCACGCGAGCGGTGGGCGCGGCTACTGGCGCTCACGCCGCTCCCATTTCCCCTTGAAACTAAGCCTCCGCACAGCCACAGTGATGCATGTCGCACTACGCACCCGCTGAACAGCGCCAGCACGGTGTCTGCGGCCTGGTCCAGCTCCTGCGTGTTGAAGGGCTGGAACAGCACCACCTGCAGGGGAACGGGAGCCGGGTTTGTCCGGCGTCAGCGTGCCCGCAGTGCCAAACTTAATTTCAAGACCCGTTACTGCAAAATGGCATGAGGAAAGCAGTGGCGCGAAAGCAGGTCAACGGGCAACTCGCCTCATCCTTGAGCTGCACGTCCAGCCAGCCAGAATCCACATCTCTGTCGACCAGCTTGTTGTTGTGAGCAGGTGGGGCCACGGCCTGGCGTCCGGCGCTCTGCGACGAAAAGAAAGCGCGAGACACTGGCCGTTGGCGAGCGCACAGCACCCAACGCCGTGGCTCCTTCTTGTTACGGCTTGTCACTTCGCTTAGCACGCGTTTCATACCCGAAAGCCCGCACAAGACCCGGCAAGCTGGTTGGGCCCCCACCGAAACCCCAATGGCCAACTCCGAGCGCAACGCCCGCGAGCCAGCTTGCAACGCGCTTGTTGGGAGCTTACAAGCTCAATTTGGATGGCAACGCGACCGCGAGCACGCACCTGAGCGGGCGCTCGCGCGTGGGCGGAGCCCTGGGCGGCATTCGCAGCGACACCGGCAGCTGCGGCAGCTGCGGGCCTGGCTGCGATGCGTGCAGCTGCACCAAACATTTTTCAGGGAGGTCTCGCTGTCGGTCAGGGCCCGCGAAGGTGCAAGTATGAGAAATGCTGCTGACGCGAGCGCAACTCGAGCTGCTTTAAGTGGGCTACTGGCGCAGCCTTACGCCGTTCCTTTTAGCAACAACACCTTTGCAACGGTAGCAAGTCAAGCTATTCAGCCGAAAGGAGTCAATGGCGGATGCAACGCCTGCCCCCCGCCCCTCCCAGCTTATCCCCACTTGCTCGCTCTTGGTCCGCCCGCACGAGGTTCTCGTCCCACGCCTCCCCTGCCCGGCACCTCCATGCAGCCTGAGCCTGCTGCCTCAAGCCGCGCGCCTGCAGTTCCGCCGCCCAGCGTCTCCGCTTGGTCGGGAAGTCACGGCGGTCGAGCACGCAGGCTTGCCCAGGCCTCCCCTGGGCTTGCCAGGGCTTGCACGCAGGTTGGGCCAGGTCGGGCTGATGCCATGCTTGCCCCGCCCCCCTGGTGCCTCTCTGGACTATCAGGTTGCACTTGACTAGCCGGTCACAGGAATATCGGGTAAAAACGTGCACGCCTTCCTTACGAGCGTATCGGGGGCTTGGGGCATAAGGGGATGTCCGCGAGGTGTGGGTAGGTGCCCACCGCTCCCCTGCTGGCACGCCACGCCTGCTTTACGCTTTCTTGCCCAGCCTCAGCCTCACAGGCCGATGTGCTTGGGCGGCCTGGACGCCGCAGGGCTGCATCCACGTGCCTTCGGTGCGGCCGGTCAGAAGCCGGTAAGCCGGTGCCCGGTGCGCTGGTGCGGGCGACATTGCACGCCACGACCAGCCACCTTCCGGCCCTCCTCCTGCGCCGAGGGCTTCAGCTTCGCTGGCAGCTCCTCCTGCCAACTTTCTGCTCCCTGTCAATGCTGCCACGAGTAGGGAAATGAGTAGGGAATTCGGGAGACTGAGTGCATCGCGCCCGAAACCGCGTGCACGAAACACCATGTCGCGCCGGCGACAGCCCATGACATTTCAAGGCCCCTGCTTCTAACCTGTCAACATTACATACCTGAAAAACTTGAAAGGATACAGAATGAAGCGACGAAGACGAGGTTTGACCATCAACGAGGGAGAATGATTGACACAGCGGAGGTTTGCGCAATTCTTGCAATCCATTAAACGCTGTGTGGCGAACATAAAATAAATACCAATGTAGTCGAGCAGCAAGCAGGAAGCCATGGCAAAGCTGGTGGATGCTGGACTGCAGCGCGAGGCGGAAGCGCTATTCTCGAACACAGATGAAATCCTCATCGCGGCGTTTCACGTCTTGAAAGTCAAGCAGCAGGGGGAGTCAACGGGGACGCAGCTGTTGAAGGCGCTAGGCGGCAAGGTGAGCCTACACGCGTGGGCGACAGCTGCCCGCAGCCGTCGCACGCGTTCGGGCACCCTCACCTGAGCGGTGGGGTCTTTCCCAACCCGCCGCCCGCGCGCCGCCAATGTCCACCCCACATCACACATACACATGCTCCACGCGTCCTGCCATCGCGCTGTCCTCTGCACCGCGCGCGGCGCAGCACGGCGCGTGACGCCAATGCCGGCCGCCGCGGCGCCCGCCGCCCACCGCAGCGTCTCGTCCCACCACCACCCTCCCCTCCAACTCCCACCCCTCCAAACCCCACCCCTCCAAACCTCCCCACAGACGTTCCTTGCGAAGGAGGCGCCGCAGCCGCGGCTGCTGTGCCTGACGGTGCGGCGCAGCAAGACCACACGCGGCTTCAAGCCCACGCTGCACATCCGCCACCCGCCCGACGCCACCCGCGGCGCCGCCGGCGCGCCGCACCACGCCCACCACGCCGCCACCGCCTCCGCCGCCGCCGCGGCCGCAGCCACCAAGTCCTACCCGCTGAAGACGCTGACGGAGGTGGGGAGGAGGGCACGCAGGCGCGCGCAGGCGCGGGGACTTGGGTGGTGGCTTGCGCCAGTGTGGGTTAGTCCGGGGCGCCCGTGTCCGCGAGCTTCGCGGGCGGCGAGGTCTGCCCGGGCTGCTATTGCCGCCGTCCCTCACGTTTATCGAGCTCAGCGCTACGGCCCCGCGCCGCCGCCCCGCGCCGCGCGGCGCCCCCGCCGCCTCTCGCTCCCGCTCCCTCTCATCACCACTGCTGCTGCCGCTCTCCCGCCCCGCCCCCGCCTGCCTCGCGGCCCAGATCCTGGTGCCCGCCTCCAAGTACGAGCACAACCCTGCCCACCTGCTGGAGCTGCACTTCAGCGGCACGGGCGCGTACAGGTGGGGAGGTGGGGGCTGGGGGTAGTTTTCTCCAATTCCCAAATCAACCATTGCCAACCCAAAACCCATGTGCGGAGGAGAGCGGTATACTCGTGTTCTTGTTGGCGGTTGGGGGGCGGAGGCAGGGCTGGGGTGGGGTTTGGGGTGGGTGGGCTGGGGGTTTGGGGATTGGGGGATTCGCTTGGGGGAGCGAGTAGACAACAGATCAAGGAATCGGCTGTCCTGCAATGCAAGCTGGGATACGGGATAGGGCGGGTGTCTTGGGACTGGTCGCTTTGTTGTGCAGCCGGCACGATGTGCGGCAGGCGGTGGTGAGGGCAGCCTACCCCACCGAACCCTTACCTCATGTATGCCTGCCCGCTTCTAATCCCCATCGCCATCCCCATGCCGCCGTGCCGCCACACTCGCGGGGGCGCTGCAGCAACGCGCGCGGCGAGGTGGTGAACCAGCTCAAGCTGCGCAGCGGCGAGGAGCTGATGCTGCTGCTGGCGCTGCTGCTGGCGCTGCTCAGGTGTGTGTGTGGGGGGGGCGGGTCCAAGGAGAGGGGTGGGGGGTTGTGAATACCATCCCAAGCTAAACCAATCTAAACCAGACAGGGGGACGGGGTGGGAGGCTGTGGACACCAGCCCAAGCTATATCGAGTGGGGCAGCCTGGCAGGGCAGGGGCGGGAAGGGCAGGGGCCCATTCGCCAGCTGCCGCACGCACACACACGACATTAACGCCGCACCAACGCAACCGCGCGCGACCCACTGCCGCCGGCCGTGCACTGCGCGCACCGCAGGCAGAACAACTACCGGCTGCCGGCGCTGTCGGGCGCGGACGCGGGCGAGGTGCAGAGCTGGTGGCTGGGCCAGGCGGCGGCGGTGCTGCCCGCGCTGGGGCCCTTCGCGGCGGAGGTGCTGCTGCCGGGTGCGTGGTGCCGCGTGTGTTAGGAAAGACGAGGGAAAACGCAGACTGTGCATACTGCATGTGTGCTGGGCGGCTGTGCTGGAAGCGGGGTTGTGGCATGTGGCTGCCGCTCTGGCCTGCCGCCTTGTCCCGCGTCCACACACCACACCCACACGCTGCACCGACGCACCGGCGCGCCTGCACTGCCGCAGGCGGCGAGGGTGAGGGCGGCGGCGGGCCGGGCGGCGGCGGCGGCTCCCGTGTGCTGCTGAGCGCCAAGGAGGAGCGCGACCTGGAGGAGCTGCTGGACATGTTCGCCATGGGGGTGAGGGGGTGGGCAGGGGGGTAGTTTTCTCCAATTCCCAAATCAACCATTGCAAACCCAAAAACCATATGCGGGGGTGGGGGGGGGGGGGTTGTGAACACCAGCCCAATCTAAACCGGGGGAGGGGGGTTATATTCATGATTAGTGAAGGAAATGGCAGAGGTGGGGGAGGGGGTGGGGGAGGGGGAGAGGGAGGGGGAGGGGGGACAAGGAAGGGGGCGTGGGCGAGGGGAGGGAGGGTTGCATGGTTGTGAAAGCGGTACAGCAGGAGGGGTGGGCAATGGGGGCGGGGGTGCCCCAGCAGTCCTGCATTCTTTCCTTGTGTTCTCAAACACGAACACGCGCGCACACACACATGCGTGCAGGTGGGCGACGTGGCCGAGTTTGAGGCGCGGCTGGCGGCGGAGCACGAGGCGCTGGAGGTCAGCGTGTGCGCCCGCGCGTGTGTGCGTGTGTGCGCCCGTGCCCGTGCGTGGTGCAGGCAGACAGGATGTATGGGGTTGCGGCAGCCCGCCAGCGTACCCGCACATACCCCAAACCGCTTTCTGAGCGGGCTTCGCTCCGTTCTCCGATCACACGCACCTCAAACCACCTTCCCCCGCCTGCCCGTGTCCCCCCGCCTGCTCCCCCTCCACCTCCGCCCCTCCCCTCCTCCTCTCAAGACGCAGTCTTCAGTGCAACTGTACCGCTTTTCCAAACATCCTTCCAATCCCCCCGCCGCCAGGCCGCCAACGTGCACACCATCATGTCCACCAAGCCCGCGGCGGATGCGGTGGTGTTCGCCATCAAGAAGACGCAGAGCATGCTGGGTGAGCCGGCGGGGGGGGGTAGTGGCGGCGGCGGCGGCGGGGGGAGGGGCGGGCGTTCATGGTGGTAGTGGAGGTGATAGTGTGTGGTGGTGATAGTGTGTGGTGGTGGGGCCCCCCGAGTCCCCAAACCTGCAAAGATTGCACAGCCAGGCCCTGCTTCCCTCGCAATGGCGCATCGCACGGGCGACAGACACATCACGCACACATGTTTTTTTCCTTGTGCTCTCGAACACATGCACACGCACGATCACACACACACGCACACTCTCTCTCGCAATCACACATCTCCCATTCTCCAACGCACGCGCACGCACTCGCACGCAGAGGACCTGGACGAGACGCTGCTGGTGTTTGACACCAAGCTGCGCCACATGCGCGAGGACATAGCCGCCATCGAGGCCTCCAACAACAGGTGGGGGAGGCAGGGGGGGCCGGGGGGCGGGAGGGGGGGCCGGGAGGGGCGTGTGTGGGGGGGGTAGGTTTTTCCAATTCCCATATCAACCATTGCCAACCCAAAACCCAGGGGGGGAGGTGCGGGTGTGTATGTGTGTGTGAGGGAAGGTGCGGGTGGGGTGGGGTTGTGAATACCAGTCCAAGCGAAATCGACCCAACTAGACATGGTCACATGGGACGCGTAAGTGATAGTTTGTGTGTGTCTGATGGGGAACTCAAGCAGACGCGGCGAGCTGAGCAAACGTGACGGTTGTTTGCCGGGGTCAGGTCAGCCCGGCGGCAGGCGGCGGCAGGACTTCTGGTTTGTATGCTTCCGATACGAAATGGCGCCAGTCCCTAACCCAGTTCATGGACATGAGTGCACGCCTGTACGGCCTCCGCTTCTTGTTCTTCCAATACCAAAGGGTTGCCCCTTTGGCGTTGCAAGTACAAGAAGCGGAGGCCCTACAGGCGTGCAGCAGTGCCCATGAGCTGGGTTAGGGACCGGGCCCCGCTGGTGTGTCCCCCCACCCCTCCCCGACGCCTTCCGCACCTCCCCTGCCGCCGCCTGGGGTAGATAAGGGGTTTGGGGTTTGGCACACCGGCCCTTCCAGGCTGAATCGAACCTGACTACGGTGACTAGACGGGTCCAACACAGAATGGCGGGGGGCGGAGAGGGGCGTGTTGTCGGACAGTTGGAGACCTTTGCTGCCGCCCCCTGTTTGCCCCGCGTCATGTCACGTCACGTGCACCGCGTCCCAGCGCATGCGTGGCATCCCCCGTCCCCCCCATCTTTACCATCTTTGCCATCTTTGCACATCCCCCCATCTTTACCATCTTTGCCATCTTTGCACATCCCCCCATCTTTACCATCTTTGCCATCTTTGCACATCCCCCCATCTTACCATCTTTGCCATCTTTGCACATCCCCCCATCTTTACCATCTTTGCACATCCCCCCATCTTTACCATCTTTACCATCTTTGCACATCCCCCCATCTTTACCATCTTTGCACATCCCCCCATCTTTACCATCTTTGCACATCCCCCCATCTTTACCATCTTTGCACATCCCCCCATCTTTACCATCTTTACCATCTTTGCACATCCCCCCATCTTTACCATCTTTGCACATCCCCCCATCTTTACCATCTTACCATCTTTGCACATCCCCCCATCTTTACCATCTTTGCACATCCCCCCATCTTTACCATCTTTGCACATCCCCCCATCTTTACCATCTTTGCACATCCCCCCATCTTTACCATCTTTACCATCTTTGCACATCCCCCCATCTTTACCATCTTTGCACATCCCCCCATCTTTACCATCTTTGCCATCTTTGCACATCCCCCCATCTTTACCATCTTTGCCATCTTTGCACATCCCCCCATCTTTACCATCTTTACCATCTTTGCACATCCCCCCATCTTTACCATCTTTGCCATCTTTGCACATCCCCCCATCTTTACCATCTTTGCCATCTTTGCACATCCCCCCATCTTTACCATCTTTGCCATCTTTGCACATCCCCCCATCTTTACCATCTTTGCCATCTTTGCACATCCCCCCATCTTTACCATCTTTACCATCTTTGCACATCCCCCCATCTTTACCATCTTTGCCATCTTTGCACATCCCCCCATCTTTACCATCTTTGCCATCTTTGCACATCCCCCCATCTTTACCATCTTTGCCATCTTTGCACATCCCCCCATCTTTACCATCTTTGCCATCTTTGCACATCCCCCCATCTTTACCATCTTTGCACATCCCCCCATCTTTACCATCTTTAACCATCTTTGCACATCCCCCCATCTTTACCATCTTTGCACATCCCCCCATCTTTACCATCTTTGCACATCCCCCCATCTTTACCATCTTTGCACATCCCCCCATCTTTACCATCTTTACCATCTTTGCACATCCCCCCATCTTTACCATCTTTGCACATCCCCCCATCTTTACCATCTTTGCCATCTTTGCACATCCCCCCATCTTTACCATCTTTGCCATCTTTGCACATCCCCCCATCTTTACCATCTTTACCATCTTTGCACATCCCCCCATCTTTACCATCTTTGCCATCTTTGCACATCCCCCCATCTTTACCATCTTTGCCATCTTTGCACATCCCCCCATCTTTACCATCTTTGCCATCTTTGCACATCCCCCCTGGGTGCCCTACGCAACGCCTGGCTTGCACAGCTTCTCTTCATGCGCCCCAATGCCCCGTTCTATGGCCTGTGCGGCATTTACCCTGACGTGCTGCAAATTCCTGCCCAAACCCACGATGTGCCCGAGGGACACCTCCCCTTCCTGGACATTCTGCTGGTCTGCCAAAACCGCGGGGGTTTCGCGGCGTTCACTACCCACCTCTACGATAAACGGTGCCAAACTGCGTTTGCCAATGTGCGCCTCACCCGCTTCGTACACATCACCTCGTGCGTCAACGAAAGCACCAAACGCAATATTTTCATCAGCCAGTTCCGCCGCTTGCAGCGCATTATCATGGACCCCGAAAACTTCATCACCCAAGTTGCCCTGGTCATGCTTGCTTTGTCCCGGCAACGCTACCCCTGCCGGCAACTGTACCAAAAGCTGCAGGGGCAGGTGGACCGCTGGCCACAGCTCTTTGGACTCCAGCGGCGCGCCGGGTTGGACCTGTACGCCCGCATTGCTGAGTCCTTTGCTACCCTCTGCCGTCCCGTGCCTCCCCCGCCCCTGCCCCGCCTGCCTGCCTGAACCGCCCCACGCGCCGTCTGGGGGCTCGCATGCTCTGCCCCCAAGCGGTGGCGTGGTGGTGGGAGCTCCGCGGAGCCCCGCCACGCCCCTAGCCTCGCACCCCACCCCATCCCCTGTGCATTCGTGTGCCCATGCATCGCCGTGCCTTTAGTACCCTGCGACCGCGTCCGGCCAGCCCTTAACCTGCTTTATTAGCCATACTATTAGGAGCACTATGCATGGGGTGTTGTATGGGGTCTTTGTTCCTATGCGCGCCACGCCTAACCGCGCCTGCTTCCTCGCCTTGCTTTGCATGTGCGGCCGGTCCCTGCGTGGCGTCTGCGCGCCTGTGCGCGTAGGTGAGTCCTCCCGGGTTTAGGAAAGGCGTGCAGCCTCAAACGTTCGCGGCACAAGCACGAGACTTTCGGACACACAACAAACAACAAAGACTGCTGCCTACGCGCACACGCGCCTACTACTTTCTCACTGCGTTTTATACCAAGTAGATTTAGATATAGCCAACACCAAGAGGGACACCGCGGCGGGCTCTGGCGCCGGACAAGAGGAAGCACCGACGGTCATCGGTACGGACGCCTCCACGCCTGCTGTCTACGCCACTACACTTCTTTGTACCATCTTTGCAACCCCCCATCTTTACCATCTTTGCCATCTTTGCACATCCCCCCATCTTTACCATCTTTGCACATCCCCCCATCTTTACCATCTTTACCATCTTTGCACATCCCCCCATCTTTACCATCTTTGCACATCCCCCCATCTTTACCATCTTTGCACATCCCCCCATCTTTACCATCTTTGCACATCCCCCCATCTTTACCATCTTTACCATCTTTGCACATCCCCCCATCTTTACCATCTTTGCACATCCCCCCATCTTTACCATCTTTACCATCTTTGCACATCCCCCCATCTTTACCATCTTTGCACATCCCCCCTGAGATTACCTGCACAACACCGTCTCACGGCCATCTTACCCCCCTGGCTTGGTTGGATTTAGCTTGGGATGGTGTTTACAACCCCCCCCCCCGCAGGCTGGAGCTGTCGGCCCGCAACAACACCAAGCTGCTGCACAGCCTGCAGGTGCGGTGCGGTGCGGTGCGGTGCGGTACACACACACACACACACACACACACACACACACACACACACACGCATGCTGCAATTGCGTTTGCCTGTCCCTTGCCTAGCTCAGCTTGGTTTAGCTTGGGTTGGTTTTCACAATCCCCATGTCAACATAATCTCATCAGTCATCATGCATGGGACTCCACCCCCCTGCTGTCTACGCCACTACACTTCTATGTGCCATCTTTGCAACTCCCCAACTGCCCGCAGGAGCTGCTGTCGGACCTGTCGCTGCCGGCCGAAACCACGGCCCTGCTGGAGGCGCCGCCCTTTGCCTCCATAGCCTCCGCGGCGGCCTCGTCACGGTGCGGCTGCTGATGTGTGCATCGAGCAGTGCAGTGCAATACGCGTATACGTGTGCGTGTGTGCATGCGCGTGTGCGCATGCGTGTGCGTGCGCGTGTGCGCATGCGTGTGCGTGCGCGTGTGCGCATGCGTGTGCGTGCGCGTGTGCGCATGCGTGCGCGTGTGCGTGTCCCGCACCCCCGCGGTATGGTTGGGCTGGGCGCCCGCAAAGCCCGATGATTTAAGTAAGCGCTAAGCGCGTTGTGGCACTTCGCTGCAGCACTTCCGCTCGGCGCCCGCCCCACCCCCTCCACGCCCGCTGTCGACCCTGCTGTACCTCTCTCTCCATCCTTGCAGCCCCACCCACCCACCCACCGCTGCTCCCTTTTCCACCACCCTCTCATCGTAACCAACCAATCACGCATGGAATCCCACCGCACCCCACCCCACCCCACCCCGCCTGCCCCGCCCCCACCCACCCCACCCACGCCCTCCAGGTCCGACCGCGGCCCCGACGGGCGGCTGGCGGCGGTGTGCCGCGCCGCCTGGTCTCTGGCCTCCAAGCTGCGGCGGCTGGACCCTGGCGGCGGCGGCGGCCACAGCCTCAGCCTGTACCTGCTGCAGATGAGGGTGGCGCAGGTGCGGGGTGGGGTGCGGGTAGGGGGTTGGGATAGGGGGTGGGGGCTGGGTGGGCGGGGGGAGTACGGGGTGGGTGGGATAGGGGGAGGGGCTGGGGCTGGGGCTGGGGCTGGGGCAGGGATAGGCGGCCGGGAGTGAGGGTGCGGACGGACAGTCAGGTTTTGGGTGGCCAGAGGGGTGGGGTGCGTCTACCTGTGTGACCGAGTGCCCATCCGCGCTCCGCCTACCGCGCAACGCCCTCCGCGCGACGCCCTTACGGTGCCACACACCCGCCCTCCACCGACGGTCATCGGTACGGACGCCTCCACGCCTGCTGTCTACGCCACTACACTTCTTTGTACCATCTTTGCAATCCCCCCTCTGCCCCCATCCCCCGCCGCCCCCGCCACCCCCCGCCCCCACCCCCCTCGCCCCGCAGGAGGCGCGCGAGTCGCTGACGGCGCTGGCGGGCCGCTTCACCGCCGCCGCGCTGGGCCACCTGCGGGCGCTGTACGCGGCGGGGGTGGAGGAGGTGCTGGCGGCGCTGGCGGCAAACACCGACAGTGAGTGTGGGGGCGGTGGCGGGCGGCGGGGGTTTGGAGGGGGATGGGCTGGCGGTAGTGGGGTTGTAAATACCAGCAGCAGCCGTCCCTGCTCCGCCTGACCCTGCGCCCGGTATGCTTTCCTCTTACCCTGCCCCCTCTGCCGGCCCACCCACCCCGCCTCCACCTCCAGAGGCCGCCAAGCTGGTGCCGCCGCCGCACGACCGGCTGCGCTCCGGCCTGTGGCGGCACGCCGAGCTGGTGCGATGTGTGGCGGCGCTGGAGCCGGGCGCGCTGGCGCGGCTGGCGGTGTCCTATTGCCAGCCGCTCAACATGCTGCTGCGGTGAGGGGGGAGAGGGAGGGAGGGAGGGAGGGAGGGAGGGAGGGAGGGAGGGAGGGAGGGAGGGAGGGAGGGAGGGAGGGAGGGAGGGAGGGAGGGAGGGAGGGAAGGAAGGAAGGAAGGAGGGAGGGAGGGATTGCAATGTTAAGAAGGGTACATTCCAGGGAGGGAGCGGGCGTTGGCCGCCCATGCGAACCGAGGGGGGAGCGGGAGGGCTGGGCTGGACCTGCTTCGAGTGCCGGAGCTCCCGAGGGGAAGCTTTGCGGCGGGCTGCCGTACACTGAGCACGGCTGAGCACGGCTGCATCATCCCTTTGTAAACCTTTGTACCCCCTCCGAATCAGCTCATCTTGAGCTCTGATTAATCATGCATGCACCCCTGTACCTCGTCTAGTTCTGTTGGGTTAGCTTGGGCTGGTGTTCACACACACCCTACCCTTCTATGTACCATCTTCGCAACCCCCCTAGTGATGAATGTATCGCCCCCTCCCCCCACAGCAAGGAGCTGCGCATCAGTGTGGCGGAGCTGCGCAAGGCCGCCAGCCTGGACATGCAGGTGGGGTGGGTGGGGCGTGAAGGAGGGGGGCTGGGGGGCGTGAGGGAGGGGGCGTGTGGGTGTGCCGCCTGCGCCGCACTCCGGGCGCGCGCAACCGCGTGTTGTAAAACGCGGAACAACGCCCGTGCGCACACATAACACACAAAGCTGCCCTCCCTCTTCCCCCCTCCCCACGCTGCACTTCTGTGTACCATCTTGCAACCCCCCTTCCCCCATGCAGGCCAACCCCATCGACTACGGCCTCACCAGCAGCAGCAACCGGCTGGGCGGCGGCGCGGCGGGCGCGGGCGGCGCGGGCGCGGGCAGTGTGGTCGGCAGCGGCCGCGGGCCGGCGGGCAGCGTGGTCGGCACGTCCGTGGTGCGTCCGGGGCGGAGGACAGGGGCGGAGGGCGGGAGGGTGGCCTGTTTTGATTTAGGCCGGGGTGGGGTGCGTGCGGCAGGCGCGGCGGCATCCACGTGTGTGCGGCGTCTTGGGCACTCGCCCTTTCCCTTCCGCTTTGCCAGCCATCCTTGCAACCCCCCGCCCCTGCCTGTCCTCCGTCTAACTAGGGTGGTAAGGGTGGGGTGGGGGGAGCTTTGGCTGATTCACAACCCCCTACGCCACTACACTTCTATGTACCATCTTTTCTTTGCAACCCCCCTCTTCCCCCCTTGCGGCTGCCTGCTGCCCGCTGCCGCCTGCCCCTGCCTGCTCCGCCGTCTGCCGTCAGGTGGGCAGCAGCGAGGACGGCGGCGAGGCGGACGACGTGCGCAGCCTGGCCGCCGGCGACCACCTGGGTCTGGGCGCCTTCGCGGGCGGGCCGCTGTCCAGCGCCTCGCGACAGAGCCGCTCCACCTTCCGCAGCATCATGTCGCGGTGGGGGTGCAGGGGTGGGGTGGTGGTAGTTTATTCCAGAAAGGGGTGGGGGGGTGGGTGGGGGCAACCTAAAACCAGGGGAAAGGTTGTAAGGGTGTTGGAAAAGCGGTACAGGACGCACCGAAAACTTCCTGGGGGGTCGGGCGGTGGGGGTGCAGTTACCAGCCCAAGATAATCCGACCCAAACCGGTCTCCCCCTCCTCTCCCCCTCCCACCCCCTCCCTCCACACCCACGCGCCCACACGCAGCACGGGCGGTGGCACGTACGACCCATTCAACATGGCCATACCGCTGCACGAGGCCTGGCAGGTGGGGGGTGGGGGGGCTGTGTGGGGCGCTGTGTGTGGGGCTGGGGCTGGGGCTGTGTGTATGTGGGGGGGGGGAGGGTGCAAGGATGTTTGGAAACGCGGTACAGGGCGGGGGGGGGGGGTAACTCTGAACAATCCTTCGCAGGGCGTGTGTTGTTTCCCTGCTCTCAAACACAAACACGCACGTTTCCGCCCCCTCCCCGCCCCCCACCCACCCCCACCCCACCCACCCACCCCAGGGCCTTCTGGAGGGCTACCTGCCGCACCTTCTGGCGGAGGCGGAGAGCGCGGCGGCGGTGCTGCTGCTGCACCGCGGCGACATGAAGGGTAGGGGTGCGGGGGCGGGGTGGGGTGGGGCGGGGGCGGGGGACTGCGGCGGGGGCCGGCGGAGGGATGGGGGGTAGTAGCAACCTGGTGGGCGGGTTTGCGCCTCAGCATACGGCGCCAGGTCCAGTCGGAGTTTGTGTATAGGGATGAGGCACCCACGCCCCCCCCCCTTGTTGCAGACCTCATTCCGCCGGACGCGCTGGCGCCGCCGCCGCCCGACCCCGATGACGACCTGGACGGCGGCGGCCGGCGGCGCCGCGGCAAGTCGGGCCGCAGCAGCAGCCGGAGCCGCAGCCGCGCGCGCGCGGAGGAGGCCGCCGCCGCCGCGGCGCTGACCGCGGCAGGCGCAGGTGGCGGCGGCGGCGGGGAGGGCGGCGGCGGGGGTCCGGAGCGGCCGCTCAGCCGCACGGGGCGGCAGGTGGTGGATGCGCTGCTGTCGGGCTGCGACGCCGACTTCCTGGTGTGTGTGTTGGGGGTGGCAAACTAAAACTGTGGAAAAAGCGGTACAGGATGCTCTGAATACGGTGGGGTGGGGTCGGGTGGGTGGTGAATGCCAGCCCAAGCTAAACCAAGCCCAAGTTAATCGGCGTCCACGCACATGCAAGAGGCTTTGCAGGGTTGACATCTAATTGATTATGGACCCTTCCACCCTCCCTGCCTGTCTCGACCACCCCCACCCCACCCCCACCCCACCCCCACTTCCATGTACCATCATTGCAACCCCCACTCCCACCCCCTGCAGGTGCTTGTGGACCTGACAGCCAAGTCGCACCAGGTGCGTGGACGTGGCCGTGTGGGGTCGTGGGGGCGTGTGGGTGTGCGAGTGGGTGTGGGGGGACTGCGTTGGGGTGGGCTTCGGTGCGCGCAGACACGTGCATACACGTGCATGGGCCCCTGTCACACGCTCGCAACCACACGCACACGCAACCCCGCAGGTGCTGTGCCTGCCCATGATGGCGCTCGCCTCGCGCTGCACCGCCGCGCTGGCGCCGCGCGGCGCCGTGGCGGGCCCGCTGCAGGCGCTGCTGGCGGGCTGCTGGGCGCGGCTGGGCGCGCACCTGGCCAAGTGGGTGGAGGCGCAGCGGGCGGCGGTGGAGGCGTACGGCGCGCGACTGGCGGCCGCGGGCAGTGAGTCATGATGGGCTGGGGTGGTGGGAAGGGGAGGGGAGGGGAGGGGGTTTGTGAATGCCAGCCCATGGAGGGGGGAAGGGGATGGGGCGGGGCCGGGCCGGGCGCGTGGGGTGTGGGGTGTGGGGTGGCTCAACCAGCCCGGGGGCATGGGGCTGTCCCTGGCACGCCAGGCGGCTGCGCGGAGCCGCAAAAGGATAATGTAGGCCCACACGAACACACGCGCTTTCGCGCGCCTAACATTGCCCCCTCGCCGCCGCCGCCGCCGCCGCCCCAGGCGTCAAGTCGCACCACGTGGTCAACTTCATTTCGCAGTTCGCGCTCATGGCGCACCACATCGAGGTGCGGGGCGGCCCGGAAGGGGGGCGCGAGGGGCCTGATACACGTCACTACCGTCCATACATACACTGCGCCGTACGTAATAGGAATATAGGCAACGGAATGTAGGACAGGGGAAAACATGTGCGGCTCCTCCTGCAGCGCCGGCTGGCGGGCGCCTGCCACGTCTTCACTCCCTGCAGCGCCTGCTGGCGGGCACCTGCCAGTGCCGCGCCCAAACACCGCCGGCACCACCTCCAGTGCTGCGGCCTCACAACCTCTAACCTCCAACTGCCTCCGGCCGCACCCCCACCCCCACCCCGCAGGTGATGCTGTCTGAGACCCCCGATGCCCTGATCGAGCAGCTCTCCGGCGGCGTGGCAGTAGCAGACGCCTCCTCGGCGGCGGCAGTAGCAGCGGGCGGCGGGCGCGGCGGCGGCCGGGCCTCCGGGAGAGGCGGGAGAGGCGGCGGCGACGGGCGGGCGGCGGGCGGCGCCGGGGCCGAGAACGGGCCGGGGGCGGGCGCGGAGGAGGAGGACGAGGAGGAGGAGGAAGACGAGGAGTCGCGAAAGAAGCGGGAGCTGATACAGCAGGCCGCTAGCTGGCAGGTGACACGAGCCGCCGTGCGCGTGTGTGATGGCGCGTGTAATGGCGGGCGTATGTCGGCCACGTGCTGGCGCTGGCGCATGATGTCGGTCGCGCATCTGCCACGCGCGGCGCGTTCCTCCTTCACCGCCCCTAACCTGCACATACGGTACACACACACGCATCTCCCTCTCACACATCCTCGCACATTCCCACGTCCACGCCCCCGCCCCACCCCTTTCCCACCCACCCCACCGCCTCCAGGCGCGGCCCGAGGTGGACGCGGTGTACGGGGGCCTGGTGGGTCTCATGTTCGGCGCGCTGGAGCGGGTGGCGGCGTCCGACCCCAAGCACGGCGACCGGCTCAGGCGCGTGGGGGCGGGATGTGGGGGCGGGGGGGGGGGCGTGCGAGTATGCGTGTGAGCGTGTGGGCGTGTGTTTGGCGTGGAATCGAGCCCACGGCTAGCTCCCTCCAGCCCTGCCCGCCACAATCCCGCTGCCAACTGGCTCACTGTCGCGCACATGGTACACACTCCTTGTCCCGCGCGCCCCCATACACGCCCCCCCCACACGCCCCCCACACACACGCCCCCACACACACGCCCCCACACGCACGCGCCCACACGCCCACACAACCCCTCAGGGCCGAGAACTACGGCTACTTCGTGGAGGCGGTGCGGCCGCTGGTGCGCCACGTGGCCGCGCTGGAGCCGGCCATGGTGCAGGCGGAGGCCAAGATGGTGGGCGGGGGGTGGGGGTGGGTGGGGTGGGTTGTGGTTACCAGCCCAAGCTACACCAACCTAACTAGATGGGGGACGGGCAAATGCAGTAGCAGCGATGGCGTGGGGTGGGTGCACATAGGGTGGGTGGGGAGAATGGGGGCTTGCAAGGATGGATGGCGAACAAGGGGGTTACGAATGTCAGGGGGTATAAGGGGGCTGTGTGTGGTGTGTTGGGTGCTGGCGTGAGTGGGGGTCCGGGTTGGTGCGGCTCCGGCACGCACGGGGCGGGTGGGGCGGGGCTGGCGGGGGTCCGGCAGCTCTGCAGGTGGAGGGGTCGTGTCTCTTGTGTGGAGGGGAGGTGATCGTGAACCCGAAACCTTGATCCCGCGCCCGGCTGCTTTAGACCCACCATCGTCCTCATCCTCGTCCCCGCGATCCTTCTCACTCGCCCACCCGGCCCGCCTCCTAACCCTCCTTTGATTGGGTTGGAATTTGTCTGGGCTGGTATTTACACCCCCACCCCACGCCCCATCCCACTTCTATGTACCATCTTCGCAACCCCCCCCCCCCTTTCCCATATCATTGCACCCCCCTCTTGGTCGATTCGCTTCGGTTTCTGGAATAAACTACCCCCCCCCACACACACACACACGCACCCCGGCAGGAGGAGTCGCTGTCGCGCTACGTGCAGTCGCAGCTGGCCTACACCAACCTGTGGCGCCTGCTGGAGGCCAGCGAGCGCATGGACCAGCTGCTGCAGGTGGGGGGGCGTGGGGTTGAGAAGGGGTGGAACCGTGGAACGTGTGTGTCTTAACACCGGGTCTGGGGTACGGTTATGGACACGTAGTGGGGTTGAAGTTATGGTTGTGATGCGTGCGGGTGTTGGGGCTGTGGCCTGCTGGTTTCGTCTCGTTCGAAGGCGGGGCTCCCTGACCCGCGCTTGGCGAGCCCTCCCGCTTCCCCTGTACCGCTTCGCCACTCCAAACCGCCCACCCTGCCACCCTCCGCCCTCACCCCAAACACACACACACACACACACACGGTCTCTTGCTTGCTATCGTTTTCCCTTGTGCTCTCTTACACACGCGCGCACGCACACGCGCCAGGTGGTGTCGCCGGCTGAGGTGCCCTACCAGGCCGGCTTCTCCGCCGCCGACGTGCGGTCGCTGCTGGCCACCAGCCTCAAGGACGTGAGTCTCGGAGTCTGTGTGTTCCGAGGGCGGGAGGAGGCCGCGGGGAGGAGGCCGCGGGGAGGAGGCCGCGGGAGGAGGCCGCACCGGCAACAGTGGCGGCTGGCGCATTGCGCACCGGGTGCTCGGGCGCCGGGGGGCTGGGGGATCGCAGGCTGGGAGGGCCGGGCGGGGCGGAGCCGGGCTCGTGGAGCCGTGCCAGCTCATTGACACTGCGTGCATGACGCGCACGCACACGGGGTCTGTCCTTGTCCTTTTTCCGTATGCCCCCTTGATTTGCCTGTCCCCCCGTCCAGTGCGTTTGCTTCAGACTGGGCTGGTGGCGACAATCCCCGCCCCCTAATGATGAATGTACCCCGCCCCCATCCCCCGCCCGCTGCGCTGCTGCCAGGTGGACAAGAAGGTCCAGAAGATGTACGGGCGCGTGAAGAAGCACCTGGGCAGCTCCAACCTGTCGTACCGCGTGTGGGAGCGCCTGTACGAGCAGCTCATCCAGCGGTGGGGCCGGGGGCGGGGGCGGGCTGGGTGGGTGGGCGGGTGGTACTTCATTCCAGAACCCAAAGCAACCAGTGGGTGAACAAGCCCAGACTAAGACCTAGCTCGGGGTGTACGGGCGCGTTGGCAACAGTAATGATGCACCCCCTCCACATCCGCCTCCCCACAGCTTCTGTTTCCTCACGGGATTGATTCACAGTAACCCCAACAACCTGTCAACATAGTCTTTTCTTAATTAATCATGCACGGAACCCCCAATAAACTACCCACCCCGCCCACCTCCGCCCCGCCCGCCCAGCTACGCGCGGCTGGACGAGCAGCTGGCGGCCTGCTACCCAGCGCTGGAGCTGCGGCCGGGGCTGGAGGAGCTGCAGGACGTGTTCCGCAGCGTGGGGCCGCAGTCCGCCACCAGCCCCTGAGGCCTGAGCAGACACGGCCCCGGCCCCTGGGTGGGGCTTGTTTTAAACAAAAACAACCACGGACCAAACCCGGTGTGTGTGTGTGTGTGTGTGTGTGCGGTCGCATGCATAGCGCATCAGTGGTTTTAGAGGAGTCTATGTGCGGTGTGACACAGGCTGATTGGTGCGATGATGGTGGCGTGCCCCAGCGGTGTATGTGCCGTGTGTGTACCACACACGCACACATACACATGCGTCAAGTTGAGACCCTCAGTGAGGCGTACGCCGCACAACGACACGGGACTGACAGCGCGGTAGACAGACTGGGAGGGAGGGCGGCGGCACGGTACAGACAGGCAGCACTGAGAGTGTGGGACTTGGGAGGGATCCTTTGCGGGCGTTATACTGCAGGGGGGACACGCATGGAGAGGGCTTAAGCAGAGTCCGGTCGAGCAGGTGAGGGCAGCGAGGGCAATTATGCCATGCGGACCGGGGGCAGCTGTGGCGTTGCGTGGTGCCTTGGGATTGGGAGTGGGCACGCTAGGGCAAGCTAGGGCAGGGTTGCTGCCAGGGCACCAAGTGTGCACCGATGTGGCCACCATTGCGGACACCGTGCGAGTGACACGCGACCCATGGCACCTGTTGATGAACCAGCGGCGCTCTGGAACTGGACAAGCCTCTCCAGTGCTACCGCACCTTCCAAGTCCGGCACGGCACAGCACAGCCCACCATGGTGCACGCCCCGAGCAGCAAGGCCGAGTCAGTGCCCGTATCATGTAGATGGCTTTGGGCCCCCGGCGTCTACACAGCGTAGGTGACCCCTCCCGCGCCATCTACACCTCGAAAAATTTTCCTAGGGGCACGCCCCCAAAACCCCCAAACCATCTACGCTCCCTGTCTAAAAGACCGCCAAACCCGCCCAAACCGTCTACGCTCCGTAGATGCCGAAACCCAAACCCAAAAATTTTTCTCCGCCTTCGGCGGATTTTGGGCAAATTTCTACAGCGTAGATGGAAGATACGAGCACTGGGCCGAGTTCGAGCAGCTCCAGCAGTTCCGGCCGCGAAGGCCAAAGCGGAGATTATAAGCCGGTGGGGCGTCTCATTCGATCAGCGGTGCACTTCAGGAGCCCACGGAACGAAGTGATAGCATTGTCCGCTGGACGCGCCCGCCTTGCCCCATTCCATTGGTGGCATTCGACACCTGGACTTCCACGCCTGGACCCACCCCTCGCACACGGCCCACCCATCCACGGCCCTCTTGGCCATGCTGGCGTCGAGAGCTGCGTCTCGGCGATGCGACACCAGCTTCAAGTCCAAAGCGAGAGACACCAACACTTAATCCACGCCGCAGGAGCCACGAGAGCACCCGACAAGTCTCGGCAGATGGTGCCATGAATGTACGAGGTCCGGAGACGGCGTCGCTTGATGTCGAGAGCTGCGTCTTGGCGATGAGACACCAGTTGGAAGTCCAGATGGCGCTGAGCCAGACCCTCACCAGCTCTCTGGTTACCATGATTGCTCAGGTGCGGCGCTCGGACGACAAGCAAGGAAAAAAGTCGCACTGTCCTCACAACGGTCTCGGTTGTACGAATTGCAAGTTAGGACTTTTTGTTGTCCGTCAGGCGCGCTGTCCGTGTTGGCGCGCAAGGCAAATCAGCAGGGAGCGGCTAAGGCTCCAAGCGTCAAGCAGCAGACGGGAGCCTGCTGGCACACACACGCTTAAGCGCTTGTCCTGCGCACAGGGGGAAACTCGGGGACAGACCCTCACCAGCTCTCTGGTTAGTGGTTGCCATCATTGCTCAGGTGCGGCGCTCGGCTAAGGGTTGTGGAGTACTTAGGCGAAGAACGGTCTTGCGGTTTGGTCGCACCGCAAGTAACAGTACGAGGGACACGCGGTGGCTGCAACCACAGGTTTGAAGTTCCATAGTGTTGCATTTGTGTGTCATTTGTGTTTGACATGAATCGATGTTCGTTGTGGGGGATGGGAGATGGGGGATGAGAGTTTGGGGGGGGGGGAGGGGGCGGGGAGGAGCTGAGCCGGTGGAGCGCAAGGGAGGGTCGGAGCCGCCTTGATAGATGCATCGCACTTTGAGTGCAGTGCACGCTCTCTCAACCTCCCTGATGTGGGACTAGTTTTTGCCAAGGCGCTCAAGCGCATGTGCCGGCTGGGTGGCGGTCGGCGGAGGGCCCAGCCAAGGGCCCGGCACCGCAGGGCCCAGGTTGCGAGCGCATGGGCCCGAAGGCCTCTCTGGCCCATGCAAGCGTCGCACCTACTTTGAAAGCACGCAGACCACAGATACGTTTGCATGCAAAGCGAGTATACCTCAGTCGCCTTTCAACCTCAGCTGCTCTCTGTTTATACTCAACACCTGCAAGGATGGGCCACGTTGTGATTACTACCAAGGAGGAGTTTGACAAGCAGATTCAGCTTGGCAAGGACAAGAGCCAGCCGGTGAGTTGGGTAGACAGCTTGGCAGGGATTATTGGCGCCGATCTAAGACGCAATTGTATCGGCTAACTCCTTTCGCTGCCAATTTCGATCACAGGTCTTCGTGGACTTCACTGCTACGGTGAGGCACCACGGCTGTGGGCAGCGGGGTCGTGGAGCGGGGAGGGGAAGCTGGGCAACGTGAATTCGCGTGGCGCTCCACAGAAGGAATGACGTTGGGGGCGTTGCCCCTTGCTTTGTTCGCAGTGGTGCGGTCCTTGCAAGATGATTAAGCCGCTGTTTAAGACGCTCAGCACCGAGAACGCCGAGAAGGCCATCTTCCTCGAGGTCGATGTGGATGGCGTGCAGGTGAGTCGCTCTGCACCTGCGAAGCAGGCGTCATTTGCATAAGAATGGGGGGGAGTGGCTGCAGAGCGGCCGGGTTCATTCGGCGCCGGCCGTCCTCAACCAGTCCGCACGCCGGGGCCCCGCACCCGGCGTCGCCTCCGGAGGCAGGCGACATGGCAGCTTCAGAGACGTAGCTCATGGCGCATGTTTCTCTTTTTCTCCAGCTCTCCTTAAGAACACCGGGCCTGCAGCACGCGTGCCGTACGCGGGCTTCATGCCGTACCGGTCTCCGCCTGCAACCGCACACATATACGACACCCTCGGCTCCCCGTTCCGCGAGCGTGCACGTCATACGGTATATCGTTTTCGCGCGCCGCGACTGCAGGCCGTGGCCGAGGCTGCCGGCATCACCGCGATGCCCACCTTCCACGTGTACGTGGACGGCAAGAAGGTGGATGAGCTCGTGGGCGCCAGCCAGGACAAGCTCAAGGCACTGGTCGCCAAGCACCTCGCCACCGCGTAAGCACCACCCAGCCGCGTCAGCAGGTGCCGTGTGTTGACGGGGTCAGGAGCGGCCGCATGTGCATGTGGGTCTCGCAGCGCGCAGCCGGCTTACAGGGAAGCTGGTGGTGGCGATGGATAAGCAGGTGGCGTGCCCCCCAAAAGAGTGCACGCGTGATGAGGAGTTGGGTTGAGAGCGGGTTTTGAGCAGCAGTTGGACAGCGGTTGGTATGGAGGCCCGTGCTGAGGCCGGTGCTGAGGCTGGGGGGCTGGAGGGCTGGAGGAGGGCGATGCAACAGCGGCGCAATGGCGCCGTGCGTGTGTCGCTTCTGCCGGCTGGGCCAGGCGGTGCTGGCGCCACGTCGGCCGAGCTCCCGCAGCTGGGGTGCTAGGCAGTCTGCGCAATGCTTGTATGAGCCTAGGAAGCTTACGATGGACGCTTGACGCCTTCGTGTTGGTTGATGGGGGTTTCAGGTGGGGCAGGGGCGTGTGAGCAGTGAGCCGCAGCGAGCCGCAGGGCGTGGGCTGCGCTCTGCGCGGGGGCGGATGTTTCGGCGTGTTGGGCAGCGCTGTGCTTGTGCTGTGCTGTGGTGTGCGCGTCAGTTTCAGGATGCGGAGGTGCAGATCAGACATCCACGGGGACGACTGCCCGGCCGCCGACTGGTGCCACTGCAGACAGGGCACGTAGGCGGTTTGGGTGTGGCAGCAAGCGTGCCGCAGCCGGCCTGTGTAAATTTATGTTTATGTATGCTGTTGAAGGTGCATGAAACCGCAGAAATGGGTGCTCGGGCTCGCCCAAACGCGGCGCGATGACGATTGCCGAACCCCAGATGGGCCGGTCGCTGCCCGCGTACCGGTAGCCTGCGTCCGCTAATAACAATGGTATACCTGCATGATTTGAATATACCTGCATGATTTGAACGCACGCAAACGCAATTGCAAGGCTCACTCTCTGGCGAGGACCTAACTGCGCGCCTAACAAGGGCTCTCTTGACGCCGCAGCTTTGCTAGTCCAGGCACGCCAGATGCACTTAAAACGATAATGGCGAATCATGAAGGCTCGGTTAGCGGCGACAGGTGAGCGTGCAGGAAATGGTCAGCCAAAGCACACCAACTCTTAATCCACGCCGCAGGAGCCACGAGAGCACCCGACAAGTCTCGGCAGATGGTGCCATGAATGTACAAGGTCCGGAGACGGCGTCGCTTGATGTCGAGAGCTGCGTCTTGGCGATGAGACACCAGTTGGAAGTCCAGATGGCGCTGAGCCAGACCCTCACCAGCTCTCTGGTTACCATGATTGCTCAGGTGCGGCGCTCGGACGACAAGCAAGGAAAAAAGTCGCACTGTCCTCACAACGGTCTCGGTTGTACGAATTGCAAGTTAGGACTTTTTGTTGTCCGTCAGGCGCGCTGTCCGTGTTGGCGCGCAAGGCAAATCAGCAGGGAGCGGCTAAGGCTCCAAGCGTCAAGCAGCAGACGGGAGCCTGCTGGCACACACACGCTTAAGCGCTTGTCCTGCGCACAGGGGGAAACTCGGGGAGATGCAGCGATAGGCGGGGCCGTTCCAGCAACGACGTGCTCGCACGACCACCCACCCCCGCATCAGCAGCTGTTCCGGCTATTCAGCATTGCGTAAAAGTCCTGTTTACAAACAGGAATAACACACGCGCGCACTTTTGCGCGCGCGCACTGTGTCATGCAGGCTGCAACGCTGCGCCAAATGCTGGAGACAGCGCTGTACAGCAGCCCGTCCGGAAGCGGCGGCGGCGGCGCAACGGCGGCAACCAAAGGCCGTGCGCACGCGCCCTTCGCCCGCCCGCCTACCCAGCAACCCCGCTCAGGCGGCGCCGCCAATACTGGCACTGCTGCCGCCGGCACTCTCGGCGGCGGCTCCGCCGGCCGCGCCGACACCACCACCGGCGAAGCCCCCGCCGGCGGCAGCGGCAGCTGCCTCGTCGCCAGCAACGGCAACACCAACACCGCCGGCAACGCTGCCGACGGCACCGCTGGCGTCCGTGGTGCCAGTGTCCTCAGTGGAAGCAGCAACAGGGGCGGCGGCCGGGGCAGTGCCTCCACGGGGCGCGGCGGGCTGAGCGGCGGCGGCCGGGAGGGCGCCAGCATCAGCCTCGCCAGCCTCGGCGCCAGCGGCGGCACCGCCGCCGCCGCCGCGCCGGACCTGGCGCCTGGCGGCGCCAGCCCGCGAGACGGCGACGGCGGCGGGCGCTTGGCGGCGGCGCCGCACCGCGGCAGCACCACGGACCTGCCACGGCTGTCGGCCCAGCAGCAGCAGCAGCAGCAGCTTCCGCAGCGGTCGCGGCATGCGCAGCAGCACCAGCACCAGTGGCAGCCGCCGCCAGCCGGCGAGCAGCAGCTTGCGGGTGGAGCCGGCGGCGTCGGCGGCGTCGGCGGCGTCGGCGGCGTCGGCGGCGTCGGCATCAGCGAGGACGCTGCTGATCGCTTGTACTACGCTTCCACCGCGCTGGATCTGTTGGCCGACTGGCAGCAGCAACAGCAGACGCAGGCGCAGCAGCAGCAGTCGGCAGGGCCTCTACTGCTGCAGCCGCCGCCACAGACGCCGCCGCAGACGCCGCAGCCCCAGCAGCTGCTGCGGCAGGGGCAACTGCCCCACGTGCGCCACGTGCGCCATGCGGGCGGCGCTGTCGCTTCCGCCGGCGGTTATGGTTACGGTTACGGTTACGGTTACGGGCCGGGCACAGCGGCCTTCCCGGCTGCTGCTGGGGCCACACAAGGGACGGCGGGGGGACCCGCAACCGGGGCAGAGGCGGCGGCGACGGCGGAACCATCCGAGGCCGCGGCGGCCGGTCGCGCCAGCAGGCGCGGCGGCGGCGGCGGCGGCGGCACGGACGCACGGGTGCGGGTGGGCGAGCAGCCGCCCCCAGCTGGAGCTGCAGTGCCTCCCGAGCTCCTGCAGCAGCCCCGGCGCACGTCCGCCTCGGGCGCACCGCCGGCGTCACCGCCGCCGCCGCCGCCGCAACCCCGCGCTGCTGCGGACGCACCCGCGGCGCTGCACGGCGTTCACCAGCATCTGATGACCCTCGATGGTGGCTGTGGCGGCGGCGGCGGCGGCGGCTCCAGGAGCCCCTTCCAGATCCCGATCGTGCCTGCCCCGGCTGCTGCCGCCGGCGCCGTGCCGCCGCTGCCACTACTGCCGCTGCTGCCGGGAGGAGCACAGCAATGCCTTGGTCCGCAAGCCCTCGAGCCCCACGCGACGCCGCACCAGCACCAGCACCAGCACCAGCACCAGCCGCCATTCGGCCGGCTCAGCGCCGCCGGTGGTGCCGCTGGTGGTGGGGCTGCGGGGCCGGGGGGCCTCATGGTGCCCCGGCTCTCCTCCACCAATGCCCTGCTGCTGGCGTGCGGCCTGGAACCGGTAGCGGCATCGGCGGCGGCGGCGGCGGCGGCGGCAGCCAGGCCGGGACCAGGGATTGGAGGCGTCGCTGCAGCATCAGCACAGCCCGCCGCGCCGGCTTCGCCCGCTGTTTTCGGCACCAGCGCTGCTCTGGCGGCGGCGGGGCTTGAGCTAGGTTCTCCTGCGGGACACCCGGGCGCTGCCAACTGCCATGCGCCCCTGCCGCCGCTGCCTCCCCGGCCGGCACTCTGGCCGCCCGCGCCTCCCTCGCCGCAGCGCCAGCTCCCCCCTCCTCCTTCCCCTCCTGCTGCTCCTCCGCCCGCTGCTCCTCCTCACCTAGCGCTCCCGCACCTGGCTCCGCCGCAGCCCCCACCGCACTCCCACGTGGAGCGCCGCCACTCGCACCTGTCGGTGTTTGGCGACGCCGCCGGCGCCTTCGCGCGCCGCAGCAGCCTGGGTCTCGACGACTTCCTGGCAGCTGCCTTTGACGGCAGCGGAGCCGGACAGCTCGGCCGGAGCAGTACGGCGGGTTACGCGAGCGGGTACGGCAGTGACGTCAGCATCGGTGAGCTGCTGCGCGCCGGCAGCGACAGCCTGCTGCGATGTGGCGGCGGCGGCGACGACGGCGGCAGGTTGGGAGGCGGCGGTGGGTTGGGCGGCGGCGGCGGCGGCGGCATGCCTGACACGACGCCGGAGCTGGAGGCGGCGCTGGCGGGTGCGCGGCGCGGCGCTTCAATGGCGGCGCCTGCCCCTGCCGCTGCTACTGCGCCTGCTTTTGCTGCTACGGCTCCTACACACTGTGCGGCCGCCGGCTCCACAGCTGTAGCGGCAGGGGGCGGCGGCGGCGGCGTGCAGGGCGCTCTGTCGCCGTCCCCCCTGACAGACATGGAGACGGATGTTGGCAGCGCCGCGGATGTGCCGGCGGCTGCCGGGCGCGTGGTGGGGCGGAAGGCCGATGCCGCCACCGCGGCTTCGGATAGGATGCATGGAGGCGGCGGGACGGCGGTGGCCGCGGGAGCGGTCGCCGGCGACGACGACGGCGACGACGGCGCAGCAAGTGACTACTATGACGGCGAGGGCGAGAGCGGCGATGAGGGTGGTGGTGGTCTTGCCCGCGGCGGGCGGAGCAGCACGCGTAAGCGGCGGCGCCGGTGGCAGCGGCGGCGGCACATTGCCGGTAGTGATGATGGCGCTGCTGCTGCCGAAGCCGCGGACGGCGGCGCTGCTGCTGCTCAGTACGCGGCGCGGGGCCGCCGCCAGCAGCCCTCCGCGCCGACACAGCAGCACCGCAGCAGCCTGCCCGCCCACAGCCATCACAGCAACGCGCAACAGCCACAGCCGCAGCCGCTTGGGCTGCCGCCGCTGCCCAGGCTCCATCAGGGGCCGCTGCTGTCAGCGCAACAGCCGCAAGGGCTGCTGCTTGGCTCTCCGGATGCGGGTGCGGGTGCGGGCGCGGGCGCTGGTGCGGGCGCTGCTGCGGGCGCTGCTGCGGGTGTCGGCGTCGGTGCCAGCGTAGGCAATAGCTTGCTTGGCCACGGCTTGGGCTTGGGCGTGCAGCAGCGCTTGTCCCTGCAGCAGCAGCAGTGGGAGCAGCAGCGGGAGCAGCGGGAGTTACAGGCGCGGCTGCAGCGAGAGTCCGCGGCGGCGGCCACGGCGCTGCATGACCGCCTGGGCACCACCGATGGCAGTTGGGATAGCGACATGGGCGGCGGCGGCACCGGCAGGGGTGGCGGTGGTGGTGGTGCGGCGGCGGCGGCGGCGGCGATGGCCATGGCATCGCCGCTGCAGGCGCTGCAGGCGCTGAGTCAGCAGCAGCACCACTTCCTGGTGCAGCTGCAGGAGGCGGAGCGGCAGCAGACGGCGGTGATGCAGGCGCAGTACCACCGGCTGATGGCGGCGGCGCAGCGGCAGCACCAGGAGCGGCAGGACCGGCAGCAGCAGCAGCAACAGGACCAGCAGCAGCAGTAGCAGCCGCGGCGGCAGGAGCAGCAGCAGCAGCAGCAGCAGCAGCAGCAGCCGCGGCGCCAGGAGCAGCAGGAGTAGGTGGTGGCTGCCAGGTGACTAGGATTGGGAGGGCGGTCGCGGCAGCGGGCCGGGGGCATACATGAGATCCGAGTAATCCGAGCTCGGGGCTGGCGCAAGGTCGATGGCTCGGTTGAAGCGGGGAGAAGCGGAGCAGAGGTTGAAGTTGGGCAGGGCACTGGGCGTGGAGTTGCGCCTGGCGGTGATAGCGGTGAGCGTGACAGGGCTTGGCAAGGCCCGGCCCGCTGCGTCGGGCGGGCAGGTGCGGATGGCGGGGCCAGCTGGGGAAGCGAAGGTGATTCTTTTTCGTTTCGTTGCTTGCTTTGCTGTAAAAGTTGGTTACCGTATGTGGTTGGTGTGCATTCGCATTGTTCAAGGCTTCAAGCATTTGGTATGAGGCTGGCTAGGCTGGCATGGCCCGTGAAGACGCGGGGCCGTACGTCCCATCGCGTCAAGGATTAGACATGATTGCGTGGAGATGGGTTCACGACGTCGAGACGATAGCACGGTACCTCTGGGTCGCCGCGAGGCGCATACCCAGCAGTCCGTACCGCCCCACGTTTACTTGCTTTGGACTTCTTGCGGCAACACGATTAGCAATTCTGAAAGGCAGCGAATTGTGAGATCGCCGCACAGACCGCCCTGCAGCCCCGCATGGGGCGCGGGCGGGGCCACTACGTGCGGGCGACTTGATGTCACCGAGACTGGTCGTTGAGTGGGGTTGGAGACGGGCCGAGTCTAACGCAAGAACATTTGCGCTGGACGTAGCCGGGCTGGCTTTTGACCCGAGGTGGCCAGCCGGTCTGAAGAATACTAGCCCAATGAATGAGAAGTGTGACGCAAGTCACAATGAATGACTTGCCGCGCAGCCCCACCGTGGGGGACAGGTTTGAGGAGTGGTTGAGATGGTCGTGGCAATCAATGTGTTTACGTACGCACGGACGGCAGCCGGTGCTGTGTTGCGTACAGCAGTGCAGTATGCATGCTGGCAGGCATTCACAGGCACGTGCACATCAGTCTGCGAGTATAATAGCGGTGCATGACAAAGGCGCCCTGCGATAGCCAGACACACCTAGCAATGTGGGCGTCGGCATTCTGAAGTATGGTTTTTGTGTAGGTGTATTTTGCGGTTTGCTCGAAGGCTCGAATCAGTTCCGCGGAAGTTGGGCAGGCTCATGCGGGCGCCTTGCTAGCCTTAAGTCCGGCCCGGAGCGGGGAGGTTTGTTGCGGCCACAGGGCGCACCCCTTAAACCTGAAGGCGTTATGCGTATGAGGATGGCGCAGTGGGATGTGGAACGTTGAGATTGTGTTCACGCCACATTGGCATTTTAACTGCGAAGTGCAAGCAGCCGTGTGTTGCTTTGGGCTGGGAACCGCAACCTCGTGGGTGGGCACGCATGGCGTGTGCACACGCTGCGCGCAGCGTGCGTGCGTGCGTGCGTGCGTGCGTGCGTGCGTGCGTGCGTGCGTGCGTGCGTGCGTGCGTGCTGCGTGCGTGCGTGCGTGCGTGCGTGTGTGCCGTCGTATGTGTGTGTGTGTGTGCCTGTCGAGAACCAAGATACCGCAACCTCGTGAGTGGGTGGGCACGCACGGCGTGTACGAGTGCCGACGCGCATGTACGGTTGTCCCTGCACGTTAGGTAACGTGGGCACCTGCTGCAATGCCTGGAGAAGACAGGGTGAGACTGCTGAGTGCTGAGACACCATGACTGGAGGTGCGGCGTGCGTGTGTGGCGAGGGGTGGCGAGGGCTGGCCCGGGTGTGGCGCGGATACATGACAGGACCTCCTTGGCATTGGGGTGATTGGGCACTGTTATCTGCCGCCCCGCTCGCAGCCGGGCCCCCGAGCTGCGACAGTCGTACGACGGCGTCACGCATTGTTTGCAGTCATCAGCAGGCACCTCGGTACACGGTTAGTTTAGCAACTACGCTTGCTACGTTTCTACGGACTTCTCAACGTGAACAAGCGGTCTGGCGTTCACCATCAGACGTTGCGCCACCAGGGCAGTCGATGGCGCAGTGTGGGTGCGCTGTGGGCGCCACGAAGATAAGCGTGATCATGGCGGGTTGTGCAGTGCACGCGGGGCTCGTGCGGGGGCTGCGGGGTTGTTGACAGTTACTTAAAGCACACACGGCGTCCCCAGCGATGCGCACTGGGCGCTGACGCGGGCGTGCACGAAACGCGGCGCCCACCCGTGCGGTGGGCGCGCGCCTTCGCGCGAAGGCGTCAGGGGCATCAGGGCTCCCGGTGCGGCGTCGAGCGTGGGTTGCGCCAAGGTCGTGGGTCAGTAGCTGCAGAAGCGGTTGGGGCCGCGCAGCCGGCTTCCGCAATGGCCCTTTACTTCTAACGGGTTGATAACGCTTCTGAATGAATACATATTAAGGTGGGGCAGCGGTGTGATCGTGGAGCGCCCGCTTACCTAACCCCGCTGTTCTCATCGGGAGAACATTTATCGATTATGCCGACCAATGCGCCCTGGCGCTTACCGGGGGCCGGTGATATGACAATAATTGTGTTGGTAGTTTTAGACGGCATTATTGGAGCCACTAGTACCGCGGAATGCTCGTTTGATACCCAACGCCGGTTTCAGCCAGGGCTCGCCTCGCTTCGGGGTAAATAGGAACACGAGCTTTTCCTTGGTCAGGCAAGCTACTGAGCATGCAGGAATGCATTTAAATGCCCGCTAAGAGTCTCCCGGCAACAATGGAAGCACCCTCAGCATCTTCAGTTCCAGTGCACGAGCTGCTCCAGCTCGCAGCTAGAGCAAATGTGCAGTCACGAGACATCGTGCGAGATATGGAGCAGCACCTTCGAACAATGGCGCTGCAGGTGCGTGTCAACCTCAGGCTTGCGGCGAAAACCGGTGCACTGGGTTGACGCACCGAAACCGGCGCTGGGTACAAAGCCAAGCATCTAATGTATTTCAATTGGTTACAGGCTGAAATGACACGCAATATGCTGGAGGAAGCCCTTAAGCAGAGGGCTGGCCACCGGAAGCTGAAGCGACCCTCCGCAGGCGAGTTCATACGAGGTGAACGTGCCGCGCCCGCAGCCGCACAAACTTGTCCACCTCGCTGCGCCTGCCTTTTGGCCCTGGCTCGACCCCTGCCCCGCTGCGATTCGATTATCTTGGAGCTGACACGGAGCTGTGCCACCCGCCTTGCCGCGGCCCCGCGCAGAGCCCCCTTCGCGCTCCATGTCGGCACCGCTGGAAGCCACGGCTGCGGCGCCCTCGCCGCCGCAGCCGCCCCCGGGCGCGGCCGCCTGCCATGGCAGCACCGACGACGACGAGGGTGGAATGCCCGACGAGGCCGAGACCGAGGTGATGCCGGAGCCGGAGGCTGCGGGCGCCAAGCGCCTGCGGCACTTGACTGAGGACACAGACGGCGCCGGCGGCGGCCTCGGCGCGGGCGCGGCCTGCTCGCCGCTCTTCGCGTCCTCACCCGCCTTCGCCTCCTCGGCCTCCGCCACGGGCTATGCCACAACCACCACCACCACCGCCAGCTGGTGGACGCACACCAGCACCACCAGCGCCAACAGCACCGCCACCGGCATGGGTAATCCCGCCGGTGCCGCCGCCACCGCCTCCGTCACCAACCACCATCACCACCACCACTCGTTCTCCACTGCTCCCGCCTTCTTCTCCAGCCATTGCAGCGCCAACACGCCAACGGCCGCCAGCGCCTTCCATGCCTCGCTGCCGCCCTCGCCGTGCCCACAGTCCCCGTCGCCGCTGCCCGCAGCCGACACCCCGACAGCAGCTGCTGCACCGGCGGCGCCACCCGCGGCGCCGCCGGCCGCTCCCGCTGCGGGCAACGACGGTCGCGCCGGGCTGCTGTCGCCGCCGTCGCAGCAGCTGCCGCAATACAGCGGCGGTGCAGCAGCAGCAGCTGCAGGGTGCGGCGGCGTGGGGGAGGCGCCGGCCGCGCCTCTGGTCAGCCCCTTCAGCTGCCCCCTGCCGCTGCCGTCGCAGCAGCTACCGTCGCAGCCGCAGCAGCCGCAGCAGCCGCAGCAGCCGCAGCAGCCGCAGCAGCCGCAGCAGGGCCTGGCGCATGAACTGCTGCTGCGGCATCTGGTGGGTGTGCAGGTCGCGCCGGTTGCGCGCGCCGCCACCATCGCTGCCACCGCTGGCACGCCGCCGCCGCCGCCGCCGCCTAATGCGGCGTCCGGCCACAGCAGGTCCATCTCCGACTGCAGCAGCGGCGCCGCCGCCCCTGTTGCGGCCGCCATGCACCCGGGAGTGCCCGCCGCCGCACCCGCAATGTTGGCGGCGGCTGCAGCGGCGGCGCCGCCGCAACAGCCTGCGCCTGCCGGCTCAGCCGCGGCTGCCGCCGCCGCGTGGCACATGGGCGCCATGGTGTGGCAGCAGCAGCCCCGGGCCGGCAGCGACGGTGGCGTCCGGTCACAACCGCTGGTGGCCGGGCTGCAGCAGCAGCAGCAGCAGCGCCTGCCATCGCCGCCGCAACAGCAGCAGCAGCAGCAGGAGCTTCAGCTTGGTGCGTCGCTGATCGACCAGCACCAGCGGCTGTGCGCCGAGTTCAGGCAGCAGCAGGAGCGGCTGCGGCAGGCACAGCAGCACCACGAGGAGCTGGCGCGGCGGCAGCTGCAAGAGATGAAGGCTGCAGCACCAGCAGCAGCGGCGGCGGCGCCGCCAGCCGCGGCTGCAGCACTGCTGCAGACGGCCGCATCTGCGCCCGCCTCAGTGCTGGCTGCGGCTTCTCACCAGTACTCGCAGCAGCACATCCCGCTTGTCCTCGCACCGGTCATGTCAAGGGCCGTGCCGGCGGCGGCGGCGGCGGCGCCGCTGCGGGCCGGCGGCGGTGCCGCCTCTGCCGGGCCCCTGCGGGGCGCCGCAGGCGGTGCAACGACACCGAGGCCGCAGCAGCCGCAGCTGCTGCTGCTGCCGCCGCGTGCTGCCTCCAGCAACAGCGCCGTGCGCATCCGTCACCTCCCCCAGCAGGCGGCCGTGGCAGCGGCTGCTGCTGCTGGCGGGCCCTTAGCCGCTACGGCCACTGTCGCCACTCCGGCTGCTGCTGGCCGTGCGGCCGGCATATGCGCCAGCGGCGGCGGCAGCGGCGCGAGTGGTGCCCGGCGGCGGAGCACAAGCGGCGCGGCGCAATTGGACGGCTATCGGGCTCTGTTGGAGGCCGGAGGCGGCGGAGTCCCTGCCGGCATGCCCTTCGGCCAAGGCAGCTACGTCGCCGGCGGCACCGGCAGCGGCAGTAGTGTCCCGCTTGTGCGGCCGCCACCGCCGGTGCAGCCGCAGCCGCAGCCGCAGGTGATTCCGTTGGTGCAGGTGCCGCCGTCCCTGCGGGCCAAAGCCCGGGGCGTTCAGCACCCAAGTGCCGGCGGCGGCAGCGGCGGTGCCGGGAACTTCCCACTGCCCAGCGGCGCTACCGGCGCCGGTGCGCCGGTTGCGGTATACGGGTGCCCCCCGTTCGCGTCATCGGCGTCGGCGCCCGGGCCCTTGCTGCTGCAGCCTGCTACTGCGTACACCGCCGCCGGAGCAGCCCAGCAGCAGCCGCAGCTGCAGTCCGTGCCCGCGGCCTCATCCATTTCCGCGCCGCTGCCGCTGGCGGACCGCGCTGCCGCCGTGGCCGCGCCTTCTGCCGCTTCCTCTGTCGTTTCCGTGGTCGCAGCCTCAGCTGCAGCCTCGGGCTCAGCCTCAGCCTCAGATTGCGGCCTGCCCCTGTGGCCGGCGGCTCATGACGAGGATGACTGGGATCAGCTTTTGGAGCGCGTGGGCGCGCTGTGATTAGCTGTGATATGTCGTGTGTATGGGGCGGCGCAAGGGGGAGAGCTCGGACGGAGTAGACGGACGTCATCATAGGGGGAGGATGCAATACCATGGGCTCGGGGGCCTGCAGGGGCCGCGTGGTGGGTACCGGTAGTATCGGGTGGCATCTGCGTCTGCAGGCCGACACAATAAGCGGTCTCTACTAGCGCAACTCATAAAACGTATGCATGTGTTTTGCATTCAGCTCGCTTTTTTCGGCGATCTACTTGTACGCATGTGGCGCATGCCACGCGCAACGTGGCTGCGCGTGATCTAAGCAGGCGTCCGGATCAGAAGCACACACAGGCATGTCAGCGCTCGATACTATACTATAGATACATTCGCATTTGGTTGTGTTACGTTGACGCCGTCCCGCGCCCATGCGCAGGCGGTTGTGTCAGTGTCAGTGTGGTCAGCGCTATGGTGTTGCAAACACGTGCGTGGTGTGGGGCAAGGGGGGTGACACGGCACGCCTTCCTGCGTCTGGTCTCGGTGCGCGCGGTGCATGTCTCCTCGCTCGTCGGAGCCATCATGACGCACCGGCGCGCAGCGATGGGCTGGATTGACTCTTCCAGACACACTTCGTGGCTTGAAGATATATCACACTGTTCGTCTCTTCAATACGTGCTTACGATATGCCGTAGCTGTTTGTTTTGGCCTGGAGGTCCTAAGGCTTTCGCATTGTGAAGCTTCAGTTGGTTTATGTTGGCATGACGTGCGAGCACAGCCGCTGCCGGAATCGGCGGCGGCGCACCTGCCCCCACAAGCCGCACGCCTTCAAGTGATTGATCCAGCAGAGCAGCAAGCTTGCTGCGCTGCGCCATTATCCATTACTTTCCTCCTGGCCCGAAACGTGCAGAGTGTGGAGTGTGCCTGAGGGTGCCCCTGCAGCTGATGAGCCGGAAAGTCAGCCGTTCGGTGGCATGTTGCGCCCCGCGTATGTTCGAAAAATGGGACGAGGACGCTCATAAAGCGCCGGACATAAACTGTGTGTGTATGCGTGGTTGTGTGGGTCTATGTGTGCGGGCGAGGGGCGGGCGTTGGGCGGCGACGGATGGGTGTTGGCATGCACGGCGGCATCGGGTGGATGGCGGGCCGGCAGGCGTTGACCCGAGGGCCCGGCTCATTACCCGGGGCTGTCATTAATGGGCAATTGAGGCAGCACGGCACGGCGGCCTCAAGTCCGGCTTTGTGGCCGGGGGGCTGAGTGTGGCGGGGATGGCAGGCAGGGTGGCGCAGGGGTTGCGGGGCCGCGGTGGCGGCATGCTCGGGCACTGCATGTGGGCGGCAGGGGCACGCAGGTGCTTTCCCCGAGGCGGTGGCGCAGCTAGCTCGATAAGTGGCCCCGTGCGCAGAAACTGAACTGAACTCCCATGTCTCCGGCGAACCGAGCTATCTGCCTGAGCAATGGGCGGTTAGTGCGTGAGCCGGGTCGTGCGTCCATGGTACTGCAACAAACGATTGAGGCGGATGCTCGCTAGTGAGCACAACATCAATCGGACCTGGCGACGCGCCGTGAACGTGCATCCATACACATATTAGTTGATCACTTTTGTAAGGTATGCGCGCGGGTTTGCGCAGCATGGGGGCGCCCCTGCGGCGATGTGGGCAAGGGGCGGCGGTGAAGAGACGTGCTGGGTGTGTGGGTTATTGAGGCTTGGGATTTTGCTCATGCTTTTGTTCATGGATAGTAGGCGCATCCGGGTTACACGACGCAAGCCGTGCGTGTGTACTACATCGTCATCGTCTGCCACATAACGCCCAGCAATAGCTGGCGGCTCACACATGACAATGTTGTTCTGGCGACTACTTTGCGCCGAGCGGGCCATTTGCAAGCCAGGCGGTACTTTTCCCGCGTGGCTCCGTCCTGTGGCTCAGGCGCCGCATGGCGCTGCGTTTGCGCACGCGTGTCAGGATCTGTGGCTGGGTAGGGTGCTCGGCGGCCCCAGGGCGCCCAACCAGTCGCCTGCTGTGGATGGCATGTTGCATGGGCAGCGCGGCGGTGCGTACGGCAGCGTGGGGAGGGGGTGAAGTGCCACACCTGCAAGGCCGCGCACGGGCGGGCGATGTGCTGATGGTGCAGATGGGGTGCGGAGATCTGTGTATGTATGTATGTGTGTGTGTGTGTGTGTGTGTGTGTGTGTGTGTGTGTGTGTGTGTGTGTGTGTGTGTGTGTGTGTTCAAACGGAAAAGGGTTGGTCCTCGAACGATCGGCGCTGGAGGAGCTACGGCGGCGTGCGTGTGCGTGGTGTGCACACATTGTGTGGGCCCCGCACTTATCCACTAGCATGCATCTAAAGCACTTGCTGTTGATGGCAATGTCACGGGCGGGATGCGTTTTGACCATTCCAATGACCGCCTCGGGAGTTACGGAGGACCCCGCCCTGGGCGGGCGAGGGAGTGCGCGCCGGACCCCGTGTTACGGATGCACTTTTGGGGAGTTGTGCATGGGATTGCGGGTGAATGGGGGGTTGTGGCCGCTGCGAGGCGTCACTGGATCTGGACACGATGCGTGCCGCTCATGCATGGAAGGGCGCAGGAAGCACGGCGCCGTTGGATTCGGTCCAAGGCCTAAAGTTACATCGCTGACGTGCAGGACGCGGGGCACTATCGTCGATGAATTGTTTGAGGAGAGTGTACCCATACCAGGCGTGACCACTCTTTTCCTCACTCTAATTTCGCGCATGACACGAAGTAATACTGGCTTGACCGCCGTCCTTTTTACACAGTGAAAAAGGTTTTTGGGGGGGGGCAGGGCAGGAGTAAGCCGCGTGCGGGGTGCACCAGTTGTGCACAGCCATGTGGCCTGTGAGGCACATCACGATGTGTGGAGGCTGATTTGGGAATGAAGTGCACGGTGTTGTGCAGTACTCGAGGAGCCACGGGAGAGGCATGGTGAGGTGCTGGGGGCCCAGCGCTGGAAATGTCACGGCTGGCGCGATCGTGGTTGGTTAGAATGGCGCGCTGCCGATTCCAACTTTCCCAGTTGTCAGAGTAGGTGCAGGAATCAGGATGGTCCCCGACTGCAACTGGAAGCAGCCTGGGAACCTGCCAGTGGCCGAGGCCGATTTAAGCAAGTGGTTTGTCGTTGGCGTGAAAGAATTTGGCATCCGCTGATTTGCAACCCGGCTGCACGTGTTCGTGGCTCTGCAGTGATTGAGTTTATTGTCGGCGCAGAATAGATTGAACGGGCGCGGCAAGCCTATTCGTGGTTGAACCGCATTGGGCGTCTGCTGTGGATCACGGCGCACACTCCGGGTCGGGGGCACGGGTTTGGCACGCAGGAGCGAGGGTGTTGCACTTCAGGTTGTGAAGCTTTTGCACGAACTGTGCGCACTGGTCCAGGAATCCGAATTGCTTTCTGTAAAATACATGAACTTCCACGGGAGTTACCTGAGCAATGCCGCAACTCCCTTGATGAGCGACGCGACGTAATTCCCGCCTTGCTCGACCTGCCCTGCACTCCCATACGCGCATTGCAGCATATAGGCGGAGCAGATTTGCAGTGTGGCTTGGCCCTGAGTTGCGCGTTCTCGAAGACAACCAGGGTTTGGACCAACTCTCGGCACATTCACAGCGCGCAACGCTTTTGCGCTACACGTTCAAGGGACCTATTCAGGCAAGTCTTCAGTTATATACTGTCAGCAAGAGCTGCGGTTGGGCAGGCGCGCACTTTGCGCGAGGGAAGAACCGGAAAGGGCGGCATTTTGCATTTGTGCGCGCGAGGCAAGCGTTGACCGTGCGGCCCGCCGCGCCTGCCGCCATCGATTGTCGTCACATGGTGCAGTTCTAGCAGCGGCGTGTCTCCGGAGCGTTACTCTTGGCGGGGATCCGTGCGCCTTGTTCCGCGACTGCTCGCAGGTCGCGACCGCGGACCCGCTATTGTAGCCAGCTATCGCTTTACACCAACAAAGCGTTATTTGGCGAGCCTGAGATGCCGGCGACGACTGGCGTGCGCTATGCCGGAGTGCTGAGTCGGCCGACACAAGTCTCGGCGCCATGCAGCGCGGGCGCGCCTCGCGCGGCCGGCCGCGGGCCGCGTCTCACATGTCCTCGCAGACATCGCCCGTTTGCGCGGGCGCCTCGCGCAGCCTCCAGCGAGCCGGGCCCCGGCTCGGGCTCTGAGGCCGCGCATGTCGCGGTCGAGGCTCCCCGCCGGCCCCCTGTCCCCCCCTCCACAGCGCTGGTCTCTCACCTCGCTGCGCTCCTGATGGGCCTTCGCGACCACGCGGCCTCGCTCACGCAGCACCTGCAGGTCTCCTCCTCCCCCTCCTCAGCGCCAGCGACAGCGCACGCCATGGGCGCGGCGGAGGGCGCAGCCGGCTCCGGCTTCGCGTTCGGCTTCCACCTGCCGGGCCCTCAGGGCTGGGGCGGCGGCCTGCGCCTGCCCGGCACCGGCACCTCGCATGAAGCCTCGATGCGGCACCTGCCGATGGGCACACCGCCCGCGGTGCCGCAGTCGGTGTCGCCGCGCTCCACGGGGCCGGCCCACACGCGCCATCAGGTGCGGCAGCAACGTTCTGCAGCAACGTTCAAGAGTATAAGCGCTTCCCCCCAGCAAGCTTGCTCCGACTGCTGCACGCATAGTTTCCGGCATTGACCCCTCGCTGCTGCCGCTCTTCGCTTTTCCGCCGCCCAGCCCCACCGCCACGAGGAGGAGGAGCAGTGGGACGACGAGCACCTGTGGGCGCCCTCGCCGGCAGCGCTGTTCCTGCCCTGGGCCTACGGGGTGCGTCCTCATGGGAGGGAAGGGAGGGAAAGGGCCGGCGGCGGCGTGGAGGGAGGCTGTGGGTGGGGGCTCTGGTTGTGTGGCGGCGGTGGCGCCGCGTGTGCCATTCGCTGCGCGGATTCGCGCCACTGTGTGTCATACTATCTTGTGTTTAGGCCTCGCGCGCCCTCCTGCAGGGTCGTTGCGGTGCTCCTGCAGCGCGCCATCTCGGTCTCGTCTAGGGCCTGCCGTAACACCCTCCAAGCAACAACTCAAACCTCCTTTCCCCTCGCCGCGCCACCTGGCGCCTCCAGGACGCGCCGCACCACGGCGAGCCCGCGCCGCCGTCCACCATGTCCAGCGGCGCGCCCTCCACCCTCTCCCGCGCCTCGCCGGCCGCCTTCCCCACCGCGTCCGGCCGCCTCGTGCTGCCCTTCAGCCTGCTGCTGCCCCCGCGCCTGGCGTCCTTCCACGCCATGCTGGGCGCGCACGTGGCCAGCCTCGCCATCGCCATGAGCTCAGCCGCGTCGCTGCAGCAGCGCCTCGCAGACGGCGCGGCCGCGCGCCTGGGCGCGGCGACGGCCGCGGCCGACCGCGCGAGGCGGCGGCTGCCGCCGCCCGCCGACCTGCCGTCGCTGGTCCACCACAGCGCCGCGGCCGCCGCCGCCGCCGCGGAGGAGGGCCTCGCGCTCGCGCTGTCGCGCGCCGCGGCGTCGGCGTCCGCCGCCGCCGCCGGCCTGCCCGCGGCGGCCGCCGCCGTGACCGGCAGCGCCGCCGCCGCCGCGGCGGCGGGCGCTATGACCGCGCCGCACCTGCACATGCTGCGCTCGGCGCGGCGCCGGCTGCGGGCGTCGGTGGTGCCGCTGCTGGAGACGCTGCGGGGCCTGCGGCGGGGCTGCACCACGCACGTGCTTCTGCGCTTCATCCTGCACTCGGCGCTGCAGCCGGCGCTGCGGCGCCAGCTGCTCATACGCCTGGACGTGGCGGCGCAGCGGGCGGCGCAGGTGGGCACTGCCGGGCAGGCGCGGCGGGGCGGGGCGGGGCTCGGCGCGCTGAGAAAAGGGGGCGGGGCGGGCGTGGGGCGGTGGTCAAGGTTGGGGGCGGCGCGGAGCATTGGGGACTGGAGAGGCGCTCGGCCTCCGCAGGCACTGCGGTTGCTGAGATGCACGGGCACGAGGGGCAGGGAGAGGCTGTGGCGCCGCGCCGTCGCAATACACATGAGCAGCCCTTGAACAATAAACACGTGGGGCCACGTAACATGCTGATCCGCGCCCCGCCCTCCTCCATGCCCCGCCACGACGCAGCTGGCGCTGCTCCAGGAGCAGCACGAGGCCTGGGCCGCCCAGCAGCCGGCGCTGCTGCAGGGCTCCGGCCACCTGGACAGCCACCTGGGCCGCCTCGGCCCGCACGGCCACCCGCTCCGCCAGCACAATCAGCCGCACCTGCCCACCAGCGCCGGGCCCGGCGGCCGCCCCACGTCCGCGCCCGGCGGCGTCGTGGCTGGCCGCATCGCCGCCGGCGCCGCCGGCGCGCTGAGCCCGCCCGAGCCGCTGTCTGCCAGGTGCGTGGGCTGCGGACCATGCCCACTGCACCGCCGCCTCCTGCGCGCCTTCGCCTCCTCGCTTTCGTCCTGCGGAGCCTACCTCCCGCACTTCCTTCCTTGTATCTCACCACACCAAACACGCAACATGCCCACAACGCGCAGGTGGTACCGCTCCGTGTTCGCGGCGGAGATGCGCGCCTGCGTGCGCCAGCTGGAGCTGGGCGGCGGCGACGGCGCCGCCAGTGCCGCGCCCATCGCCTCCAGCGCTCCCTCCGCCTTCCCCGCCACCTCCCGCCCCGCTCCTCCGCCTCCCGCTACCGCTGCTGGCTCCGGCGCCGCGCGGCCGGCGGCGCCGTTCGCGGGCTACCTCGACGACGCCACGGCGGCGGTGGGCGAGCCGCCGGGCGCCTTCGACCTGCGCGACCTGTACCGTCTCATCCGCGTGCTGGAGGTCGCGGCGGAGGACCTGGAGGCGTACGAGTGAGCAGCCAGCCAGCCAGCGAGCTGCTGGAGGGGGAAAGCTGTCCGGGGCCCTCGTGCCGGGCTCCTTCGTGGATTGCAGCTGCCCCGGTCCAGGCCTCGGCCTCGGGCTCCAGCCCCAGCTTGGCTGGCCTGTGGGGATGGAAGTGGAGGCGGGGGAAGGCGGGAGGGACCGGGGGCGGAGGGGGGCAGAAGGGAGGCGCGAAGCCAGCGGCCGCCATGTGTAATTGGGGACGGGGGCTTGTTTGTGCCTGAGGTGGCGCGGCGCCGCAGGGGCAGGGTCCGCCGCAGCTGCCGTGACTGGCGGTGGCGGAGCTGCCGGGCCGTGGCTTGGGATGCTGCGCTGCCTGGTTGGTGTTCCGGTCGCAAGCAAGAGGTTGTCAGCGTGGCAAAAACAGCTTGTGGGGTGCTTCGGTTCGCTATTATGTGAACGGTGGTATGGTGCGCGGCTAACGGCTAGGGAACGAGGTGAGCGCGCTTGCGCTGACCTGCCGCCAAGCTGGCGGAAAATGGTGTCGTCGCTGCTAACCAGCGACGCAGTTGGGTGGTGCTCACGGGTTCAGGACACGGTATGTGGTGGCCCGCGGCATCCTGGGCCATTGTAGCTGTATGATAGCAAAGGGCCCCGCGGCCCTGTACCAATATAGGCCGGTTGTTTGCGTTTAGGTCGTTGATCCGTCATTGCAAAGCCGTTGTTGTGGCACTCGGGCTCAGCGTTTGTCGTTACCGGTGTCGGTTGGGTCGGCACGCGACTGCGCCTGTGCCAGCGCTTGGCGGCTGGAGTGCGTGCACTTAGCTATTTGCGGTGAAAAAGTTTGTTCGTTGGTCTGTATTTCGTAGTCTTTTGCGATTTAGAACGTGAGAAATAATGCACACGTCCAAAATTAATCGGTTTGCAAGACATGTACAGTGACAGGAGAAGCGCGTGGGCAGTGGTGCGCGCTGGAATGCTGAGGGCCCCCGGGCGTCATACACACAACACTTGCAGCAAATGCCCGCAGGGCCGCACGTTGACATCATCATCAACACTGCGCACATGACGCCGCGGGCGGGTGGGTTTGTACGGTACCTGTCGATACGTTTAATGTGTGGAGCCGAATGAGCTCCCACGATTAGAAGGACTGCAACCACAAAAAAAGGATGTGCTGGCGGTGCGCCTGGGGGCCGAGGTGCAGGGGCGGAGGTGGCTCTGACAGTGGGATCCTCATGGGTCTTGTACACTAATGCAGTGGTGTGGAATGAGGTGGACGTGGAGATGGAGGAAGCGGCAGTTGCGCTCGAGGATGAGCAGGCGCGGAGGTGCGTGGCGCAGTGAGCCAGTGGCTCAGCGGAGAGAGAAGAAACACTCCAGGGACGCGTAGGTCCCAACGCAGGATATGCGTGTGCGGCGCGGTAGCAAAGCGTGCGAGTCAGTGGCTGGCGTGAGCGAGAGCTAAGGCTTGATGGGCTGAGGGCTGCGAGTCTGCGTGTGCTGAAGTGAGCGCCTGGCGCCTGCAGCGTGATGCTTGCGCGGGTTGCATGGTGGCACAAGAAGCGTATGGTTGTACAGCGCCGCACGATCGCGGTGGTAGCGGAGACAATAAGGATCCCGCACTTGAAGAACAAAGAGAGTGGTAGAGGAGTGAGCTCGGCACGCTGCGACTGCTGACGGAGGCGAGTCCACACACCCTGAACTGTCCAGGTTTGCGGAAGCACTGTGGGGAGGTCAAGCAGCGATGCATCAACAAGAGCGAGAGCGAGCTGAGCAGGCTGCACGCGCTTATTACTGGTGGTCAATGTAACGATAACGTGCCTGCAGCCCCAAACCTGCATCTGCAGCCTCAAACCTGCGGCTCATGCGGCCAATGCCTGTCTTAAACGCCTACGCCGGCCGGCTGCCGGACGATTGTTCAGTTCTCTTTTCCACGCTTCCGCCAGCCACAGCCGGATGGGGGCAGGTTAAAGGCGTCAGCAGGGGGAGCAGCGTGGGGTTAATGTGAACCAATCCCCTAAGGAAACATCAGCGCCGCAAGGAGAAATTGCAGCCGCATATGCGAGCGATTGTACGTCACATCGGGCTTCGGGGGAGCAGCGTGGGGGGCAGGGGAAGGTCAGAGGGAAAGGCCAGATGAGGGAGGCGGGGATGCGACGGGGAAGTGGACTGGTGGTCGAAAGCGGGAGTGTGCGAACCCCTGGGATATGTTCATAAAGGGCATCACAGAGCGTCGCCGCACGTGCACTGCACGCTCTGTCCAACGCTCCCAGCCGTACATCGGCTGCTGGTCATCGGCCTCAACAACTTTCGTTGTCGGGGTCCGCGACTCAGCGGCGATAGGGGCATCGGGCATCGGCTTGCACTTGATGCGGCCACTGAAGCCGAGAAGCCTGGCCGCTGCTGCCACGGCCGCTGCGCACCCTGGAGATGCACAAGGCGCGCCATACATGCAATGCGCCACTTGATACTCATCAAATGTCCCATCTCAACCTCCCCTGCATCTTGCCTCGGGTCCTGGGATCGTATGTACGACGACCCTTTCCAACATCTGCCTCGGCGCGTGCGTACATCCCACGCACGCCTTTTATTCAGGCGATCCACGCCCATCCCGTCCTAGTCTGAAGTCATCATAAATCGCAATGGCTTGCACACACTCCAATGCCTTGCATTACTGCTACATACGTCCGTGCGTGTCACATCCGCATTCATATGCAGCACATACCGGTACGCTCTTATTTCATGTGTTGGGGGAGGTATGTTGTTCCAGCGTCCCATCCACCTAGGGTAAGACCAACCTGTTGCGTGACTGTACAGCCCATAGCAATTCATCTCATCCGTCAGACAAAAGCCCTCATCCCGCGCTCTGCTGCTGCCGCTGCTGCTGCCGCTGCTGCCGCTGCTGCCGCTGCCGCCGCCAGCACTCTACTTGCAGTCCATCATCATCTGCATGTCGGCCGCGGGGTCGGCCACGTTGGCGGGGATGAGGTTGAACTTGTCCACCAGCACGCCCACCGCCTCGGGCGTCAGGAAGGCGGGCAGGCGGGGCCCCAGGCGGATGTTGCGCACGCCCAGGCTCAGCAGCGTCAGCAGCACCGCCACGGCCTTCTGCTCAAACCACGACAGGTCCAGCGACAGCGGCAGGTGGTTCACGTCCGTCTTGAACACCTTGGCCAGCTCCGTGGCCACCACCAGCGCGCTGTACGCGTCGTTGCCTGTGGGGTTCAAAGCAAGGGGAGGGGCGGGGCGGGTCAGACAGGTGGCCACAAGCAAACATTACTGAAGAACAGGAGGCAGGCGAGGCACAGCCGGACCTTAAGGGCAAAAGCCCAACCAAGCATGCGACCACAGCCCCGCCCCCCTCCCAACCCGTCCCAGCCCCGAGCCCGACTCACACTGGCCCATGTCCAGCAGGCGAGGCAGGTCGGTGCCCGGCAGCGTGCCGAAGTCCTGGTCGAAGATGCGGAACTTGCCGCAGCCCAGCGTCAGCACCATGGTGTTGGTGGGCATGAACTGGTACAGCTTGCTGTAGTACTTGCGCTGCGGCTCCGAGCCGTCGCAGCCGCCCACCAGGAAAATGTGCTCCAGCCGCTTCTCCTGGATGGCCTCAATCAGCTGAGGGGCCACGCTCAGCACGCTCTTGTGCCCGAAGCCCACCTGCGCAAGCACAAGAGAGGCGAGGGAGGGCGCACGCGGCGGGTAAGTGTACTGGGCGCATATCGCACACAGCGGCTTGGCAGTGCGCAAGCATTGAGTACCCTTCGCACACTACGCACACACATGCCTTTCCGATGCTCACCCGAGCGTCCCGCCCCCAAGCCCCGCACACAACCAAGCACCCCGACCCGCCCGCCGCTCAAAAGCCCAGCCGCACGCACCGTGACGTCCCGCTTCTTCTCCATCTTGGCGATGGACTCGGCCGTGAAGCCGGGCAGCTGCAGCGCGCGGTTGATGATGGGCGTGAAGTCCTTGTGCCCGTTGGCGTCGGCGCTGATGTGCGGCACGCCCGACAGGCCGGTCTGTGCGGAGGCGCAGGACGGCAGCAGGGATGTTTGCGTCAGACTCATGCAAGGGAAACGAGCACCTGCTCAGAATCCAACGTGTGTTACACACGGTAGCTGCAGTGAGCATGCATGCCGCTGCCGCCCAGTCCAGAGCCCCCACACACATTCACCAGTCACCACCCACCTCGTTGATGGTGAAGATGTTGTCCTTGTAGGCCGTGAGCGGGTCCATCACGCAGTTGGTGGTCACCGCCACGGCGCCGGGGAACACCGCGAAGTCGATCTTCTGGCGGTACCAGGCGCCGCCGAAGTGGCCGACCAGGTGCGGGTACTTCTTCAGGCCGGGGTAGCCGTGCGCCGGCAGCATCTCGCCGTGCGTGTACACGTTGATGCCCTTGCCCGCCGTCTGCTCCAGCAGCATGTGGATGTCGTGCATGTCGTGGCCGGTCACCAGGATGGCCTTGCCGGGCACGGGGTTGAGGGTGACGGGCGTGGGGGTGGGGTGGCCGAAGGTGTCCGAGTGCGCGTTGCTCAGCATCTCCATGACGCGGAAGTTGGTGGTGCCGGCGCGGAAGCAGGCGTCCAGCACGGCGCCCACGTCGGCGGCGGCGGGCGAGCACAGGAAGTGGAGGTAGGCCTGGACGTCGGCGTAGACGGCGGGGTCGGTGTGGCCCAGCGCCTCGGCGTGGTGGGCGTAGGCGCACAGGCCCTTGAGGCCGTACATGAGCAGCTCCTGCAGGCCCGCCAGCGTCTCGCCCAGCACGTGCTGCCGCTCCTTCACGCCAGTCTGGGAGGGGAGGGGAAGAGGGGGGAGAAGGAGGGAGGAGGAGGAAGGGAAAGGTTTGTGCAGGGAGCAAAGGCGGAAAAAAACCAGACATTCCCCCGCATGTCGGCGGCGGTCCAAGACAGCACACGACTACCCACCGCCGAGTAAAGGCACTCACCCACCCAGAACCCATCAGCCCTCGCCACCCCCTCACCTTGTGCGCCACCTCGAGCATCTCGCCCACGCCCGCCAGCGCCACGTGAGCGTCGCTGTTCCAGGCCAGCGGGTGCGGCATGGACCCGAACCAGGGCTGGTGCGCGGTCTCGGCGGCCGGCACCGCCACGCCCGCCGCGGCCATCTTGGCAGCCAGCTGCGCGTGGTGCTTGCGGCAGTCGGTGACAAACTCCAGGAAGCGGTCATCGGCAAAGTTGACGTTGGTGAGGGTGGAGAAGATGGCGCCGTTGATGAAGGTGTTGACGGCGGCGTCCTCGATCTTGGCGGGCGAGGTGCGGGCGACGTGGGCCAGGCTGCCCAGGCCCTTGACCGAGTAGATGAGCAGGTCCTGCAGCGCCGACACCTCGGGCGTCTTGCCGCACACGCCGATGTCGGTGCAGCCGGTGCCGCTCTTGGTCTGCTCGCACTGGTAGCTGTGGGCGCGGGCAGCGGGGAGGGCGAAAGCAAGGAGACGGGTGAAGCGCAGCTAGACGCGGGCGGGCACTCCCGGCGTGCCCGAGAGAACCGGCGGCATTATTGTCAGCGACTGCGATAATAGAAGCAGCTACCAATCAGCAGCCGGGGCGGCAGAGTCAAACGGGCGCGCAGCCCCTTTTTCCGGAACGCCCCCACAATTCATGCATGTTTCGACAGAATCTGCACCCACCACATCATGGCGCTCTCGGCATCCAGCAGATCCTTGCTCTTCTGGATGCGCTCGTTAAGGGCATTCTTGTCGTGCAGGTTGTCGCAGGTGGCACCGGCCGCTTTCTGGAACGCGAAGACGCGCATGGCTCCGACGCGGCGGCAGCTCGCCCGCGCAGCCACCGCGGGAGCGGCAGCCTTGCGGGAAGCGACCTTCGACATGACAGAAGCGCGCAGCATGTTGGCAGAGGCGCTTAAAAGCGCGAGCAAGAACGCGTTCGCGACGATTGGTAACGAGGTCGGGTGTTGCTGTCGAGCGGTAGTCCTACAAAAACAGTGTCGCGAGCTCAAGTCAACAGCTGTAGTTTTGACTGGGGTTCGGAGTGACGGAACAAGCGTGGGCGCGAGCTATTTACCGGGACCAGCGAGCGCCCCTTCGACCTCCAATCCCCGTCACATGCGCGGGAAGGCATCATCAGCACCGCCCCTTCGCCTCCGTGACGATCCCGCGCGCATTTCGTCTTTTCTAACAGTGCTTGCGCTTAAGTTTTGCCTTATTTATTCATGCATGTGGGGCAGCCGCCGTGAGCACACGCGCTTTTACCGGCGGTACCGACGTTCGGCCATTGAATGGACATGCGGCACCGCCTGGATCAGCTGCGCAGCGTTTCGGGCCCAGCTACACGGCCTGCAAATCCTTGACAGCTGCCTGAAGCATAAAAAATACCCCTGGACCAGGGCGAAGCTGCCGAACGTTTGACCGACGCAGCGTGTGCGCCGTGTGACCCCCGCGTCCGCAAAGGCGCTTTCGCAACTCTCCTTCTGGCCAGCGGGAAACCCAGCAACAGGGGGGCTGGCCGCGTGGAGCACACAGGAGCCACCCAGCCAGTTGCCTCCCTAACTGCTACAGCCTACAGGTCTACGACCGCACCGTGCACCGTGCCGCGCATTCAGAAGTCGCTTGGCGCTCCCTGGCACCCCACATGGCGTACGCACACCCGCTATTTGCGAATTGCCAATGTTGCCATGGAAACCCAGAGGGCCCCACACACCCCCTAGTCCATGCCATCGACCTATCAGCCTTCGACCGTCCATACGCACACATGAAGCACAGATGTGCACATGCTTCAATCGGGGTAAATTTCCAACGAGAAGTTGGAGGAAAAAATCAGCATGAAATGCACATCCGGAGCGTCCCGCTTACCACGCAACCAGCGCGTCACGTACATGCGGTACCCCCCGCCCCACCGATACCCCCAGCAGTCTAATCCACCTTTGTCTCCTTTGTCCATTAGGAAGCATTGCTTTTTGAAAATGTGAAAGTGTGCCTGGCGCCCCACAGCGCGGCTGCACAACTACGACGGTCCCCCGCCGTGAAGCCAAAGCTGCAATCCCTAGCGTGCTGTTCACATGCAGCAGGAATCGCTCGTGCAACTTATACTTTGATACGCATGATTATAGACCCCATCAGCCCATCTTATGACACCGCTTCGACCGTTGCGTCGGCGCAACCGAGAGGAAACCGAGGAAGCCCCCCACACACGTGCCACTCAGCCTTGCCCCCATGCGCCCCCTCCCCCGCGTCACAGGCGGCACCTCACTGTCGCGGTCCAACCACCAGCGGCCCAATCACCTGCTGATAGGCCCACTCGCCAGGACTGGCGGCACCAGCGCCAGCCACAGCAACCGCGTCCGCAGGGAGGGCCACATCCGGCCCCGGAGCCTGGGCGCGGAGGTAGATGCCGGGGGCCAGGCACAGGGAGGCCGGTTGCAACCGCTGTGGCTGCTGCGGCTGCTCCGCCGTCGCCGCCGCAGCCGCGCCCGCCAGCACCAGCGCACCGCACCCCGCATCGCCGGCTGTGGTGCCCGCGGCGCCTGCGGCCTCACCGCCACTGCCGGCCGACAGCCGCAGCAGCAGCCGTCCAGCACAAGCTGGCGCGCCGGCGTTACCCGAGCCAGAGTCAGCGCCCGAACCCGGCGTCGCGGCTGAGTGCGCCTGCGCCGGCGCCTGCCCCCGCCGCTGCGTGAGCTGTGAGCCGACCCGCAGGGCCAGTCGCAGTCCCTCGCACACGGCGCGCAGCAGCCGCCCCACCCCCGCGTCGTCACCCGGCACGCGCGTGCCGCCCCCCGCCGCCGCCGCCGCCGCCGCCGCCGCCGCCGCCGCCGCCGCAGCAGCAGCAGCAGCAGCAGCAGCAGCAGCAGCAGCAGCAGCAGCAGCAGCAGCCGGCACCAGCGCGCGCTGCGGCTCCGATGGATCCGTTCGGAGCTCAGCCACCAGCCCACGCTGCTGCTCCGACGACTGGCGTGGCTCCTTGTGCCATTCCAGTTGCAGCGGCGCAGCGCCCTCACCGGTGCTGCTGCCACCGGCACCGCTGGTGCTACTGCCGTTGCGGGCAGGGGGACCCCAGCTCGCCAGGTCCATAGCCAGCTGGTTGGCGAGCTTGGAAGCGACTCTGCGGAAGCAAGCGACTGCGGTGGCCGGCGGCGCGCCCGGGTGCTGGGGCGGGGGCGGCGCCTGTGCTGGTACCAGCGCGCCTGCTTGGGCGCTGTCCTGCTGCTGCTGTTGCTCCTCCTGCTGCGCCTCCCCTTGTTGCTGCCGCTGCTGCTCTTGCTGCTCTTGCTGCTGTTGCTGGGTTGGGGACATGGCGGCATCCGCAACGCGCGCAAATGTGGCGCAGACCCGCGTCCGGCAGAGCTGCCACTCCGCCTGTGCGTGCACGCGTGGGGCACAGGCACACCGTTTGCGGACAACGGATGCGGCGCGTCGGTACGGCCCTCGCGAGTTTCGGTCCCCAGTTCCACGGCGCTCCAGGGTCCCGCCCCCTTCCTCTCCTGCGTGGCCCTCCATGCCGAGCATCCGACCCACCTGCTCCTCCGGCGCCAGCCCCGGCGGCGGCTGCTCCCCGTCCAAGCCCAGCGCCTCCGCGGAAGGCCCGAGCAGCAGCGCCAGCGGCCGGCCCCACACGTGCGCCTGCAACGCGGCAGCCAAAAGCATACGGTATCAGCGGAATGTGTTGCAGTTGTGGTGGCAACGCAACACGGTGGAGCTTAGACACCATGCAGCGAGTAGCGCAGACGCCGCGCCTCGACTTGGCTAGCCATAAAGCTTATTACGGTAGCTTCAGGGGTCCTGAACCAAGCCAGGCCAGCTTCCCATGATGCCGCTACGGTAGCCCCAGCCCACACAGTCCTCGGGGCGCGCATCTCTCGTGCTCGGCTGCTCGCGCCCGCGCGCACCTCCATCCAGTGGTTGATGCGGTCCGCCAGGCGGCGCTGGCTGCCCAGGTGGGCGGCGGCGGCGGTCGCCGCTACGCCCAGGTTGTGGCTGCCCAGGCGGGCGGCGGCCGTCGCCGCTGCTTCCAGGTTGTGGCTGGCCAGGTGGTGGGCGGCGGTCGTCGCCACGTCCAGGTTGCGCCGAAACGCGCCCGCTGCGTCGTGGCCGTCGCCGTCGCCGTCGCGGCTGCAGCCAGCGCCGCTGCCGCTACCGCCGTCGTCGACGGCGGCGGCAGTGCCAGGGCCCTGTCCATCAGGCGCGTGCGGCAGCAGCGCCAGTGCCAGCGGCGCGGGCGGGCCTGGATCCTGCGCCGCCTGAGGCTGTGGCTGTGGCTGTGGGTGGCGTGGTTCCAGCGCCTGCCGGGGGTTTACGGCCATAATCGTTTCAGGGTCGTTAAGGCGTAGCCAGGAACAGCAGTGGGGGTGGGGTGGGGCGGGAAGCAAGGCATCGGCGTGATTGCAGCGGGAACTCGAGGCGTCCGTCCCTTGCTGTTGCAGCCCTGCATGCGAGGATGCATGTGCATGTGCATGTGCATGTGCATGCCCGGGGCACGCTACTATGTGTGTCCGTGCGGCCCTCACCTCCACGGTTGCCTCCACCGCGCAGCCGTACTGCCGCAGCCATTGCGCCAGCTGGTCCGCCGCCTCGGGCTCGAGCACGGCGGCGGCGGCACTCGGGCCCGGGCCCAGCAGCGCCGCATGTCCGACCAGGTGGCCGTGGTCCGCATCCGCCCCCTCGCCCACTGCCACCAGAGCCGCGCCGTGCTCGCCCGGCCCCTCGCCCTCGGACTGCTGCTCCTCCTCCTGCTCCTCCTCCCCCTGCTCCTCCTCCTGCTCCTCCTCCCCCTGCTCCTCCTCCTCCTCCTCCTCGCCAGAAGGGACGTGCGCAAGCTGCTGCTGCTGCTGCTGCTGCTGCTGCTGCTGCTGCTGCTGTTGTTGCGCGCGCGTCATTGGCTCCCGCTCTCGCTCCCGCTCGTTGTGCTCTGCGACGTCCGTCCCCTCCACCTCCTCTTCTTCCCCCTCGTCCTCCGCCCGGTCCGCGTCAGGCGTTGGACGGCCTCGCGCGTGCCGCGGCGCTGCCACACGCCCCCGCCGCGGCGCCAGCTCCCGGGCTGCTGCAGGGGACCGCGACTCCACCCCGGCCCCCGCGCTCGTACCGGGCCCGGGCGGCGGGGTGCCGCCTGCTGCCACGGGCCGCCCGCCCCACTCCAGGAGTTTCGGTGCCCCGTCCCGCGCGGCCGCGTCGGGCGCCGCCAGCTGCAGCCCCGCCCCAGAGTCCGTGGCCTCAGCCTCAGCCTCCGAGCCGGCTGACGCATCGCTCCGCCCGCGCGCGTCTCCCTCGCGCGAGCCCGGCGCGGCGCCACGGCGGGCGGCCGCGGCGCGCCCGCCCGGCCGCGGCAGCGATCTGGGCTGCGCCGCCACCGCGATGGCAGCAGCACCAGCAGCACCAGCTGCGCCAGCCGCAGCGGCAGCTGTGGCGGCGCCCGGTTTCGGGGGCATGGGGGCGTAGTAACCGTGGCGGCGCCAGCGGTTGTAGCAGGACCTGCAAGTCTTCTGTCGCGGCAGCGTCTTGTGGTTGTACGTCTTCTGCTGCAACAGGCTGCAGCCGCACTCGGCGCAGCGAAGGGCGGCGCCGGGCCCGGGCGCCGCGCGTGGCTGGGGCCCGGGTGGCAGCTGCGCCGCCGGTGCGGGTGCGGGCAGCTGCTCGGGTGTCGGATGCGGTGCCTGCGCTGCGTGCGGACTCTGCTGTGCGGCCTGCTGCGCCGACTGCTGCTGCTGCTGCTGCTGTGCGAGGAGCGAAGGTGACGGAAGCTGCGTGTCGTCTGGTGCGCTGGCATCATCCTGCGTCCCGGCACCCGCCGTGGTGCGGGGCTCGGCGCGCGGGCGGCCCGCGGCGACCGGGTGCGGCGCAGCAGCAGCAGCAGGCGGCGGCGCCACCGCGGGCATACCAGCCGCTGCGGGCGCCACGTCCCGCGCGGCACCCATCTGCAGCTGCTGCGGCTGCTGCTGTGGCTGTGGCTGCAGCTGCGGCGGCGACGGCTGCGGCAGCGGCTGCAGCTGTAGCTGCGGCAGCTGTGGCTGTGGCTGCGGCTGCGGCTGGAGCGGCTGCTGCTGTGACAGAGTATGCTGCTGCTGCTGCTGCTGGTGCGTCTGCTGCGGCGGCGGCTGTGGCTGCTGCAGCTGCGGCGGCTGCGGCGGCGCCTGCGTTGGACCTTGGCTGTTGGTGTGCGCCTGGCGGCTGGGCGGCCGCGCGGGGGCCGCCGCGGCCGCCGCCGGCTTCCAGGCTGTCAGGTCGGCCACATCTTCGCTCCACAGCGGCGGCGGCTGGCCCAGCGTGGGGTAGGCCCAGGCCACTGGCCTGTCGCCAGCGCCTGTCACGCCGCGCCGGCAAGGCTCCGGCGGCTGGTGCTGCGGCGGCGGCGGCGAAGCGCTCGCGTGAGCATCCGGCGGCGGCAGCCGGTGCGCGCCCGCGGCTTCTGCGGGGTTGGGCGCGCGGTGGACCGTCGCGCCTGCCGCGCCAGCCGCCGGCGACACCGCCGGCGCTGCTGCTGCGAGTGCTGCTGCCGCGGCTGCTGCTTGCGTGCGGGAGGGCGCGCCGCCTTCTGTCGTGGGCGTGGCAGCGGCAGCGGCTGTGGGCGTGCCTGGCAGCATGGGCGCTGCGGCGCGCCCGTTCGGGGGCCGGATGTGGTGCAGTCCCGAGCGGAGCGGCAGACGTGCACCCGCCGCCGCCGCGGGTGCGGGCGCGGGCGGCTGTGAGTTCGGCTGTGAGGGCGGCTGCGAGGGCGGGCGGGCGGGCGCTGCCGGTGGACGGCTCTCTCCCAGAAGCACCCATTCTAGCAGTGCGCTGTCGCTGGCGCCACCACCCAGCGTGATGCCGCCGCCGGCAGCACCCTCGCCGGCGTCTGGAAAGGTGCCGCCCATCCCTACGCCCGCGCCGGGCCACTGGCCATGGGCCGACAGCGGCGGTGGCGGCGGCATGAGTGACTGCTGCTGCGCCTGGGCCGCGCCCGTCAGCTGCTGCCGCGCCTTTCCAGACCCCGGCCCCGGCCCGGACCCCTGCCCGTGCGCGTGCCCCGGCGCCGACGACAGCGCCGCATCAAGCCGGGCGTGGGCTTGAAGCAGCCGCTGCTGCTCCTGCGGCGACGGCAGCGGCTGCGGCTGCGGCGACGGCGCCTGCTGCTGCTGCGCCTGCGCCTGCAGCGCCTGCAGCTGTAGCGCCAGCCGCGGCTGCCATCTGGGCTCCAGCACGTGCGGCTGCTGCTGCTGCAGTCGCTGCAGCCGCTGCAGCTCCTCCTGCAGCTGCTGCTGCTCGCGAAGGAAGCGCTGGTGCCGCTGCTGTACGTCCTCCGCCAGGTTGCCCAGCTGCACAACGGCCACAGCGCCGCCAGCATCGTCGCCAGGGCCGCCGCGGCCAGAGTCGCCGCCAGGGCCGCCGCCGCCAGGGCCGCCGCTAGGGCCGCCGCCGCCAGGGCCGCCGCCGCCAGGGCCGCCGCCGCCAGGGCCGCCGCCGTCAGGGCCGCCGCCGCCAGGGCCGCCGCCGCCAGGGCCGCCGCCGCCAGGGCCGCCGCCGCCAGGGCCGCCGCCGCCAGGGCCGCCGCCGCCAGGGCCGCCGCCGCCAGGGCCGCCGCCACCAGGGCTGCCGCCGCCTGGGCCGCCGCCGCCAGGGCCGCCGCCGCGAGGGCCGCCGCCGCCAGGGGCGCCGCCGTGGCTACTAGTCCGATGGTACAGCACACCGGGCATGGCCGCAGACGCCATGACGGACTGTCCCAAGGCCCCCGAGGCTGCATTGCCCGTGGCTGCAGGCATCGCCACAGCTTCCGCCGCCGCAGCCGCCGCAGCCGCCACTGCCACCGCGGCCGCTTCCGCCGCGGCGGAAGCCGTTCCCGTTGCCGCCGCCGCTGCGGCTGCTGCGACCGCCGCGGCCGCCGCGGCCGCAGCCGTCCCTGGAGGCGCGACCGCAAGTGGTGGTGCTGCGGGTGCTGCGGGTGCTGATGGTGCTGCGGGTGCTGCTGGTGCTGCTGGTGCTGCTGCAGGCAGGGATGCTGCGTCCCGTGCGTCGGAGGCGTTTGCGAAGGCCATCATGGTGTTGGCCAGAGGCATGTCCGGCGGGCTGAAGCTCCCGGCCGGCCGGGGCGGCTGTAGCAGCAGCGGGTGCTCCTGCTGATGGATATGCTGCACCTGTTGCTGCTGCTGCTGCAGCTGCTGTTGTTGCTGCTGCTGCTGTAGCTGCAGCTGCTGTTGCTGTTGCTGCTGCTGCATCAGCAGTTGGTGCTGCTGCTGCTGCTGTAGCTGCTGCAGCAGCTGATGCTCCTGCACTTCCTGCTGCAGGTGCTGCTGGTGCTGCAGCCGCATGTGCTGAATGCTCACCAGGGTGCCCTGAGTCAGCACCTGCATCTGCGCCTGCTGCAGCTGCTGCTGGTGCTGTGCCTGCTGCGCCTGCAGCTGCTTGCGCTGCGACTGCATGTGGGGCTGCCGCGGCTGCTGCAGCAGCAGGGCGTGCCGCTGCGCAGGCGTCAGCACCGCAGCACCAGCACCAGCGGCACCAGCACCGGCACCAGCGGCACCAGCGGCATGGCCCGAAGCCGTCAGCACAGCCGCCCCGGCATAGGAAGAGGCGGGCTGGGGATGTGCGGACCGGGCTGACAGGAGTGCAAGGTGCGCCAGAAGCCGCGACCGGGGCTGCTGCTGCTGCTGCTGCTGCTGCTGCTGCTCGTCAAGCCGGCCTGCAGCCGCGTCCTCGTTCGGGCCCTGCGCCTGCGCCGTCACCTGGAGCTGGGGCTGGGGTTGGGCCAGGGGCTGGGCCCTGTGGTGGTGGTGGTGGTGATGTTGCTGCTGCTGTTGCTGCTGCTGTTGCTGCTGCTGCTGCGCCGACGGCTGCATGTCGGACATGGGCAGGGTCAATGCTGTGTCGGCAGGCGCAGGCGCAGGCGCGACCGGGTCCCTCCGCGTGAAGGCGACGTGTAGCCCGACCGCGGCCCCGGAGACGAGCTGCGACGGGTGCGGCCGGGCGACCGCCGCGGCCTGAGGCGAGCCGGACTGCGGCGCGGCGGCGCGCCCCGTCCCGCCAGTCGCCTCCACCATCCGCGGCTTGGCGGCCGCGGCGCCTGGCGCGCACCTGCCGGCGGCGCCGCCCTCACCAGCAACGTCCGCCCTCGGCTGGACCGCCATGCTCCCACGCGCGCCGACGCCACCGGATGCTACTGCTGCCGCGGGCGCGGGTGCGGGCGCTGCTGTGGGTGCCGCGGGTGCTGGCGGCAGTGCTGCCGCGCCTGCGGCCTTGGCCGGCACACGCGCGCCCTTGCGTCGCTTGCCTCCCACAGCCGTCGCGCCCGCAGCTGGCGTGACCTCAGGCGCCGCCTTCCGCTCGTGGCACGACGCGCACACGATGCGGGCGGAGTGGCCGCACTCGAACCAGCCGATCGACGCTTCTGAACTGGCCCCTGCTGCGCCACCGCCACCGCCACCGCCACCGCCGCCACCAGCTCCAGTTCCGGTCCCGCCGCCACCTGCACCGTGACCAGCAGCGGCGCCGCCTGCACCAGCGCCGGCGGCGCCCGCTCCCGCCGTGCTGGCGGCGCGCGGCGGGCCGCCGCACTTGACGCCGCACTCAGCACACCAGCGGAAATCCAGGCCAACCATCTTCAGCGGCCGCCGGCCCAGTCTCCCGCCGTCCTCCTGCTGCTGCTGCCACTGCGGCTGCCACTGCGGCTGCTGCTGGTCGACGTGGTGCGGCTGCTCGCCTTGCTGCTGCTGCTGCTGCTGCTGCTGGCTGTGGCGCTGCATCAAGCGCACGCGCAGCCGCGGCGGGAGGAAGTCCACGACACGCAGCGCCTCCGTCAACGCCGCCTCATTCGTTGGCGCTGCTGCTGCGCCGCCGCCGCCTGCTTGGTGGCCGCCCGGATCCGCACCCGACCCCGCGCTCGTCCTCGCATCTGCGCCTGGCCCCAAGTACCTGCCCGGCTGCAGCATCAGCACCGCCGCCGCCGCCGCCTCTGCCTCCGTATGCTTCCCCCCAGCGCCGGCCTGACCCTTGCAGCCACGGGCGTCGGGTGCACCAGGATGCCGCGCTGCCCGCTCAGCACTACACACGGGGCTCGGCACCACAGCCAGCGTCGCCATGCCGGGCGCCGGCGGCGGCACCGCCGCAGCCGTCGGCGCGCCTGCCGCAGGCGCCAAGGCGGCTGCGGTGCCGGCAGCTACAGTCGCATCTGCTGCCGCGGCCGCGGCCGGCAAAGCAGCGACCCTGGCGGCTGCACGAGTAGCCACAACCGCCGCCGCCTCGCTGCCGCTGCCACTACCGCTGCCACTACCGCTGCCGCCGCCGCCGTTGCCGACGGCATCGGCTCCGACGCGCCCATCGCGACTCGGCGCCGGCTCGCCTCCCGCAGCAGACAGCTGGCCGCGGGCCGCGCCGCCGACGGCCGCGCTTGAAGCGGCGGGCGCCTGCCCGCCATGGTCACCCGCCTCCGTTGGGCCCTGCCCGGCAGGCCCGCGGCCGTGCTCGTTCGCCAGCTCCGCCCGCCGCCGTGTGCGCTGCTGCCGCTGCCGCATCGCGACAGCTGTAGCAGCAGTCGGTGGTGGCGGCGGCGGCATGGCCAGCCGCGCCGCCGCTTGCGCTTCCGCACGCGCCGCCGCCGCCGCCGCCGCCGCATCGCCGTCATCAGGCGGTGGCGGGTGCTGAGGAAGGCGCACTTCCACAGAGGTAGCTTGCTGCTGTTGCTGCTGTTGCTGCTGCTGCGGCGGCGGCGACTGCTGCTGCAGCTGGGCCAGCGCTTGCGTATCAAGCCACGGCTCCTGCTGCGCGTGTTGCGCCGGCCCTTGCGGTACCGCCTGCGCCTGAGCCTGCGCCACCGCCACTCCCGCTGCCGCGCTCCCCTCTGCACCGGCCACCGCCATTTTCGCTTTGTCCGCAGCAGTGCGTCCGCGGGGAGCCGCTGCCAACCGCTCAGGCGCTGCCGTCGCTGCCCTCGCCGCCGCCGCGTCACCGGCATCGACATTGGCTTCTGTGCGGGTTGCGTCGCCAGGCTCGGCTTCCGCTGGCGCCGCCTCCGCCTCCGCCTCCGCCTCCGCCTCCGCCTCCGCCGCGCATATCGCCGGCTCCGCCGCCAGCGGCGCCGCTTCCTCAGCCGCTGCAGCTGTCTCCGCCTCCTGTGCCGCCGGCTCCGGCCTCTCCACCGCCGCCGCGGCCGCCGCCCTGGCAGCACGCGGAGGTCCGCCCTCCTGTACGGCATCCGCGGCGTCGGCCAACGGCGACTCGGTAGCGGCGGCACCAGCTAGTGCCGGCGCCGCAGCGGCTGCCGTCGGGCCCGGGCCTGCTGCTTCTTCTCCTGCTCCTGCCTCGGGGCCTGCTGCTTGCCCTGGCTTGGGCGCACGCGCCACGGCTGCTGCATCTGTCACCGCCGCTGCCGCCGCTGCCGCCGCTGCCGCCGCTGCCGCCGCTGCCGCCCCTGTATCCGCGTCAGCACCAGCAGCGCCATCACCAGCACCACCAGCAACCGCGGCGCTGGACTCCAGGTCCCGCTGTATGCGGGCGAGGCAGCCGCGGCACACGTACCGCCCCAGCAGCGAGGGGTGGGTCCGCCAGTCGCCGCAATCGCCCCTGCCGCAGCCGGCGCATTCGCGGCCGCCTGCATCCGCCAGGCTGCACGTCCCCGGCGGGCCGTAGAAGCCGTGCGACTTGAGGTTCTTGCGGCAGCACAGGTCGCACGTGTAGGCCAGGGTGCGAGCCGCGAAGAAGCCGGGCTGGCTGCGCTTGCGGAAGTAGTGGCCGCCGCAGGTGGCGCACCCGCGCGGCGCCGCCGCAGCGGCGCCGGGCGCCGCCGCCGGCGGGCTCACGGCTTCGGCCGTGGAGGGGGAGGCGCCACGCGGCGGCGAGGGCGGCCGGCTCGGAGGGGGACTGGCTGCCGGGGCAGCAGCGGCCTGCGCCGCGGCCGGCGTCGGCCGCCTGCGGGTGGCGGGCGGCGGCGCTGCGGCGGTGGCAGCCGCTGAAGCCCTTCGGGGCCGCTTTCCAGCTCCCGCTGCGGGCTCGGGCTCCTCGCCAGTGGCTGCCGGTGACTGCTGCTGCGCGCCCCCGCCGCCCGCTGCGGCGTCCTGCGCGGGCCCACCTGGCCCACCCTGTCCTGGCTCCGCCCCTTGTCCCGCCTTCACCTCGCCTTGCGCGGCACCATCGCCATCACCACCGCCGTCGTCAGCGCCACCGCCGCCGCCATCGCCGCCACCGCCCTCCTCCTCCGCGCCCACACCCATCCGCCGCCCCCGCTTCAGGGATTGCCGCCCCGCGCGCTGTTGCGGCGGCTCCGCCAGCGCGCCCGCAGCCGCTGCCTTCGCATCCTGTTGCTCCTTCCCCAGCTGCCTCTCTGGGCTCAAAGCGGGCTGCCGCGCCTGCCCCCGCTCCTGCCCCCGCTCCTGCTCCTGCCCCTGTCGCCGCCGCACTGGCGGCTTCGGCTTCGGATCGGGCTCCGGCTCCGGCTTCGGCTTCGGCTCCGGCTCCCACGGCGAGTCCTGCACACCAGCACCATTCAGGCGCGCGCTCTGGCGCTTGGCACTTGGCGCCTTCACGTCTGCAGGCGGCGAGGCAGACCGCCCACCCCCGCTGGCCCCGCCCCCGCCCCCGCCCGCCTTGGCTGCGGAGTGCACGGCCCCGCCGCCACGCGCTGGCTGTGCCACATCCGACTGGTCGGCCCCGCTCGCGGCAGCGCCCCCGCTGCTGATGCTCGTGCCGCGGCTGCGCTTGGCGGCTGGTCTGCGGGTGCCGTCACCGGTGGCGGCGGCTGCAGCGACTGTAGGCGCGGTTGGCGGCTCACTGGGCGCAGTGGCGGCGGCGGCGGCGCCGCCGCCGCCGCCGGCGTGCCGTGACGCCGCCTGATGCTGGAGCTGCATCCTCGCCGCCGCCGCGCGGGCGGCGGCCCGCGGCGGCGGCGGCGGCGCCCACGTGCCCGGCTGCGGAAGGCGCGGCTCCTGGGACGTAGACGCTGGCTCTTTCCGCTTGTTGGCTGACACGGATGTCGACCGGGGCGAGGGTGAGGGCGGCTGCTGCGGCTGTGGCTGCTGATCCAGGCCGCTCAAGTCGGCGCCGGCGGCTGCCGCCTCCTCCCAGGCCGCGCCCGCCGGCCCGGCGGCAGCGGCTGCCGCGGCCCCTGGCCCACGCGCCGCCCTACCGTGCGGCTGTGGTAGCGTGCTGTCAGGCACCGAGGGCGAGTGGTTGCGGCGACGGGCCGCAGCGACAGGCTTGCTGGTGGGCAAGGCTTGGCCCGACGGCTCCATCCCGGGCGCCCCGTCACGCTGCATGGCCCCGGTGGCCGACGCTGCCGGAATGGGCTCCATCAAGCTGCCACCGGCAGCGTGAAGCCTTAGCGCGGCGAGCTGCTCGGGCGTGCGAGCCTCGCTGCGATGGGCACATGAGACCGATTCGCCCCGACGCCGTCTCCAGACGCCGCCACGCCCCAGCTCATTGCAAGTTGCTCAATTTGTTTGCACGGTCACGGCGCGGCGCGATTGATTGATTGGTGTTGTTTTGCGTTCATGCTAGGTCTATGCTAGGTCTATGCGTGCTGGCAGGTATCTAAGTGAGCTGTTAAAAGGCTCATGAAATGCTACCTCGAAACATAAGTCAGGGCAAGTTTCGCAGAGGCGAGGCCTCGGAATGAGACGTGAGCCCAGCATGAATCAATCGTTTGGGCTGGCTCGACCTGCTCTGCGCCACCCCACATACCATGTACTGAATTATATTTGCCGAACGAGAGCTCATTAGGAGGCTGGTTTGACTAGCTAGGCCTATGCACGCATGCACAGCGGACTTTGACCAACAATCTTCAGTGTCCGCAGTACAGCGCAGTAGCCAGGCAGGCTGCCCGCTGTACTGTAGTCTGGGTCTCCCAGATGATGAATAAAGTTTGCCAACAGCTCGCGATGGAAAAGGAGCAGGCAAGACAGCTCAGCGAATGGCCTCGACTCCGTAGAACAGGAAGGGGGGGGGCGGGGGGTAAGGCAGGTTGGGAGTGGGCGGGGAGTGGCACGCTTTGCATCGCGCAACGCACAAGCTCGCCTTTGGCAGGCCAGGCCAACGCGCGATGTTCGTTGCGAAAGTCACACATACCCAAAGTAACTGCTATTTTGAAGGCGCGCTCCCTGGTTTTGTGACGCGGCAGAGTCTTCTCGACAACGTTGTGGCCCAGCCTGCCTTGACTTGATGAAACCACTCCTAGATTAGTGTCGAGGTAGTGGGCATTTTGATGCGGCTGGCGCGGGAGCGCTTGAACGCAGAATGGGAGCTGACAACGAGCCTGCTTGCGAGGTGGGGCAGCCTGGGAAACCATCGGCACTGAATTAACGGTGATGAATAGCCTTATAAATGGGCCAAGCCAAGTCGTCGACGCGGTCGGGGCAAAACCCTTTCGTTCCGTTGGCCTGTGCTCGGCAGTCCTCGGCCGCTGTCCTGGTGCCTCTCTCTGTGTGCACCGACATCATACGAGGAGTTAATTGCGCCGATGAGCGCACGCGCACGTAGCCTCTGCTCAGCGGCAAATTGCCCGTGTGCTTGAGGCCCTGTGCGCAGTCTGCACGTCCGGCGCGACCCCCGCACATACAAAAGTTCGCTTGGTAAAAGCTCGCTCGCGACTGCGCAGGGTGCCGGAGGAGCCCGCTGCGTGCCCCGCCGGCGAGAACGAGGGCTGGCCGGCGGCAGCCCCAGGCCCAGGCCCGGCCGCGCCCTGGGCAGCTTGGCCCGCCGCCGGCGCTGACGCTGAGGCCGCGGCTCACCACGAGCCGGGGCCGCTGCCGCCAGCCACGGCGGCCGTCGGCCCCGCCGCCGCCGCCGGCCACGGCGCCGCCGCCCACGGCGCCCAGGAGGAGCGCGGCTACAGCTACGGCTACGGCGGCGGCGGCGGCAGCGGCTGGCCGGCGGCCGCGCACGCTCACACGCACGCTCACACGCACGCCAATGGCGACGGTGAGGGTGACGGCGACCGACATCACGCCGACCGCGCGGCGCACTGGGGGGACGCCGAACAGCTGGACGGCAGCGGCGGCGCCGGCGCCGCCGCCGCCTCGCCGCTGCTGGCGGGCGGCGAGGCGTACGAGTTCGCGGCGCCCGCCAATCTGGACTTGTTCTTCACGCGCGTGTACCGGTGCGTGGGTGCGGCAGGCGGGTGCGGCGGTAGATAGCGGCTGGAGAGGGGTGTGTTGTTGGTGCGTCGCCTCCGCCTGTGGGCCGGGGTGATGGGGCTTGGGCCTGCTGGGCCAGGCCATACCACACGCCACTAACCCCGACCGTCTCCCTTCCCCATCCCCCGCAACCGCCCCCCTCCCCACCACCCACCCCACCCCACCCCGCACCCCCGGGCAGCTACTGGCACGAGCGCGGCCTGCGCTCCATCGCGCTGTCCGGCTGCCTCAACCTGCTGGCCCTGTCCTTCACCGCCGCCTTCTCCACCTTCCTGCTCTTCTTCGTCAACTGGGCCGCGCTGCACACCGCCTGCCTGGCGCCGCGCGCCGGAGGCAGTAGCAGTGGCGGCGGCGACGGTGGCAGTAGCGGCGGCAGTAGCAGTAGCGGAGGCAGTAGCAGCGGCGGCGGCGGCTGCGACCTTGTGGCGGTAGCGCTGGACCGGCGGCCGCTGCTGGGGCGCGGGCTGGGGGCGGACCTGGCGGCGCTGAGCTATGTGGGGCTGTGTGTGGGCTACCTGGGCTGGAGCGCGGCGCACTGGGTGGTCGAGTGCGGCCACATGCGCGAGGTGGGGTCCTTCATGGCCAACAAGCTGGGCATCAGCGAGGCCAAGGTGAGGCAGGGGAGCGGGGTGGGTGGGGGTTGCAAGGATGTTTGGAAAAGGGGGGTTGAAAGATATGGGAAAGCGGGGGTTAAATCTGAACCAGTCCCGTAAGGAAACATCCGTGCCGCAAGGCGGGTGGGAGGGGGGGAGAGGGGAGCGGGGGGCGGGTGGGCCGCGGGTGGGCGGCGCGCGGGGGGGGGGGCCCGGCAGGTTGGGTTGGCGCCAGGGCCAGGGCAGCCACGGCGCCGCTCAACCACACACGCGAGGCACACGCGGCACGCACACACGCACACGCTCTCACACGCACGCGCCCGCTCGCGCCCGCAGGTGGTGGCTTTGACGTGGGCAGAGGTGGTTCACCGGCTGGTGCTGGTGCAGCGCACCACACGGCTGTGCATCGCGCGCGACCTGGACGAGCTGGACATCGTGGCGCGCGTCATGCGCAAGGTGTGGGGCGGGGGTGTGGGGTGTGGGGTGTGGGGCGGCCTGCTACTCCTGGCTATTGCCGCTGCAGCTGCCGGGGGGTGTCCCAACCTGCAGCTGCCCCGCAAGCAACCAACTAACTACCCCGTGTCTTGCGCGACCCACAGGAGAACTACCTGATCGCCATGATCAACTGCAACGTGCTGCAGCTGCACCTGACGCTGCCGCACGTGTCCATGGCGGACGTGGCCGACGGCCTGACCGCCGCTGCCGCCGCGGCCTCCACCGCGGCGGCCGCCGCCGCCGAGCGCGTGCGCCGCCGGCTGGCGCGTGGCGGCCCGACGGCGGCGGGCGGCGGCGCCGCCGGCAGCGGCGGCAGCGGCGGCGGCGGCCGCCGCAACCACCCCGGCGTCAACGGAAATGGGTACACCAGCCTGGCGGTTGACAGCAACGGCCTCGAAAACGGCGGCGCAGCCGCCACCCTTCGGCAGCGGCTGCTGAGTCGCCTTGGCGGCGGCGGCAGCGGGGGCAGCGGGGGCGGCGGCGGTGGCAGCACGGGGCGGCGGCGGCGGCGCTGCCCGCCCATGCTGACTAAGACGCTGGAGTGGAACCTGCGCTGGTGCATCCTGGATCACATGTTCGATGACCGGTTCCGGATCCGGCCCGAGTTCCTGGATGTGGAGGCGCTGCGGCGGCGTGAGTGCTGCGGGCTGTTGGGCGTGTGGGGCTGCTGGGTGGGGGCGAAGGAAAATCGCTTCTGCACAGACTTCGCTTGCGAACTTCACACACACCGTCACACTCACACACACAAACACCTTCCTGGTATTCTCAACCCCTCCCCTCCCGCCCCCTCCCCCTCCACTCCACTCCACCCCTGCCCGCCCTGCTGCAGGCCTGCGCGTGGTGGCCGCCGCCAACCTGCTGCTGTCGCCCTTCCTGTGCCTCTTCCTGCTCGCCTACTTCTTCATGCGCAACGCCGAGCGCCTCTACCACCACCCCGCCAGCCTGGGCAGCCGCCGCTGGAGCGGCCTGGCCAAGTGGCGGCTGCGGGAGCTGAACGAGCTGCCGCACTACCTGCACCACAGGTGGGTGTGGGCGTGGGTGTGGCGGGGGCGTGTGGGTGGGCGTGGGTGTGGGCGTGGGCGAGGGCGGTGTGCGGCGTGGGCTCGTCCCGGCGGCATGCGGGGTGGGGGCGAGGGCGGTGTGCACCAGCCCCGGCGGCGCTGCCCCACCCCTCACCCCCGTGTACCCGCCATTTCATGTTCTGAACCATGCACCCACCCACCCACCCACCCACCCATCCACCCACCCCGGTGCACGCTGTACCGCTTTTGGACAACACACGGAAACCAAACCCGCCCAGCAATGCGTCGCTGTCTGCTGCCCCACCGCTCACCCGCTTGTGCATTGCGCCAGTCCATGTCCTGAACCTTGCACCCACGCCGCCCCGCTGCGCCCTGTAACGCTTCCCCAACCATCTTTGCAACCACCGCACCCCAGCCCCAACCCCAACCCCAACCCTCGCCACCCGCCCGCAGGCTGAGCGCCAGCCACCCCGCTGCGCTGCGCTACGTGGGTCAGTTCCCCTCCTACACACTGGCGGCGGTGGCGCGGTTCGCGGTGTTCGTCACGTGAGAGAGGCGCGAAGCGCGGGTGGCGGGGGCGGGAGGGGGAGGGGGAGGGGGAGGGCCGCGCCGCACCCGCTTTCCCAACCATTCTTGCATCACCACCCCTCTCCGCAGCGGCTGTTCCCGGCCACGCCGTCACCTGTTGACTCTCATCATGCATGTACCTCCCGCCTGCGCTTCACGTCCTAACTGATGATGAATGTAACCCCGCCCCCCGCCCTGCCCCCCATCTTCGCACCCCACCTCCCTCCCCTCAGCGGCTCCTTCGTGGCGCTGCTGCTGTTCATGACCTTCCTGGACGAGGGGCTGCTGGAGCGGCCGCTGGCGGGCCGGCAGGTGGGGGCTAGGGCGGGGGGGGGGGGGGGTCCATGCATGATGGGGGGGGTGCAAAGATGTAACATAGAAGTGAAGCAGCGGGGGCGGGGGGCGGGGAGCTGTACTATTGCGGTGCGGGTGCGGGCGGCAGTGCGGGTGTAGGTGCGGGTGCGGGTGCGGGTGTCTAGTGCGGTGCGGTGCGGGCAGTGCACCCGTGCACCCGTGCGGCTGTGCGGGGTCCCCAAATCGGACTCTCAGAGAGAGGGCTTGCGGTGAGGGGCTGGCTGGGCGGGTGCTGGCGGTGTGAGGTGTGCGGCGGGTGTGGCGGGCGGCGCTGACGTGCCTGTTCGCCCCGCTGAACGAGCTGCTGCGCCCCGGCTGTGCCCCGACCTCCGTTCGTCACTCCTGGCCGCACGCAGGTGGTGTGGTGGCTGGGCACGCTCACGCTGGTGCTGGCGGCGTGCAGGTGAGCGGCGGGGGTGTAAGGGGGGTTGTAAACACCAGCCCAATCTAAACCCAAGCGAAACTAGACAAGGGGGGGACTGTAAATAGCAGCCCAAACTAAACCGGGGGTTAGGCCCATGTGCGGCTGCTGCTGCTGCCGGCGGGTGGCGAAACGGTGGGATTGGGCCTGCGCTGCGCTGGGCGGGGCTGGGCGGGCCGGGGTTGGGCTGGGCTGGGTGGCAGTGTATGTGTGCATGGGCGCATGGCAGCCGTGGCTCAACCCCGTACCCGCCATGACCAACTTACAAAACCTTGCAGCCCACAACCATGCGCCTGTCCCCGCCCCCCAAACATCGTCAATCAACATCCATCACGAATGCAACCCTCGCGCCCGCCCCCCTCCTCCGCTCCGCCCCCGCCCCCCCCCCCCGCCGCAGGAATCTGGTGGCGGAGGAGCCTGTGGCCTACGACCCCGAGCGCGCGCTGGCCGAGGTGGTCGCCTACACCCACTACCTGCCGCGGGCCTGGCGCGGGCGGGCGCACACCGCGGAGGTGCAGGTGCGGCGCATGGGGCGGCGGCGTGGCGCGTGGGGTGGGTTGCAAGGATATGGAAAAGCGGTACAGGATGCACTGAAGACTGCGTCTTGAAGTTCGGTTCGGCGCGTGGGGTGGGGGGTGGGGGTTGGAGTTTGGGCGTGGCGCGCAGCACTTTCACAGTGGTCCTTGCGACCCCGGCCCGGCACCGCAGCCGCACACTCCACGCCCCACCACACCTCCACCTCCACCCCAACCACATCCCACCCCGTCCCTACACCCTTCCCCACACCCCACACCACTCACCCCCACCCACCCCACCCCCACCTCCACACCCCGCAGTCCGCCTTCCTGGCCCTGTTCCGGCTCAAGGTGGGGTTGTTCGCGGAGGAGCTGCTCAGCCTGCTGGCCACGCCGGCGGTGCTGGCCTGGAGCCTGCCCGAGTGCGCGGGTGCGTGGAGTGCGGGGGGGGGGGGTAGCTCATTCCAGAACCCTCAGCAACCGGGGGAAGGGGTGGGTGGGCATGATGGATATGGTGGGTATGCTACGCTGCTATTCTCTTTAGGTATCAGGTATCTTTGCAACCCCCACGCCACGCCACCCCACCCCCCGATGATTTTGATTCAACTTGAACACCTTGCAAATCCACCCCACCGCCCCGCCGCCCTACCGCACTCACCCCCCCCCCCCCACCCCAGAGTGCATCGTGGAGTTCGTGTCGACCTTCACGGTGCACGTGGACGGCCTGGGCGACGTGTGCGCGCTGGGGCTGTTTGATGACGCCGCCCTGGCGCGACACGGCAACGCCAAGTACGGCGCGCCCGTGCAGGCCGACAAGGTGGGCCCGGGGGGGCGGGGGGGAGGGGGAGGGAGGGAGGAGGGGTGACGTGGGCGGTTGCAGGGATGTTTGGAAAAGCGGGGCAGGATGCAGGAGGTGGGTGGGGCGGCGTTCGCCTGTTAGCAAGGCCTGTCGCGCCCGTTCGCCCCCGGCTCGCGCAACTACCGGTACACACGCGCACGCATCCGCGCGCACTGATACCTGTGTACATTCTGTCTCTCTCACACGGTCGGTACACACGTTCTCGTACACACACATGCGTTTCACACGCGCTTGCTTGCTTGCTTGCTTGCAGGCGCTGCGCAGCCGGCAGGGCAAGCTAGAGAAGTCCTTCCTCACCTTCGTGGCCACCTACCCCACCTGGACCCCCGGCGAGCTGGGCCGCGGCATGCTGGCGACGCTGGCGGCCGGCGCCGGCGCGGTGGGCGGCGGCGCCGGCGGCGCGGGTGCGGCAGGCTGCGGTGGCGACGGAGGCGGCAGCGACGGCGGAAAGGGCGGGGACGGCTGGGACGCGGGCCGGGTCACGGCGACGTCGTCTGCGGTGGTGGTGGCGGGCGGCGGCGGCGGCGGGCGCTGGCCGGCGGCGCCGCCGCGCCAGCCCGCGGCGCCGGACGGGCTGGCGCCGGTGTCGGCGCCGCCGCCAAAGCTGCCGCCGGGTGCCACGGAAGCGCAGCCGTTCCACCAGTCCTCGCCGACCGCCTTCCCATACCAGGCAGCCGCCAAGGCAGGCCGCGCAACGGGCGCGAACGCCGTGGCGGCGGCGGGCGCGCAGGATGCGGCGGCCACAGCTGCCGCCGCCGTGGCGGCCGGCAGGGCCTGCGCGGCGGCGCGCGGCCCGCCGGCACGGCCTGGGCTGCCGCCGCGGCCGACGGCGGCGGCGGCGGCGCCGCCGCCACTGCCGCTGCAGCTCCAGCCGTACCACGGGGTGCGCTCCTACATGAGCAACGGCGGCGGCGGCGGCGGCGGCGGCGCCAGCGGTCTGTCCGCCGCAGGCAGCGGCGGCGGCGCCAGCGGTCTGTCCGCCGCAGGCGGCGGCGGCGGCGGCGGCGGCGGCGGCGGCTGGCCGCCGCTGGGATTGCGCGCGCACCTGCAGCCGCCGGCGATGCTGATGTCGCCGTATCGGGCCGCCGCGGGCGCCGACTCGGCCGCCGCAGCCGCAGCCGCCGGCGCGACACCGCACTACGTGCCGCCGCCCTTCCCGCTCGCGCGGGGCGGCGGCTACTACGGCGGCGGCAGCCCCAGCCCCAGTGTGGCGTCCAGCCAGTTCAGCACATTGGCGCCGCCGCACCTGCAGTACTACCCTGTGCCGTACTACTACACGGCGGCGCAGCAGGCAGCCGCCGCCGCCGCCGGCCGCCACGCCGCCAACAGCGACACCACCAATAACTACGGCGGCATTAATAATAGTACAGGCGGCGGCGCGGAAATTCCGTCTTTGGCGGCGCAGCAGCAACGCCACATGTACGAGCAGTTGATGTACGGCGGCGGCAGCGCGGCTGGCGGCGGCCGGGCGGACAGGCTCGACGGCGGCGGCGCGGACGCCTGGGAGCCAGGGCAGTCGGCGCCGGCACCCCGGCCGGCGCAGCGCCGCCCGGGCGCCACCGGCGCGGCGGCGGACGGCGCGGTCCGAACCGAGGCCGCGGCGGCGGCTGCTCCGGCGGGGCCGGCAGATGGCGGCTCGGCCGCGCTGGCGGCGCAAGACAGCCACGGCGCTGCTGCGGCGGGGTCTGCCTCCGCCACCACGGCCGCCCCCGGCTGCGGCTCGGATATCCTCGACCTGCGCGGTCTGGACGACCCGCCGCCCGCCGCCGCCCTGGCCTCCTCCTCCTCCGCCTCCGCCTTCTCGCGCCTCTCCGGCATGGGCCCCGGCTCCGGCTCCGGCTCCGGCTCCGGCTCCGGCTCCGGCTCCGGCGCCGCTGGCGTCACCTCGCTGCCCTGCTCCTCCCACGCCGGCGGCGGCGCCACGCCGCGCCACCCCGGCGACGACGACGGCGGCGCCGGCAGCGGCAGCGGCCAGGCGGCGCCGCCGCCGCCCTTGCCGGACACGCACAGTCACGTGCGCGGTCGTCATCATCACTGGCAGCAGCAGGTGCACACGCACACGGACGTGCACGGGCACGGGCACCCGGACATGGACACGGACCTGCACGATGACGATCCGCTGGGTCTGCTCGGCGGCGACTTTGTGGCGCTGCCGCCCGCAGACCTCGCCACGGCGCCGCCGCGGATGGCCTGGGGCCCCGGCGGCCCGGCGGCGTCGGGCCTGGGCCTGGGTCTGCCGTCGTCGCCGCCGCCGCCGCCGCGGGCAGGCGCCGCGGCGGCGTGCGATGACGACGTGTTCGGCGCGGGGCTGCAGGAGGACCCGGAATCGGGGTTCGGGTTGGTGCCGGGCGCGGCGCCGCCAGGCAGCGCCCCTCGCCACCACGCGCCGCACCCGGCGCCCGTGCGGCTTGCGGCTGGGGGCCCGGCGGCGGCGGCAGGGGCTGAGGCCGGTGCCGGCTGCGGCGGCGGCGCTGGCGGCGGCCCGGTGCCGCCGCTGGCGGCGGCGCTGTCGCTGCCGCGGCGGCGGTGGGGCCCGCAGGGCGGCGGCGCTGCCGCCGCGCTCGCGGCCTCGGGCTCACAGCTGCTGGGCAGCGACAGCGACAGCCCGCCGCAGCCCGCGTCGCCGCGCGCCGGCGCAGCCGCAGCAGCGGCGCCCCGGGCGCAGCCGGCCGCTGAGCCAACCGCCAGCCAGTACGTCTGTAACGACTACTTCGCGGCCGGCGGCGGCGGCTACGGCACTGGCGGCGCCGCCGCCGCCGGCGGCGATGATGACGGCGACCCGTACGGCATGTACGAATACGACTACGCCACCATGCTGAGCGGCACGCCACGCGCCGCCGCCGGCGGCGGTGATTCGGTCGCGCCAGCACTTTCATCCTGCCTGGCGGGGCCGGACGGCGCCGTTTCAGGGCTGGCAGGGACAGGCGAGCCGCGGCAGGGGCGCGAGGGCGGCACCCCGGCGCGCGGCACTGCTGCAGCGGCGGCGGCTGGCGCCGCCGCCCAGGAGCACGGCTCGCTGGAGCTATTCCTGCCGCCGCCGCCGCCGCCGCACGCGCTGAGCTCGCATTACCAGCCGCACCAACACCAGTACCAGCAGCAGTACCAGCAGCAGTACCAGCAGCAGCAGCGGCAGTGGCAGGGACACGGGTCGGGCTCGGCGGCTGGCGGGCCCCCGGCGCCGCTGCCGGGCGCCGAGGGCGCGGCGGGCCAGGCGGGCAGGGTGGCGGCGGGCCAGCAGCTGCTGCAGTCGCTGTACGAGTCGAGGGACCACACCGTGTCTCATATGCGGCAGCAACAGCGCCACGCCGGCGGGCCCACGGGGGGCGGAGGCGGCGGGGGCGGAGGCGGGGGCGGGCCGGCGATGGCAGGCCTGCACGGAAGCGCGTTCGGCGCCGGCAGCGCCTTTGGCGCGGGAGCGGGCGCGGGCGCAGGGGCGGGGGCAGGGGCGGAGTCGTTCGTGTCTGGCGCAGAGTCTTCGCAGATGTGGTACTCGGTTGCGGGCTCCATTCCGGGCTCGGCCGCGGGCTCGGTGCGGGGGTCAGCGCTGGGCTGGGCGCCGCCCGACACCCGCGCGCCGCACTATTGAGAGGCACTAGGGAAGGGGCTGTGGCGCAGTCAAGCGGTGGACCGGGCGGGGCGGCTGGTTGTGGGCACACCCGCCCTGAGACGCCAGCTGTACGGTCAGTTGGAAGGGGCAGCTAGGATTGGGCTCCAGCTGGTCTGCCGTAGCACGCGAGTCAGTATGCCAGCGGACTTACGAGCGGGAAATGAGGTGTGTATCATTTTACCGGACCACCATCGAGGTGACAAGGTCGCAGATCTGTGTAAGATAGTCGTCATGTACGGTAGCCCAGTACCTGTGCTGAGTGCGTGTCCTTTCGTGCGTTCGGCGGGTTGCGAAAGGGGCTTGCGCGTGTGCTAGGAAGTCGAGACGGAGTGTGCGTGATGGAGCGTACAGCCCGCAGGGAGTCGTGCGACGACTTGCGTTTGCCGCTGTACTGCACAACCCAGCTCGGTACAAGGTGCATCGAGAGACATGCGGGGAGGGACGCAGGATGTGGATGCGTGGTAGGCCGTAGCTGTCCGGGTGCAGTGTGGCATCAGATACGGGTAGCTGTTGATTAGTGTGCCAGTATCCTTGACAAAAGCGGATCGGGCGGCAACTCAGCACGCATGTGGCATGCGTCGATGCGCGGGCGCGACCCCGTAATAGGACCTGCGGATGATACGGTATGGTTGGTGCCCGTTTCAGCTGGAAACATGGGCGCGGCCGGGGCACGGCCCCGGGCTGGCAAACCGATAGCATTCCGGGTTGCCCCAGGATGGGTTCGCTAGCATCTCATCAAGGCGAGCTTTCAAGCACTTGGTGTGGCCACGGTGATCACGGTTGTGTAAGCCTGTGCCAGCAGAGACATGGGTCAGCCGGCTCGGCTAGCCGGGTACCTGGCGGCGATGTGGGTGGGGGCGGGGAAAGCGCTTCTGCGGACTGGTCGGACACGCAGCTCAGGACCGACATTCGGACGATTCGAGCGCTGCCATGGCCCCCGGTATTGTGGATGCTTCAGGCAGCTGTCAAGGATTTGCATGCCGCGTTGCCAGGCGCGAAATGCTGCGCAGCTGATCCAGGCGGTACCGCATGTCGGATCGCTGACCGAATGTCGGTACCGCCGGTAAAAGCGCATGCGCTCGGGCGCGCGCCCCACATGCATGCAAATAAATAAGGCAAACCTTAAGCGCAAGCACTGTTCGAAAAGACGAAATGCGCGCGGGATCGTCACGGAGGCGAAGGGGCGGTGCTGATGATGCCTTCCCGCGCATGTGACGGGGATTGGAGGTCGAAGGGGCGCTCGCTGGTCCCGGTAAATAGCTCGCGCCCACGCTTGTTCCGTCACTCCGCACTCCATCCAGAACTACAGCTGATTGCTCGGGCTCGCGACACTGCCGTTTTTGTAGGACTACCGCTCGACAGCAACATCCGACCTCGTTACCAATCGTCGCGAAACCCCCCCCACGCACTCGCTCGCGCTTTCCAGCGCCTCCGCCACCATGCTGCGCACTCCTATCATGTCGAAGATTGCTTCCCGCAAGGCTGCCGCTCCCGCGGTGGCTGCGCGGGGGGGCTGCCGCCGCGTCGGTGCCATGCGCGTCTTCGCGTTCCAGAAGAGTGCTGGCAGCGTGCAGGACAAGAATGACCTTCACGAGCGCATCCAGAAGAGCAAGGATCTGCTGGATGCCGAGAGCGCCATGATGTGGTGGGTGCAGAGTTGGTCGAAACATGCATGCATGTCGCGGACTTCGACAGGAGTTGCGGAACCAGTTTAAATCTTGGCGCCATGGCCGCCGACTAGCTTCCACTATTATGACCACTGCCTACAGCTCTGACAATTGCCGCCGGTTCTCTATTCCGGGAGTGCGTGCCCGCCCGCGTTTACCCGTCTCCTTGCCTGCCTGCGCCCTCCCCGCTGCCCGCGCCCGCAGCTACCAGTGCGAGCAGACCAAGAGCGGCACCGGCTGCACCGACATCGGCGTGTGCGGCAAGACGCCCGAGGTGTCGGCGCTGCAGGACCTGCTCATCTACTCGGTCAAGGGCCTGGGCAGCCTGGCCCACGTCGCGCGCACCTCGCCCGCCAAGATCGAGGACGCCGCCGTCAACACCTTCATCAACGGCGCCATCTTCTCCACCCTCACCAACGTCAACTTTGCCGATGACCGCTTCCTGGAGTTTGTCACCGACTGCCGCAAGCTGCACGCGCAGCTCGCCGCCAAGATGGCCGCGGCGGGCGTGGCGGTGCCGGCTGCCGAGACCGCGCACCAGCCCTGGTTCGGGTCCATGCCGCACCCGCTGGCCTGGAACAGCGACGCTCGCGTGGCGCTGGCGGGCGTGGGCGAGATGCTCGAGGTGGCGCACAAGGTGAGGGGGTGGCGAGGGCTGATGGGTTCTGGGTGGGTGCGTGCCTTTACTCGGCGGGTAGTATTGGGTAGTCGTGTGCTGTCTTGGACCGCCGCCGACATGCGGGGGAATGTCTGGTTTTTCCGCCTTTGCTCCCTGCACAAACCTTTCCCTTCCTCCTCCTCCCTCCTTCTGCCCCCTCTTCCCCTCCCCTCCCAGACTGGCGTGAAGGAGCGGCAGCACGTGCTGGGCGAGACGCTGGCGGGCCTGCAGGAGCTGCTCATGTACGGCCTCAAGGGCCTGTGCGCCTACGCCCACCACGCCGAGGCGTTGGGCCACACCGACCCCGCCGTCTACGCCGACGTCCAGGCCTACCTCCACTTCCTGTGCTCGCCCGCCGCCGCCGACGTGGGCGCCGTGCTGGACGCCTGCTTCCGCGCCGGCACCACCAACTTCCGCGTCATGGAGATGCTCAGCAACGCGCACTCGGACACCTTCGGCCACCCCACCCCCACGCCCGTCACCCTCAACCCCGTGCCCGGCAAGGCCATCCTGGTGACCGGCCACGACATGCACGACATCCACATGCTGCTGGAGCAGACGGCGGGCAAGGGCATCAACGTGTACACGCACGGCGAGATGCTGCCGGCGCACGGCTACCCCGGCCTGAAGAAGTACCCGCACCTGGTCGGCCACTTCGGCGGCGCCTGGTACCGCCAGAAGATCGACTTCGCGGTGTTCCCCGGCGCCGTGGCGGTGACCACCAACTGCGTGATGGACCCGCTCACGGCCTACAAGGACAACATCTTCACCATCAACGAGGTGGGTGGTGACTGGTGAATGTGCGCGGGGGCTCTGGACTGCGCGGCTTCAGGATGCTGAACTGCAGCTACCGTGTGTAACACACGTTGGATTCTGAGCAGGTGCTCTTTTCCCTTGCACGAGTCTGACGCAAACATCCCTGCTGCCGTCCTGCGCCTCCGCACAGACCGGCCTGTCGGGCGTGCCGCACATCAGCGCCGACGCCAACGGGCACAAGGACTTCACGCCCATCATCAACCGCGCGCTGCAGCTGCCCGGCTTCACGGCCGAGCGCATCGAGAAGATGGAGAAGAAGCGGGACGTCACGGTGCGTGGCGGCTGGGCTGCTGAGCGGCGGGCGGGTCGGGGTGCTTGATTGTGCGCGGGGCTTGAGGACGGGACGCGCGGGTGAACACCAGAAAGACATCTGTGTGCGAAGGGTACTCAATGCTTGCGCACTGCCAAGCCGCTGTGTGCGATATGCGCCCAGTACACTTACCCGCCTCGTGCGCCTTCCCTCGCCTCTCTTGTGCTTACGCAGGTGGGCTTTGGGCACAAGACCGTGCTGAGCGTGGCCCCTCAGCTGGTTGAGGCAATCCAGGAGAAGCGGCTGGAGCACATTTTCCTGGTGGGCGGCTGCGACGGCTCGGAGCCGCAGCGCAAGTACTACAGCAAGCTGTACCAGTTCATGCCCACCAACACCATGGTGCTGACGCTGGGCTGCGGCAAGTTCCGCATCTTCGACCAGGACTTCGGCACGCTGCCGGGCACCGACCTGCCTCGCCTGCTGGACATGGGCCAGTGTGAGTCGGGCTCGGGGCTGGGACGGGTTGGAAGGCGGGCGGGGCTGTGTTCACTTGCTTGTTTGGGCTTTTGCCCTTAAGGTCCGGCTGTGCCTCGCCTGCCTCCTGTTCTTCAGTAATGTTTGCTTGTGGCCACCTGTCTGACCCGCCCCGCCCCTCCCCTTGCTTTGAACCCCACAGGCAACGACGCGTATAGCGCGCTGGTGGTGGCCACGGAGCTGGCCAAGGTGTTCAAGACGGACGTGAACCACCTGCCGCTGTCGCTGGACCTGTCGTGGTTTGAGCAGAAGGCCGTGGCGGTTCTGCTGACGCTGCTGAGCCTGGGCGTGCGCAACATCCGCCTGGGGCCCCGCCTGCCCGCCTTCCTAACGCCCGAGGCGGTGGGCGTGCTGGTGGACAAGTTCAACCTCATCCCCGCCAACGTGGCCGACCCCGCGGCCGACATGCAGATGATGATGGACTGCAAGTAGAGTGCTGGCGGCGGCAGCGGCAGCAGCAGCGGCCGAGCGCGGGATGAGGAGTAGCTTATATGGTGACGGCCACGGATGGGGCCCGCGGTGCCCTTAGTGCCCTCGAATTGGCTTGAAGATAACTCAACAACGTACACGTAACATTCATGATTGCGGTGTTTGAAGCACAATATTCATGAAAAACCACTTGTGAGCGTCGGGTGTCAGTGTGCACCGTACGCGGTGTTAACATATTAGCAGTAGCAGTAGCAGTAGCACTTGCAATTCATACGTACATACGGTGTGAAGTGACGTGCTGGACACGCAAGGTACCACGGTATAAAAAGCAAACCGAGACACCGAATGGTGCTTGCAGGCTTACCAAGGGGGGGGGGAGTCACGGGTGTCGGGGCGTATCCCCCGAGTGGGGTACAGTCTGACTAGGCCGTCAGGGATTGGAGTGGGATTATCGTCGGTGCAAGTCTGACGCATGATACGGTATGTACGCAGTCCCACGTGTTAGGAAGGGTGTCGTGCTGCTGCACATTTGAATGGGCTAGGGGCCGGACCTACGAGTCGCTACCCGTGCGACTAACACGTGACAACAGCACACGCACGACCAATTGTAACACGATTTTGACTATTGTCCACCACACGCCAAATCGCTCCTCGCTGTTCTTGCACCGCAGACAAAGTCTGTGATCTCTTGCAACGTCCCCCGTAGGGGCAGGGCGCTGCTACTTTTGGGCAGGGCTGAGTTCGGTCATAGCATGCCATCCCGTGCGGCTTGGCACAGTAGGCGGGGCAGCCGCAGCCGGCGCAGCGCACAACGTCCACGGCACTTGAGCGCAGGGGAGGCTTGCGCGGCCCTCGGTGCCAGTCGGTGCCCGCGGCAGGCAGGTGCTGGCACGCGCTGACAGGCGCTGGCAACCTCGCGCGCCCAAAAAGCCGGCACGCGAGCGCAACCAACTTGAAACTCTCCCCCAAATGTGGCGGGCCCAACTGACATGTAACTTCGCGCTATGCATGATGCATCCCAGGGGAGGGGTGTGTGCAACTCGCCCCGGATCAGGGGTGCCCTGTATCCAGGCTCGCGCTGCATGGGACCCGGCCAAAACGTGTTCGGACCCCCCAGTTCACGCGCCCACGGGCGAGTTGCACCACCCCTCCCCTGATGCATCCGGCAGCCGGCCCGGATGCATGCACGGATGGGCATCATCCTGACTGTCTGTCGGCCGCTCTCGTCGCGCTTGCGCCTGCAATATTACTCATGCCGCCATGTCGCGTAGCGCGGCTGCCCCTGGAGGTGGAGGTCTGCGGCACCAGCACACCCGCATGCCTGGCTGCGCACCGCTGAGGAGGGTCCCCCTCAGCCCTCAGGGGTTGCCGCTCGGCGGGGGCTGGGATGGCGCTCGGCGAAGGGTAGATTGCCGGTCAGCAGGGGTCCGGAATGCCTCGCGACGGAAACGGGGTGCCAAGCTCCGGTTGGGAGCCGACCGACATGGCGCCCCATTTCGGACCCTACCTACAACTGTGCCAACTCAGGTGGCCTTGCAGGTAGATTTAAGAAAGTTAAGGGGGGCTTTGGGAATGTGCAAGGCTATGACGGAGTCTCGCAGGGGTCACAGTCCCGGTACGCGTGCCTCCAAACCCTGAAGGCACGCGTGTCTCAACGGTTGCTTGATGCGCTTCGGATTTAATATTGCGAGGAGAGAAATGGCACGAATACACATCAACCTGTGTTCGGGAGGCCCGGGAGCGCACAAAAAGACAATTTCCACCGGCGGCTCTCAACTTTCCTAGGTGCAAGCGCTTTGGGCTTGTTGCTTACATGGAATGAAGGCACGCTATTATATTACATGGATTAATAGGTTGTGGTTTGCAAGGCGGCGGTCAGGCGATTATCCAGAGTGTGCAATTGCCATCGGCGTGCAGGGCAGTGCGAGACCTCGACGCGCCGCATATCCGCTGCGCTTGGGTGCTTTAGAATACAGAAACCTACTTGAATCATTTAGCGGAGGGGCGAGAGGAGTCGCGGTCACTGTCGCTTGACCTGCCCCTCGCCACCAAGAGCTCGGCCTGTCGTCACGCGACGTGTTTTGCTGCCAGATCACTCGGACACCATAGAACTAGCCTAGACGTATACAATGGTCTCATAGGCGAGCGCCGTCGGCGCGCCGGGGCGGAAACGAGATCAGGGGCGGCTTGCTCCCATTTGACAAGCAGATATGCTGGAGGTCGAGTGGGGTCTGCCGGACCTGCACGTGGGTCTCGGCGATGCCTCCAGTTTTGCCATGGGCATCGCCCCGGATGTGGGCTTCGGGGCGAGCAACACGGCGGTGGATGCGGATCAGCCGTCCCAGCAAGCGACGCTCGCACAGACGCCCAGCCCAGCGCAGCCGCAGCCTGCAACACACACTGGAGTAATTTCTGCTGATGTGGGTCCGGTGCCCTGCGCCGCGGGCGCGGCCGCGCCAGTGTCCGCGCCGATGGTTCTGCAGGCTCCGACGACCCTGCCCGCGGCCCTTGGGAACCCAACCGCGGTTTCGGAGCTGCAGCGCGCAGCCAGTGTCCCCCAGCCGCCCGGGCCTATGCACGCAGTCATGAACCCCGCAGCAGCCATGCAGGCGCAGCTCGCCGCCGCTGCTGCTGCGGCCGCCGCAGCGGCACCCGCCTGGCTCGGCGCGTTCCCGCCGGCAGCCCCATACTTCGCCTACGCCGCTTTCGCCGCTGCCGCGCAACAGGCGCCGCCGCAGGCATTGCACCTGGGACTGCCGCCGATGCTAGCTGCAATGCAGCCGCCCATGGCCGTCCCCGCGGCCGGCCCTGCCCCCGCCCCGGCCGTCGCCGTGCAGCCGGCACCGGTGCCGGCACCGGTGCCGGCACCGGTGCCGGCTCCCCCGCCGGCCTCTGCGCCGCCCGCTCCCGTGCCGACTCCCGCGCCAGCAGTCCCCACGGAGGCCGCGGCGGTCGCCCCGCCGCCGGCGCAGCAGCTGCCACAGCCGCAGGGTGCGGCCCCGCCGCCGGCCGAGCCCGCGCACTTGCCGGCAGCATCTCCCTCTCCCGCGCCCTCTCCCGCGCCCGCGCCGGCGCCGGCTCCAGCGCCTCTGGCGGCACCGGCCCCGGCCCCGGCACCCGCACCCGCGCCAGGCTACGCGGGGCTGGGCAGCAGCTCGCCGCTCATGCTGATGAGCGACGCGGACGACAGCCTGCTGGGCGAGGAGTGGCACCCCGGCGCGGGCGTGTCGGGCGGCCTGGGCCTCATGGGCGGCGACGACATGATGATGGTCTGGGGCGCCGACGGCGTGGGCGGCGTGGGCGGCATGGGCTGCGCCGACGTGGGCATGGGCGGCGACAGCGAGTGGGCGGGCTGGGGCACGGCGCCGTCGCCGTCGCCGCTGGCGGACGCCTCGGCCGCCGGCGCGGGCGCGGGGTCGGAGGGTGGGGATGCCGCGGCGGCGGCGGCCGCGGCCGCCGCGGCGGCCGCGGCGGCGGCCGCAGCTGCTGCCGCGGCGGCGGCGGCGGCGGCCGCGGCGGAGCGCTTGCAGCGGTCTGGGTCCATGCCGGCGCACCAGTCGCTGCCGCCGCTGCCGCAGCCTTCGGTCGCGGCGGCGCAGTCGCCCTACGGCGCCGGCGGCATGCAGGATGCGGATGAGGCGCAGGAGCACCGGCCGGCTGCGTCGCAGGCGGGCGAGCAGCCCTCAGCGGCGCCGGCGCGCGCTGCCACGGCAGCAGCCGCGGTGGCGCAGCGCTCGGCGCAGCCGGCCGCAGCCGCCGGGCGCCTGGCGGCGGGCGCGGCGGGCTCTGCCGGCGGCTCTGCCGGCGGCTACGGCTCTGCGCTCATGGCGGGCGGCGGCGCGCGGCGGCCGCGGCGGCTGGCGGCGCAGGCGGCGCGGCGCGTCATTGAGGTGTGCGCCGCCAGCGACCGCCAGGTGGCTGCGGAGGAGGACGAGGAGGAGGAGGAGGCGGTGAGCAGCGACGAGGACGGCATGGTGGATGAGCTGGGCGATGACGAGGATGAGCTGATGCCGCTGCCCGGCGGCGGCCGGTCGCGCTCACAGCCGCAGCTGCAGGCGCCGGCGCACCGGCAGCAGCAGCAGCACCTGCAGCAGCAGTCGGCGTTTGGGCAGCCGCGCCACGGCCTGCACGGCGCGGCGGCGCAGTCGCACTACCTCCACCAGCAGCAGCAGGCGGCCGCGGCCGCGGCGCAGCGCTCGGGCTCGGGCGGGCTCGGGGGCGGGGCGGCGGGCAAGGCGCAGCGCCCGCCTGCGAACGGGCGCTCGGGTGGCGGCGGCGGCGGCGGCAGTGGCGGCGGCGGTCACGCCAAGCAGCAGCAGCGGCAGCAGCAACGGCAGCAGCAGCGGCAGGAACAGCAGGAGCAGCGCGAGCAGCAGCGGCAGGTGGCTGCCGCCGCGGCCGCCGCGGCCTCCTCTGCCGCGCCCGGCGGCGGCGGGGCATCGCGCAGCCCAGGCGAGGGCGCGGGCCGATCGTGCGCCGAGTGCGGCGTGGGCAAGACGCCGCTGTGGCGGCCGCACGGGACGCTGCCCGGCGTGCACACCTGCAACGCCTGCTACCTCCGCCACTACCGCACCGGCAGCTACCAGGCGCGGGCGCCGCGCAGCGGCGCCAACCGGGTCGTGGGCGGCGGCACCGCGGCCTCCGCGGCCTCGCCAGCCACGGCTGCGTTTGCAGCCGGTCCCTTGCCGACGCCCGCGGCGAGCTTCGGCGCCGGCGCCGGCAATGGCGTTGCGGCGGCGGCGGCGGCGCCCGCCGCCCGCTCCGACGCCACATCGGACACCGCCTCGGACGCGACCGCGGAGGTCACCGCGGACGCCGCCGCCAGCGACGCCACGGGCGCCTCCGACACCCTGACCGCCGCCTCCGACGGCGCCGACGCGGTGGTCGTGGGCGACCTCATCACCGCCGTCGCGGGTTCGGCGGCGTACGCGCACCACGCCGACATCGCCGGCTCCGTCTTCTCGTTCGTTGGTGTTGGTGGTGGCGGCGCGGAGCTGTGCGGCGGCGGCGGCGGCGGCTCCGCCGACGCGGTGCTGCTGCCGCCGGGGTCGGCGTCGCAGGCGGACGTCTGGGCGGCGGCGCTGCCGCCGCAGCTGCAGCCGCGCCCGGAGGTCAAGGTAGAGGCGGGCGCGAGCGGCGATGCGGCGGCGTCGCCGGCGGCCGCGCCCGGTGCGCTGGCTGCGGTGCCGGTCCCTGCCGAGGTCGAGCACGGCATGGAGGTCGACGGCGGCGCCGCCGCGACCGCGCCTGCAGCCGCCGCAGCGACCGCCGCTGGCGCGCCCGTGGCTTGCGGCGACGGCGGCGGCGCGGCGGACGGCTCGTGCCAACCCGACGTCGCCTGCGACACCTGCAGCGCGCCGTACATCCGTCGCCCGGGCATGCCCTCCGGCTTCTTCGCGCACGGCACCCGCGCCTTCACCTGCCACGGCTGCTGCACGCGCAACCGCCGCCAGCACGGCTTCTACGGCCCGCCCGGCGCGCGCAGCCTGGAGGAGGCGGGCGGCCGGGCCTGCTCCGAGTGCGGCACGGAGGCCACCTCTCGCTGGACGGCGCACCCGGCGCGCCTGGGCGTCTACGCCTGCCACACGTGCAGCCAACGCCTGGGCCCTGGCTCGCCCCAGCAGCCGTCCCTACAGCCAACGCCAACGCCGCTTCAGCCGCAGCAGCAGCCGCAACAGGCACCGCCGCCGCACGTGCAGCAGCCCGCGCACGCGCCAAACGCTGAACAAGCGGAGGCCGGCAGCGACGCGGTTGCTGCGGATCCGCCGCAGCCGGCGCCGCAGCCGGCGCCGCAGCCGGCGCCTTCTCCGACCGGCGTCACGTGCAGCGCGCGGCTTCGCGCCAAGGCCGCGGCAGCCGTCCACCGGCCGCCCGACGGCTGCGACGCGTCGGTGCCGGCTGGAGCCGCCGGCAGCCTACCAGGCGGTGCAGGCGGCCCCGCAGCCGCAGCTACTGCCGCGAACGGCGGCGGCAGCGGCAGTAGCAGCAGCGGCATCCGCTGCGCCACCTGCTCTGCCGCCTTTGTGCACCGCCCCGGCGTGGCGAACGGCTTCTTCGCGCACCCATCGCGCGCCTTCACCTGCCACAAGTGCTGCCAGGCCAACCACGCGACCTACGGCTTCTACGGCCCGCCCGGCACGCGCAACCTGGAGGACGCGGGCGGCCGCGCCTGCGGCCACTGCGCCGCCACCGAGACGCACGAGTGGCGCACGCACCCCACCGTCGTGTCCGCCTACATCTGCGGCAAGTGCCGCGGCCGCCTCCGCAACGGCACCCTGGCGCCGTCCGACCTGCGCGGCGACGGCTCCGGGTCCACACCGGGCGCCGCCGCTACCGCCGCAGCGGGCGCAGCTGCCGCTCCCGGCGGCTCTGCGGTGAGCGGCAAGGGCGCGGGACGCGGCGCAGCCGCGGCGCGCGGTGGCGGCGTGGCGCGCGCCATGACGGCGGCGGCCGCCGCGGCGTCGGCGCTGCCGAGCGCGGGCGACGGCGGCGGCTCGGAGGAGGACGACGCGCCGTTGGCTGCGCTGCTCCAGGCGGAGGCGCAGGCGCAGCCACAGGCGCTGCAGGGTGGCAGCAGGCGAACGTCCGGCGGCGGTGGCGGCGGCAGCGTCAAGCGCTCGGCGCCTGACGACGACGCCTGCGTGATGGCGGCGGGCGAGGCATCGAGCGACGGAGAGGCTGACACTCTGGCGGCTGCCGCGGCTGCGGCGGCGGCGGCCGCGCGCGGCAGCCCATCTGGCAGCGGCGCGAAGCGCGGGCGGCGCGAGGCGGCCTAGGGCGTAGGGCGCATTGCAGGATGCCGCGTCAGGTGAGCAGTAGCGCTGTGTCCGTGGCGTTGGGCTGGTGGTGCTGGGGCTTGCTGTGTGAGTACGTGGCGTCTCTCACCCCGTAGCAGGGATGCCAGGGGCACTCCCGGTGTGCGGCCTTGCTACTGCTTTCCGTTGCTGCGTGTTTACGGTTCCTGCTGAATTGGCCCCGTCGTGTGCTGGCAGGTGTACGAATGCAACCTGCGACAGTGAAGCCTCTCCGCGGCCGCGTGCGGCCGCGTGCTGCTGCGCACCGCCCGATGGTGGTGCTCCCTGCCTCCTGCAACAGACCGCAACTGCTACACTTGTGGCTGGAAACACGCGGACGTTGGAGCTGTGAGCAGTTGGGATTACGCGTGCCGGCAGCTCGCCGGACGGTGGCAGGTGATTGCAGCGCAATGCGGCATACACGGCGCGCAGCTGCTAGCGTTTGGTTCAAAGACTGGCAAATCCTTGTGTTGCGGCAGCCGGTGGCGACAGCCGCATGCCACAGGCGTTGTGTGCAAGCGCGCGGACGGATTAGAAGGCAGGAACTTGAGCGGGGCGGACCCGCAGAGCAGGGGAACGACGTGACCCGCCTAGTAAGGCAGCGCAGGGGTGTGCGGTTACTCTGCGGCCTGGATGATGATGCGACTTGATGCACGCGTGCAGCGCGGGCGATGAAACGGCGCTACGAAGGGCGCACAGGGCGGTAGGTTCCTCGGACCCATGATATGCAAGCCGGACCGCATTCACGCGAATAGGACAGGACAAAAAGAATGCATTGAGTATGACGTGGTGTGCGTGTGCGTGTGTGCGCGTGTGCGAATACGGTCAGTAGGCATGGGCTAGCTCAGGCACGTAGCCATACATTCCTTGTGCGTGCAACTGCTGGCTGAATCCCAGCCTCTTTGCGACGGGCGGGCGGGCGGTCCATTGGGAAACCTTCTCGAGGCAACTCCGGATTCGCGTGGGCGCAGTGGATGGGTGCGAAGAAGGAAGCTGGACTACCGTGCCTGGACTGCTCCAGCGCAGGCGGGTCTTTCGTGCCCAGGTAGTTGCGTGCCCTGGTGTCCTCGTGCGTGTGGTTATGTCATGCCATGTGTGTGCTTGTGCCGTGGCGCAGCATGACGCGCGCATGTCGATGACGGTGAAGTGACCTTTTGGACTGTACGGGGTGCCGTGACTTGGTGCGGGGCGCGGCGGGTGCCCGCGGGTAATTGCTGCGTGCCGTGCCGTGCCGTGCGGCGTCAATGCCGAGGGGGTGCATGCTAGGGCGTATGCACCTCCCCTTGTAGTGGCAGTTGTGTTGTCCAACATAGAGGAGGGGCGCAGCGCTGTAGCCGGCGCATGTCGAAACGCGCAGCTGGGAGCCCTTGAGTGACGGGCGTGGTGCGTGGTAGGCGTGAAAGGGTGGCTTACGCCTTACTGTGCCTTGGAGCCGGCGGTAGGTGCAGGCGAGGCTAGTACGCTTTGACGGGGCATTGTGGCGCTTGTGCGTGCGCTCGGCCGCGCGCGGAGTCGTCTGGCTTCGTCGGCGTGCTGGCAGTTTAGGTGAGGGCGAGCCTGCGAGGTCGACCAGGGCACTACGGAGCCTGGGGGGCTCAGTGCGAGGCCAGGGGCCAGAGCTGGTGGAGGCGGCAGATGTAGGGGCAGTGTGGGCAGGGAGTGGAGGCGGCGGCGGCGGCGTGTAAGGACAACGTGGCCACGTGTTGGATTTTTAGAGCATCGATCCTTTACCGATGAATGCGAACTTGCAAGAGGATTCGATGCGGGCTTGCAAGAGGAGACAGCAGAAGCGATGCCAGCACCATCTGCAGCTGCCAAGAGACCAACTTTGACAGCCCCAGCCCCTTGACTTGCTGCAAACCCTCCCAGCGCCTAGCCCGTGCGCGTCTCCGCACAAACTGAGTCCCCTGATGGTGTTGGTAGCACAGCGACACAAAGCGGGACCACAAACATCGCGGGAAGGAACCCGTGTAAGCCACGCTGGCACGGATGGGAGAGCTCGGCCAACCGGGTGGGCAGGACAGCCCGGCCAAGTGTGCACACCAAATTTAACACGCAATTGTGACGCATCGCACGTGACAAAGCTGCACCAGGTCAACGCTGCCCTATTCAGCAAGCAAGAATCCATGCGCCCCTGAAATGTCTGCTTTCGTGTTTCCAGAACTGTACCTACGAGCTCGAAACCTATCATTAGATTGCTGCATAGGTTTAACTGTCCAAGTCAGCGCTGACAGCGAGCCTTGCCAGTTTTTGTTGAGCGTCCACAACTAAGCAGCTTGACATAACTGTAGGTGTGCTCTGCATGTAACACTATTCGTGCTTGCATCACACAGCTGCTCCGCTGAGGACGTGCATTCGCGTTCTGCCGCGTCTGCACGCAAGCACTCAATCCCTTAAGACATGATACACATGGCATTCTCCACGTTTTTGCAGATGCAGTGAAGCGTTGAATCCAGCTTGGGTTGCCAGGCGGCAAGTCGCGAGATGGGCTGTCGTTCGGGCTCCCCGCCGTCGTTCAGTGGCGTCGCTTGAGGGGGTTGAGAGGTTGCAAGCATGCACTTCGGCGCGGAGGCGCCGGGGGCCGTGTCAGAGGGCGGCCACAGTCGCAGCCGCGGCGGCACGAACGCGTGCGGCAGCTTTGGCAGTGGGGCGGCAGTCGCAGAGCTGGCGTCCGCCACCGCTGCAGCGATGGAGAATGCAAGGCATCAAGCGTCGATGCTCCAAGGCATTAGGCAGCGGCAGGTGCTGGAGCGTCGGCATGGTGGGCAGGAAGACTGGAGCCAGAGCCGGCACGCGGCGTACCCAGATCGCCCGCACGACCCAGCGCGGTCGCAGCACTTGGCGCACGTCGACGGTGCGGAAGCTTCACCAGCATTTATAAATGCGGTCTATGCAGGGCGCGAATCATTGGGTGCGGCAGCTGCTGGCGGCATCATGCGTGATCAGCAAGCGCCTTCCGCGCACGCGCGGCCGGCAGCGCACGACCACTCCACGCACCCGCAGCGCCAGCGCGCGCCACAGCCGACACAACAACCCACCTACCAAAGCATCTTCAATGCAGGCAGCGGGTGGCCGCCGCCTCTGCCGCCACTGGTGCTGCCGCCGCCGCCGCCGCAGCCACAGCCTCAGCCTCAGCCGCTGCTGCCGCAGCAGCACAGTCGCCACTCGGTAGTGCCGATGTACATGCCGCAGGCACGCGGTGCCGTACCAGGCAGCGGCGGCGCCCAGGGCGCCAGCAGTGGCTTCAGTGGCGGCGCCGCCGCTGCCATGGCCTTGTGGCGCGATGCCGGCGCGCGGCCGTGCGGCGGGGCTGCAGCGCGGGCGGTGGGGCAGGAGGCACCCAGAGCCGCAGCCGGGGGCGTGCCGCCGCTGCGGTCTCAAGCCTACACGGCCGCTGCTGCTGCAGGATCGGCAGCGGTGGAGGCACGTGTATGGGCGGCGGAGGTGACGGAGCCGGCGCGAACAGCGGCGCGGGCGGAGGAGCGCTTGCATGCTTCGGTTGCGGCGGCTGCAGCCGCCGCCGCCGCCGCCGCCGCCGCTGCATCCGCCGCGGCAGTCTGGCCAGGAGCGCCGCCGGCGCCGGCGCCGCCTGGTGCCAGTTCCACAGGAAGGGGGCGGATGCATGGGGCCTCTCAGCTGGCCGCAGCTGCGCCCCTGCCATGGCCTCCGCCTGTGGGCGGCGCCCACAGCCACAGCCCCGCCGCGCCCGATGCCTTCGGTGCTCCCATGCTGCGGAGGCTTGCTGCTGCGGCTGCTGCTGCTTGGGCGGCCCGCCAGCCCGTGACCGAGTCTTCACACTTTGTGCAGGGCGTGGCTGCTGCTGCTGCGGCTGCTGGTGGTGCGGAGGCGCCTGACGCACGTGAGGTGTTGGCCGCGGCCGCCGCGGCGGCCCAGCCGGCGGCTGCCGCCATGCCGGCGGCCTCAGGCGCGGCACCGGGGCTGGCGGGGAGGGCGCCGCCAAGCGCGGCGCCCGTGCCCCACATAACGCGCAGCCCAGCCGGGAGGGAGCCTGCGGCGACGGCGGCAGCGGCAGCGGGTGTCTCTGAGCGGGGCGCAGCCGAGGGCGTGGCTGATGCCGAGGCGGAGGCTGCTGCCCCGTGCGCGGAGCTAACTGGGCCGGCTGCACCGAACCTGGAGCCGGAGCCGGAGCCGGAGCCGGAGCCGGAGCCGGAGCCGGAGCCGGAGCCGGAGCCGGAGCCGGAGCCGGAGCCGGAGCCGGAGCCGGAGCCGGAGCCGGAGCCGGAGCCGGAGCCGGAGCCGGAGCCGGAGCCGGAGCCGGAGCCGGAGCCGGAGCCGGAGCCGGAGCCGGAGCCGGTAGCGGGCGTTGCCACGGTTGCTGGCGCTCCATGGCGCGGGGATGGCAGCACGGCAGCTGAGGCGGCGGAGCCCTTCTCGCCCTCGGCCGAAGTGTGCCCTACGCAGCCTGAGCGGCAAGCAGCGGCTGGAGGTCAGCGGCCGCCGCAGGACCAGGAGCAGGCGCAGCGCCCGAGGCCGCCGCCGAAGCGACGGACTGAGCGGCCGCCGGCTGCCCGGCAGCAGCCGCCGCGCAAGGGGCAGGCGCAGGCGCCGGGTGCTCTGGCCGCAGGGCAGCCACCAGCGGCGGCCGTGGCGTCGCCGCCGCCGCCGCCGCCGCCGGTTGCGGAGCGCCGCGGCACGCATGCGCGGCGGCTGCCCGCCGGCGTCGCTGCTGTGCTGGCGGAGGAGGATTGGGAGGTGGTTTTGTCGGACTCCGATGCAGAAGAGGAAGAGGAGCAGGGCGCGGAGGAGTCGCAGGGCGCGCGGCGGCTGCAGCCCCACGAAGAGGAGGACCGCGGCCTCTGTCAGAGCGCGCCGCTGGCTCCACGCGCGCCGGTGCAGCCACCGCAGCCACAGCAGACGCAGGCGCAGCCTGGGCCCGGGCCCGAGCCGGGGGCCGAGCCCGGGCGTGCGGCGCCCGCCCCGCCGCTGTCGCCCGCCGCGGTGCAGTGCATCACCTGCGCGGCGCCGTACGTGTTCCGGGGGACGGGCAGCAGCGGCTTCTTCGCGCGCGGCACCCGCGCCTTTACCTGCCACGGCTGCTGCCTCCGCAACCTCAAGTCTCCCCACCGCTTCTACGGCCCGATGGGGACGCGGGGCTGGGACGACGCGGGCGGCCGCGAGTGCGCCAGCTGCGGCGAGACCAAGCCGCCTGGTTGGAGGAGCATGCCGGGGAACCTGGGCACCTACGCCTGCCTGCCCTGCTACAGCCGCGTCCGGAAGGCTGGGGCGCGCGGAGACAAGGCGGCGAACGCGGGGGCGACGGCAGTGGAGGCGGCAGCGGACCCGGAAGCTGGCGCCGGCGTGGGTGCGGCCGTGGCCGTGGCCGTGGCCGCGGCCGTGGCCGGAGCACGCGCGCGGTGCAAAGCAAAGTCTGGGGCCGGCGCCGGCGGTGGCGATGGCGCAGGCGGAGGCGATGCCGACGCGACGGCGCGCGGGCTGCAACGGCCAGCGAAACGGTCCCGGACTGGTGCGGCTGCGGCTGCGATTGCTGTGCCTACGCCGGCGGCGGCTGCGACCAAGGCTCCTCCTGCGGCGGCAGTGCCCGTGCCCGAGGTCGCAGCAGCAGACGCTGCTGTGGGGGCGGCTGGCGGTGCATACGGCGGCCTCGGCGATGGTGCGGCGACTGTTAGCCGCGAGCGGCGTGCCCTGCCAGCCGCCGCGGCAGGGGGGCCGGCGGGCGGGCAAGGAATCCAGAGCCAGGTGACTGACAGTCCGGGGCGCAGCCAGTCGCGCGAGGTTTCGAGCGTGGGCTCGGAGCTGGCTTCTGAGGGCGCGCTGGGGTCGGAGGCTGGCTCCGATGCGGAGGGGCCGCGTGCGGGATCGGCGGAGGGCCGGGCAGCGGCGGGCGGCACTGGGCCCAGTGCCCCAGTACGCAAAGCAACAGCACCGCGGAAGGCGGACCGCCCGCCTGGAGCCGCAGGGCGTCAGCCGCGGGGCGCGCGCAGTGCCGCCGTTGCCGCGACGGCGGCGGTGGGAGCGGCAGCGGCGGTGGGAGCGGCAGCGGCGGCGGGAGCGGCACCGGCGGCGGTGCCGGCTCCGTTTCGGGTTTCTGCGGCCTCGGTGCGGTGCGCGACCTGCGCTGCGCCGTACCGGCAGCACGGCTTCTTCGCGGCTCGCACCCTGGCCTACACGTGCGACCTGTGCTGCCGCAAGAACCTCAAGTCAAACGGCTTCTACGGCCCGCCGGGGACGCGCAGCATGGAGCAGGCGGGCGGCCGCGAGTGCGCCGGCTGCGGCGCCGCGGGTCCTGGCGACAAGTGGCGCGGCATGCCGCGCCGCCTTGGCATCTACGCGTGCCGGCGCTGCTACGACGCCGCCAAAGACGGCAAGCGGCCCGGCGGTTCAGCAGGTGCGCCTCACCCGAAGAAGGCGAAGGTATCAGCGGGCGATGGCGCCGCGGCAGCGACAGCGGCCGCCGCGGCTCGGCAGTCACCGCCTCCCGCTGCTGACGAAAGGCGCAGGGAAGGCGGCGCGGAGCAGCCGCCAGCGAAGCGCCTGCGGACAGCCGCTGGCAGTGCGTCTCCAGCTTCCGGGGCCGCCCGTGGGGCTGCCCTTGGGGCACCGCCGACCGGCCGCAGCCCTGCTCTTGCTGCAGCTGCCGCAGCACCTGGCACCGGGCCCAGTCCAGCGCTGGCGCCAGGGGCGGCCGCCGGGCACGCCGAGCCATCGGCCGCGAAAGCGGCCGCCAAGCCGTCAGGCGGCGCCGCCGCCGCACGGCCCGCCGCCGCGGCGCCCACGGGCGCGGCTGCGCCCCCAGCCGCCGGCCCTGCCCCTTCGCTCCTCCTCCGCCCCGACATCGCCTGCTCCACCTGCGCCGCGCCCTTCAAGCACGCGAAGCTGACCGGGCCCCCCGGCTTCTTCGCGCACCGCACACTGGTCTACACCTGCCACGCCTGCTGCCTTCGCAACCTCAAGTCCCCCCACCGCTTCTACGGCCCGCCGGGGACCCGCAGCCTGGAGGACGCGGGCGGCCGTGAGTGCGCCGAGTGCGGCACCGACCAGCCGGCCGGCGCGCCCAGCCGGCAGTGGCGCATGCACCTGACGCGGCTGGGGATGTACATGTGCGCAGGCTGCCGCGGCGAGGCCGAGCGAAACGCGAGGGCGGACGCGCCCACCAGCACGGCCGCGCCGGCGCCGGCGCCGACGCCGTCACCGCCGCCACTGGCGAGGCCGCAGGCGGCGCGCGCCGCGGCTGGCGCCGTCAAGAGTGCGCTGCTGCGCGCGCGGGCGGTCCAGGCTACTCTTCCCGCCGCCGCGGCCGCGGCCGCGGCCTCGCCTTCCGGCGCCGCAGGCGGCGCTGGCGGCGACGGTGCCGGTCAGCAGCGGGCTTGCGGCGTGTGCGGGATCACGGAGGCGAGCAAGTGGCTGAAGCACAAGCTGGACAGCAGCCGAGTCACGTGCAAGCGCTGCTACGCGCGCTTCCACAGGACCGGCTCCTATGACGGCGCGCCGGCGGCGCCGCCGGTGGCTGCGCCACCGCCGGCCGCGACCCAGCGCCATGCGGCGCCGGCGGTGCCGGCGGCGGTGCCGGCGGCCGCAACCGCGGCTGCAAACGTGGCTCGCAAAGCATCTGGCGCGGCGGCTGGGGCGGCGGCTGGGGCGGCGGCGGTGGTAGCAGCAGCGGCCACGGCGACGGAGAATCCCGGCGCGGCGCAGCGCGTATGCGTCAGGTGCAGCGCTATGGACAGCGCAGGTGGCTGGGTTATGGGGCTGTGCCGGCGCTGCTACATGAGGCAGTATCGCAACAAGAGCAAGCTCGACCCAGCCGCCGGCCACCACCAGCAGAAGCCGCCGCCGCCGCAGCAGCAGCAGTGGCGGCCTGCAGCTGCTGGCGCAGCCGGCGCAGCCGCCACGGGCTCACGCCCTGATGTCGTCACAGCAGCGCTGGCGGGGCAGCTGCAGGGCGCGGGCGTCGGGTGTGCCGGCGGGAGCGCCGTGGCTGCCAACGCTCCAGGTGACGCCGTGCGAGCAGCAGCACCCACATCGCCACAGGCGGCGCCGGCGCGCCGGCCGCCGGTTGCCGGGCTGCACTGGCGCTACCGGTCGCTGCTGCGGCCGCCGCGGAGGCACGCTGCCGCCGCGTACGCAGCCGCCGTCAGGGCCGCAGACGCGCTGAGGGCGGAGGCGCAAGCGGCCGAGGAGCTGGACAGCGGCCATGGGCGGGACAGCGCGGAGGCGTCCGCGGGCAGCTGCGGCGCCAGCGATGGCGGTGCCGGGGCGGCCAGCGATGACAGCGAGGGTGGTGCCAGCGTTGACACCGGGGACAGCGCCACTAGCAGCAGCAGCCGTGGCAGCGGCAGGAGCAGCAGCAGGCGCAGCAAGCGTGGGGCTGCTGCGGGAGTCGGCGCGCCCGCAGCTTTGGCGGCAGCGGCTGCAGCTGCAGCAGCGGGGACCGGCACCATCGGCTCTGGCGCTGCTAGGTGAACACAGCGGACCCGAGGCACGGACAGGCAGAGGCGCAGCGGCGCGGCGGGGCTGGCAGCAGCAAACGGCTGGCTGGGAGTGCTGCGGATGTGTGCAGTGTACTTCAAAAGCAAAGTGGTCCAAGCAGGAAGTTGTGGCGGGGATGACGGCGGTCTGGGCGTCACCAGCCGCAGCGGGGCGGCGGCACGGTGTGTGGCCCTTGGGGTGTGGGCTGTGCATTGCACCCGTGGCGTGTATCGGCAGCATTGGGTGTGGCAAATGTGATGACCTCATCTTGTGACGTTACGGTGTGTTGACCTTGGGCCCGATTGAGGTACCGTGAAGATTGGTTGGTCGTCATGCGCAACATATGGAGTGACAAGCATGGGTGTGGTAGAGTGCCGTGGCAGCACAGCATTGCAAGTACCGTAAGCAGGAGGTGGGGTGGGGTGAGCGGTGTGTTGCTAGGTGCTGATTTATTCGGGGCTTTGGGGCGGACGCGATTGCCGGCGGGAGTTGATGGTGGCACGAACGAACGAACGAACAAAACATGCGGGGGGCATGGGCCGGGACGGATTGCATTTAACCACATACGGTTGTTGCGGCAACGCCAGTGGCTGAGCAGGTTGAAGTCGTTCGTTCGTTCACGCCACACGCCGGGAAGGTTGGAGGCGCGGCAAGCAACGTGGTGCATGCCACGCCCAAGCGGGTGTGCGCCTATGAGCACACGTAACACGGTCAAGCCAGGTCGCGCCCGGGTGGACAGGGGTGGCCCGCAGGGGTTCCCCGCCGCCCCTGGCGTGCGCGCGTCCAGAGCGTTGCGGTGATTCGAGTCATGAATTAATGTGGGTGTCAATGGCGGGCCATGCGCGTGGGCGCGGGGTGGCCAGAACTGCCGCGGAGGCCCGGTCCGGGGGCCGTTGTTCGTGTTCGATCGAACTCCGAGGAGCGATCGCTGGCGTTTTCTACAGCGTATTCCCCTCCAATGAAACATATACGCTGTTTGCATGGCGGACGAGCAAATTCGAAAACAGCGTTTTTAAGGCGAATGGAAGCATTCACTAATGTTCCCAGGTGTACCTCAAGCGCGTCTACCCCGTTCACAACATTCAAGCAAGTCATGTAAGCCAGGGTCAACAGACGAACGAAAACGATGCAAAGGACGAAACTGACGACTGCCTGGCGCTGATAGGGCCAATAACACAATTCTGCTGCAGCTTCCGCTCTTAGCATGATCGATTCAAAGATTATCTCCTTTGAACACACAAAACTTTGACAATGCTGCTCCGAAAGCTGGGGCGATGCGACATGTCGTAACAGGGGTGTTCCGACCTTCTGTGTGCCTCAGTTTCTGCTGCCCTCCTGCTAAGACCAGGTGCCCTGTGCACATGAAGCATTATCGATTTCATTAGGGGCAACGAGCACGCACTTCGGGGCCCGGAACACGGCGGCGGGCGGGGCTCTGTTTGAATCCGGGCCGCTGTTGGGGTCCGCGCCGGGTACGGCGGGTGGCTCGACAGCTCGCCGTTTGGCTCCGGCGGGCCAATCGGCTCGGCGCGCTCCGTGCCCATACCTTACGACGCCCGACGGGGAGGCCCAGTCTGTTGTGTTCCCTTTCGAAGACGACCTCAACGGGCCGACTACGAACCACGCCGGGACTGTCGTGCTGATGGCACCACAGCAGCACGAGTGCTGAAGCAAGCGACAGGGAGGGTCGGCGGCAGGGTCGGGACAGCAGGGCACGGCTAGCTGCCTGTCAGCCGTGCCCGCCCCATGTTGTAACCGTCGCCCACTCGGCCCCCCCCGGCGCCGTTGCCGCATCGTGGTGTCACGCATATTCGCGTTCGCGTTTCGGAAGCACTTTGCCATCAGCTCACTCGCGCTGCTGCTGCATGCTGCTGCTGCAAGTTGAGGATCTGTGCCTGCCACCCTGGCTGCCTGGCCGCCCGCGCGGGCCGCGCCTGCTTCCACCGCCGTTAGCAGGGGGCGCCTTCCACCAGCAGCCACTGCTCTGGTGCCACCTCCTCAATCCGCTCGCCCGCCGCGTGAAATGTATGGCGCCCACGCCTGCTGCCGCCAGGGGTAGCCCACGCCTGCCGCAGCATGCAGCTGGTAGATGCGGTCACCCTCCAGCCGCTGCTGCTGCAGCTCCGCCCAGTTCACCCAGCGAGGCAGTGACCCGGCCCAGCCGGCGCTCACGCAACTGCATGCTGCTGCTGCCGCTGCTGTGAGTCGAGGATCTCCGCCTGCTGCGGCATGGAATGCGAATGCAGAAGGCCGGGCAGTCCGCTATTCATCATCATGTTAGTTCACCCTGGCTGTAGCAGGGGGCGCCGTACAAGGATTTGATGGCGAGCTGCAGCTTTTCTTTACACGCTGATATTCATAGCTATATGATGCAAACCTGAGGCAAACCTAAGCAGCGTATTGATACCGGCGTAGAACGCACAAGGCCACGAGTCGCATAGCCAAACCTTGCGCCCTCTATTAGGGGTGTGGGACTGCGTCCCACACCCCTAACCATTCATAGATGACAGCTATTTGCACCAGAAAGGTGCCGCTGCGCAGCGTGTGCCGTAACGCGGACACGAGCGCGGCGATTAGATTTGTAGTAGAGCACGTCGCCACGCCGCTTCGCGGGCGGTTGCTGGACTTCCTGCGGCACTTCGTGGTGTGCCGGACGGACCCCACGTTCCGCTGTGCGATCTGCGACGCCGCTGGGCCCGCTGGCGACGGCGGTGGCCCTGGGCCCGGCAGCGGCGGTGCTGGGCCCGGCGGCGACGGCGGCGACCCCGGGCCCGGCAGCGGCGGCGGCGGCGGCGGCGAGCATGTGCGGTGCAGAGTGGGCGGGAAAGGCCACGTGGAGGAGGAAAGCGCGGCGCCGCCCAAGAAGCAGCACAGGCGCGCAGGTTGAGACTGGCCGGTGTCTGGTTAGCCGTTTTGGCTGGCGAGCATAACACGGTATGCGGCAGTAGGCTGCAGCAGCTAGCGGAGTGTTGCGGCTACAGGACGTCGTGTTACTGTGCTTGTGCTGAAATAGCTGAACGCGGCGGCCGGGCACATGACTGGCGGTGCCTGTACCAACCGACCCCGGCTATGTCCGGGAGATGAGGTAGTTTCGACATACCTTCGGCCTCAGACGGGAGACGTGACGGGGACTCAGCCCCCTTTTCCAGCCGCGCTGGAAAGACACCTCTTCTTGTCTTTACACGCTAAGGCAACGCGCCGTCCGGCCTTCCTCCCACACTGGCCCGCCCGCCCGCCCACCCGCCACACAGCGCTCCGATACTTGACCGCGCATGGGCGCCAGCCCTACGAAACACACACGAACACACGAGCCCCTGCCCCGTCATGAGTGGGGCCCCGGGCCTGGTCTGCAGCGTGTTGGTGCTGGTGTGCCTACGTTTTGTTGTGCCTGCGCCTGCGTCGGTTTCCGTGCTAGCGGCGTTTTCAGTGTGGGTGGTGGTAGGAACAGGACAAGGGCGAGAGTTGCATGCCCCAGTAGTGACAGATGACATCCCCGAACCCAGCAATCTCCTTTCTTCCTGTTCTCCTGCTCTGTCCCCTGCGTCCGTCTGTCTTTCATGCTATTCTGAGAGTTCTGAGGTTGCAGAACACCTCTTCTGTACCGCTGGTTCTGCCCCACCCTAAGCCCCGCTACCTCTCCTCTGACCCGGCCCAGGCAGGGGGGGAGGCATGCATTAGCTAGGGGCGTGGATTGGAGGGGCCAACTGAGGGACCACCCTATGGCAGACAAGCCCCTATTACGGGGCCGCTGGGGTTGTTGGGGTGGTACTTGGGGTGGAGGGTCCCACCCCCCCGTGTTACTGGGGGCGACGGACTTTGGGATGGTCGGGCAGTGGGCACCATGGGCCCGTTGCTTTGCCAGCCGCATTGATCCATCGAGGGCCCCTCGAGATCAGAGGGCCGCTTGTCTATGGTGCCAGCCGCCCGCCCCCTCCCACACTGGCCCACTGTTGTATAGCGAGCTTCTACTGAATCGCTACACATCAATCACTCTGTCGCGTGATCTGACAACTATCTGATTCTGACTTTTATACCGCGCCTGGCGATATAACACCCACACCCATGCCTACGGCTGCATACGGTATTGATGCTTCAATCATGTCAGCAGTGCACTCCCATAACGCGGGCTGGGTGCAACCCAGACTCAGCGTGAACGGGGCGTCTGAAGGCGTGAGCAGTGGGCAGCGGCAGTCGCCGGGCAGCGTGGACAGCAGAGGGGGGGGGGGGGGGGGGGGGGCAGGCGTGGGGCCAGGTGGGACGGGGTGGCGCAAACCAGAGCTCTAGTGGCTCTAGGCTGAATGTGCCTATTGTAAGCGCCTTTCTGAATGACTATGACCATGCAGATTGATTCACCAGCAACACCAGGGGAAAAACAGCCATATTTCGAACACATTGCCGGGGGTCATTATATTCCGCTGCCGCCAGTCGGACCTCAGGGGCCAGCGTGTTTGTTCCTTAATCTAGAAAGCACAGCAGCCTCCTCAATTCTAAGCCAGCCCGGCCGCGTGAGTGACCTCCCGCCTGCTGGCTTCCCGCGCGCAATACTGTTCGGGTTTGTGTGACCCGGCAAGCGCGCGCTCATAGTCGCTAGCACGTTCCGTGTAATGTCAGGCCGGCTTCGCTTGTTACAACCAGCTGGTGGTGGAACAGAGACAGAAGCGGATTCCGAAACCGGCGAGGGCACTCAAAGGCTCGCTCGCAACAATTCGATCGGCTGCCCCGAGTTTCGCCCCGAGAGCGAGCATTTCAATGCAAACAACTCCAAGAACTACGACACGGAGCTTGACCACTTGTAGTGCCGGAACCGGCCGGCGCGCGCCCTGTCACGAGGGGCCTTGTTGCGACACCGTCCGAACACGCTGCCCCGCCCAGCTTCTGCCACTCCTGCCCAGCCCAGGCATTAGCTCCGCCTAATGGCATAAAGTCTGCGGCGCAGGCACTCGCGTTCGGGCGGGGCGCTGTTGGAATCTGGGCGTCTGTTGGTGTCCGCTGCGAACGCGAGTCCGGACAGCTCGGCCGTTTGGCTCCGGTGCGGGCCTTTGCACTCCGCCCCGTAGCGCCTTTTCGCCACGACAAGCCGTTTCAGTCGCGTTGCCCTGCCTGCTGGCCCAGGCCCTGCTCATAAGCCCACTCCGAGCTCTGAATTCGGTAAAGTGGATTGGAGCTGCCTGTCTTGACAGTGCGCCCCCACTAGCTTAGCTTCCCTACCTTACTCTCGTCTCAATTCTCGCTCTCGCCTTCTCTTAACAACTCAATACACCTCAGTCCGCACACCACCTCACCCGTCCTTGACTTCTCACACACTCTCAGTTCCAATGGCCCGCCGGTCCTCAGCGGCGGCTGCCGTCGCCGTGCTGGCGATGGCGCTGTGCCTCATGGGCGCGGCCCAGGCCCGCAAGGCCTCCATCTACCGCAGCGCCAACGGGCGCATGCTGCTTGGTGGCCCGTCTGTGACTTGCCCCACCCAGCCTTCGACCGAGTGCTCAAACTTCTATGCCAACTGCGCCAAGATTACCTGCTCGAACCTGGTGGTCACCGTCGACGTCAGCGGCAGCGGCTGCAAGGGCGGCACCTACTCCTGGTGAGCTCCAGGCGCCGTTTCGTGCAAACAGTAGGATGAATGAGCCTTGGGCGGGGTCAAATGGCAGTGCTGTACACGCACGCGTTGCCCGCACGATCTACCCTCCTGCATGGCACGCGCACTGCCCGTGACGCTGACCGTCGCTCCGCTCCCCCGCCTTGCTCGTTACTTCAGGGGCGCCTGCCTGAAGTGGGGCGTCGGTGACACCCGCTGCGGCACGATGACGTCTTGCACTGGCGCCAACAAGGTCGACTACTGCGACACCTTCTCCAAGGTCTCGTTCCAAATCGACGTGACTGACACGAAAGTGGGCATCCAGATCCACGATGGCAGTTTCACCACCGGCTCGAACACGGTAAGCTTAATCGAACGCACGATTCGACCAGTGGCATTGTATGCCGAGGGGCCCGCCGGCAAAGCTTTGGCGGCTTGAATAACTGCCCCCAGCGCCTCTTCGCCCCCGACCACATGAAAGCAACGCCTAAGCTTTCCGCTCCGCTGCTTTGTTCCACACCGCAGTGCTCGATGACCAACCCCCTGGGCACCGGCGGCTGCTGGGCTGGCTCCCCCCAATGCCAGACCTGCGAGATTGTCTATGATATCCCCGAGTCTTGCAAGGCCAAGCCCCCCTCGCCGGCCCCTCCCTCGCCGGCCCCTCCCTCGCCGGCCCCTCCCTCCCCGGCCCCTCCCTCTCCCGCTCCTCCCTCTCCCGCCCCTCCCTCTCCCGCTCCTCCCTCTCCCGCCCCTCCCTCCCCCCGCTCCTCCCTCCCCCGCCCCTCCCTCGCCCGCTCCCCCCTCGCCCGAGCCTCCGTCGCCCGCTCCCCCGTCGCCTGCCCCTCCCTCGCCTGCCCCTCCCTCGCCCGAGCCCCCGTCGCCCGCTCCTCCTTCGCCCGCCCCTCCTTCCCCTGAGCCTCCGTCGCCCGCTCCTCCTTCGCCCGCTCCTCCTTCTCCTGAGCCTCCGTCGCCCGCTCCTCCTTCGCCCGCTCCTCCTTCCCCTGAGCCTCCGTCGCCCGCTCCTCCTTCGCCCGCTCCTCCTTCCCCTGAGCCTCCGTCGCCCGCTCCCCCCTCGCCTGCCCCTCCTTCCCCTGAGCCTCCGTCGCCCGCTCCCCCCTCGCCTGCCCCTCCCTCGCCCGAGCCCCCGTCGCCCGAGCCCCCGTCGCCCGAGCCCCCCGTCGCCCGCTCCCCCCTCGCCCGAGCCTCCGTCGCCCGCTCCCCCCTCGCCTGCCCCTCCGTCGCCGGCTCCCCCCTCGCCCGAGCCCCCGTCGCCCGCTCCCCCCTCGCCCGAGCCCCCGTCGCCCGCTCCGCCGTCGCCTGCCCCTCCCTCGCCCGAGCCCCCGTCGCCCGAGCCCCCTTCGCCCGCTCCCCCCTCGCCCGCTCCTCCTTCCCCTGAGCCCCCGTCGCCTGCCCCTCCCTCGCCCGCTCCTCCTTCCCCTGAGCCCCCGTCGCCTGCTCCTCCTTCGCCCGCTCCTCCTTCTCCCGCTCCCCCCCTCGCCCGCTCCTCCCGCGCCCAACGCCGCGTCCTGCTCCAGCGGCACCTGCCCTGCTATGAGCTACTTCACCTCCGCCGGCGTGCCCAATGTTGACTCTTGCACGCCTTGCACCTCCAAGGACTGCCTGGTCGAGAACACCGTGGGCGACTTCTCCAAGCCTCTGACGGCCCAGAACTTCCTCACCACCTACAACTGCCTGGCGAAGCCCAACGGCGTGTTCAGCGCCGTCAACCCCATCACCGGCCAGACCCAGGACTTCACCCTGTACCCGCCCATGATCACTACCACCTACGCCGGCCTGAACAACTACTTCGCCGCCGCCACCTCCACCGGCGCCGCCGTGGCCGTGGCCTGCTACACCGACACCTCCTACACCACCGTGTCCAACTACCTGTACGTCTCGCGCATCGACACCGCCGCCGACAACTACAAGTGCCTGACCTGCAAGTGGTTCGCCGTCTACTCGGTGACGCCCGGCGCCTGCAAGTGCAGCACCGACACTGCCTGGGCCATTCCTCGTGAGTCTTACATGCACGGGAGCTGTTGAGCACTGCTGCAGTTGTTCTGGCCACCTGTGCACGTGCTGGCCTGGCCGGCCGCCTCGGCATTTCGTACGTCTTGGCAAGTAAGAGCCGCCATGCTGACCACATGCTTTCCTTCCCGCCCCTTTCATTCCGCCCCGCAGCCAAGGCCATGATGGAGGCCCTGCCTGTGGCCACTGGCGAGCAGGCCCTGTCCGGTGCCCTGTCCGGCGTGTACTGGAACGCCCGCGCGGACGCGTCCAAGGCCAACGCCTGGGGCGGCTACTTCCGCATTGTGCCCCCTCACGACACCAGCGTCATCTACGAGTTCGACGTGTGCGCCGGCTGCGGCCAGGTGAGGAGTGAGACTTTGAACTTGTACACGAGTATGCAGCAGCATTTGTCAGCCCTTCTAGGCGCGTCCCCATCCTTCAGCCGGTGTGCCCCATGCTGACCGATTCGTGCATTTCCCGACCCTTCCCCACATACAGAACCGCGTGTCGAAGGGCTTCATCATGGGCCGCATTCAGTTCGCCATCAGCAACACGAACGGCAAGACCTCCGTCACGACGTTTGCAGCGCCCTCGCTCACCGCCTCCACCACATCCAGCGTGCTGCACATGTACCAGTCTTTCATTGCGCCGCCCTCGCTCACGCCCGGTCAGTTCTCCAAGTTCACCGGCGTTGTGGGCCCCGCCACCACGCCATTCACCTACGGCGCCTCCTGGTCGTCTACCGTCCTCACCGGCACCATCAAGTCCGGCAGCAGCACCTACTCGGTCCCCTCGACCGAGTCCGGCAGCGGCCTCTACCTCGCCATCCACTTGACGGTCGGCGGCTCGATGTGCTTCTAAGCTGCATGCTAAGCTTGCTGTTGTAGATGGCGCGTGTGTTTGTGTGTACCCGACTCATATATGAGAGCTGAGCTGTGGGCTGGAAGCTCGATTCAAGTATGTGCATGCAGCGCGTGTTTGGTTGGGCGTTTTCTTCAACTGGGGCTGTCAACCGCAGCCTGTTGCATGCAGCGGCGCTGCGAACGCTGCAATTGTTTCCAACCATGTGAATAATTATGCGCAGGTAGTTGTGGTGGCAAAGTTTCATAGGCAGCTTTAACATTGAGCTCATCATTGGATTGCTTGGTGAGACGCTCGAGAGTAGGATCGAATGTCAAATGAGACAACAGATGCAGAAAGCAGGTAGAAAGAGCCCCTGAATAATGTGCAGGACAAGGATTGTGCATGCACACGGCGTCACCCGGTGTACAGGCATGCCGTCCCCCCCCACCCCCCACCCGAGATACATACCCAGGCCCGGGCTGATCATGTGGCTCTGGTTGAGGCCCATTCTTTCCACCATGTAACATTTCGGATACGTGATCTGGTGACCTTCGTAACCGTGCAATCTGGATCGGCTAGTCGTGGGTGTGCGACTTACAAACGGGCAAATTGGCGGGGAGGCGTGCGGCCCACGAGTTGTGGGTGGGCAATCAAAGCGCGCCGCGCCATTAGCAGCATGACAGCACCACGCCCTTCACGACAGCTCCCACGGACATGCCCAACACCAGCACGGCGCCCTGGTCCCAGGAGGGCTGTGGGATACTGGGAGTCCGGCGCCCCGTTGCAGCTTGCAGGACTGTGCTGGTTACGGCGGGTCAGGGTCAGGAGCCACGACGACGGCTTGGGCGCTTAGGCCTGAGTGAACCGCCGCACGGCCACAGGCACACCCGTTCACCGCACCAACAACGAAACCAGACCGCATGCAGGCCAAAGCCAGTGGCCGCGAGTGCCGTTAGTACGTTGGTACGTTAGCGGCACGGGCCCCAGTGAGGCCGTCGGCCTGCGGAGAGCTACGCCGTTCCAAAGCCGACCGCGGATTCATCAGCATGACGGGAGGCCCGCCTGCAGTGCAAGGAGCCCGGGAAGCACCGGAAGCGGTGGCGGCCTTGGGAATGGCTGTAGCGCGGAAGCTCCCCCTGCGTGCCCGAAGCATGCTGCGGGGCCCCCTGGTCCGAGGACCACGTATGCGCAGCCGGGCTCTACCTGTGTAGCTGTGCCGTCCCTTGTCCGTGTCCCTGGCTCCCAGCTCGTGGCTGCCCCTGCCTGGCTGCCTCCCTGCCTGTACTTGTCCTATGTCCGCCGGGCATGCATCCCCTCCGGCAACCAGTTGCATAGTCACCTTCCGCCCGGGCCCAGCCCGTTTTCAAAGCTGTACAAGCTTGTACAAAGCTGACACCCATTGTCGAGCCTTGCCCGACTTTCCCTGGCGCAGCTGGCGGAGACGAACACTCCTCCAGCGGCACTGGCGTCGACATGGATGCAGCAGCGCAGACCATGGCAAGGCAATGTTGCAGCGACTGCGGTGGCCTTGGGGCCACAGGTCGCCTGCGGCCGCAGGTCGGGTCGCAGCTGCCTGCATTCCCCGGCCTTTCATTCTGGGGCCTGGGGCCCGGTTGCAGTGTGTTGGTGCGGCGTGCGTGCGTGGCGGTCGCGTAGCAGCTGCATGTGTGTTCCCTGGCCTGCATGGGGCCTGGAACGCGGTGTGCAGTGTGTTTGCAGTGTGTTAGGTGTGTTTCTCCTCTGTCCCCTGCGTCTGTTTCTTGCTCTGATGCCCGGTGGTTGCTTCGCCTGTTTTTTGGGCTCCAGTCTGCCCCTGCTTTGCCTCGGAGGCCGGAGATGGTCCCTCCTGACCTGGGTGCGGGGCACCCTTGCTTGGTCGAACTGTCCCTCCTTTGTAATGTCGCATTCACATTGTGTGGCGGTGAGGTGCTCCCCCTCCCTTCTCCACCACTCTCCCACAACACAACCGTGGCTGCTGGGTGTGCCGAGGGTCCATCTGTTTTACAACTACACCCAATTACCCGGTCGTTGCATAGCAAAGGTTGGACTTCCTTCGACATGTTACAAAAGTGGCAAGTGTGCCTGGTCTCAGCCAGTGATGGACGAAGGACATGTATGTACGGAAAAGGGTGGTGCACAGCAATGACAGTACATGGAAACCACGAAGCCGTGTGCTTGATGCACTATCGTACACTCGTGCGTCATGGTCTCTGATCAGCTAGTTTCGAGTTGCGGTCAATTATATTCAGGATTCCGGTCAAGCAACACGGCATCCAACGTCAAATCCGCGCAGACGGGCTGCTACATGCGACAGGCAGCCTCAGTTGACAACGCCCTACCAAACACGCGCTGCATGCACATCGAGCTTCCAGCCCACAGCTCAGCTCTCATATATGAGTCGGGTACACACAAACACACGCGCCATCTACAACAGCAAGCTTAGCATGCAGCTTAGAAGCACATCGAGCCGCCGACCGTCAAGTGGATGGCGAGGTAGAGGCCGCTGCCGGACTCGGTCGAGGGGACCGAGTAGGTGCTGCTGCCGGACTTGATGGTGCCGGTGAGGACGGTAGACGACCAGGAGGCGCCGTAGGTGAATGGCGTGGTGGCGGGGCCCACAACGCCGGTGAACTTGGAGAACTGACCGGGCGTGAGCGAGGGCGGCGCAATGAAAGACTGGTACATGTGCAGCACGCTGGATGTGGTGGAGGCGGTGAGCGAGGGCGCTGCAAACGTCGTGACGGAGGTCTTGCCGTTCGTGTTGCTGATGGCGAACTGAATGCGGCCCATGATGAAGCCCTTCGACACGCGGTTCTGTATGTGGGGAAGGGTCGGGAAATGCACGAATCGGTCAGCATGGGGCACACCGGCTGAAGGATGGGGACGCGCCTAGAAGGGCTGACAAATGCTGCTGCATACTCGTGTACAAGTTCAAAGTCTCACTCCTCACCTGGCCGCAGCCGGCGCACACGTCGAACTCGTAGATGACGCTGGTGTCGTGAGGGGGCACAATGCGGAAGTAGCCGCCCCAGGCGTTGGCCTTGGACGCGTCCGCGCGGGCGTTCCAGTACACGCCGGACAGGGCACCGGACAGGGCCTGCTCGCCAGTGGCCACAGGCAGGGCCTCCATCATGGCCTTGGCTGCGGGGCGGAATGAAAGGGGCGGGAAGGAAAGCATGTGGTCAGCATGGCGGCTCTTACTTGCCAAGACGTACGAAATGCCGAGGCGGCCGGCCAGGCCAGCACGTGCACAGGTGGCCAGAACAACTGCAGCAGTGCTCAACAGCTCCCGTGCATGTAAGACTCACGAGGAATGGCCCAGGCAGTGTCGGTGCTGCACTTGCAGGCGCCGGGCGTCACCGAGTAGACGGCGAACCACTTGCAGGTCAGGCACTTGTAGTTGTCGGCGGCGGTGTCGATGCGCGAGACGTACAGGTAGTTGGACACGGTGGTGTAGGAGGTGTCGGTGTAGCAGGCCACGGCCACGGCGGCGCCGGTGGAGGTGGCGGCGGCGAAGTAGTTGTTCAGGCCGGCGTAGGTGGTAGTGATCATGGGCGGGTACAGGGTGAAGTCCTGGGTCTGGCCGGTGATGGGGTTGACGGCGCTGAACACGCCGTTGGGCTTCGCCAGGCAGTTGTAGGTGGTGAGGAAGTTCTGGGCCGTCAGAGGCTTGGAGAAGTCGCCCACGGTGTTCTCGACCAGGCAGTCCTTGGAGGTGCAAGGCGTGCAAGAGTCAACATTGGGCACGCCGGCGGAGGTGAAGTAGCTCATAGCAGGGCAGGTGCCGCTGGAGCAGGACGCGGCGTTGGGCGCGGGAGGAGCGGGCGAGGGGGGAGCGGGAGAAGGAGGAGCGGGCGAAGGAGGAGCAGGCGACGGGGGCTCAGGGGAAGGAGGAGCGGGCGAGGGAGGGGCAGGCGACGGGGGCTCAGGGGAAGGAGGAGCGGGCGAGGGGGGAGCGGGCGAAGGGGGCTCGGGCGACGGGGGCTCGGGCGAGGGAGGGGCAGGCGACGGCGGAGCGGGCGACGGGGGCTCGGGCGAGGGGGGAGCGGGCGACGGGGGCTCGGGCGAGGGGGGAGCCGGCGACGGAGGGGCAGGCGAGGGGGGAGCGGGCGACGGAGGCTCGGGCGAGGGGGGAGCGGGCGACGGGGGCTCGGGCGACGGGGGCTCGGGCGAGGGAGGGGCAGGCGAGGGGGGAGCGGGCGACGGAGGCTCAGGGGAAGGAGGGGCAGGCGAGGGGGGAGCGGGCGACGGAGGCTCAGGGGAAGGAGGAGCGGGCGAAGGAGGAGCGGGCGACGGAGGCTCAGGGGAAGGAGGAGCGGGCGAAGGAGGAGCGGGCGACGGAGGCTCAGGAGAAGGAGGAGCGGGCGAAGGAGGAGCGGGCGACGGAGGCTCAGGGGAAGGAGGGGCGGGCGAAGGAGGAGCGGGCGACGGGGGCTCGGGCGAGGGAGGGGCAGGCGAGGGAGGGGCAGGCGACGGGGGAGCGGGCGACGGAGGCTCGGGCGAGGGGGGAGCGGGCGAGGGAGGGGCGGGGGAGGGAGGAGCGGGGGAGGGAGGGGCGGGAGAGGGAGGAGCGGGAGAGGGAGGGGCGGGAGAGGGAGGAGCGGGAGAGGGAGGGGCCGGGGAGGGAGGGGCCGGCGAGGGAGGGGCCGGCGAGGGAGGGGCCGGCGAGGGGGGCTTGGCCTTGCAAGACTCGGGGATATCATAGACAATCTCGCAGGTCTGGCATTGGGGGGAGCCAGCCCAGCAGCCGCCGGTGCCCAGGGGGTTGGTCATCGAGCACTGCGGTGTGGAACAAAGCAGCGGAGCGGAAAGCTTAGGCGTTGCTTTCATGTGGTCGGGGGCGAAGAGGCGCTGGGGGCAGTTATTCAAGCCGCCAAAGCTTTGCCGGCGGGCCCCTCGGCATACAATGCCACTGGTCGAATCGTGCGTTCGATTAAGCTTACCGTGTTCGAGCCGGTGGTGAAACTGCCATCGTGGATCTGGATGCCCACTTTCGTGTCAGTCACGTCGATTTGGAACGAGACCTTGGAGAAGGTGTCGCAGTAGTCGACCTTGTTGGCGCCAGTGCAAGACGTCATCGTGCCGCAGCGGGTGTCACCGACGCCCCACTTCAGGCAGGCGCCCCTGAAGTAACGAGCAAGGCGGGGGAGCGGAGCGACGGTCAGCGTCACGGGCAGTGCGCGTGCCATGCAGGAGGGTAGATCGTGCGGGCAACGCGTGCGTGTACAGCACTGCCATTTGACCCCGCCCAAGGCTCATTCATCCTACTGTTTGCACGAAACGGCGCCTGGAGCTCACCAGGAGTAGGTGCCGCCCTTGCAGCCGCTGCCGCTGACGTCGACGGTGACCACCAGGTTCGAGCAGGTAATCTTGGCGCAGTTGGCATAGAAGTTTGAGCACTCGGTCGAAGGCTGGGTGGGGCAAGTCACAGACGGGCCACCAAGCAGCATGCGCCCGTTGGCGCTGCGGTAGATGGAGGCCTTGCGGGCCTGGGCCGCGCCCATGAGGCACAGCGCCATCGCCAGCACGGCGACGGCAGCCGCCGCTGAGGACCGGCGGGCCATTGGAACTGAGAGTGTGTGAGAAGTCAAGGACGGGTGAGGTGGTGTGCGGACTGAGGTGTATTGAGTTGTTAAGAGAAGGCGAGAGCGAGAATTGAGACGAGAGTAAGGTAGGGAAGCTAAGCTAGTGGGGGCGCACTGTCAAGACAGGCAGCTCCAATCCACTGTACCGAATTCAGAGCTCGGAGTGGGCTTATGAGCAGGGCCTGGGCCAGCAGGCAGGGCAACGCGACTGAAACGGCTTGTCGTGGCGAAAAGGCGCTACGGGGCGGAGTGCAAAGGCCCGCACCGGAGCCAAACGGCCGAGCTGTCCGGACTCACGTTCGCAGCGGACCCCAACAGACGCCCAGATTCCAACAGCACCCCGCCCGCTTGCGTGCGTCGCAGATTTTATGCCATTAAGTAGTGTTACGGGCGCAGCTAATGCCTGGGCTGGGCAGGAGTGGCTAAAGCTGGGCGGGGCAACGTGTTCGGACTGAGCAACGACGGCCCGCGTGTGACAGGGCGCGCCGGCCGGTTCCGGCACTACAAATGGGCACACGACTAGGTCAAGCTCCGTGTCACAGTTCTTGGAGTCGTTGCATGTGAAATGCTCGCCTTGTGGGCTCTCAGCAAAACTCGGGGCATGCAGCCGAATTGTTGCGAGCGAGCCTTTGAGTGCCCACGCCTGCTTCGAGTTAGTTCCGCTTCCGCCGCTGTTCCACCACCAGCTGCGTGTAACACGCTAAGCTGTATGAACTGACATTACACGGAACGTGCTAGCGACTATGAGCGCGCGCTTTGCCGGTCACACAAACCCGAACAGTATTGCGCGCGGGAAGCCAGCACGAGCTACTCAACGCACTCGCTCGGCCGGGGCTGGGGCCAGAATTGAGGAGGCTGCTGCGCTTTCTAGATTAAAGAACAAACACGCTGGCCCCTGAGGTCCGACTGGCAGCAGCGGAATAGAATGGCATTATCGACAGTGTTCGCAATGGCTGTTTCCACCCCCCCCCCCAGGTTTTGCTGGTGAATTAATCTGTATTGGTCATAGGTATTCAGAAGGTTGCTAACAATAGGCACATACAGAGTATCGCTGCGAGTCCTGGTTTCTTTTCTGCGTTCCGGGGCGCCTCCCGCCACTGGGCCGTCCTCCCCCGGGCCCCGTCCTGCTTCGGCGTTCGGCGTTCCCGCCGCTGCTGTCCGCGTTCCACGCTGCCCGGCAACTGCGGCCGCGGCCCGCTGCCCATTGATCAAGCCTTCCGGCGCCCCTTTCACGCCGTTTCACGCTATCTGAGGCTGGGTCGTATCCAGCCCAAGTTATGGGATTGCACTGGTGACACGATTGAAGCATAATTTGGCATGGGTATGGGCCAGTATGGGCATGGGCGGGTGCGTGCGTACATAGGGGGAGGGGGAGAGCGGCTGGCACCTTAGACAAGCGGCCCTGTGACCGCGAGGGACCCCCGATGGATCAATGCGGCTGGCAAAGCAAGGGGCCCATGGTGCGCGCGCCGCGCACAGCGCGTTTCAGGGGCTGATGGGCCCTTCATCTACCCCTTCGCCCCGACATGCCCTGTGACATGCCCCTGACATGCCCGGGGCCCCTGAGGATTAGAGCAGGGCGTCCGTACTGGTACGTGCTCGCTGGCTGGCTAGTGAGCTGCGTTAGCAGGTCCCTCCTACCTGTAACCAATGCCATCTGGTCACACCCCACCCCAAACACCCTGCCAGGGCCCGGCCACGGGAGAGGGAGTGTTGCCGAGGGTGGGGCGGAGCTAGCGGCACAAAGGAGACATCCTGCAGAGCGAGCAAGCAGAACACTAGAGACCACCGCACAAGGGCAGCACTGACCCAGACTGACCCTTCCCAGGCAAAAGCAAGGTCAGAGCTCCCAGAAACACCCGAAGTAACCCCAGACCCTCAGAATCAGAGCAGGAAAAAAGAGATGAGCAACGCAGGAAACAACCCCCATAAACGCCGATAGCACGGGAACCACCGCAGGCGCACGCACAACAAATCGCAGACACACTAGCAGCACCAACACGCTGCAGACCGGGTCCGGGGGCCCCACTCATGACGGGGCAGGGGTTCCTGCGCCGGGGCACACTCACAGCTGCTAACCGACGGGCATGCACGCCCACCCATTCAAGCGGCCGCGCTCACAGGCCCAGTGCCAAACCAGGAAATCCACCTCAGGGGAACTCCCGGAGGCACACGATAAACGCAGGCACACACGCACCAACACACTGCAGACCGGGTCTCAGGCCCCATACAGTCCGGGCCACAACACGCACGCTGCAACCCCGTCCCCTACACCTGCCGAAAGACCCTGGAAAGCACTAAAAGGGCCGCGCCCAGACCGCCCCCAACAACTCCTCCGCGCGCACCGCGGCCTCCAGCAGCTGCGGCACCAGTCCCGGCGGGCACACGAGAGGGCTACCCCGGCCATCCAGTCCCGCTCCCAGGCGCAGACTTCACCGCGGAGGTACCGCAGGATCAGGTACAGCGCCCCCAGTGCCACGACTGCACAGTGTGTACCGATCACTCGCAGCCCGCAGCCGGGAGCAGCGCCGGCTGCAGGACCGCCTCAAAGGTAACGCCAGGGCTGCTCGGGACCTCACCGCCAGCAAGACCGTGACGTCCGCTGCGGACATCACCTCCCCGTAGGCAAGCCCGTCATCTCCCACGTCGGGGGCCAATCCAGCCAAGCCGCCAAAGTGCCACCGCCGGGCACGCCGCCACAACCGACAGGATGGCCCCAGCAAACTGCTCGTACGTCTAGCCGCGCCTCGGCGTCGCAAGCCGCCGAAGGCAACGGCCGCCGCCATCAGCCATCGCATGCAGGCCAGAGCCAGTGGCCCCGACGGTGCGGGTGTCCGCGCGCTTGGCGGCAGGGACCCCAGTGTGGCTGTCGGCCTGTTGAGGCGGTTGAGGGGCGGGATCCCAATGAACGAAGCAGCGAAGCAAGTTAGTGAGTTGAAGCAAGGAGGGGAAGGGGGGCCCTGCTGGGAGCGGAACGAAACGAAACCTGAATTAAAAGCTTGGAGCAGTGAGACTCGATGCATTGCATGCTCGCAGCAGGCCTGTCATCACGCCCAGCTAGAGCGCCCGGCTAGACCGATGGGGCTGCTCCACCACGCACACCAACCCCTGTGGCCAGCAGTTGTGCAGTTGCGCGCACCCTTGATGGCTCTCAGCTGATGGGTGGACGAGCCTGTTAGCGAAGTGCTTTCGGAACGCGAACGCGAATGCGCGTAACTCCATGAGTTGGCCGTGCTTGATGGCCCCTCCGCCGTATCGCTTTCACCGCAGCAGCAGTAGCCCCGTAATCACGCTCACAGGAGGTGTTTAGAGACACGCACCGGCTTGTTCGTACCACCTTGTCCCAGGCCCCACGTATAAGCCACCCAAACTTACTCCCAGTGGCTGGATCAACCACGCACCATGCCACCAGCACCTGCGGGCTTGGCACCGGCCGCTTGAAAGGGCGCGAGCACGGTGTTTCTTGGGGCGTAGACCAGGCACACAGCGTCACCACCTGCGGGCTTGACACCAGCCGCGTGAAAGGGCGCGAGCACAACTAAAATCACCTTCTTAACATCTCTATACAAGCCTCAATAATGGGGTACAAGCCTCATTAGTGTGGTGGGCGTGGGTAGGGCGCAGGCGTGGGTGCGGATGCAGGCTTGGTGGGCATTGTCAGAACCTGGGTGGGCGCCAAGGGGTGCCTGTCCGAATGCGCCCGTCCGAATGCGTTCGGACCGGATTCCGACGGAAACCCCCAGATTCGGACTACTCCCGTTCCCCCGAGTGCGCTCGGCCCATGCAAGGCGTCAAGGCACGAGGCCTGCTGCCTGGGGGGGGGGGGGGGCGGGGCGATGGAGAGGTCTGCATCAGGTGCCGACGGCCCCGCGTTGTGCAAATCCTGCCACGACCGCACCCCCAAGTGCAAGAGCCGCGGCCAGCAGCTGGAGCCGGCGCTGCTGAAGTTACTGAAGGGCGCCAGCACGCATCTGCTGAAGCTGCTGAAGCGCGCCAGCACGCATCTAGCGGGATGGCGCAGGAGTGGGGTGCAGCGGCTGACTCTCGATGACAGGCGGGTGTGGATAAGCAGCCTGGAACTTTGACATGCACATGAAATGGCTGATTGGGGTGCTTGTCTGGACAGGGTTAGCAGGGGCAGCTTGTGTGTGTGTGTGGGGTGGGGGTTGTTTGTGAATACCAGCCCAAACTAAATCAAACCAATGCGAGTGCATATGCATAAGAGCGAGGAGGAGAGCGGGCCCTGATACGCGACGGCGGGGGGAAGAAACCCGAAATTCCCGTTGCCCAGCCCGGCCTAGCCCGCTGAGAAATACCAGTGGCGAGTTGAGGATGAGCATCTCGTGCAGACGGGAGGTCTTGACGATGAGTGCCGCCGTCGCATGGGCCACCCAGGCTCGCACTAGTCATAGACGCACGTTCTAACGAGCAAAAGGGGAAAAGCGGGACGTTCGAAAGGGCAGAGCACAGTGAGAGGGCCGAGGCGTATCGGCTGGTAAGGACGGGTATGGACAGCGACAAAGCACGAGCCTGGGTGGCAGAAAGAGACGGAACTGTGAGCCAACGACAGGACATAAGCAAGCATGGGCATGGGGCCACACGAGGACCGGGGGGCATGGGGCCACACGGGGGCCGGGCCACACGAGCGCCGGGGAGGCTGGAAGAGGAGAGGAGAGGCAGGGTGCGAGCCGCGTACGGCTCCCCACAACCCTGCCAGTCCGGGCGCCCACATGCATGAGAGGGCGTCCGGGGCCTGCAGGCGCTCAGGAGCGAAGAGGGCGGGACGTGGTAACACAGGCACAGGGCGAAGCAGGGAGAGTCCCACCAACCCAACACACATGATACACACGACGACAGAGCCTGGGTGGCCGACGGAGGTCTTGACGCAGAGGCGCGCACTGCGCAGGCGAACTTGACGCTGGGCGGGTACCGTCGGAGACACCAGTCGCCCCCCCCCAACCCGACCCCACCTCCAACCCCCACCCCAGTGCATCCATCCCATCAGCCCAGTAGCCAGAGCTCACAGGAACCCCGGAACCCCCCGCGAACCCACCCACTGGCAACCTGGAACCGCCCGTGACTCCCGGACCCAGCCCAGTCCGACCGCGCGCGCGCCTCAACCCCGCCTGAGCCCTGAGTACAGCAAGTTGGTAGCCCCATGTCGATACTCGATAGCCCCCACATCGGGGGGGGGGGCGGGTAGCCGGGTAGGGGCTGGTAGGGACTGCTCAGGGCAGCCTGGGACTGCCTGGTGGGGGGAGGGCGGACGGGTTAGACCGTTGTCTGACACGCCAGGGGGGGGAGGGGGTAGGAACAAACGTTTTTGACCCCATGCCACAAAACGTCCCGGACCCCCCGACCGACCGACCGACCGACCCCGCCTGCCTCCCAGGCCCCCCCCCCAAAACAACCCTCAAACCCCTTAGTTTCTTGCAAGGTTGGTGTCGATCGGCTGTTCTCGACGAGCCATGTGTTGCACCCATCCATCGATGCCCTAGCCCCAACAGCCAAGCAACGGCTCGCGCCCCTATGCAAGTCGTAATGCATTCATAGTGGCTCATACATCACGAGTACACTGAGCGTGCGCCGTGGAGACTCGTGCGCTTGACTTGGAATGCCCCGACATGTACCGACACGTCGACATGCGTCACCTCCACGGCGGGGCGCTGCATGTTTCCTTGGTGCCATTGGGCAGAACCAATGTCTGGTACGTAGCTTCGCCTTTACTTCACCGTGCATCGGCTTACATGGGCGTCCGCGCTAGCCTGACAAAATCTGGCACGAACCGTGACAACCCCCCCCCCCCCCCCACCCCCCGGGACCCCCGACCGCCCGCCCGACCGCCCGACCGACAACTTTGGGGCCCCATAACTTTAGGCATAATTTAAGCATACACAAGATTTGGTTAAGACTTGGTTCAGATTTGGTTTAGACTTGGTTCAGGCTTGGTTCAGCCTCCATTCCGCTTCGAAAATGTCGGCAGGGCCGCGAGCCCCACAGCGCGGCCCCACAGTGCCCAGCGCACGATTAGATGTTTCTGATGCCGTACAGGGCTGGTGGGACAAGTCGCCCACTCGGATCGTCGCATTCCGTGCGATTATCCCCGAGGGTGCCGGCGATGCTCAGTTCCTGGCCAAAAATAAAGTTCACATTACCAACAACCTCGCTAGAGCTCTGATGCCCCCGCTCCGGACCGCCGCCACGGCGGCCGGGGTCGGGACCCCCGGCCAGGTGGCGGGGGTCCCGCTCCGGCTGGACCCGGCGGGGACTCTCGTTCAGTTCGACTTTGGCATGCACCCAGCCCTGGAGGCCGCTATGCTGAACCTGCTGGACGCCGACGGCAGCGTCAAGGTGCCGGCGTCGCATGGGGTGCCGACGCTGCGCTGGACGGCTTGGGATCCGGCGGCTCGCGCCGCCGTGCGGGGCGGCGCCCGCTGGCTGCGGGTGTCTAACCTGCTCCCTTGCCTCGCCCGCGAGCCCGGGCTGCTGGCGGATGAGCTACGACGCATGCTGCCCGGAGTGGGCGTCGAGGCAGTGGAGGCGGTGCTTGACACACGCTACAGCATGGAGATGGAGAAGCTCGACTGCGCACTACTGAAGGTGCCCGCGGAGGCGAAGCTGCCTAGCGCGGACGGATATTTCAGTGTGCAGTGGGGCATGCGACGGCTGTTCTTCCAGCCGGAGGACTATGACGCGTACCGTGCGCACCTGGCGCGTGGGCCGGCCAAGGGCCGCATGCCGGTGCAGCCGTGCAGCCCGGACGCGCCGCCGGCCGCGGGTGGCGGCGCGGATGGCGCGGGCGGCGGCGCGGGCGGCGGCGCGGGTGGCGGCGCGGGCGGTGGCGGCGGCAGCGGCGCCGGCAACGGCGCGGGCGGTGGCGGCAGCAGCGGTGCCAGCAACGGCGCGGGTGGCGGGCCCCAGGGCGTGTCTTTTGCTGCTGGCGGCGCCGCTGGTGGGCCTCAGCAGCGCGGTGGCAGTGGTGCCGGGGGCCGCGGTGGCAGCGCCCACGGGGCGTGGGCGAAGGTGGCTGGCGGCCGCGCAGTGCCGCTGTCGCCTGCGGAGGAGGCGGCCGAGGCGCGGGCGGCGGCGGCCGCGGCGGCCGCGCTGCTGGGCGACGGGGCCGGTGGCGGCGCGGGCGGTGCCGGCAGCACGGGGGGTGGGGACGGGGGAGACTCCAGCGCAGGCGGGGGCGGGGTGGTGGGTGAGGGTGGCCCCAGTGCGGACTCGGGTGGCGCCGCCGGCCATAACCCGTATGCCGTGCTGGTTGGTTTGGGCCAGGAGGATGGCGTCGGAGGTGAGGGCCACGGCGCCACGGCGGACGAGGAGATGGACACGGCGGCTGAGGAGGCTGCGGCCGCCGCCGACCTGGCCCGGCGTGCCGCGGCTAAGGCCGCCCGGCGCGCCGTGCGGGACGAGGAAGCGGCCGCGGAGCGTGAGGAGGAGGAGCTTATGCAGTCGGCCATCCGGGAGACCCGGGCGGCCACTGAGGCGGCCGCTGCGGCCAAAGCTGCGGCCGATGCTGCGGCTGCGGCGGCAGCGGCTGCTGCCGCGGCTGCGGCCGCGGTCATCCCCCCAGCTCAGCCCGCGGCGGCGGCTGCGGCGCTGGCGGCGACCACAGCGGCGCCACTGGCACCGGCAGCCGCGCCGGGTGGCGCGGTGCCCGGTGCCGAGCTGCCCGGGGCAGAACTGCCGGGGGCGGCGCTGCCGGGGTCAGGGCTGCCGCTGGGGGTGGCCGCCCTGGGGCGTGCGACTGTGTTGGGTGGGGGGGCCCTGGCCGTGGGTGCACCGGCGGTGCCAGTGCTGCCTGGCGCCGACCCCGACCCCGCGGGCGGTCCTGACAGCACGATGACTTCTGCCTGTGGTGTGGGCGCCCCGCCCGGGGCTCAGCCGTAATGCGGCGGCCGAAGCAGTCGGCTGCCGCCTCTCGGCCCCTTCGTGTGGGGACACACAACGTGCGAGGTCTGCGGGGTCAGGCCCAGGACCTGGGCTCCCCGCGCCTGCATGCCCTGCTCCGGTGCTGGGAACGGCAGCAACTGGACGTGGTCTGCCTTCAGGAGACCCACGTTCTCGAGGATGCACTTGATCTCGCTTCAACCGACTTGCGTGCGGCCGCCCAGCGGCTGCGTATTCGGGAGTGGACAGCATACTGGTCGCCTGCGCAGAAACCAGCGGGCCGCCGGGTCACTGGTGGCACTGCCATTTTGGTGCGGTCCAGCTTAATCCAGCACGGCGCAGTGTCGTTCCCTGGCGGCACCGCCGCCCCGACCTTGGCCAGTGGCGCCTGGGCAGGCCGCGGCGTCAGTCTGCCACTGCGCTGGGGTGGCCATGATTTCGTTCTCACGTCAGCGTACTTCCCGCTTACCTCCTCCACCCAACAAGCCTTCATCCGGGACTGGGTGGCGCCGCAAGTGTCCCGTGGCGGGCAAGCTCACATCCTCGCCGCTGACTTTAACTTTGTGGCGGACGTGGCAATGGACACAGTGCGGGGTGTGGACCGCGGTGACCGGACCGCGGCGGCCGCGCTGGCGGCCGCCTGCCCGGACCTTGTCGATGTTCTCCGCCGTCGCCACCCCGAGCGGCGTGTTTGTACCTATCTGCATAACACCGGCGGCACGCGCCTTGACCGCATCTTGTGCAGCAGCGTCCTGGCAGTACAGGTGGTGGAGTGTGGTGTCGCGCCAGGCGCACCGGCGGACCATAAGCTTGTTACTCTCTCCTTGGGCGCCTGCCCTGGCGCCCTTCCCGCGGCACGTGGTCTACCCAAAGCCCGCACAGGCTTTTGGGACTTTAAGGACTTGGATGCGGCGTATGGCCAGTGGCTGCGTGCGGCTCTGGCTGCGCGCCCCAGCACAGCTGCTGACCTGCTGGTGTGGTGGCCCGCGCTGAAGCGGGCGGCCGCTGCGTCTGCCAACCGCTTTAGTCGTGAAGCCGTGCGGCGGCGCGTGGTGGCTAGCCAGCATGAAGCCGCCGCGCTCGCAGCCGAGGCCGCCGCGGTGGCGTTGGTGGAGGCGGGCGGGGCTGTCCAGGCGGCGGCGCCGGCGGCGGTGCGTGCGCGCTGTGCCGCCGCTGCCGCCGCCGTGGCCGCTGCTGCGGGGGCTGCACGTCAGACACGGCATGCGTGGCTGCGGGGTGGCGAACAGCCCTGCCCGCTCCTCACGCGCATGCTGCGGCCAGCGGGCGGCCCCTGCACCATCGCGCGCTTGAAGCGCCCCGATGGCCGCGTGACCACGGACGCGACCGCCATGGGTACCGTTATGGCACAATACTGGCGAGACGTGAGTGCGGTGCCGCCGCCGGCCCCTGCCGCGCGCGCGCAGGTGTTAGGCGCCATGCAGCAGCACGGGCGGCGGTGCACCGACGCAGAAGCAGAGCAGCTTGGTCAGCTGGCAGTCACGGCGGCGGAGGTGCGCGCGGCGTTAGCTGCCGCGCCGCCGGGGCGCTCCCCCGGCCCGGATGGTATACCCGTTGAACTGTACCAACATTACGAATCTGAGTTTGCGCCGGTGTTAGCCGATGTGTTTACTGCGGTCGGGCAAGGTGTGGGCGTGCCCGGTGGCTTTCTTGATGGTGTGTGGACGTTTTTCTATAAAGGCGGGGATGCGTCTGAGCCCTCCAACTACCGCCCGATCACTTTGACTGACACGGATTACCGCACTCTTGCACGTGTCCTGTGCCGGCGTTTACAACCGGTGTTTGGACGCGTCATCGACCCGGAACAAACTGCCTTTTTGTCAGAGCGCCGCATTGCCGATAACGTCATGCTGCTGCAGCTGACTCCTGGTTTGCTGAAAGCGGCAGGGCAGTCCCCGGGTGTGGCCGCCTTCTTGGATTTCTATAAAGCGTATGACACGGTGGACCGGTCTTTCCTTCTCGCCTGTTTAGAGCAGCTTGGACGTGCCAGTGAGCGGGCTGCGGGCGTAGTGCATGTTTGTCAGGCTTGTGGCGAGGGGATGGCGCACGGGGATCGCCGGCACTACTTCTGGGATTGCGTGGTGGCACGGGCGCTGCGTGAAGCTATCGGTATGGCTATGGGCGCGTTGCCCTGTGACTCTTTGGATGCCCTTGCCCGGTCGGAGTTGTGGCTGGTCCAGCCGCCGGTTGGGCTGTGTCAGCCGGTGTGGGATGTTGTGTGTCTTGCTGCGTTGTCGGCCATGGACTTGGGGCGGCAACGGGTGGTTATGGCTGGCCACGGTTTGCCTGTGTCCGCAACCCTCCCGTCAGCGCGTGTGTTAGCTATTGGTGTTGCTGTCATTACGGATTTCTGGGGGCGCCTGCAGGCCTTCTCTAGTTTGGGTGTCAGGCCTGGTGGGTGGGATGCGGTCCCCTCTGGCCACCCCTTCCTGGCGCGCGGGTCGGGTGGTGGCGTGGCGTTGGTTCCGCCGTGGGATGATGCGTCTCCGCCGCCGTCTCCATGAGGTTGGTGTTGTGCGTCTGTGGGAGTGTTTGGGCGTGCCCACCTGTTTCGCCGCCCTAGCTTGCGTCTGCTGGCGCTAGATTCCGCGTTTTCGTGTGGTCTGTCTGCTTGGCTGTTGCTCAGATTTGCGGTGCCTTATGAGCCGCGTGCTTTGTGATGCTGCTGTTTGGTGTGGCTTTGGCGGGCTGCGGCTTAGCTTCGACGCACCTACGCAGCTGTGAGTTGGGTTGGCAGCCAAGCGGGGGTTGCGGTTTGCTGCGTTCTTCGGAATGGTGGCTTCCCTCGTAGCCGTGATGGTGTTTACACTGTCCCCTTCTTGTAACCTCGCAATCATAACTTTGCACCCAGAAACCCTTTTCCAATCTTAAAAGCGGATTCGTGATTTTTGAAGCATGGGGTCTGTTTCGGAAGATTCCACCCGCCCCCCCCCCCCCCCGCGTGTCCAGGCCCCTGCTGGACACGCGGACCAGACGTAAGCAGGGGCCCGGCTACGGCCAGGTGGCTTGCATGCCAGCGCCGCGGCCCAGCTCGATTGGGTCCTCGCCTAGTCCGTATCCGTCCTTGTTCGGGGAGTACGGCGGTCGCACCTCGGCAGCCGAACGCCGGAGCTAAACGTGCCGAAGGGGCAGGCGAAACACACAAGGAGCCGCCGAGGAGCCCAACGGCCCCATTCTGGAGTTCAACTGTACAGGGGCTTCCCGCCACGAGGTCTCGAGTGCTGATACATAGCGTCAGGTACTACGTTGCTCACACGGATGTGCAGGTCCAAGAGCCGGGGCAGCGTTGGAAAAATGTATCGCAGCACGACGCCCCGCCCCCCACCCGCCCCCCGCTCTCCGTCCGACACGCGTTACGACGACAATTCGAGACTGAGGCTGATCGGACGCAAGCAATCGATTTTAAGTTACTGCCAGTCAGGTGATTCATAAAAGCTGCACAATCGGCGTGGTCGGGCGCGGTTTAGTGCACGAAGCATCACGAAAAGAGCCGACGCGTTCAAACATTTGCAAACGATCTCGCGTTTCTGGATTGTCGGGGGATAACCACTTGACTATTCGGTTGTAGGAGTGACATGAAAACCTGTTGGGCAAGGCGCAAACGGCGCACATCGATTGAGTGCGCACGGCGATTCAACCTGTAGCTTGTCGCTGCCAGCGCTCAGAAGTAGTCAGGGGCTACATTAACGGCATATGTGCGAGTGGCGCGAGCCCTGCGCGAATCCTGTGCGTGTCTTTGCCCATGGAAGGGGGGTCCCACGAGAATTGGGCCAGCCATGGGAGTCTTCCAGGAACCGGAGCGGGAAGGGTCGGCCGCGCACGGCCCGCAGTCCTGGCAGCTGCAAGAAGCGCAAAAGGCCCAGGTCTTGAGGTGTCGGTCCAGGAGGCAAAGGGCGCGCCGAGACGCTTGGCCCCTGGCCGGATATGACCCCGGGGCAGCCGGATGCATGGGTTGGCTTGCGTGCGTCTTGTAAGCTCGCATTCTTGCGTGCCCCTTCCCCCGAAGATGGAATAACAGCCCCCGGCCAACCCCCAATCATGAGGAGAAGGATGCATGGGTTCATGCATGAGGTGCGCCGTCGCGTACGGTATGCTGTCTGTCGGGCTGCACGCAGATGTTGCACTGGTGGTGCCCAACTCCAGACTGGATTGGGGATTCGCGGGCTGTCCTACACCCGCACTCGCAGCCTGCCTCTCCGTTGGCGACGCGGAGTGCTGGACGCCGGGCGAGGTGTGCCGCAAAGCCGACAATGCGCCTCCGATGTGCTTAGCGACGGCTATGACGGCGGCTGCCATCTGCGGTGTTTGGGCGGCCTGAAGCAGGTGCCATCAGGCATTTGGCTGTGCCGGCAATGCACGCGCGGCGCGGGGGGCCCCAGCCCTCAGGCGATGGCGGCCGTGCTCAGGCGGTGGCGCGGTCCGGAACTACCGGTAGACACGCCGGCGTTGGCGGCCTGGGTCGGACGCACGGCACGGAGGTGGAGCCGGCAAGCAACCCCCAATCCAGAGCGGGGTGCAGCAATCGTCACCCGTCGCGCCGTCGCGGCGCAGCGGCCGCGTGGCTGCTGCCGCGTGCGTGCTGGCGCCAAAGCCGCTTGAGGCGCGCCTGCCCCCGCTCCCGCCGTCCCGCGCCAGCAGCGAAGTCCGGCCGGGCCGTGGCCGTGGCCGTGGCCGTGGCCGTGGGCCGTGGCCGTGGCCGTGGCCGTGGCCGTGGCCGTGCCGTGGGCCGTGGCCGTGGCCGTGGCCGTGGCCGTGGCCGTGCCGTGCCGTGGCCGTGGCCGTGGCCGTGCCGGGCCGTGGTGCCGTGGCCGTGGCCGTGGCCGGCCGTGGCCCGTGGCCTGGCCGTGGCCGTGGCCGTGGCCGTGGCCGTGGCCGTGGCCGTGGCCGTGGCCGTGGCCGTGGCCGTGGCCGTGGCCGTGGCCGTGGCCGTGGCCGGGGCCGTGGCCGTGGCCGTGGCCGTGGCCGTGGCCGTGGCCGTGGCCGTGCCGTGGCCGTGGCCGTGGCCGGGCGTGGCCGTGGCCGTGGCCGTGGCCGTGGCCTGCCGTGGCCGTGGCCCGTGGCCGTGGCCGTGGCCGTGGCCGTGGCCGTGGCCGTGGCCGTGGCCGTGGCCGTGGCCGTGGCCGTGGCCGTGGCCGTGGCCGTGGCCGTGGCCGTGGCCGTGGCCGTGGCCGTGGCCGTGGCCGTGGCCGTGGCCGTGGCCGTGGCCGTGGCCGTGGCCGTGGCCGTGGCCGTGGCCGTGGCCGTGGCCGTGGCCGTGGCCGTGGCCGTGGCCGTGGCCGTGGCCGTGGCCGTGGCCGTGGCCGTGGCCGTGGCCGTGGCCGTGGCCGTGGCCGTGGCCGTGGCCGTGGCCGTGGCCGTGGCGCTTACACTTGCCGCAGGCGCCGCTGCCGGCGGCAGCGCTGGTGCGTCCGGCGCCACCGCCCTTGTCACCGCTTCCACCGCCGCGACCGACCGTTTCCGGCGCCGCCGCTGCCTCCTGGCACTGCTGATTCGCCATGCTAGTGGATACGCGCTCGGCTTTGGGGCGGCTTAGCCAGGAGGCCGACGGCCTCGCCGCTTTGTGCCACGCTACGAGGATTTGTGGCATGCTGCTCCCCCCCCCCCCCGCCCGTGTCATCCCTCCGTCGCCGGGGCCCCGGCCGCCAAGCGCGCGGACACCTACGCCCCCGGGGCTCTGGCGTGCGGTCGGGTTTCCTTGTGCTGCCGGCTAGATAGACGGGAAGCCGCTGCACGCACGTGCCGCCCGGGACCGTTACCGCTGGCCACGATCTCGCAGCGTGTGTACGGGGCTTAGGGTAGGCGCAGGCGGACGGGCTGCCGGTCCAACTGCCCGATTACACTGTGAATTCCGGTACTGGGTGGCAGGTGGGCCTGCCGCTGGCCCTACCTACCGTACCTGCGCGCAAAGCATGTGGCAGAGATTGCGGGTGCTGGGTTGCGCTGGGCGAAGCGGGTGAGGCGCTAATGCGTCTTGGCCCTTCCCTCAACGAGCGCGCAGCCGCCATGGGGGCGCGTGGTGCGGTTGTGGGCCCGGGCGCGTGTGACCCGTGGGCTGTCCCGGGTTTGCAAGTCGACCGAGATATGGCGATCTCGCTCACGCCCCCACCGCGCCACCGTAGCGCCCGCCCCCCCATAGCGAAGCCTGATCCTCATTCGGGCACCTGGATGCGATTGAGCTGGGGTAGATCCATAGAGTAGCGCTCTTGCAGGAGCAACGCAACCCCAAAGACAGAGGCGGCAGTTAGCAGTTCAACAGTCAAGTCTGTGCCAGGGGTGCTACGTACATTGATTATCCCCCGAACTGAACGGCGGCCAACCATGAGTCTACCGTATGGGTCTACCGTATGCCGCAGCGGCGCAGCCTGAGACAATGCTGCACTGGTGCTGGCGAGACGCGCTGTCGCGTTGTCTGTAGCGCTTGTCGGCGTGTGCACTCCTCGCCAGCCGCTCCAGGTCGTCAGCCGGCCAGGCCCCGCCACACAGACACCAACGCCACTCGATGCTCGTGCTACTCATGTGGATGAGTTAGGCGTGCAGTGAGCAGCATTCACACCTGCAACTCAGTCTGCAGATTTCAGACCAGCCAGGGGCCAACGTCGTGTCCTGGGATTCTGGGAAAGTGGTGGAGGAGGAGGGGAAAGCCAGTCCTCGTAGCTTCCATCTACGCTGTAGAAATTTGCCCCAAATCCGCCGAACATGGGAAATGTTTTGGGGCTTGGGGCCCTGCATCTACGGAGCGTAGACGGTTTGGGCGGATTTGGCGGCATTTCAGACAGGGAGCGCTGATGGTTTGGGATTTTTTTAGCTTTTCCAGGCGTAGATGGCGCGGGAGGGGTCATCTACGCTGTGTAGACGCCGGGGGCCTAAAGCCATCTATACGATACGGGCACTGGGTCGACTGGGCTGACTGCAGCACGACTCACAAATTCGCTGGCAGGCAACTGTATTGATGGAAGGCGGGCAGGCGCATGGGTGAAGGCAAGGCACGTGCAAGTGCGAGAACGTCACAAGACGCACAACCGGGTCACAACCTCAGCATGTGCATGTAGGGCGCCAGATTCGTGCCGTAGTCCTAGTCTCCTAGAGCCCAAGGCCCGACGCTAGAAAAAGGTCCCCCTTACGTGGTCCCGAACTCCCGAAGGCATCCTGTGATCCTGGGTTCCAGCTTCGCACGGCTGACTACGCCTGCGGTCGTGCCGGTGCAATCGTGTTGGTACACTGACGACGACCCTAAATGCGGAGCCGATTCTCCAGAGCGTGAATTTGCGTGTAGGTTTAATATGTGCAGATTTAGCACATTGCGCTCTTTCTAAATATGCGTTTACATCCGGTCGCGTTCTGACACGCCCTGGCTCCCCCCCGTCCGGTACACCGAGCCCCGAGCTCCCACCCCGCGTAACCCCGCGGCGCGCTCAGAACGTACTTCCCCGAAACCCCGCGGCGCGGTAGGAGCGGTTTATACCAACAAGCAGCGTTCTGTGCTCCCTTCAATTTTTGTTGATAAATCTACTGCGTTCCTAGTGGTCGCCTCCCCTGCGGACACTTGTCAACTTCTCGTGCAAGCCCTGGCGGACACCAGTCCTCGCGACCGCGCAGTGTTTGGCGACTTCCCCCAAACCATTTGAAACCTACAGCAACTGTCTACAGCAGTAGTTGTCTTGACCGGATCTCGCGCCCGTTTTGTGGGTCACCACGCCCACCACACGCGCAGCCGTTCAGGCCCTGCACCAAACCCACACCTGCAAAACGACACACGGTCGTTCCCTGCCGCGCACGCGTACTTCTCAAGCACGGCAGGCTCCCCGTCTGCCAAGTCGGCAAACGTGAAGGGGCCTTCCGGAGGATCAGTCACTGCTATCTCCTTTCGAGATTGCTCGAGGCTTCTGACTTTGCCGGGGCGCCGGAGCACCAGCTGGGGCGCGATGGCGCGAACTTCTGCGAGCTTGTCCTCCAGCGACAACTTTGGGGCTCCAGTTGTATCTCCCTTAACCATGTATACTCCACAACCTAAGATAGTCAGCCCGAGAAGCACAGAGAGCACGAGCGCAGCGAGCCATGTTGTCCATTCTAGCGTTTCTCTGCGATACCAGCCTGCAGAAGGTGCCATGTTGCGTAACGCTTTATGTATTTAGTTATGTGGCCAACTGGGCGTATTTAGGAGGGGGAAGTACGTTCTGAGCGCGCCGCGGGGTTACGCGGGGTGGGAGCTCGGGGCTCGGTGTACCGGACGGGGGGGAGCCAGGGCGTGTCAGAACGCGACCGGATGTAAACGCATATTTAGAAAGAGCGCAATGTGCTAAATCTGCACATATTAAACCTACACGCAAATTCACGCTCTGGAGAATCGGCTCCGCATTTAGGGTCGTCGGTACACTGACTGGCAGATTCCATTACTCTGGATATTAGTCCGGCCAGGCATGACAACACTGATTGTGGTGGTCACAACCACCGTGAGCACCCGCGAGGACCGCCGCTTGAGGGCCATCTCACTCACAATGTTCTGAGACACGTCAATAGAAGACCGCGCGACCCGTGTTGGTGCATGGTATTGTGTTAACAGCATCTGTGCAAATTTGCCAGAGGTCTTTTGAGTTGAGGGTGTGCTCGATCCTCGGCTTGCTTGTGCCCGTGCGCTGTCATATTTCTATGACTGACGTTGGGCGCGATTTGTATCATATTACTCGACTGAGTTTGCTCAGTGTCAGGCAGTTTCAGAACGCGACAATTTTGGCGGGTCTTAGGTTAACATCACACAATCTGCCGAACTGTGGGAGTCCGGGAGTCTCCATCATAATTCGATATCCCATTTCATGACGTGGCGAGTCTGCCTAGTCTGCCCAACTGCCAGGTCCGCGACCAACCGTCCGGAGCGTCAAGGGACTTGCTAGAGGCTGCACCGGTGTGTCCCCACGGTGTGGCCCCCGGGTGGCTGCGGCCTCCTCTTGGCCGTTGCAGGGGGCGGCTGCAGGCCTCGGTGCTGCAATCCTGTATCGCTTATTCGCCGGGAGTGTCGTGCCCTGCACCTCCATGCACGGTGCCATGTGGTGTGTGCCCAGCTGCTGACAAGCTACAACGACAGCAACACATCGGGAGTTGGGCACGAAAACCTAGGTGTCCCGAATCAGCCCACGCCAGGCCCTGTTTGAGCCAGCGATATGTGCGTCAACGCGTCATCAACATGTCTTGCGCTCTATGCGCTGGCAGACCCCTGCATGCCCACAGGTGAAGGGTGGGCAGAGCGTTTGTTTGCCCTGCACGCCGTCCAGCGCCGACCCTGCTAGCCTGGAGCTCGCGACGGCGTCTTGCATTCGCATTCACTCGCACACACAACGCTAATCAGGGTTCGAAAACATGGGGTAGGTTCCCAGCACTCCTAAAACTGCGGCAACTAACTTCCCGAATGCAGCAGCCTTGCTCCAGTTACTCCGTTACTCCACACTTATGTTCATGTTCTTTCCGACGTCCCCACGCCCGATTCCTGCAATCGACTTGACAAGGCACGGCTGCAACTCATGTGGCACATGCAGCTCTGCATTCCTACCGAACAAAACAACACAGTTGCATAATAACTAGCAAGCACTTCAATCACTTGGGGCGCTTGCATGACACGGTTTGCACGCGTTCCTCCGTCGCACACCCTGTATCAACCAGAACTAATGCAGTTCACATATTGACGCCAACCCCGCGTAAGCTTATGCAAGCATGCAAGCGACCAAGCCCTGCGCACTGGTTCATCTGCCTGACTCGTCCCGGGGCAAAAACATACAGCACAACGCCCTCTATCTGCCGCACTACCTGGCACAATCAAATGCGGGTTTTTCCATGCATGGCAGCCCAGTGCCCCGTTCGCTCAACATGACAGTCCCCATGCTCCTGTAGGCCTGCCGATAGCTGGCATGGCGTCATATTGCCACACCGCGCCACTGGCGCGGGTGCAGCCATCGCGTTACCTATCCACAGACGGCACAATCACAATTCTGTGCTACCAGATGGTGCAATCATGAGTATGATGTTATAACTCTCCATTCCAATTGCGGTTACACATTTCAGGGCACTGTCGCTCGCGTACACCGCGGCTGAGGCAATGCCCCAACCTACCCAACCCTCCCGGCCCTGAGCCCAGAAGGCCACCCCGGCCCGCGTCAAGCACGCTGTTGCTGACTCTGCTCATGCGCCAGCTTCAGGATGATGCTGCGCAGCACCTCAGTGCCGTGCACCTCAGTGCCGTGCGCCCCCCTGTCCTGGAGCCGCTGTTGCTGGTGCTGCTCCCGCTGTTCCTGTTGCCGCAGCCTTGTCAACTGCGCCGCCGAAGCGAACCGGTCCTCATCCTGCGTGCCCACAGCCGCAGCCGCCGCGTCAGCGATTGCGTAGTCATCTTCATACGCCTGCAGCTGCTGCTGCTGCAGCAGCTGCCGGTAAGGCTGCTGCTGCACTGCCTGCTGCGGGGCCTGTTGGCGGTGTGGGTGGTAGCGCTGCCCCTGCGGGTGGTCCCGCTTGTGTTGCTGCTCGTAGGCGCCATGGCCAAGCGGGAGGGCGGGGTCCACGAGCGTGGCGCGCGAGTGCCGGTACGGCAACGGGGCCTCGGCAGCAGCAGGGCCTGCGGCTACTGCGGCGGCGCCAGGGCCGTAGCTAGGGTAGCCGCCATCCAATGACGCCCGGTCGCCATAGACGGGCGCAGCTGCCACGCTCGCTTGGCGGGAGGCCTGCAGCAGGTCATGGCGTTCCGGCAGCTGGTGCTGCGGGTGCTGCAGCTGGCGGCCGGTGGACGCCGGCTGCAGCAGGCGCTCCTGGTGCCGCCAGGCCTCGGGCGCCGGCTCGGGCAGTAGCCGGGCGGCCGGGTCCCATGACTGCTGCTGCGGAAGGGGGCATGCCGAGGAGGGGTGCGGTGGCGCCTGAGACGGCGACGGGCGGCGGGCGTACCCCTGAGGCTGCTGCTGCGCCACCCGCAACGGCTGTGGTACCGATGGCGCCCGCCCGTGGTAGTGGCCGTCCTGGTAGCCACCATAGGCACGGCTCTCGTACCCTGCCGCAACATTGCCCGGGGCACTGGTGCGGTGGCCGCCAAAACTGTCATCAACGGCGCTGAAATTGTGTCTGGCGGGGCGCGCGGGCATGGGGCCGTCATCCATGGTGATGTCAATGATTTCCGGCTGCTGCTGCTGCCGGTGCCATGATTCCGAGTGGCGGAGCGGCCGCTGGGCCTGCGGCTGGTGGTGCAGCGGTTGCTGCTGCAGCTGCGCGGGGTGCGCCGCATCGCCCATTGCGCCGGCTGACGAAGACCGCATGTAGAAGTGCTGCGGGTGTTCAGCGGGCAGGTCGCGCCGGTGGCCGCCGTAGCTGTCGTGGCCCCATGGCTGCTGCTCCTGCTCCTGCCGTGGGTTCCGCTGCTGCTGCTGCTGCAGATAAGCACGGTCATCAGCAGAAGCCGCATGCATGCTTCCATGCACGCCGCGCCCGAGAGCTATGACAGGCGGGGAGCTCCTCTGCGGCGCAGCTGTTGCCGCGGGCGCCGATGCACGCCCCGGCAGCTGGGCCGCCAGTAGTGCCGGCGGTGGGCTCCTCTCGCCCAGCAGAGCATGCGTGTCGCTGCGGTAGGGCTGCTGGGGCTGTTGCGCCAAGGATGGCGATGGCCAGTTGATGACAACTGGGCCCAGCTGCTGCGACGTCCGCGTGTGTTGCCGCAGCGCGTGGTGCTGCTGGAGTGGCTGCCGGTCGTCAGAGTGCTGACGTCGCAGCGGCATCGGCTCGGTAGAGGGGCTGCTTGTGCTCGGATGCTGCTGCTGGTGAGAGGAGTAGCCACGGTACAGCAGCTCTTGCAGGTGAGGCGGCGCGGCTGCGGCCGCAGCCGGCGGCGCAACAGGCGGCGCAGTTGTTGCAGCTGCGGCGACCGGCAGGGGCCCACTGGAGTAGGCGCCAAGCAGCCCGCCGCCTGACCTTGCGAGCAACAGCCCAGCCATGCCGCTGCTGGTGTCAGAGCCGGCCGAAGCGGCGCCGTCCGTGCTGTTGGTGCGTGTGCTTCGACCGCTGCCGCAGTCAGGTGCTGCCGCCGTGGCGGCGCCGACGTCGCCGGCGCTGCCCTCGAGCATCTGCGTGTCCTCCGGCTGCTGCTGCTGTCGGCACTGCGGCTGCTGCGCCCCTACCAGCGGCACGCGGAGAAGCTGCAGCGGTAGCTGGGGCTGCAGGCCCTCCAGCCGCTGCAGCGGCGCCACCCGCGCCGCGGTAACGAGCATGTCGGCGACTTCGGGCGGCGACGGCGAGCGGCCGCGGGGGTCCACAGACCCCGGCATCAGCCGGATCTGCATGGGGCGGCTGCGCGCCTTCGCCGCCGGCTTGTCATCCAAGGGAAGCAGCAGCGCGCCGCCCGCGCCATCCGCTGCATGGTCACACGCGCATGGTGAGGGCACACACGCCAGGCTCAGGGTCAGAACAGGGTGAAAGTCGCCTTGCGCCACACAGCGCACGCCCCTCCCAAACCACACGCACATGCGCACACTGCTGCCACCGCCACCGGGTGTCCACCGCCACGGTATCATCGCACAGCACCCGCAACGCACCCAGGAGATGATGCGGGTCCGACGAGGACTGCAGGTCCTGGCCGGACAGCCCGCCGGTGGCCAGCCCGGCGGCCTTGAGCGCGCGGCGCACGCGGCGCGACAGGCGCGGCGGCTCCAGCGCCCCATCGTTCATGTCCCGCATGGCCTGGTCGTACGCCGCAGCGCGGGCCGCGGGGTTGTCCCTGTGAAAACACAAGGCCATGCAAGTCACGGCAAGGCATGGCGTGGCCGCGCGGACTTGCAGGCGCCGTGTGTGTACGTGCAGGGGAGCGGTGCTGGCGTGCGGGGCGCCGCCGTTTCCCCTTGCTGAACTGGTTTCGTGCTGGCACGGGGTCCGTCCCTGAAAACGTTTCGTGCTGTTGCATGCGATGGATGCGCCAGCCCCGCTCCCTCGGCCCAAGCAAGGTAAAGATCATAGCCGTGAATGTCCGGAGCCCACTCACCAGTTGTCGGCGAGGTGACGCAGGTAGGTGTACAGGAAGGAGTTGCGGCGGCACACCTTGGCACGCAGCGTGGAGTGCCACCTAAGCGTGTCGAGGTGGGCGAGAGAGCGGGTTTTAGATATATGCCTGATGCCATCGAGTGGAGTCACTCGTTCTGCTGAAGGACTGCGCAAAACTTCCAGGCAGCGGACGTGCTAGCCAGGCTCCCGTGAGCCCCGCAACGGCATCCCCAACCGCACGCCCAGCGCACGCCACCAATCCTAGGTTCCATATGCCCCTGCCCTTACATGTTCTTGCTGTATTTTGTGACGGGTCAGGGATGTCAAGTCCACACATGTAGGTGTTCACACAGGAGTTGGCACAGGCGGCATATATTCGGCAGGTCAGGGTACAGCATGAATGATAGGATAGATCGGCGGGGTTTAGAGATCAAGGGTGCACTGACGACCGAAAGCGCCAGGCCCGTACATATTCGCTGAGTCGATACCAGTTGCTGCATCGTGTAGCCCTCATCACCCCCGCTCCAGGACCGTGACTTCCTTTTCTCACGCCTTACGCCCGCACAGGCCCGCAGCTGCACCGGTGGGCACCAGTCATGACGGGCCCCCATGCATGACGGGCAGTGTGCCCCACCCCGCCCACCCCCTGTGATTCATGGCTAACAAACGTGTACACGTGCAAGCTCTGCGGACCAAAACAAATGGCCAGCCCGGGGACCGCCCAGAGGCCGGTCCGTTCCCAGCAAACCCCAGCGCACAACCCTCCGGTCATCACACGGCGAGCGCCCTGTGGCGCTCTGCAAACCCAGTGGTTTCGCCCAATTAGCAATTGCACGTCGAGCGCTAGGTTATGTCCAGTACTTGAAAGCACGCCTGACGCTATCAGGAGCACGCCGAGCTCCTAGACTTACACATCATTCGGCGAGCGCCCCGGCAGCCGCTTGGCGATTTGCGCCCAGCGGTTGCCACATTGCGAATGGATGTGCGCGAACAGGTGCTCCTCGCTGGGGCTCCAGCTGAGCAATTTGGTTTGCCTTATCGCGAGCGAGCCAGCGGCCGCAGGCGAGGAAGGCGAGGACTGCATAATGGCCTGCTATGAAATGGGAGGCTGGAGCGACTAGTTTGACGAAGGCATCGTGTGGTTTCCGCGCGTAAAACCTTTGCGGCGTTGTAATGTCTTCGCGAACACGGTCACGAATACCGACAGAGGACCCTGTTTGTATAGCTTGCGGCCAAAGAAGCGGTCGTGAAGCCTACAGGCACGGCGTTGGCTACTGCGAGTTCGCCGGGGCCCTCCACCCATCGATCGTGCCCTCGCGACAACGACAGTGGTTCGGGGAACGGAGCGCAACGGAGCAGAACCTGCAGCTGGCGACCAACTCTTTCTATGTCGCTAAAAGAGCGCTCCGCAGCAATCAAGTCTGAACTCCACAGCAGCTGAGTTACCTTGTGTCGGCAGTTGAAGTTAGGGTCAGAAGATGGCATATCTAATCAAAGCCAACTGAATACAAATCAGAAGTATATACATTCAGACAAAATCCGCCTCCGTTGCGACACTTGCGAATTTCAACAGTGCAAACTTAAGTCACCGATGTTTACATCTATAAATAGCCCCTACAAAATGAAACATTACTGACATTGGTTTGCTGTCAACCCTGCGTGTGTACTGCGGTGTGACCGACCTGGCGGATCGGGGCGCCAAATTTCAGCTATTTCAGCCGCTCTAACTCTGCGACCTTCACATTATCCACACTCCTCGAACACCAGTCCGCTCCCACGCCACACACATAGGCCGCCACACGAGAAAGCAGCCCTCGCGCGCAGAGATGCGACTCTCCGTTGCGCTCTTGGCGCTTGCAGGAGCGCTTCTCTTGAGCAGTCAAGGTATTCTATTGCAAGGCAGTGCTTGGGTCTTGTCATAGTGCTGCATTACCTCAATCTGTTTCGGGGGACGAAACACCGGTCGAAATTATGGGTCCAACGCGCCATTACTTCTCGTGACGCAGGCGGAGCACTCGCACAGACGCCCGGGCAAGATAAGAAGGCGATTGAAGGTGAGCACGAACAGACACCATGTCGTTACGGGAGGCGTCCTGCAACTGAGCCAAAACGTGTCGCCGGCTGTCGCATTGATGGAGCGTGTCGTTCCCGAGCGTGGGGTTTGCCAAAGGGTTGCAAGCTCATGTCGTGGTGGCAGGCCTGTGCCTGTCTTCTGTCAGTTGGGCAACTCGTTTGTACGGCCTAATCCCCCTTCGTTTCCCCTTCGTTTCCGTCGACCGTGCACATCACGACCGTGACCTTTCCCCGTCCACGTGTGTTTCACTCGTGCCAGGCGAGCTTGTCTACATCGACTACCACGATGGTGAGTTTTGTGCGCCAGGACCGCATGTGTGAACGAAGAACGGCGCTGCTATATACCCGTACTACGTTGCAAATGGCTGTCATCCTGGGGTTGTCCTGGGTGGTTGGAAACCGGCACGCCGCTCAATCTTCGACACGGCGCGCCAGCAGAGCTCAGACAGTGCCGAGTACGGCTTTCTGAAGGCCTTCGCAGAGCCATGCCGGCAGCAGCTAAGCAAACTTGGCGACCCACCCGTCGACCCCACGGCCTGACCGCTGAGTGTGTCCATCCCTTTTGCGGCGCAGGCACGGGTGACTACGCGGTGACGGACACCAACAACGGCAAGGGCAAGTTCGAGTCCCTGGGCAAGGGCAAGAAGCCGCCGAAGAAGGATAAGGACAACAAGGACATCAAGATTGGTGACTACGTGACCATTGTGAGCCATCAGGGCCGGAGCTGACAACCTTGCAGTGCGGAGGGTGACAGGAGTGGCAAGCTGAGAAGCAATGTCGCATAACGAACATGCTCCCACGCGCCTAAGCCGGTTTCACCTATGACCTGCAGGGCTGCACGGTCGACGCCACGACCGGCCAGTGCTCGGCCATCTCCAGCACGGATGTTTCTGTTGTCAAGGCTTCCTACATCCCCCCGGCCGTGAATGTCTACCCCAAGGTCCTGATTCTGCTGGTGGATGCCCCCGCCTGCGGCTCCGGCCTTCCCTCCAGCGCCAGCGTCAGCTCCATCAGCCAACTGTACTTCGGCCCTAACCTGGACGGCAAGGCCGGCTGGGCGTTCAGGGCCGAGAACTGCTCGTACGGCGAGGTGCAGATTGACGTGCCCAACTCCAAAGTCATGACCGTCACCCCCGCTTGCACCTGGTGAGGCCCGTGCGGCGGTGATGAAAAGACACGTTAGGACATAAGGACCAGCGAGGTAGGAAGGTGTGCGCTAGCCACCTGTGCAGGCTGTCGCTGACATGAGACAACCCACCCTTCTGCCTGCGCGCAGGCCGACCACGTCGTGTGACGCGTGGGCGATGGCCAACGCTGCCAATGCGGCCGCAAACACAGCCCTGGGCGCTACAGTGTATAACACCTTCACCCACTTCCACACGCTCATGGCCGTGCCGTCAGCCTGCAGCTGGGCCGGCCTTGCCACGCTGGGCGGCGGCCAGAGCGGTGGCCAGGTGTGGCTGAACCTCAACACCTTCACTCAGACGTTCTCCTCGTGGGGCCAGGTGCCGCTACAGGAGGTGAGCGCGTGCAAGGCTGCCGTGTTCGAAGTGCGCGAGCAGGCGGGGGCATACAGAATCAAGAGTGGCCGTAATGGTGTAGCGCCGAGGCATATGCGTCGTGAATCAGGCTGACAACCCGGTGCCACCCATGCTCAATACGACTCCGCGTCACCACAAGCCCTCGATGCTTTACCGTGTGTGCTGTCGTGCGTCTGCGTGGCCCATGTTCTTCTCAAGCCCTTGATTGGACTTTCCCTTCCTGTCGCGTGCAGATGATTCACAATTTCGTGTTGTACCACGGCTACTCCAGCGGCATTGAGTACCAGGACAAGACGTCCTTCATGGGCACCGGCACCGCCTGCCCCTCCACGCCCGAGATGGTGAGAGTGAGGGAGTGGATCGCAGGGCGCATGAGAGCCGTTTGATGTCCTGGTGTGGCCTTTGGATGGTCCACACTCGTTTTGTTTTTGGCCCTTTGTTACACCTGAACCGCGTCTGAATATTACATACGGGGCCTTCTCGGATGGCGTTGCTGACTGTCTTGCTGCGGTCCAGAACTGGCTGGGCTGGGCGTCGCCCGTGCAAGGCGGCGAGGGCCTGGACTCGGTGGCTCTGGCACCGGGTGCCGCCTTGGGACCCTACACCATCCCCGCCACCTGGGCCACCGGCCTGGGCAACTTTGTGCGTGTCAAGACCGACTGGGCCAGCTGGTACACCAACGCCAACTACGGCATGAACCTGTACTTCGAGCTGCGCCAGGCTGTGAACGGGGATGCCAATCTGGACCCCCTGTATGCTGGCAAGGTGAGAGGGCTGGCTGGCCCGCGGTGGGGTTCGTGTTCTGGCAATGCTCGGGGGATGCTGTTTGGGTGCTGGGCAAGTGTCACAGTATTCTGATGCCAGCGCTGCTGTTGCGCACACCTGCCCGCAGGTTGTGGTGCACGAGATTCTGTCCTACATGGACAACGACATCCCTACCTACCGCAGCAGCGACCCCCGCTCCAACTACATGACCTCGGTGCTGCCCAACACCCGCACCGTGCTCAGCTCCCCCTCCCTGGGCGTGGCTTATAACCTGGTGCTCTACGCCGGCGCCCTGTCCGGCTCTCGCAGCGAGTTTGTGCCCCTGTATCTGTGCCGCTTCGTCACCGCTGATACCGAGGTGGGTGCACGGGACTTTTGGGCCGCGCGGTTTGTGCGCGTGCTCACACTTTTCGCCGGTTGGTCTATAGCTTGTAATCAGTAGCGCCATCCTAAGCACCTAACGCGGCTTCCTTCTCACACCCGCTTGCAGTGCCCTTCGCTCACGACCGCGCTGTCCAACACGCCCAAGTCGCCTCCGCCTCCTCCCTCGCCGCCCGCCCCTCCTCCGTCCCCGTCGCCGCCGCCGTCGCCTCCCCCTCCCCCTCCTCCCCCTGCCCCTCCGCCAAGCCCGCCCCCGTCCCCTCCGCCGCCGAGCCCGCCTCCCTCGCCGGCCCCTCCCCCGCCATCACCCTCGCCTCCCCCCAAGGGCTCTAAGCCCAAGCCGGGAGAGCGCGCCCCTCCTATGCCGCCCATGCCCGCCGAGCTTGAGACCTCTCCTCCTCCTCGCAGTAAGTGTTCAGCTGCGCTGCACGCAGCTACGGGGCTATGATTGGGTCTGGGGCTGTTTCCTCTTCATGATGGCCTGCGCTACTGTGATCACTACCGGTCATTTTTCTGCGGTTCTGACAAGTGTGTTTTCTGCCTTGCAGCCCGCAGCCCACCCCCGCGGCGCAACCCCCCGCCTCGCCGCATGCCCCCTCGTCACCGCAATGGCAAGCGTGGCATGCACGTGTAAGCCGTACGTCATGCAAGGGTGGACCGCATATTTTCGCATTCTAGCTCGAAATGGGATGAATCATTGTGGGAGAATGTACGCGGCCTTGGCGCCAGCAATGGCGACCACGAATTGTGTGGCCGTGGGTCGAAGCACCGCACTCGAGCTTGCCTCCGGGGCGAAGCTGCCGCACAGCGTGCCTCGTCTGCGCGAGTATGACCGATCTTGCATCTGGATGCGTCAACTAATGCACCTCAGACATGGTACTGTGTGTGCATATGGAAAGGATAAGGCAGGCAGGTAGATGTAACAGCAGGAATCCGTTTGTGAGAGTTCTAGGCCGGATTAAGTAAGTTTGTTCACGTGAGGGACGTGGCATGTTGGCAGGTGGCATGCCGCGTGGTGTTGTTTTCTGTGTGTGTACGGTCCTTGCGCGCCACATTCATTGTTTCACAACCTGGGCCACGACATATTCGCATCCCATTCCTGTCCACCACCTCCCTAATAGCTGCAGCCAGTATGCTCTTGATTCTCTGGATTTATGTCGCGCATAGTGCTTGGATCATGCGTGGCACATGCGACATTCCGTGCGATGGGCCGTCACCGAAACATCTGAGCCCTGTGGGGGCTAAAAAGGTGTTCGTGGTCGGCCTTCATAAAGATGCAAGCAGTTTGCTGATCCTGCTGTTGCCCGGCGCCTGTCCACTGGCGGCAGTACAAGTATTCGTCAGGACGGGTTACCACCAAGCACTGATGGCGGGGGCAACGCTTGTGAATGATCAGTTTACCGCTTTCAGGTTGGAGAACCCATGCTGCAGCTGTCCCCCGGCGCCTGGCCTACGCCACAAGGCTAGCCGTAAAGATGCTGTGCGCACAGGTAGCAACTGTTGAACACCTGAGCCCCTGGAGCCCCCCCCCCCCCCCCACGTGTTGCATTATTTAGGTTTTCGGGCAAGACGGCCCCCGTGCAGAAGGGGTCGATGAACCTGGATCAACGCTCATCCCCCCCCCACACACACACACACACACATTGGGGGCCCAAATCATTGCAGCGGGTGTGTGCAGTGGCTTTGTGTGCCACACAGCCAGTGGTCCTTGGCACGTCGTGGGACCGTTGGGGCCACGGAAGTCGATGGCTTATTATCACCACGGAGTGTTGCAGCACTTGAGCGATCGTGGGGGGGTGGGGTGGGGAGGGGGGGCCGGGAGGGGACCGAGTGGGAGGCCGACGCACCAGTCTGTCCGGTTAGGACGAGGCCAGCGTGGCATCAAATTGAAGCAAGGTTATATGTCATAGACAATGTTTACGCAGGCCATCCACCACATGGTGGTTTTCGTGCGCCGTTGCACTCCGAGTTTATAGCGAGTGGACGCCCAAACCATATGCTTACAACGGGAGAAAGACAATGTGTGCATTATAAAATTCAATCTTTGCGCTGCTCCGCCCCGAAAAGTACGGCGCGGGTGGAAGACTGAGCGTGGGGTTGATAGTCTTCCCCAGCGAAGCATTGTTTTTACATATTGGCCTTCTTGTAAGGTAGCTGCCTTGTGAGGCCGCCTCCCACGATGGTTGGACGTTCTCTAGCATACGTCGCGCTCGCGACGTTGCTGCTCCTGTGTGCTCAAGGTAGCGCATCGAGTTGGTGGCGAAGCTACCACGTCTAAAACTGGTGCTGACACCAGCGAAGACTTGAGCTGTAACTCGGCTCGCTGACATTGCTGAAACTCGCGGCCGCGCTGCAGGAGCACTCGCGCAGGCCCCCGGGCAGGACAAGAAGGCGCTTGAAGGTGAGCGCGAGGAAGCTTCCAGGCTTTCCAGGGACTTCCGCGATAGGGTGGACGAGGGTGTAGCCGTGGGGAGTGGCTTGCCTGCGGCTGGTGCAGGGAGGCGTGGGTGGCGTGAGACACCAGCCGACGGGGCCTACTCCGCTTGGGCTGCCACGGGTGAAGTGTTGCTAGGCCTATCTTTGCTGTCGGGCCCGAAGCGCAAAACAGGGAGGGTCCTGTCGGCATTGGGGTAGTAAGCGCTAATGCGCGGGTATGCGCGACCCGTGAGCATGCGCTGTGCGTGTCGGGCCTCCATCACTTCATTCGCGACATGGCTTGGACCCCCTGGACCCCGGCCGCGCCTTCCTTGACCTGCTGAACCCGTGCTGATCCGCCCAACCCGTGCCCGTGCAGGCGAGCTTGTCTACATCGATTACCACGATGGTGAGCCGGGGCTGCGTCGTGCCGCATGTAGTGACGTAGGGAGCGGCCGCCGGTTCGGGGGAATCTAGGGAATCACGGCTGTCTTTTGCGGCAGGGCCCATCTGCGCACTTCATTTGTACTTCGTGCTGCACGCCTCCGCCCAAACCAGCGGGCCGATTTCGTGCTGTGCGTGGGCCCCGTGTGCGCGTCCCTGATGCTAGCATCGCTCGCTTCGTCTGACCAACCCCTTCCACTCGTGCGCCATTCCTTTTGCGGCACAGGCACGGGCGACTACGCGGTGACGGACACCAACAACGGCAAGGGCAAGTTCGAGTCCCTGGGCAAGGGCAAGAAGCCGCCGAAGAAGGACAAGGACAACAAGGACATCAAGATTGGAGACTACGTGACCATTGTGAGCGTCGGGGCCGGGGCTGACAACCTCGCAGTGCGGAGGGTGGATCTCCCAGATAGAGTCTCGTACAATGTGGCGATGTCGCATAACGAACATGCTCCCACGCGCCTAAGCCGATTTCACCTATGACCTGCAGGGCTGCACGGTTGACGCCACGACCGGCCAGTGCTCGGCCATCTCCAGCACGGATGTGGCGGTCGTCAAGGCCTCCTACATCCCCCCCGCCACAAATGTTTTCCCCAAGGTCCTGATTCTGCTGGTGAATGCCCCCGCCTGCGGCTCCGGCCTTCCCTCCAGCGCCAGCGTCAGCTCCATCAGCCAACTGTACTTCGGCCCTAACCTGGACGGCAAGGCCGGCTGGGCGTTCAGGGCCGAGAACTGCTCGTACGGCGAGGTGCAGATTGACGTGCCCAACTCCAAAGTCATGACCGTCACCCCCGCTTGCACCTGGTGAGGCCCGTGCGGCGGTGATGAAAACGGCACAAGGAATAGCGAGCGATGTGTTCACCTGGGAGGGTGTGTGCCACCTGTGCAGGCTGTCGCTGACATGAGACAACCCGCTCTTCTGCCTACGCGCAGGCCGACCACGTCGTGCGACGCGTGGGCGATCGCCAATGCTGCCAATGCGGCCGCAAAGGCATCCCTGGGTGATGCCGCGTTCAATGCCTATACCCACTTCCACACGCTCATGGCTATGCCGTCGGCCTGCAGCTGGGCCGGCCTTGCCACGCTGGGCGGCGGCCAGAGCGGTGGCCAGGTGTGGCTGAACCTCAACACCTTCACTCAGACGTTCTCCTCGTGGGGTCAGGTGCCTCTGCAGGAAGTGAGCACGTGCAAGGCTGCCGGGTTCAAAATGCGTGAGCAGGCGGTCGATTGGGTTCACTGAGCAGATGGCGGGCACTCCCCTGTGCAGTTGTGTGGGCCTGTGCGGCATAACAGATTTGTTCCACGTCGCGCGTGTCCGCATCGCATCCGACTCCTTGTTTACTGTGCGCAGATGATTCACAATTTCGTCATCTACCACGGCTACTCCAGCGGCATTGAGTACCAGGACAAGACGTCCTTCATGGGCACCGGCACCGCCTGTCCCTCCACGCCCGAGATGGTGAGAGTGAGGGTGTGGGTCCCAGGGCGCATGAGAGCCGTTTGCAGTCCCGGTGTGGCCTTTGGTTGGTCCACACTTGTTTTGTTTTTGGCTCTTTGTTACACCTGAACCGCGTCTGAATATTACATACGGGGCCTTCTCGGATGGCGTTGCTGACTGTCTTGCTGCGGTCCAGAACTGGCTGGGCTGGGCGTCGCCCGTGCAAGGCGGCGAGGGCCTGGACTCGGTGGCTCTGGCACCGGGTGCCGCCTTGGGACCCTACACCATCCCCGCCACCTGGGCCACCGGCCTGGGCAACTTTGTGCGTGTCAAGACCGACTGGGCCAGCTGGTACACCAACGCCAACTACGGCATGAACCTGTACTTCGAGCTGCGCCAGGCTGTGAACGGGGATGCCAATCTGGACCCCCTGTATGCTGGCAAGGTAAGAGGGCTGGCTGGCCCGCGGTGGGGTTTGTGTTCTAGAGGCAGTGCAGAGAACACCGAATGGCTTGCTAGTGGACATGCTGTTTGGGTGCTGGGCAAGTGTCACAGTATTCTGATGCCAGCGTTGCTGTTGCGCACACCTGCCCGCAGGTTGTGGTGCACGAGATTCTGTCCTACATGGACAACGACATCCCTACCTACCGCAGCAGCGACCCCCCGCTCCAACTACATGACCTCGGTGCTGCCCAACACCCGCACCGTGCTCAGCTCCCCCTCCCTGGGCGTGGCTTATAACCTGGTGCTCTACGCCGGCGCCCTGTCCGGCTCTCGCAGCCAGTTTGTGCCCCTGTATCTGTGCCGCTTCGTCACCGCTGATACCGAGGTATGTGCGCGGGAGTTCCGTACCGCGCGGTTTGTGCGCGTGCTCACACTCTTTGCCGGTTGGTCTATGTCATGCGCCACTTCCTTAAGGAAAGCGGCTTCCTCCTCACTCCCGCTTGCAGTGCCCTTCCCTCGCGACCGCGCTGTCCAACACGCCCAAGTCGCCTCCGCCTCCTCCCTCGCCGCCGGCCCCTCCTCCGTCCCCGTCGCCGCCGCCGTCGCCTCCCCCTCCCCCTCCTCCCCCTGCCCCTCCCCCAAGCCCGCCCCCGTCCCCTTCGCCGCCGCGCCCGCCTCCCCCTCCTCCTCCCCCTCCTCCCTCACCGTCGCCTCCCCCCAAGGGTTCTAAGCCCAAGCCTGGAATCCGTGGTCCTCCTCTTCCGCCCATGCCCACCGATTCTTCCCCTCCTCCTCGCAGTGAGTGTTTAGCCGCATGCAGCTAGGCGGCTATGATTGGGTATGGACTGTTTCATCTTCGTAACGGCCTGCGCTACTGTGATAACTACCGGTCATTCCTCTGCGGTTCTGACATACACGTGTGTTTCTTGCCTTGCAGCCCGCAGCCCACCCCCGCGGCGCAACCCCCCGCCTCGCCGCATGCCTCCTCGTCACCGCGACGGCAAGCAAGGCAGGCACGTGTGAGCCGTCACGCCTGCAAGGGTGGACCGCTTATTTTCCGCTTAACCGCATTCTAGCTCAATGTGGGTTGAATCACCGTGGAAGAATGTACGCGGCCTTGGCGCCAGCGATGGCGACCATGAGCTGCAGTCGTAGGGGTGAACCTAATTTTGAGAGGCACAAGGTGTGTTGTGCGCGTGCGAGCCTGGATGCATCATAATGTTACCATGAATGACGACAAGCCGGCAGCAAGATCCTAAATGAGTTGCTCAACGGAGGCTGGGGAGGCCTTGTCAGGTGGAGCGGTCCTAGCGCGCCATGCTCGTTGTTTCACACCTGGACCATCACATACTCACAACCCACCCCGTGCACCACCTCCCTATTAGCTGCAACCAGTATGCTCTTGAATTCCTGGATGTCGCGCATTGTGCGTGGCGCGTGCCACATTCCGTGGAATGGAACAAATGCTAGACATTGGGGGCCCAAACAGGAGGTGCTGGCTTCGGCATTCCTGATTATTAGTGAGCACTAGTGCGATCTCGTCTTCTATGTTGATGCTGTGCGCGGCGGCTGGGCGGGCGCTACGGTGTGAAGGGTGCTCGTCTGTGCAGTTTCGTTTGTGGAACAGGAGGTGAGATGAGGCGTGTCCCACCTGGGCGTGGCGTTCCCAGTTATAATTGAAGGCAAGAAGCCACCCTGCAAGAAGCCCTTGCCCAGCAAGTCCATTGGCGCAAAAATAACCACTGGCAGCTTTCACGGCTGGGCGACGCGGTTACTACACTGTGATGCGCGAGGGCTGTCTGTCTCAAATTTGTCGACACGCAGTCCTGACTCCTGACGCTGCCGGGCTGTCGTGTACTCGTGTGACCCCGGGGCCACGCCAGAACAACAACAGCGCATGCAAGGGCGCCCGGCAGGCATGTGGCGTACGTAGCAGCTGTGCCCTTGACCCTGCCCCTGGCCCTCCAATGTTGCAGCGACGCGGGGAAGGCGGGTAGGGGAGGCCGGATGGGGCTCGGAGGTCTGCGCGATGAGCGCCAGCCAGGCCTGGCCAGGCTCGTGCATTACCCACCCCAGCGGCCCCCGGATGCCCAGAGGTCCAGCATCAAGCACGCGCAGGGCCTGGCGCAGGAAGGAACGGGCGACCGGCGGGATCAGGCAGGTGGTGCAGGGTGCCGCTGGGCAGGCGTTGCAGCAGCAACTACCCACCCACTCACGGGCACACTTGCAACTGCCCCGAGATTGGACAGCCGAGGCCCGGATCCGGGTCAGTTGCAGACGCCTCTGACATTTACGGCCCCGCTGTTGATTTGCATATGCAGCAGCCACCAAAATGGACGTCGATGAGTCAGAATTCAATTTAGACGAGGCGCGGGAAGTGCGGGTTTTACCTGTCAGCGCGCCTGCGACCGATTCGGTACCGCACTCAGCAAAACTGTAGAAGCACTCAACTGTGCGGCATAACAGATTTGTTCCACGTCGCGCGTGTCCGCATCGCATCCGACTCCTTGTTTACTGTGCGCAGATGATTCACAATTTCGTCATCTACCACGGCTACTCCAGCGGCATTGAGTTACCAGGACAAGACGTCCTTCATGGCACCGGCACCGCCTGTCCCTCCACGCCCGAGATGGTGAGAGTGAGGGTGTGGGTCCCAGGGCGCATGAGAGCCGTTTGCAGTCCCGGTGTGGCCTTTGGTTGGTCCACACTTGTTTTGTTTTTGGCTCTTTGTTACACCTGAACCGCGTCTGAATATTACATACGGGGCCTTCTCGGATGGCGTTGCTGACTGTCTTGCTGCGGTCCAGAACTGGCTGGGCTGGGCGTCGCCCGTGCAAGGCGGCGAGGGCCTGGACTCGGTGGCTCTGGCACCGGGTGCCGCCTTGGGACCCTACACCATCCCCGCCACCTGGGCCCACCGGCCTGGGCAACTTTGTGCGTGTCAAGACCGACTGGGCCCAGCTGGTACACCAACGCCAACTACGGCATGAACCTGTACTTCGAGCTGCGCCAGGCTGTGAACGGGGATGCCAATCTGGACCCCCTGTATGCTGGCAAGGTAAGAGGGCTGGCTGGCCCGCGGTGGGGTTTGTGTTCTAGAGGCAGTGCAGAGAACACCGAATGGCTTGCTAGTGGACATGCTGTTTGGGTGCTGGGCAAGTGTCACAGTATTCTGATGCCAGCGTTGCTGTTGCGCACACCTGCCCGCAGGTTGTGGTGCACGAGATTCTGTCCTACATGGACAACGACATCCCTACCTACCGCAGCAGCGACCCCCGCTCCAACTACATGACCTCGGTGCTGCCCAACACCCGCACCGTGCTCAGCTCCCCCTCCCTGGGCGTGGCTTATAACCTGGTGCTCTACGCCGGCGCCCTGTCCGGCTCTCGCAGCCAGTTTGTGCCCCTGTATCTGTGCCGCTTCGTCACCGCTGATACCGAGGTATGTGCGCGGGAGTTCCGTACCGCGCGGTTTGTGCGCGTGCTCACACTCTTTGCCGGTTGGTCTATGTCATGCGCCACTTCCTTAAGGAAAGCGGCTTCCTCCTCACTCCCGCTTGCAGTGCCCTTCCCTCGCGACCGCGCTGTCCAACACGCCCAAGTCGCCTCCGCCTCCTCCCTCGCCGCCGGCCCCTCCTCCGTCCCCGTCGCCGCCGCCGTCGCCTCCCCCTCCCCCTCCTCCCCCTGCCCCTCCCCCAAGCCCGCCCCCGTCCCCTTCGCCGCCGCGCCCGCCTCCCCCTCCTCCTCCCCCTCCTCCCTCACCGTCGCCTCCCCCCAAGGGTTCTAAGCCCAAGCCTGGAATCCGTGGTCCTCCTCTTCCGCCCATGCCCACCGATTCTTCCCCTCCTCCTCGCAGTGAGTGTTTAGCCGCATGCAGCTAGGCGGCTATGATTGGGTATGGACTGTTTCATCTTCGTAACGGCCTGCGCTACTGTGATAACTACCGGTCATTCCTCTGCGGTTCTGACATACACGTGTGTTTCTTGCCTTGCAGCCCGCAGCCCACCCCCGCGGCGCAACCCCCCGCCTCGCCGCATGCCTCCTCGTCACCGCGACGGCAAGCAAGGCAGGCACGTGTGAGCCGTCACGCCTGCAAGGGTGGACCGCTTATTTTCCGCTTAACCGCATTCTAGCTCAATGTGGGTTGAATCACCGTGGAAGAATGTACGCGGCCTTGGCGCCAGCGATGGCGACCATGAGCTGCAGTCGTAGGGGTGAACCTAATTTTGAGAGGCACAAGGTGTGTTGTGCGCGTGCGAGCCTGGATGCATCATAATGTTACCATGAATGACGACAAGCCGGCAGCAAGATCCTAAATGAGTTGCTCAACGGAGGCTGGGGAGGCCTTGTCAGGTGGAGCGGTCCTAGCGCGCCATGCTCGTTGTTTCACACCTGGACCATCACATACTCACAACCCACCCCGTGCACCACCTCCCTATTAGCTGCAACCAGTATGCTCTTGAATTCCTGGATGTCGCGCATTGTGCGTGGCGCGTGCCACATTCCGTGGAATGGAACAAATGCTAGACATTGGGGGCCCAAACAGGAGGTGCTGGCTTCGGCATTCCTGATTATTAGTGAGCACTAGTGCGATCTCGTCTTCTATGTTGATGCTGTGCGCGGCGGCTGGGCGGGCGCTACGGTGTGAAGGGTGCTCGTCTGTGCAGGTTTCGTTTGTGGAACAGGAGGTGAGATGAGGCGTGTCCCACCTGGGCGTGGCGTTCCCAGTTATAATTGAAGGCAAGAAGCCACCCCTGCAAGAAGCCCTTTGCCCAGCAAGTCCATTGCGCAAAAATAACCACTGGCAGCTTTCACGGCTGGGCGACGCGGTTACTACACTGTGATGCGCGAGGGCTGTCTGTCTCAAATTTGTCGACACGCAGTCCTGACTCCTGACGCTGCCGGGCTGTCGTGTACTCGTGTGACCCCGGGGCCACGCCAGAACAACAACAGCGCATGCAAGGGCGCCCGGCAGGCATGTGGCGTACGTAGCAGCTGTGCCCTTGACCCTGCCCCTGGCCCTCCAATGTTGCAGCGACGCGGGGAAGGCGGGTAGGGGAGGCCGGATGGGGCTCGGAGGTCTGCGCGATGAGCGCCAGCCAGGCCTGGCCAGGCTCGTGCATTACCCACCCCAGCGGCCCCCGGATGCCCAGAGGTCCAGCATCAAGCACGCGCAGGGCCTGGCGCAGGAAGGAACGGGGCGACCGGCGGGATCAGGCAGGTGGTGCAGGGTGCCGCTGGGCAGGCGTTGCAGCAGCAACTACCCACCCACTCACGGGCACACTTGCAACTGCCCCGAGATTGGACAGCCGAGCCCGGATCCGGGTCAGTTGCAGACGCCTCTGACATTTACGGCCCCGCTGTTGATTTGCATATGCAGCACCACCAAAATGGACGTCGATGAGTCAGAATTCAATTTAGACGAGGCGCGGGAAGTGCTTTTTACCTGTCAGCGCGCCTGCGACCGATTCGGTACCGCACTCAGCAAAACTGTAGAAGCACTCAACAGGTATAAAGCAGGTCAAATACGTCGGCGTTGGGCCCAGCAGCACTGATCCCCGTTGGTAAATTGGCACATTGGGCCCGAAACCCCACCCCGCAGCAAAAAAGAGGACGACGAATGGCTTCTGGAGGTGCTAGATGAGGCGGTCAAGGGCGTTGCCTTCCACGAGCACCAGCTGCAACTTTGGGGCAACTTCCATGCCCGCGTGAACGAGTACGTCGAGGCGTTGCGGCAGGAGGCCAACCAGCTAGCTATAGCAGGTGAGAGCGTCTGGATGCACCGGCGGGCCGGCCACCGCGACTTGAGACACAGGGGGCGAAGAGGTTTGGGACGGTGGTGCCAGGGAATGCTGGGTGTGGGAAGCCGTGGGTAGTAGCGCGAGGTGAAGCGGCAGCGCTAATGCGCTGCACATGCATGTCTGCTAGCGGCGAGGCAAGTGCAGCTGGTAAACTCGTCGCAGGTGGAGGGGAGGGGTCATTGCTGCAGCCGCTGCAGCAGGGGCGCACGCTTGCGCGCCAAGCATGTGACGCACCCGTACTTGGCCCTGGTAAACGGAGTGCTTGCTAAACGCGAACGGACGGAACGCCAGACGATGTTGCCGCCGCTAGCAGGCAGAGAAAGCCGGTCAGCAACACAGCCCCATATTGCATGCACGCCGCGCAGAGTTGCAAGGGCGGCAGGACGGTGATCACACGGTGAGATGGCGCCGGGCAGCGGCATAATGAGCGGGTTTTTGGGACGTTTGTGCAATCTAGCCGTGGCATGATCCCAGCCAAGCCCAGGCCAGCTTAACCCGGATGGCTCTGTTGGTGCTCCAGGCGGAGGGCTCGGACCACGATGCAGCGGCCAGCAGCAGCCGCGACGCCGCGGAGAACGGCGCGGTCGGGGCCGACGGCCCCGGGGCCGAGGCAGCTGCGGGCGGCGCGGCGCTGTCAACGCCGCTGGCGGGCGCATCCCGCCGCAAGTCCAGCAAGACCGTGCACCCGGAGCTGCTCAAGTTCAAATTGGAGAAGCAAGCCAAGTGAGGCCCGGCTTGTTGTTGTCGGATGAGGGATGGGCGTCCTGGGGCAGGCCCGGCCGCCGCAAGCCGGCGCGGCCTCGGCAGTCGGGGTGGCGCTGCAGGCGCTGCAGGGCGCGGGCAGGCGGCTGGTATGGCGACGTAGGATGTGTGGATGCTGCAGCGCTAAGAAGGGACAGGCTGTTGAGAACCCGTCCCTGGCCCAGGGCACCGTATGCCGCCCTGTGTTCCGTGCCTGACGGCACAATGCGTCTGTTGCGCCGGCAGGATCCTGGGGCGGTACGGAGGCGTGCCGGCGCTCGGCGGGGGGCTGGCGCTCACGCGGCTCATGAAGGAATCCATCCTCAAGGTACCTACCGTGTGTGTGTGCGGCCCTGTGGTGCTTGAGGCGCCCCTGGCGCGGCGCGGCGCGGCGCGGCGCGGGGCGGGGCGGGCTTCGGCGGGGCCTGTGTGGTGTTATGGGGCGCCCCGCCGGAGGCGCCGCTTGAGGCACCCCGCCTTAGGCGTGAGGCGCACGCGCGCCACGCGGGCGGGGATGGGGGCGTGGGCGTGGGCGAGCGAATCGATGTGGCGCGCCGGTTGCCCGGCGCCCCGCGCGCATTGCCCCAGCGGCTAGCGGCGTCCGTGCCGCTGCTCCAGGGCCTGGCGAGCTGCGCCTGCACCGCGCTTCACCACTGCACCACTGCACCACCCCTTGCCGAGCCGCCGCCCGCGACGCCCGCCGTCCCTGCCCGCCGCGCGACAGGCCACCGGCAGCCCGGCGGCGCGCGAGATCCACTACTCCAAGGTGGAGAACAAGGACGCGGCCAACCTGGCGGAGGTGGGTGGGGCCGCCGGCGGCGGGTACCCTGGTGTGGGTGTGGGTGTGGGTGTGGGTGTGGGTGTGGGTGTGGGTGTGGGTGTGGGTTTGCTCCTGCGCCTGAGGGACTTCACGGCACGGCGTTTGTTTGGGGGTAAGGTTGGGGTAGTAAGGCGGGGTAATTCATTCCAGTTTCCAAATTGCGGGCGTCGCCCCAGGCGGTGGGGGGCGTCGATGCGAATAGCGAGTGGTAGCAGCGGCCTGGGAAGAGGAGGAGGGGGCCCACAGGTCGCATTCTGCCCGGCCCGTGGCTCGGAAACGCTCACCTCCGCATCTGTGCCAGCCCAAAACCCTCCACGTGCTCCTAGAGCGCGACGCTCGCCTGCCATTCCACTACCGTGGTAATGAATGGAACCCACCATATCCCACCCCACGCGCGGCGCGTCCGCCAGGTGATGCGCTTCAAGGTGCGCAAGAGCGAGGAGGGCGGCGGCCCCGGCGGCCCCGCGCCCGCGCTGAGCCCCTGGCAGGCCGAGCTGTCCACCAAGAAGGTGCGGAGGGGGTGGGGAGGGGGTGGTGGTGGGGGGTAGTTCCTTCCAATTCCCAAATCAACCATTGCCAACCGTTGGGGGTGCGGTGAGGGTGCGGCTGGGCTGCGCGCGTGGGCAGTCTGATGCCGGCGGGCGGTGGGGGGCTGTGTGCGCCAGACCACGGCGGTGCCCGTAGCCGTCCATGCAAACGTTGTGATAAATTGGGGCGGGGAGATTTCATGGCGGGGGGAATTGGTAATACCAGGTCGCGTTGTGTGGCGGCTGGGGCGTGTGGAATGGGACACCGGCAAAGGGTGCACACTCGGCGCCCGTGTGCGGTGCCTGGCACCGGCACCATGCAACGGCACCCGCTGGATGCGCGCGTACGATGCACGGCACCCTTTCAGACAGCTTTTTAGCAGTCCTTGCATGCCCGCCCAAGCACACAGCCGACACACTCCTTTTATACACCACAGGGCAAGACGGCGCTTGACGGCACGGACGCCAAGGACCAGGTCACGCCCTCCACCCGCTCCCACGCCGTGTACGGAGACGAGCTCGGAGGTGCGGCGGCGGGGCCGTAGGCGGGGGGCCTGGGGTGGCGGCGGCGGCGGCGGCGGTGAAAGGGACGGATCAGGCACTGATGCCACAGCATACGGAGTAAGGTCCAGAGTGAGCTGCTTGGGCGAAGCTCGACGGGCCGGCACGACGGGCCGGGCGTGGGCTGGGCCGGAAAGCGTGGAGTGGGCTGGGACAGGGCTTCAAGGCCCCCGAACCGCACTGCACCACCGCGTCCCTGTCACCGGTTCACGGTCTTCACCCGCACCCAACCACACTGCCACACTGGGGCCCCACAGATGCGCTGCAGCAGCGGCAGGCGGCGCTGGAGCAGGCGCTGGCGGCGGAGCGGCAGGCGGCCGCAACGCCGGCGGCGGCGCGCGGTCCCATCATCTCCGCAGACGCCATGGGGGAGCTTGCCGACAAGCTGCGGCGGCGCCAGTCCGCGGCGCAAGAGGTGGGCTGGGCACAGCGCCACACGTCGTGAGCAGCAACCGGCACCAGGGCGGTTCAATAGGGCTTGCGTACCGCAACAAATGGATGGTTTGCCTGAAGCGGCATCATGCCAACACCCACATGTTGACGCGCGTGGCGCTGGCCTGCCTGCCGTTGCCCCTTAACAGGCGGAGGCAGCGGCCGCGGTGGCTGCCGCCGAGGCTGCGGAGGCGGAGGCGGAGCCCGCCGCGCCTTCTTGGAGCAACACGACAGCGCCTTTCGGTGGCGAGCTCGCGGCGGCGCTGCAGCGCCGTGCGGAGCAGCAGTGGCAGCCGGCGGTGACGCCTGGCGTGGCGGCCGGCAGAGAGGCCCAGGCATCGAGCAGCGGGGATGGGGCGGGGGACGCGCCGGGGAGGCTGCCCCCGCGGCCACCACTGGCGTCCACTCCGGGGCCTGGGCCGGCCACGCCGGGCACGCCAGTCATGGGCCTAATGACACCGGTGGGTTCGAGTGTGTGTGTGTGGGGGGGGGGGGGGGGGACGGTGGGTTGCAAAGATGGCAAGATAAGTGTAGCAGGGGTGGGCTTGTGCATACCATCCCAATCTATACCAAACCGTGAGCATGAAGGGGTCAGGTGGTGCTGGCAGTGGTGGTGGGCAAGGAGTCCTGCAGCTAGCAGCTGCGGTGCGCAGGAGGAATTTGAGTGCGGGGGGCGAGCGGCGGCGATACGGGCATTGGCAGCACGACAGCAGGGCCTGCGAACGCGTGCTGCCTGCGCACCGCACCTGACCCTGCTCCCTGCCTCACTGCCTACATTCCTGCACGGCGTGCCGCCACGCACAGGCCGCGGCGAGGCGGTCCGCCCCGTCCAGCTCGCTGACGCCGCAGCTGCCTCTGCCGGGCATGGGCGGCGGCGGCAACGAGCTCGCGGAGAAGCTGCTGCGGCGCCGGTCCGCGGTGGAGGCAAGCAACAGCGCTGACGCTGGTGCGTCGTCACCAGCGCAGCAGCAAGAGCGCGGGGCAGAGGAAGGCGGAGGCGCAGGCGGAGGCGGTGCGGAGTAGAGCGGTACGGTGGCGGGCTGGCGAGTTGGTGGCTGTTTTGCGTCGAGCGGCCGGGAGGCGGGCGGCGGTGTGGCGCGTGCAGGCGGCGGTAGCGGTGCGGCAGCAAGGCTGTGCTTGGGGGGCAGGCAGAGGAGCCGGGGTGCTGGCGGTGGGCTCCAGCTGATGGCGCTGAGCGCAAGCTTGAGAGTGCAGCGGCTGCGGCGGCGGCCGCCGCGGCCGCTGGGAGAGCGATACCGATAGCAGCGCGGGGCCGTTTAGGGCACACAAATTGTGAGGCAGCGCACGCTGGGTCGTGACCGGGGGTGCAGGCCTGGTGTGCCTGGCGTGATGCACGGCGACCGCCACTCGTGGGGTCCACACGGGGATAATCTGCTGCTCCGGCGTGTTTGCCCCGCGGTTCCCCTTTGGACGTGGCCGCACGCGTAACTTGATGTCTTGGTGTTGGAAGGCATCGACTGAGACACTGGAGTGCCTTGGAGACGTGCCCACGTGCTGTTGATAGCAGGGCGGATCACGGGTGCGTATGTGGGAGCGAAGGGGTCAGGGTGGGTCAGGATGGGCGCTGGTGGGCACGGCGCATCAATCACACACTTCAATACCCTTAAAGACACTTCGCGGGGCTGGGTAACGGGTTTGGCTCCCAAGAAGGCTGATCCCCGCGCCCGCCGGGATGCTGTGGACGGACGCCCTCAGCACCAGCCATCACCACAGCAACAACCATCAAACCGCGCGAGGGCGCAGGCGCGGCCGGCGCCGAAGCATGGCGACTCGGGATGTCGGCAGGGTTAGGGCAAGGCCGCCAAGGTTTCGTGATGTGGGGGCAGCCCAAAAAGTTCATTGGCCGACGCCCGTCGGCGCATGCAAACAGCAGCGACGCTCTTAAACTACAGCGGACGAACGGGAGCGCCGTGGTGGCAAGCCATCGACACGCTCACAGGAGGAGCACAATCGAAGCCGGTTAGGAATTCCGTCAGCTGTTGTACATGACCATGGCCGCGGGAGTGTCTCGCACACGCAGTCTGAGCACGAAGCCAGTCCCAACGCTTCTGTCACGGCAAACTTCCAGACTGCCGGCCGCCCTACTTTGCTTTGTGAGTTGACTTTGTTACGAACGACTGTTATGCTGTGCGCAACTCCTCAAGGAATATGTTTGCCAGGGCTTTGCGAAGGAGGAAGATGAACAGTTGTTTCCGGTCCTGTTTTCAGCACGAATTACTCGCGCTGACATTCTCAAATGTGTTGAGCTATAAAGTGAATTCGGAAGTTCGCTATGGGTCCGCTCGCGGCGAGTTGGCCGCTTGGCCGCGAACCAACCGTCCGCGACCGTGCTTGCGGCGCGTGTTGAGTGAAAGGATAACAGCATGCAGAACCTGAGAATACAAACGGTGTATCAGAAAGCTGGTCGTCTGGCATTGATCACCGCGTGGCGGTGCAAGCGCTCGGGGCTTCAAGTTCAAGCTATAGAATAGACTAAATTACTCCATTTCTAACGAGTTAACCATCCATCCAGTCGACTTTCGATGTCGCATGTGCCGACGGGCAAAAATCCTCCAAACTCGCCACATCGCATTTCAACACTATTGTGCAGAACCCAGCCGTCATGCAATGTTTTATAAGCTTCTAGACGAGTTTCCTTTCATTCATTGAGCAGCTGTCTGCTCCTAGGGCTGCTGTCCCCCGGCGTTTGTTGTTGCGCTTATTTCAGAACTCACCACACAAGTGCAATAGAGTTCTCATATCACAGCAGCGACGTCAGCTTTGTACACCGCGCTGCTGTCAATAAAACTCAGTGAGCGAGAGCGCGCTTGCTCCAACGCGCTTGGTGACAAAACCGGGCCTTTCTCCCAGCACCATATCCAGTAATTATTTTAAGCAGTCCAGCAGACTACCACAATGCGTCGCCGGCTCAGGGCTGTCGACCGGCGGTAGTCTCCGGTGGACAGCGCGTTGACCACCGCGTGAGAGCCTCCAGAGCGGAGCCCAGCAAAGCCACCAGCGACCAGCGACTGAATTTGCTCAATACACACTGCTTGGTGGCGGTGTACAGGCGAGGGCGCTTGCTGTGTGCCCCCAAAATGAGCAGGCCCCTGGGGCAGTGAACGGCGACTGGCTCGACCAGCGCCGTCACGAATGCGCCGCGCCTTCGCGGTGTTGAGGCGCAACTGATGCAGGGCTATGGACCCAGTGTCCGCGGCTGTGCCAATCGCCGTGCTCGGCTTGGGGTGCCTTCTCCTCGCCTTGGCGGCATGGTGGCTCGCCAGGAGCCGAGCGCAGGCGCTGAAGCAGCGCAGCGAGAAAGAGGCGGGAAAGGACTTCAAGGACCTGGGTAAGCGCTGCTGGCGCCATGCGGCCTTGCATGAACGCTTCCGGAGTGCCGTAGCGGGGGCAGGGGGTGCGGCGGCGGGGCGCCACACTTGGGTTTCGTGACAACAGCAATCCCCATAAAATGGACTTGACTCCGATGAGCACTCCCGCCATTCGTCCCTTGCCCTTCACAGTTCACCAAGCCGCTTATATCACCGAAACAGCGGCGCAAAATGGCAGATCGGGAAAGAGCATCGCGGAGAGCAAGGAGATGTGCTTTGTGGTCACAGGTGAGCGGTGCGCGCTACCCCGGTCCCCGATACCACGTCGCGTTTTCACCTTCCTCTGCTGCCAGCTCATTCGAACCTCTGTGTAATCTCCACCCGCAGATATCGAGGGCTCGACACAGCTGTCTGTTGCGGGGCGTGCCGTATATGACCAGCTGCTGGCAATCCACGACCAGCTGATGCGCGAGGGTATCGCCAAGTTTAACGGGTGAGTGCCCCAGACCCCAATATTGCTGCGGCATCGCAGCGACGGTCGAGATGCTGCGCAGCGAAAGATGCATGCATGCTGCCGCCTGCCAGCAGTCGCTATCACAGACGTAATCCGGCCGTTGTCACTGCACTCCAACCCCTACACAGGACGCAAATCGTCACCGAGGGCGATTCCTTCCTGGTCGCCTTCCCGCACGCGGCGGAGGCGGTAGCTTTCTGCCAGGCAAGCTTTAAGGCGTTCGCGATGTCGGGGCGAAGCGAGTTGCCTATTTTCCATTCACACGCACAGGCACGCAGCACCCCAGTCCGCCGTTTCCATCAGGGCTACAGTCCTCTCTGTCTCTCCCCCAAATTCCTTACGTGTACAGGACTTGCAATGCAAACTGCTAGACACGCCGTGGCCCAAGGCGGTGCTGCGGCTGCCGGGCTGCGAGCCCATACCGAATGAAGATGGCGACCTGGTGTTGCAAGGGCCTCGCGTGCGCATGGGCGTGCACTGGGCTCTACCGGGCCTGGTGGCGTGCCGACCGCACGCGCTTACCAAGGCGCCAATGGTGGTTGGCATTGCCGTGTCGATTGCCCAGGAGGTGCGCCCTGTGCATTGCAAGTCCTAGGTTGATGGGCCGTCGAGGGTTTGCGTATCGCAGGTGACCTGAGCGGCTCAAGGGCTGCTGGTCACAGACAACACTTCGCAACTCATAGTTGATGTGATGCGTCCCTCGCGTTGAGCATTACTTCACCCTCAACTCCCGTTGCACATTACCAGATCAGCGACGCTGCCCACGGCGGCCAGGTGCTGCTGTCGCAAGAGGCGTGGAATCAGTTGCGCGGGCACATGGCGCGCGCAGGCTTCCCCATCGTGCGGCGGCTGGGGCTGTTTGAGGTGAAGGCGGAGGAGGGGAAGCCCTATTGGCTTTATACGGTGGAAGGTTCGCTGTTGCGGCCCATCAAGCGGCAGACGCCGCCCCCGCGGAAGCTCGTGCAGCTGTGGCCACCCCCAGGTGCGGCGGCTTAGAGCTGTTGCAATCTGGCCTTGCATCCTTTCGTGCGCCTTGTTACGTTACTGGTGGGGCCGCACCCTGTTTACGTGCTGTGGGATTTTGTGCCCGTTCCTCACACTCTACCGCCGTCCGCAACTGCTGCTTGATCTCCGTTCGTCTGCAGGCGCCGCGATGGCGGGGGACTGGGGTTTATACGTCACGGACCCGCCGGTGCCGCTGCCTGGCAGCGATGACCTGACGTTCGTTTCGCTCCGCCTGCGCCTGCCGCCGGGCAAGCGCACACGCCGGCGTCGGTACTCGACGCACGCAAACGTGCACCGCACCTCGCATCACCAGGTACCTAGGGCGTGACATGCCGCTGCTTTGCGGCTCCTGGCATCCTCCTGCGCGTCCGGTCCCTGCTGGTGCATGCTGCGTACGAGCTCGACCAAGATGCAAGATTCCATTCCCGTGTTGACGCCCGCGTTCTCCTCATGCCCTGCCCTGCTCCCGCAGGTGCCAAGCAGCGTCCTGCTGGCAATGCAACAGCTCTTTGTCAAGCACGCGCAGCAGTTTGGCGGCTACATGTTCGGATCGGACGCGCTCACGGACCGGCGCGGGTACTTCAGCTTCGGCTTCGGGTGTCCCAGCAACGCGCTGCGCTTTTGCCACACCGTCCAGGTGCGATGCCCCGTGGTTTGCAGCCTAGCCTGCCTAAGTCTCGCCTGTCCAGTGGCGGTGCTGTTGTGGGCTCTACCTCTCGCATGGGCGCACCTGTGCGTAACGCCCCAGCTGCTGCCGGTGTGTCGCTGCCGCAGGTGGGACTGATGTACAGCCGCTGGCTGGACGCCGCGACCGAGTACTTTGGCCAGGCGGTGGTGGGCATCGACGGGCGGCTGGTGTTCAAGGGCCCCCGCGTGGCGGCTGGCATCCACCGCGGCTCGGATTACGACATCATGCCCATCGCCTCCTACCACCCCACAGCTGGTGCGTCCCTCTGTTGCGGGTGCCATTTTGAGTACACGCTGTGTTCCTGGCCTCCGCCGAGTGCATGCGGCGCCAGGCGCAAATTCTCTGCAACCTCCCCCTGCTGCATGCTGGCCTATTCATTTCTGCATCCCCTTTGCTTGCAGCGCCAGGCGCGGACTACTGCGGGCCGGACGTGGAGCTAGCGCGCGCGCTGGCGGACGCGGCTCATGGCGGCCAGGTGCTCATGACCGAAGAGGCGTGGCACGGCGTGCAGGAGTTGCTGCAGGTGCGCTGTTCAGGATCCGCGGCGCCGGCAGTGCCACCCGCAGACACTGCCTGTGCAGCTCACAGCTGCCAGCGCGGCGCGCTGCACGTTCGGGCGCGCGCAGGCTGGTGTGCACCCCTACGGCTCCCTGGCCTCCCGCCTCGCTCCTCTCAGCCCCAGCTCCTTCCCTTTCCCAACGCAAACCCTCCCGCCTCCTCTCCTTCCCTTCCCCCCGCCGCCCCCTCCCCCCCCCGCCGCGCCCCAGGCCTTCCCCAGCGCGCTGTACACCATCAACCTGGGCCTGCACACCGTGGCGCCCGAGTTCCGCAAGCCGCGCTACCTGCTGGAGGTGCTGCCCACGCTGCTGTCGGGCCGCTCCTTCAAGCCGCCCAGCACGCTGCAGCAGCTGGAGCTGGGCTACCGGGAGGCGCCGTCGGCACATGAGCCCATGACAATGGTGTTCGCAAAGGTGCGCAGCGCTCGAGCGCGTGGGGGCGCATGCCGCAGCTGCTCCCGCCGCAAGCCCCCGCCTGCGCACTTGCACGCGCTGCACGGCGTCCGTCGCTAAGCCTGCCCCTGCACGCATGGAAACCCAATCCAGCCGAAATCCGTATCGTGCTCGTCAACCCCTTGCCCAACCGCAACCCACCGCAACCCGGCTCGCTCGCCTGCGCGCGCCGCAGGTGGCCAAGCCCACGGCGGTGACGCGCGCGGAGGCCACCGCGGGCGACCTGGGCGAAGAGCAGGTGCTGGAGGCCATCACCGCCTACCAGCTGGCGGTGGGGCAGTACGGCGCGCTGGCGCGCAGCCTGCTGCCCTCCTACGGCGGCTACGAGTGCAAGGAGCCGGAGCCGGGCAAGTTCACCATGGCCTTCGGGTGAGTGGGCGTTCGGGTGCTGGCTGCCAGCGGCCGGCGTCGAGTGCAGGGTCTGCGTGTGTGGCTGGCAGGCGCGGCGGGGCAAAGGAGGCCGGAGGAACCCGGGGTGAGTGTGGTGCCGTACACGGTATCAAGCCCGATTGCCGGTCACCGTATTTGCGCAGGTGCCTGACGGACGCCATCGCGTGGGCGTGCCACGTGCAAAAGGACCTGCTGCAGCTGGACTGGCCGCCGGCGCTGCTGCGCATGCAGGGCTGCGAGGAGGTCCGGGGCGACCACGGCCAGCGGCTGTGGCGGGGGCTGCGCGTGCGCGTGGGAATGGCGTTCGGGTACATCAACGTCAAGAAGCCTATGAACACAGGTGCGTGCTGCCGAGCGGCGTCAGCGCCCAAAGCAATAGCCGGCCACCACCACTAGTCCCGCACGACCCCAATCACTATCCTATCCTGCTGTGCGCGCTGGCGCGCAAGTCGCTACCCTACCCACCAACCCTCCATCCACGGATCCAACCCCTGCAGGCCGCGCCGACTACTTTGGTGAGCTGGCCAACACAGCGGCGCGTGTGGCGGCGCTGGCCGCACCGGGCCAGATCCTGATCGAGTCCAGCCAGGTCGACGTCACCATGCCCGACGGCACCACGCTGCTGATGGAGGAGTTCCCCACCTACCTGCCCGTCAAGTGGGCCGCCAGCGGCCAGCCCCGCCTCTCGGCCCTGGCCTGGCGCAACGCCTCGGAAGGCGGCGCGCTGGGCTCGGGCAGCCCGTACCCCGGCAGTCCGCGGCGGGGCCCCAGTGGTGGCGGCGCAGGCCCCGCGGTGGCCGGCCGGCGGCGGCGGGCCAGCTACAGCGCGGGGCCCAGCGACATCGCAGCCGGGCTGAAGGAAGCGCCGCTGGCGCTGCCTTTCCAGCGCAACACCAGGCAAGTAAAGCGTGCACCTATCCTGAAATCCATACTGCATGCGGGTGCCTCACGACTTCACGCCCGCCCCTGCGCGCTGGCACGCTGACGGACCCACCGCTGCCCCCGCTTTGCAGGCTGTCCAGCGGCTTTGTTGGCGCCGACTTCACCGGCGGCGGCTCCAGCATGCTCAGCCCGCTGCAGCAGCTGCTGATGCCACTGCCTAGCAAGCGGCGCATGTCGCTGCTGGAAGTGACGACGCGCTCGCTGAGCCTGGGCGCGCAGCAGCTGCTGGCCATGCGCCGCCGCTCGCGCAACGGCTCCATCACCGGCGGCGAGGCACTGCAGGGGCTGGCGCGGGCGGGGTCCAGCTCGGCGGTGCCGGTGGAGCACATTGAGCTGCGGGCGCTGGGGCGCTTCCTGCTGCGGGGGCTGGACAACCCCAAGGTGCTGTACCAGGTGCGTGCGGCAATTGCGCAGCTGCTGGAGCGGGCTGCGCGGGTGCTGAGCGAGTGCCGAAGCTGCCGTACCGAGGGTGGTGGCAGTGGAACAGGGGGTGCAATCGTCGTATGCCGTCTTCCTGGCCGAGGCCAAGTGCGAAACTCCCGGTGGTCTCCCGGTGGCCTCCCGCAGGCCCTCCCCGACACGCTGCTGGAGCGCACGTACGCCATCGCCACCGACGCGCTGGTGAGCATGCCCGAGTCCTCCGTCACCATGCGCGCCGACACGCAGCGGCGCGGCGGCCTGCTGGCGCTGCTGCGGCGCAAGGTGATGGGCGGCGCCACGCGCGCCACGCTGCTGGCCGGCGACGGGGCCGGCGGCCGCCGCCGGCGCGGCGCGGCAGCGGATGACGCGGCCAAGCTCCACGCGGACGACAACGGCAACGCCTCCACCGACGACGGCCTCACGCTCAAGTAGGTTTCCGGGGCAGAGGCATGCTGACGCTCTTGGTGGGGCTGCATATGGATAGGTCCTGGTGTGCTAAAAACCGGTGGATGGTGCTTGCTGGGTGTTGTGCAGGCCGGGCCTGCGGCATGCCTCGGACCTGGCGAACCAGCAGGCGCACCGCGCGCCCTCGGCGCTGGTGCGGGCAGCGCGGCACCACAGCACCATCAACATGCCGCTGCACGGCCGCGCGCTGGGCGTGGCGCGGACGATGGATGCGGCGGTGGCAGCCGCGTCGCTGGCGGCCACCGAGGGCGAATCGGCTATGGCGCGCAACCTGAGGACCTTCAACAGCATTGCGTCCGGGCGGTGAGCAATGGCAGAGAGCGCTTTGTTCCTCAACCTGCCCGCGTTGCTGCTTGGGTGCGCGACTGGCGCACACTATACCACCACGGTGTCCTTATACATAACGCGCTTACGCATGTCTGGCCACAGGGGAGGCGCCTTCCGGGGCACTGCCGACGTCGACTTGGGCGTCCCCGGCATCATGCGGCGCAGCATCACCTCGCCGCGCGCAGCAGCAGCGGCCGCGGCGCGGGAGGCTGCGGCCATGCTCCCGCAGGACACCAGCCACAACTCGCGCCGGCAGGCAGCGGCCCAGGCCTTCCAGGAGACGCACACCTCCATGCCGCTGTCGCTGCCCGCCAGCGGCTTGAGCGACTCGTCGTACGGCTCGCAGCAGCGCCGCACGCAGCCCGGCACCAGCAGCTACCGGCAACCCGCCGCGCAGCGCGGCCCGGACCTCGGCGCCAGTGGGGAGGTGGGGCAGGGCGCGGGAGGGCGTGCGTCCCGCGGCGAGCACCGCGAGTCTTCGCCGCGGCGGCCGTTCACGGAGCAGGTGCGTGTGCGAGCCGTCGGTGCTTGGCTTGGACCCTGGGGCGTAGTGCTCTGCGCGCGTGTGACCGACTAAGCTTAAAACCACGCGTTGTCACCTCTTGTCTGCATCCACAGGGAGTGGCTGAGGAAGACATTGTGCTGATGCAATCGGCGGGCGGCGCGCGGCTAGCATACGGCGGCGGCCCCGACTCCATGTCAGTGCGTCGGCACCAGATCGCCACCATGCGCCTCACCGCCACCACCACCGCCACCTCCAACTCGGCGGACTCGCTGCACGTGAACAGTCGAGAGCTGGACCTCGCGCCGGGCGCGCCGGCTGACGCCTACGGCTACGCGCCTGGGCCTGGGCACGCAGGCCAGTCCCCGGCGGCCGCGTCTTCGGCCGAAGCAGCTGGCGGCGGCGATGGTGCAGCTGGCTCGCGCGCTGTGGCAGCGCTGTCGGTCATTGCCCCGCAGCTGCTGGCGGCGAGGGGGGACGTCTCAGGCCTTGGCGGCTCGCAGCTGCCAGGGTCGCACGGAATGCGGCCTCATCCAGCGCTTCCCGGGCTCGCTGCGGCGCACACCTCCAGCAGCGGGCGGGAGCAGAGCGACCCGCTCATCCCGTCCCGCTTCTCGGGCTATGGGTCAACTGCCGGTGGCTCCGTGCCGCCGCGGCGCATATCGGAGGTCGCGTCGGAGACGGCGCGTGCACTGCCCATCCCACAGCCCAGCACATCGCCCAACGCCTCGGGCGACGGCTTCCGCGCAGCGCCCGGGGGCGCTGACAGCCAGATCCAAACCAGCGACCCAAGCACCGGGCCGGAGAGTATGGTGCCGCGCGCCATGCATGCGTCGTCCTCGGCCGCCGCCATGCCAGGGGCCCACGCGCCGCGGTCCGCACCGTGGGGCGCGCTCACACACGCGCCCTACTCCGCGTCGCAGGCTTCCAGCCCCACGCCCTCAAACCCGGGCGCGCCGTCTCCCGTCACTGCCGGCGTGTCGCACGGCATCGGGCGGCCTGGCAGCCCCTACCGCGACCGCGCCGGCATGCGTCCGTCCCCCTTGGGCGGGGCCGCCGTGGGCTCGGCTGACAGCTTCACCGGCGGCGGCAGGCGGCCGGGCCGCAGCATGCTCGGGCCGCACTACCTCGCGTCGCTGTCACCCGCCACCGGCGGCCGCGTGGGCAGCATCAGCGACATGTCCCGCCTGGCGCCGCCACCCCGGGCGCTGCAGCCACAGCTGCAGCCAGCGCAGGCCAGTGGGGCGGCCGGCGCCGCCGGCAGCATTGACGGGGGCCAGCCCAGCGTCACCGTGCGGCTGCACGGCATGAGCAGGGCAGGCAGCGAGGCCAACGACCTGGGCACCGCGGCGGACTCGGCAGGCGCGCTGCTCTCGCCCTTTGCCGCCAACGCTGGCGTGCCGCTGGAGTCACGCGCGGAGGCGCAGGGCCCGGGCAGCGCCCGGGCCTCCACCTCGCTGCGGAAAATGTTCCTGGGCACGCTCGCCAACTGGACGCGCAAGTCCATCTTCGGGGAGAAGCCGTCATCGGCCACCCGCGGTGGGCCGCAGGCGGACGGCGTCGGGGCCGCCGCCAGCAGCTCGGGGGGCGGCGGCTACGCGTCCCTCCCCATGATGTCTTCGTCAGGCGGCCTCAACCCCGCCCACACCTCCGGCACCCTGGACCTGCGCGTGCGCGCGGTGCTGCGTGCCGCCAACGCGCAGGCGGCTACCTCGGAAGGCGGCAGCCGCGAGCAGAGCCAGAGCGGCAGCGTGCAACCGGGTGACTCCTTTGCCGGGGCGGGCTCGGCCGGCATGCCGCATGCAAGCGGGGCAACCTTGGGCGACGGGAGCACTGCTTCCTCGCCGCCGCACTCGCAGCCGCCGGCCCCCGTGTCGCCTTCCGTGGGCCAGCTGAGCGCCACCGTCCGCCGGCAGCCCTCGGGCTCGCCCAAGCAGCCGCTCAGCCTGTGGCAGCGCATCCGCCGCGGCCCGAACCGACGCAAGTCCCGCCGTGTCAGCGACACCGCCTGCGATATGGAGGCACAGGCCGACTCGTCGCCCGCCAGCGCCCGGGACGAGGCCCTCCCCTCCCGCATGCGCATGCGGGGCCCAGGCGCCATGCGGGCTACCGCCTCGGTTTCCTACCCCGCGGGGGGCGCGATGGCTGCGGCAGCGCGTGCTAGCTACGGGGACCGCAGCATGCACGTAGCCTTGGCTACCGCCTCGCCCAGCGGCTCCGGCAACCGTGGCGGTAGCCCACTCGGTCGTCGGTCTGGCGGCGCAGGCTCTTCGCTGGCGCGTCAGCCCGCTGCCGGCGCACGCTCCAAGGCCGAGCGAGCCATGGCGAGCGTCATGCGTGGTGTTCGGGTCGCCCGGGCGATGGGCACTGGCGGTGGTGCATCCATCTCCGCCAACCCCAGCCTGGCACACGCAATCGCCGCGGCGGCCGCAGGCGGGGGCTCGGTGTACAGTCCCCCGGGCAGCGGCCGCAGCAACCAGGTGCCGAGCGGCTCGCACCACCACAGCCACAGCAGCAGCGCATCCAGCATGTACAGCGGCACCGCCAGCCCTCGCATGACCATGTCGGGCAACGAGCAGCACCACCACCACCACCACCACGGCGGCACCAGCGGCGGCGTGGCCACCATCCTGGCGAGCGTGTTCGGGCGCGGCGGCCAGCCCCAGCGCAAGACGCAGCACGCGCCGCAGATGCTCAGCACGCGCTACCGGCGGCGCAGCGCCCACATCGTGCTCAGCGAGGCGGCGCGCCTGGAGCTGATGCAGCGCTCTGCGGCTGCTGGGGGCGCCATGGACGACTGCAACCCGGACGTGGCGGAGGGCGGCCAGCAGACGTTCGCCGCGGCCGTGGCCCGCACCTACGTGCAGCACCGCCGCCAGCAGCAACAGCAGCAGCTGCTGCAGTCCGGCGGCCTGGCTTCCGCCTCCGGCGTCAGCTTGGCGCCGTCCGGCGCCCTTCCGGACGCCGCTGGCCCGATCATAGACCGCGTGTCCTCCAACAACGACGTTCCAGGTAGGGGCTGGTACGGTAGCCTTGCCCACGCTCATACGGCCGCAAACTCACCGTGCACATGTGATGCACTGCCGCACCTTCCCCGCCTCGCTTTCCTTCACGGCCTGAATGCTTCATGTTGGCCCACGCAGGCTCATATGGCCACGGCGACTCCTTCAGTACCGCGCCGCCGACGATGGTCTCGCAGACGCGGTTGGCATCCTCCATGTACAGCGGCAGCTGGGCAGCCGCCGCGGCCATGGCAGTCGGTGCGGGCATTGCTGCCGACGACCCGATGAACGGGGCCATGCTGTCAGCCCTGCAGAATGCCGCCTCAGCCCCGGCGGTGACTCCCGGCATGGGCACCGCCAGTCTGAAAGCCGCCTCAATGCAGCCTTCAGTGGGCGGCTCCGTGAACGGCCCCGCGGCAGCCGCGGCGGCTGGCCAGATGGACGGCGACAGCAGCCGCTTCTTCCGCACCAGTGCGAGCACGTACGGGCGCCTAAGCAGTGGCCCGCTGCCCCAGAGCGGCTCTCTGCTCTCTGTGGGCCACATGCCGCCTGCCTCCTCAGGGGCGCCGCTCCACGACCCTGCCTACCAGCGGGCGCTGCAGAACGCCAGCGGTGCCGGCGCTGGCATGGGCAGCGTTGGTGGCGTCGCCGTCGGGGGTGCAAGCGCGGGCGGCGGCCTGGGCTCGGAGGCTTTGGGCGGCGACATGCTCTTCAGCACAGAGGACGCCGGCTCCTCGTCAGCTTTCAGCGTCACGTTCCCCAAGGATGCCGCGGGTGCCGCGGCGTCTGGCATCGACACACTCGCCACGTTCGCCGGCCACAGCAACGCACCTATGCCGGCCTCGCTGTCACAGAGCATCAACCTGCGGGATACGGCCTGGACGAGCACTTACGAGGCGCACGGCGTGTCTCTGCACCCAGCGGCAGAGCTCCTGCGGTCGTCTCGGTCATCGCAGCAGCACCAGAAGGACTCGATGCGCACAGCGTCGCTGACAAACGTGCAGCTGGGCGGCCCGCCTCAGCCGCAGGACCAGGCAAACATGCTCAGTCCGAGCCGGCCGCCCGGGAGGAGCGCGTTGAGTTTCCATGCCAGCCCCACATCTTCGACTTTGGGCGGCGCCGCAGCTGGGCTGTCCTCATTTGGGAGCGGCCCGCTTGGCTCGCCCAGCGGTGCCGCTGCCGCGGGTGGTGTGGCGCGCACCCAGCAGCAGCTGGCTCAGCTTCAGCGCGCACAACAGCGTGCGCAGGGCCCGGCCCGGGATGAGAACCTTCTGTCACTGCCACCACTGCCGGTTCTGCACTCTCCCCCGGCTCAGCCTGGCCCGAAGAGTTCCGGCCCAATCGCCGGCCTGTCCCAAGCGATGAGCATTGGCTCGCCAGGGGCCGAGGCTGCAGCCGCTCTCTCAACGCGACCTTCAGTTTCGGGCGCGCTGTCCAACACGCCCGACCTGATGGGACCTCGCCGGAGCGCCTTCGCGCCGCCAGGCGGCGGGTCCGGAGCACATGAGTTCGCAGCAACGCCTGCTTTTGGGCATTGGGACGTCGCGAACGCCGTGATGCATGACACGCTGCATGTCCCCAAGGGCGGCGCCCATCACGGCCACGGCGGACTGCCGAGCGGTACATCTGTGACGTCGCCGCACCCCAGCAGCGCAGGATACGTCAGGCCCGCCAACTACGGCTCTCCCGCGCCCACGACCGGCGGCAGCAGCTATGCTGGCGGCTCATCACTGCCGCGCACCGGCCACAGCCTGACGGACCAGGGAGTTGCCCCCTCCTCTCGCTCGGGAATGCACCCAGACGGCGCCAGTCGCAGTAGCGTAGCCGCCGCAGCAGCGGCAGCGCAAAACGCCGGCCCCCACCACACCCAGCCCATCAGCCCAAGCACGGGCTACAAGGGCTCCGCCACCACTCCTGCCCCTGGCCAAGCTCGTGGTCCTCGCATCATCACGGCGTCGCTACCCGGCCCCAGCCACCCGCTCTACTACAACACGCCGATGAGCGAGTGGGCGGAGCCAGAGGCTCTGGCTGCCATGACATCGGCGGCCGAAGCCGTCTCTGCCCAACTGCAGCCGGCATCGCGTCGCGTGGCTGGGTTCGGCCGCAAGAGCAACCGCGGCCTCAGCATTACGCATTCTCAGACACCGGTGCTAACCTCGCCAGTCTCGCCGAGCTCAGGCCCCAGCGTTGCCACGCACCGCGATCGGCTCTCAGCCCCGACACCCGGCCAGAACGCGCTGGCGTGGGCCGTTCAGCAACAGCAGGCGCAGCAGGCGCAGCAGCAACAACAGCAGCCCACGCCGCCCCAGTCGCAGCTGGCATCGCATGACCAGTACATCAGGGAGCGGCTTGCCCAATTGCGGGAGAAGGCGTCGCGTGCCATGCAAGAGCAGCAACAACAGCACCAGACCATGTCTGCTCGGCTGCCGGCGGTGCCTTACGGCGGGCAGCAGCACGCAGCGCAGGCCGGCGCGCCGTCAGCAGCTGCAACTGCAGAGCTGGTAGACTTACCGGACCGGGCATCGGCTCCGCTGAAGCCGCAGCCCTCGCCGGACCTGTCACAATGGCGCTCGCATCAGCCGCCACACAAGTCACGCACCTCCCCGTCACTGACTCAGTTGCACGGCGGCCTTGCCTCTGGGGACGGCGAGGCGGCGGTAGACCAGAACGACGGCCAACATGACCCGCACTCGCAGTACACTGGTCGCCACATTGCGCCGGCGCCTGCTGCTGCCGCCAGCGGAGTTGCGCGCCTGCAGCACCTCGCCACCTTCCGCACCTCCAACCATGGCTTACCCGAGCCTGGCTTCTCAGGGCCCTTCTCGGAGGGCCGCGTCCACAGCAGCGCTCGTGACGCCGACGCCCCTGGGTTTCTCTCTGGCCAGTGGCAACCGCCCGGCGAGCCGCGTCGCTCTGCACAGCAGCCGCAGTTTGCGATGGCGAGTGAGGTGCATCGCGCCGGCGACCAGACGGCCGCCCCGCGGGTGTCCGACCCCAACGCATCTTCGCCGGCTTCCGTATCGCGGTCCGTATCGCAGGGCCAGCGCCACCAGCTCAGCATTGTGACTCCTCCGCTGGTGCCTCGGACGTCGCCGAATCGGGACAAGGACGGGGCGCCTGCGGTCCTGGGTATGCAGCAGGCAAGTACAGGCTTGGTGCAGTCAAACAACAGCTGGATGCTGTGAGTGCCGACGCGGGATTTCGCGTCTGAATGCACGTCTGACGTTTTCTGCATGTGGCCCACTTGTGCAGGACCTGGATGCCGTGCTTCGACGCGCGGAGAGGGAGCTGGTGGCCCAGCTGGATCGTGCCAGCTCCACGGTGCGTGCCGCCCGTGCTTGGGGGGACTTCTGCCCACATCACCAGCCGCGCCGGCCTGCTTGCCCTTGGTATGGGAACGCGCCCTGCCCTTGCCTCTCACGTCATCATCTCCCGCTGGTTTGTTCCACAGGAGGCGCACAACATCAGTCGCATCCTGCACGAGATTCGGCGCTCGCAGTCGCGCAACGCCTCCAGCACCAGCGGCGCGGCACTGGGCGAGCCGTCGCATCAAGTTCTGCTGGCCATGATGCGGTCGAGCTCCACGCGGTCAGAGATCCAACCTGCGTCGCCGCAGGGGTGAGCACTCTTGCTCGTGCAACAGCGGCGGCAAGGCACACCTTTGCGTATGCGCCAAGTACTTGCTGCTTCGCGAAGAAACTGACGAAGAGCTATTGTCCTTGCATGTGCAGGACCGCCCACGGCGCCTCCCCGGTGAGCAGGCAGGGCTCTATCCCCGAGGAGCCCGAGCACCCCGGGCACGCCATGCGGGCCTCCCGGCCCCCAGCCTTGGATGTGGGCTCCACGCTGAGCTCGCCGAGCTCGACTGGCGTCCTGACCGTCCTGCCTGGCAGCGTCGCCGGGGCGTCGCCCGGCTCCAACGCGGTCGAGCTTTCGCCGATGGCCCGCACGCCGTCGCCAGCAGCAGCGCGTCAGAGCGGCGAGGATGCCGAGGCCGCGGCGCTGCAGGCCCGCCAAGGCAGGGCAGCGCAGCCGCCGCCGCCGCAGCAGCATTCGGCGAATGAGGCCCCAACAGCACCACACGCAGCACTGCTCAAACGGGATGTGGAGCTGAGCGAGATCAAAGGCGTGGACTCGTTGGCCGCCCTGTTGCCTGGCGCCCAGACGGGCGGTGCCGGCGCGGCAGCAGGGGCGGACAATGCGGGAGGGGTGCTCTACTCGCCCTTTGCCAGCACGCAAGCGCTGTCAGAGGACCTCCTGCGTGAGGTCAGCCCGGCATCAGCCCGGCGCATCACGCGCGCAAGCACCGGCAGTGGGCAGCTGACTCCCGAAGCAGCAGTGCGCGACGCGGGGCTGGTACCAGGAGTGGGGCCGGGCTCAAAGGCCGGTACGCCAGCGGGTGGTCCGAGCGGAGATGCTCTGGACGCAGGCGTGTCGGGAGGAGACGCAACCGCGCAGAGCCGCGACAGCCACTGCACCACCGGGATAAGCTCCTCCGCAGCCATGCCGCACAGCAGCTTCATGAGCAGCGACGCACAGACCGTGTCCACTGGCATGGAGCTGCCGTCCCTACGCATGAGCCATACCGCCTCCGGCTTCCAGCGACTCTCCAGCGGCAGCGGCACGCAGCATTCCGCGGCACGGCTCGCCGTGCCGACTGCATCCGGCCTAACCTCGCCCCCTGCCGCCGCATTGGCGGCAGCCTCATCACCGCCCGCGGGCCTGCGCCCGCTGCGTGTTCCGTCGAGCCGGGCCGCCGCCGCCACCGTCTCGGCCCCAGAGGGCGGCGGCAACCGGCCGCCGCGTGAGCTGAGCCTGGCAGTGGATTCAACCCACACCAGCGCCGGCGGGGCCGACGCGCCATCGGAGGCACTGCCAGTGCAGGGCGTCGCGACAGGCAGCACGTACAGCAACGCGATCGGTAGCTTTGGGCTGATGCTGGACCTGGAGAGCGGCTTCGGCTCGCCGCTGCCCTCGTTTGACGTCATCACGGGTGCCATGATGCGGCCCCTCAACTCGATGGGAAGCGCCGGTGGCAGCACCGTCGGCAGCTCGCACGGCCGCACGCCCTTCCCGCTGTTCACCGCGTCCGTGCTGCCGCACTCCCAGTCCGTGGGTGGCGCGCCGGCCGCGTCGCTGCTGGCACCCGACCGCGTGCCCCTGCACAGCGGCGGCACGGTCTCCGCGTCGGCCTCGCTCGCGGGCCTCATGTCGCCGGCGGCGCTGCTGCCGCCCTCGCCGCCGGGCAGCAGCCGGCGCACGTCGCACCTGCGCCCGGCAGCGGTGCAAGCGCTGCTGGCGCGAGAGATGTCTGGAGGCAGCCCGCGCGACAGCCCGTCCATCGCCGGCTCCATCACCGCAGCGTCCCTGGCAGACGGGATGGTGGGATCGCCCACTGGAGACACCGGCGCCGTCACAGGCAGCGCCAGCGTGGGCGGCGGCGGCGGCGATTCCGCCAGCTCGCAAACGCTGCCCAGCTTCGGCCTGCTGCGTGGCGGCTCCGGCCGGGCGCCGAACACCACCGGCGCCTTCAGCCCCTCTCTGCTGGGCCGGCGGCTAAGCCAAAGCACGGGTCACCTAGATGGCAGCGGTGAAGAGGCCGGCTCCTTCACGATGGCGACAGGGTTGACGCCGCTCGTGTTGGGCGTCGTGGATGCGCGCCAGCGCCAGGGCCAGGAGCGCGGCAGCAGCACAGCAGCAGACACGTCGATGGAGGGGTCGGAGCGCGAGTCCGCGGTGGAGACGGACGCAGCCCAGGCGGCAGCTGCAGCTGCAGCCCAGGCTACGGTGGCGCACGGCATGGAGGCGGTTGCTGCACGCAGCGATGCCGCGCCTGCCGCCGTCGCAGGCGAGGGGATGGGCGAGGAGCTGCAAGCGGCCGGAGTTGATAACGCGGCGGCTCACGCCGCGCAGTCGCACGCCGCCGCATGGCGCGCCGCGCATCAGCACGCGCTTGCTGCGGCGCAGATCAGCGCCGCTGCGAATGCTGCCCACGCTGTGAGCGCCGCCAGTGCGCGCTCCTTCTCGGGCCGCGCCCGCACCGCGGCGCACGGCAGCAGCTTCGGCGGCGACTTCCGCTACGACGAGGAGGAGGACGACAATGGAGAGGATGGGGACGCGAGCCTGTCCACCGACGGCGACCGGCCGTCCGCAGCTACTGTCAACTTCAGCGACCGGACCTCCGCCTTCTCTCTGAGGTCCATGCAGTCTGTCATCGACCGCACCTCGGCCTTCTCCTACCTTGGGCCATCCGCCTCCAACACCGCCTCTGGCTGGGCCAGCGAGCGCGCCAGCGACCGCTCCATGCGCAGCCACCTGTCTGCCTCGGCGCGTGCATCGCGCGACCTCGCCGGCGGCAGCCCCTACGGCGGCGCCAGCCGCACCAGCGCGGGAGAGGGCGACGGTGAGTCGGAGCTCAGCGTGGAGGAGCAGGCGCAGATGCTGCTGTGGCGCCGGCCGCAGGAGCGGCAGCCGGGCAGCCACCAGGGCGGCGCGGCGGCGCCCGGCAGCCGGGCAGCCTATCGCAGCGTTGGCCAGCGCAGCTTCACGGCAAACACGCGCCCAGGCCCGCCACTCTCGCAGCCCATGCTAGCATCCATGTTCGGCGGGGGCTCTGCCCATGAGGCCGCGGCAGCCGGGGCGCGAGTCCTTGACCAGCGCCGCAGTCGCAGCCTCACGGTCAGGGCCGGAGCCGCAGCCGCCGCAGACGACCGGAGCGAGCCCAGCTCCTCGGGCCAGGCCACGGAGACGGGTGCGGTCCCGGAGGATGCTCGGCTGTGGCAGGAGCCGCCATTCCCGCACATGCACGCCCGCTCCGGCCGCCGTGGCGGCAGCTCAGCAATGAACTTCGGGGCCATGAGCGTGGTGCCGGAGATCGATGGCGAGGAGAACAGCGGCGCGATGGCGGGCCGGCACAGTTCCGAGGTCAGCGCCGGCGGCCTAGCCACGGCGTTGGAGGCGGAGGTGGAGGCCACGGCGGTGGCAGGCGGCGCTGCGGGCGGGCAGGCCCCCGTGCGTCAGTGGGATCCGCAGCAGCCGCAGGGGCGGGTCCTGCCGGGGCCGATTCGTTTGGACCTGCAGGCAGCCCGCTCTGCGGTGGGCAGCCCGGCGCGGCGGTCAGCGCTGCAGGCGGCTGGCGTCGCCGATAGGGGTGACGCTGCCGAGGGCGCGGGGCGCGTGGGTGATGACACCGTCAGGCAGAGCGCACTGCTGCGGCAGAGGGTTGGCGACGGCGCCAGAGCAACATGATCGAGGTGGGCTGACTGGGGCGTCGGTGTGATGGACACGCATTCACAGGCGAGCATTAGTTCTGTTGGCAAGGCAGGTGAGCTCGCATAGACGTACTGATGACAATGGGGTTGGTGAGGAGACAAATGCATGCCGTGTTGGTTGCTCTACTCGAAGGCCTGTAATGGGCCGCAGGGTTGATTATTGCCCCTAGGCTTTAATGTGAGCAGCATTCTACATACATACGTTGACACGGGGGCACTTAGGTTAGATATGAAAGGAAGTTTGGTCCCGACGAAGGCAACGGTGGTTGCGCCTGGCGCAATCGCACTCACAGTTTGCATATGAACATTGGTTACTGGATGGTTTGGGTGGCGGGTGACAGTGCTCGTGTGCAGAACCAGGTTGGTGATGGCAGCCCAGCACCCATGATCGTGCTTCATGACCTTACTTTACGTACCGGGCGGCTTATGGAGTTATATGTTTACAGCCCGAAGCATCTCAGCGAAGGGCGGCCTTGTCTATCGGAGTGCATAGTCTGATGTGAAAACTGGGTATGACAAACAATGAACGCGTGTAGAAAGCGGGACAGTTGGTGTTGGCCCACATGCCGTGAACGCTGGGCATGTGCCCTCGTGGCATTTGCCCTCATTGCCGTGAACCCTGCGCATGCGCAGCGACGTGCGTGCATCGCCGCCCATGGCGCGCGGTGGTTGACATTATTTTATGCCTTGCTTTAATCCTTGGCGTTTGCCAAGCATGGCACGGACCACTGCGTGGCACCTCCCATATCTCGTATGCTTGCACACTGCTACCTTGTGACAGCTTGTGAGACTTCTGAACGCTCCTTGTCGGAGATTGAGATACTGTAATTGTGTTGGCACTTGGCAGTGGCAATGTGCCTCCCCGCACCTGCCTCCCAGATCAGCCCACCGATTTGGTGCAGGGCCTTGTCAACGGCGGCACCTGCCGACTGTTGGAGCCAAGGTTGGCGCAACGCCTGGCCCTGCGATTCAGTGTGGGCGCGTGCCGCTGCAGTCGCCCCCCAGTCCAGACTCTTCAGTACAGCACAATTGTCCTATGCATGCTGCAAGGCGATGATGGACAAAAGCGAGAGCTTTGGATCCAGACATTTGTCCATTTACTTTTCAGCCCCACATGCTTTATTAGTACTTATCAAGCAGCCAAGACTTCCACATTTGCAAACCGAACAGAGTTCGGACACCTGCCTGCCTGTTGCCACCTGTTTTATCCCTGAGGGAGTATGTAAGCCGAAAATCATGATTAGGCAGATCTATAATAATCTTGAGGGCAACGAGGCGCACCGACAGCTGGCTGCTCTGCTGCTCGCGCGGAACCTGCAGGCGAATGGCTAGGGCCGCCTCCCTGCGACGCCCCCGACTCCCACTCCCTCAACTCGCACTCGTCGCGCTCCTCTGCGCCAATGCATATGCCGCGGTAATTTTCGGGCTTGAACTAGCAGAGCCAGCATCGATTGGCCCAGCGGACGTGAGCACCGCCCGCCGCAACTTGGACGATGTCCCCGGCCGGGCGGGAGATGATAGTACCGATGCGCAGCCGGCCGAAGGCGACCGCAGCATCCCGAGCTTTGAGGAGACTGAAAGCTACAGGGACCTCCAGTGCGAAAAGTATTCTGTTACCTATGAGCAGGTGAGGGTGGACGTGGCAGTGGCAGTGGTGCTTGAGGGTGGCGGCCATCACGCACTGCCTCGGGATGCCGGCTGACCTGTGAAGGTGCGCAATGCTGGTTCGGTGCTCCGCAGATAGAGCGGGACCTGGCGATTCACCGGGAGCTGGGCACGCACTACAACTCCACACGCTTCATTATGAAATGGCTGCACCCGCGAAACGGCATGCCCATAGGGTGAGGTGCCCCCCGTCGCTCCGCGCAACGTCACGCAACCCGCATGCCACTCATCGATGCCGCCCGCTGGCAAGGGCACGCATGAAGGGTCCATGCGCTCAAAGCGTGGTGCGCTGCTGGTGGCGTGCGGCGGCTGCGCGGGTTACACGAGTGGATGACCACCATTAACTTGACCCGTACCGGAGGTGTGACCCATCCACTGCTGTGTTGCTGCGGCGTGCCCACAGGTTCTTCGGTGGGCGGGCCTACCTGCTGATGAAGCCCGACTGGTGCGCGGCCTGGCGGGTGGGCGGACATTTGCAGGCAGGCGGGGAAGTGAGCCGGCGGGGCAAGGGGAAGAAGCGCGGCATGTGTGTTGCACGCAGGTAAAGCACACCCCCGTGGAGCTCCCTCCTGCTCGAGCGGGGCAGTCCTACCTACCTGCGTGTCCACACATCGCTTGCCTGTGTCCACGCATCCACCCCTACCTGCGCATATGCACACGCACGCAGGAAAAGCCTGTCGCACCACGCCAAGCTGCATGTGGCCTACCTGCGGATGATGGCGCACCTGGAGGTCAGCTTCGGAGCCGCGATACCGGACGTGGTCCTGGTGGTGTCCAGCTCTGACACGCCGCGCTACGTGAGTGGCTGCGTGAGAGTTGCGTGGGCAGGGGCAGGTTCGGGGGCATGAGGCGACGCGGGTACGGGGTACGTGGCACAGCAGCTAGGGTGGGCCGGCAACGCGCACTGCAGCAGGCAGGGGGAGTGCATGCTGCCAAGTGGGGTGTGCGAGGTGAAATGAACGCGCCGCGTTCACTGTACTGTGCGTGTGCGAGTCCTTGCACCCGTGTCCGCGTGCCCGGGTGCCCATGCCCATACCCCTGCCCCTACCCCTGCCCGCCGCCAGGTGTCGCCGCGGCTGGTCAACGTGAGCAGCCCCCAGCCGCAGCTGCCGCCCGCGCGCGACGGCGGCGCAGTGTCCAAGGCGATGGCGGGGTTCGTGCCGGGGCCCTACCCGGTGGCGGGGATCTGCAAGAGTGACTTCTGGCCCGACCTGCTGCTCATACCCAACTTCCACTTCCACATGAAGTGAGCGAGAGGTTGCTTGACAGGCGACGTGCTCCGAGGGTTTGTACCTGTGGCTGGCTGCGGGTACTGCGCCAGGGTCCTTGCCGGGTGACGCGTGCAAGCGCACTTTCATACGCGCAGCAATGGGCCTTAAGCGGTTGACTTACCACTGCTGTCCATCGCATCTCACGCGCGACTTCGCGCTGTCCTAGCTGCCCCTTCGTGCCTTGCGCTGTGTCTGCACCACAAACACAGGCTGTACGACAGCACGGCGCTGGCAGCCATACCCGAGTTCCGGCAGAAGCACCCCTGGGCCACACGCAAGCCGGTCATGTTCGGCCGGTTCAGGTGCGTGTGTGGGGGGCTCGCTTTGTTGATGGTGTTTAGGCAAGTGCAGGTAGGGCTTGACATGCCCGGCCTGTCCAACTTCTGGCGACATGTAATCAACCCCATGATCTGCTGCTTGCCTGCTCGTCCTGCACCTGCCGGCCATGCGTGCATGCAGCCACTACCACCTGATTCGAGAGCCCGCTGACGAGTCAACATACAAGCAGGGCTTACAAGGTGTGTGTGATATTAGAGAGCACAAGGTGTGTGTTTCCACGGTAGTCTTCCTCTCGTGATCGTGTACTCGGGTCAATCAGCGACAGCGGACACACGAGGCTTTCGCTTCTATTTCTTCACGAACCTCCTGCCCCGAGCGCGCGCCTGCTGCGCTGGATTCCACTGTCTCTGTTAGACAGATCGTACCGACGCCAGGCCACGCCGCCAGTGGCCTCATTGCGCGTGTTTCTAAGAGCCGCTTGTGCACGAGCCATCCACAGGCCGTGCGCCGCTTTCTCTGGGCCAACCTGCTGCCTGCTGCCCCTGCCCCGCCTCCAGGCGAGGACATATGCATGAACGAGAACGCGACGTGCACGGGCAGGGAGCACTTCATCACCAGGGTCGCAAAGCAGGTGCATGGGGGTGCGTGCTCCGCCGATGCCGAGCGCATGCAGACCGCGGTCTGCCCCATGCATGGCCGACCCATGGCTTGGCCCCAAGCGAGGCCCATACCGACCCGCCACACACGCCGGCTTGAGCACCTCACTTGGGGCGCCCCCGGCCTGCTCGATCGCGCCCTCCCTCGATCGGTCTCAACCCGCATGCACTCGCGCCGCGTCGCTGCTTCTGCTGTTCAGGACCGCACGCGGCTGGACGTCAAGTTCGCCGGCATGCAGCCCATGGCGGCGCACGCGCGCTTCAAGTACCTCATCAACCTCAACGGCCAGAGGTGCGTGCGGGGGCGGCTAGGGTGCACGGGTGGCTAGCGCGCGCGGGTGGCAAGGGTGCGTGGGTGAGCGATCAAGAAAGGAAGGGGGTGATCGAGGGGGCGTGGCGCGGCCCCAATCGTCCACGCTGCTGCGACAATTGCCCACGCTGCTGCGACAACAGCCACTGGCCCACCTGCTTCAGCCTGGGCGTCCCGCCCCGAGCTGACCCGCATGCCACCCCAACTCCCCAAAACCCAACTTTCCAGCAACCTGCTCGCACGCACGCACGCAGCCCCACGGCATTCACACACAGCAACTCACCCGGCCCATGGTTGAATCCATTGCATGTATGCCTCCACCACCACCACCACCCCGATCCCTCCACCTTGTTACCTCCGCACCCGCCGCACAGCATCTCCTCGCGCCTGGAGCAGCTGCTGCCGCTGGGCTCCGCCGTGTTCACCGAGGCGTCCGGCTACTACGCCTACTACTACCGCACGTGAGTGCGTGACGACTGACGAGCCCGCCGGGCTCCGAACTCAGCTTGATTGGGGCTTGCCACACATGTCATTAGTGCTACGGGGGGCGCGCGGCTACGTACTCGCGCTCTTGTCCCGGAGGTTTCCCGGACGTGCACACCATCCGTCCGCTCAGCTCGATCGCCGCTATGCATGACCGGACACACACAAAAAAGTCAAGTCAGTTTGGTTTCCGTGTGTTGTCCAACACAAGTCCATCCGCATCAGGCAGATGCGGCCGTGAGCTCGGGCACACGCGCTTGCTTGCTTGCTCAGCAGCCGGTGTGCTGCCAGGCTAGGCTGATGCAGCAACGCGGGTGCACACGGCTCGCGCTTGCTCGCTCATCACAGGCTGCTGAGGCACCGCGTCAACGTGCTTGAATTCTGGAGGCGCAGCCCCGAGGAGGTACGAACAACTACTGTTAAGAGGAAGCAGGCGCAGGTGTAGGCGTGGTACGAGTGAGAGTGTGCAAGCAGCAGTCGTAGGTAGCACACGGTAGCTAGGGATTAGGGTTTGGGTTTTGGATGGGCGGATTGGAAGGCTGGCATTATGGTTTAGGGGGTCCTTGCGCAACGGGATTGTCATCAGAGTCTCCGAGGCATAATGCTCCGGCCGTGTTCAGGAACACCCTCACTCTGCACAGCTCCCGTCTGACTTGGCTGCTATTGCTGCTGTGCCTGCACGCGGGCAGTTAGTTGCCACTGGAGCCTCACGTGCACCTACCTCGCACGCCCCACGATTGCGACGCAGCAGGTGTTTGAGGAGCTGGACTGGGCGCAGGCGCACGACGAGGAGGCGGCGGCCATTGCCGCAGAGGGCGTGCGCACCGCGGCAGCCTACCTGACTGGGAACGGCCGCACATGCTACTGGTTCAGGTGCGGTGGTCTGTTGGTGTGGGTGTGGGTGTGGGTGTGGGTGCGGGTGTGGGTGTGGGTGTGGGTGTGGGTGTGGGTGTGGGTGTGGGCGGCATGCGTGCGTGTGTTTTACCTGTGTGCGGGCGTGCGCGCCTGTTTTGCTGCCTGTGTGTGGGTGTAGTGGGTGCCCTTGGTAAATCGTCGCTGCCAGCCCGCCAGCGCTTATGGAGCCTCGTCGTACGCATCCGTTCACTCAGTGCAGCCCTGCACTCGGCCTCGCCCGCGCTCGCTCTTCACACACCTGCCTTGTACCAACCGCTACCGCCGCCCCTACTGCTGCCATTGCATTTGCTTGCCTGTCCCTTGTCTAGTTAGGTTGCTTTAGCTTGGGCTGGTATTTATACACACACACCCGTGGTCATCTGCCCGGTGTCATACACACACGCGAACAGGCTGATGCACGGGCTCAGCCGCACGCTCCGTTTCCGGCCGCGCCTGGATAAGTGGCCGGGCGCCCGGCTGGTCCAGCAGGTGCTGGAGTCGGACCTGCGGCTTGCGGCCGGAGGCCAGCAGGGTCTGATCGACGCGCAGTGGGCGCCGTAGCTGGGAGGCAATCAAGCCGTCTAGGTGCTGCTGGGTTGCTGGGTTGCTGGGTTTACTACTAGGGGGGTCCGATGGTACCGAGTAAGAGAGGCCAGGAGCAGGTTTCAAATCCATCGGTTTGTGGAAATCGGGTGGAGGGAGGGGCGATGGCAGACCGCGGCCAGTACTACTGGCTATGAGCGGCAGTGCTTCGAGTTGGGCTGGCGGGATAAATAGTGCGCGCACCCATCATTGCTTGTGACAGCTTGGAGCTCATACTGGTCGGTGACAAACTCAATGAATAATATGGGAGAAGTAAGTATGTGGAAGCAGCACTGTTACTCGACGGCGGCCGCAACAAGCGGGGCCGGGGAAGGGCGTGTGGCGTCTGCGCAAGGAAGGGGGTTACGCAGGTGTATGTGCGCTCGGTGGCGGCCTGCGGAAACCCCGAAAACCGTACCAGGTAAATCATAAATGTGAAGAGGCCGCGGTCCCGTCCACTTGTCCAGCAGCCAGGGTCAGGGTCAGGGTCAGCTTGCTGCACAACTTGTGCAGATACTTATTATGCTTATGCTGCTAAGGACGTACGCCTGTGCTAAGGTGTATGCACGGACGCCTGTTCTGAGTCCAAGCGGGGCTGTGGAAGTAAGGGTGCGTGTGTGGCGTCTGCTGCTGCGCAAGCGGTTTGCGCAGGTGTACGGCATGTGCGCTCCTGTGGCGGCCTGCAAAAACATGGCGGCAGCGGTCGTCTGCGCGTGCGTGTGCTCCAGGGACCGTGCATGGGCTAGTTTACCTGCTTCCTGTATGTATGGTTATTTTGCGTGCAACGTCCTGACTGCCTTGAGGTGTCTCTGGGAGCCCTAACAAAAAGCGAGCATAACCTCCCCTGGCAATAACCTCCCCTGGAGGGCTATTGATACGTTTGCACGGGTTAAGGAGAAATTGCAAGACGTGCCGGCCAATACCAGAGCCCCACCCCGGATACGGAGTGAATGCACACGCGCTTACAAGGAAGATGTGATTGATGCGGGAAGTTTTGGAGGACTAGGGATAGATTTGATGCCGAGGCCCCTGAGGAATGGGATAGATGCATTTCGACGCATGCAAAACTTGATTAACCACCTGCCTGCGGGATGGACAGAAGCGGCACGAACAGGCATGGGACTAAACCAGGATCAAGCATACACGGAAATGATTGACCATATAGTGGGGTGCCTTGGATGGAAAATGAACAATCAACCAATTCCACTGGCGACCGTTTCGGTGAAGCAGGCCACGTACCTGCAGATGCGTGAAGCGTTTGGGAAACTAGCAGAAATCCATGCTGATTTTGTCCACGAGGCTAAGGGTGGTAACGTAGGTGATATAGTGATGGCGATAGAGGACAAGGAACGCATCTCGAGCACATATGAACGCTTGTGGAAGCTTAAATGGGAAGCAGAGCAGAAAGAAGCCTTCTGGAGGCTAGCAGTGGATGGATTCCCAGGCTTCTCGATGCACAGAGGGCAAGGTCATAAATGCCCATGTGGGGTGACGGATGCACAGTCTGACCGTGCACACCATTTCAGCACGTGCACAATTGCTAGCACGCTACGGCTGCATATTCAGGAAGCGACAGACATAGGTGACGAGGATCACATAATTGAGTTGATAGTGGAGCGTAAGAATCTGTGGCTAGTAATACCGCCACACGAGGCTATCCAGCAACCCATCTGGGACGTTGTATGATTGCGAGGTTACAAGAAGGGGACAGTGTAAACACCATCACGGCTACGAGGGAAGCCACCATTCCGAAGAACGCAGCAAACCGCAACCCCCGCTTGGCTGCCAACCCAACTCACAGCTGCGTAGGTGCGTCGAAGCTAAGCCGCAGCCCGCCAAAGCCACACCAAACAGCAGCATCACACGTTGTATGCCTGGCTGCGATCTCTGCCATGGAGTACGGTAGGAGGCTATTGTTTGCCTCCAGAGGGGAACAAGGCAAGGTAGAAGAAACAGCGATTAGCAGGATTAAAACGCAAGTTATAGCAGACTTTTGGGAGCGTTTGCAGATGTATGTGAGCCTGGGCATCAAGCCAAGGGGGTGGGACGAAATCCCACCAGGCCACCCTTGGATTGAAAGAAGGGAAGACGGGAGTATGTGGATCAATAAGCCGACTTTCATTTCAGTTGAAGAGGAAGGAGATTGAGTTTAGAAGATGGTGGCGCTCCCATGGGAGCAAGGCCTATTAGCCCAAGGCGCAGAGTAGGCTGTCGGCGCTGCAGGTGGCGCGCCCCTGAGGTCTAGAGCAGGGCGTCCGTACTAGTACGTGCTCGCTGGCTCGTGAGCTGCGTCAGCAGGTCCCTCCTGTAACCAATGCAATCTGGCAACTCGTGTGTGTATGGTTTTGGGCAGGACCTGGCAGGACTACGTACGTCCAGAGCCCGCCACTTCCAAACTTTTGTGAATGGGAATGTACATCCCAAATCCATCTTGGCTGCAGGCTGCATTCGTCTGTGGATACAAGTGTTTAAGCGTGGCACACCACGCGCATTTCCCCCTCGTTACACGCCTTGTTACGCGCCCTTATTATCAGCGCGGTTAGGGGCACACGGCACAATCGGTGCAATTTGCTTTGACGCCAACGCTGCATTAACGAAGAATCGCACGACCGCTGCACACACTGGACACACAAATCACTTGACGTCGGCCCCAGAATTCGCCATGGATCCGGCGCGCCTCGAGCGACAGCATTGTCGCAATCGTCGAGTGCGAAACGACAGGCGTCACAGCAGAAAATCTTTATGCATTGTTGTGTTCTGCAGAAAGTGGAGCAAACGCGACATTCAGCGGGACTCCATGACAAGTTGCCGGCCAACGTTTTCACAGCGACAACACTGCATACCTTCTCAAAGAAAGTAACTAGACACAATAATTACGCTGTCACTCGTCTACTGCCCCACGCGCTGAGTTTCGGAGGCGTGACAGTTCATGCGAAGGCCCACTCGAGTAGGAGCGCACACTGCTAAGCACACACCTGACTCTCAGCAGAGGACGCCATTGCTGTTGCATATCTGGTGAGTTGGTTTTGTGTCCAGCCAAGGGCGGTCGTGAGGGCGGACTCCCCCGTTCCTCCGGCGCTGCTGCTGCCCGCGAGCCCAGCGAGCTCGCGAATTGTAATTTCAGATGACTCTGCTAGGTTGTCCTTATAATGTCGGGCCCCCGCAGTTGCATCCGTGTTTGTATGTGTCCGGGCATTTGCCCGTTTGCCATCGCAGCACTTTTTTGCTTGGTTCCTGATTGTACACCTCGTTGTGCTGCCATTCAACGTTGTACAGCGCGTGGCGGGTACTTCCAGGGTCCTGCGGCAGTTAGTCGTGGTGCCTGGGCGCATCAAGCCTGCAGTGAGTTAGCCTGAGGCGTTTCTGGGTCGCTTGCACATAATTATGCTCAGCGTGGCTTTAGAGGCACTTCAATACATGCGTCGCCCGTGGCCGTTGTCGGCTTGACCTTGCTTGCGCTGCTGCTGCGCAGACCAGCGCGCGGCTGCGCCAGCAGCGGAGAAACCCGCCGCCGCACGATGGAGACGTTGTCAAAGGCCACCGGTCGGCATTCTTTGTTCAAAGGTGTTACACTGTACAAGCCAACGCTGAAATGGCGTGCGCAGGTAGGTGTGGCTAGTTCGCCGCGCTTTCTTGCTGTGTGAGCGCGTGTATGCACGGAGGCAATCAATCAGCAGTGCGGCACCTGCGCATACACGTGCGTGTCCGTTGCCAGCATCTTCTAATGGTCCTACATACATGCAGGCTGTGAAAATGCAGAGATCGCGGTTTTGGGGCGGTGCAGGGCAATCAACTTGTGTGCCAGCAATCATCAGCACACGGCAAATAGCATGGCTGCCACCTTACTTGGCTGTCATCCATTGCTGTGTGCACGTATGTATGTGCGTCTATCTGCATGGCCAGCCAGCTCATTGTCCCTACGGCCGTGCGTGCGTACGAAAGTATCCAAAGCCCATGCGTGAATCGCCGTGAATGCGTTGCTGCTGATGGCAAGCCAACTTATCTTACATGACCTTGCTTGCAATCCTGCTGAGGGACAAAGGCACGTTGAAGTAGTTGGAAAGATGTTGTACACGTTGTACGCGCGTCGTCGTAAAATGGCAGCGCCGCTACCAAGCACACAGTATGTTGGAGCGAGTGCGAAAGGCGCTAGCTGCGCATGGCCGGCCAATCGGCTCGCTCGGCTAACTCGCCCAGCGCAAGCGCATGCGTTAGTTATCATGCCTGCATGATGACCCCTCCTAGGTTACCAAGAGTTGAGCGTTGCGGAGAGTCGTCTGCTGGATGGCCTAGTGGCGAATGTTAGAAAGATCACTACTATGCATTGTGTACTGCCTGTGCTTGCAGATCTCACACGGTGGCCGCACAGTAACGTTGGGCGACTACTCTTGCGTGAGTTGCGTGACAAGGGCATACGTTGAAGATAATACGGTTCATGCGCTGCTGATAGCTTTGAATGACCCGCCGCTAGCTGACCCGTCCACCGTTCGTACCATATAGGCGCTGTAAATACACGTGGGACTGCGACGGCACGTACACAGGCCTCGCTCGTATCTACTGCTAGCAAACACGTCCGCATTATCTGTCTGCACAGGAGATGGAGGCCGCGCGCGTGTTTGACCGCGCGTGCATATGCAAGCTTGGCCGACAAGCCGTCACCAACTTCCCGCATAAAGACTACAACGACGAGTGGCACGAGCTTGTTGGTACGTACGCTGCGGCCGTGTCCGACAGTAGTAGTTGCGCGCAGCAGGGCGTAACTCCATCCCCTGGGTGCACGTGCGCGTGCCTGCCTGCCTGCCTCATCGCTCGCGCATTATTCAGCTCATCATCAGCACGCCTGATTTTCATGTCGATACTTATTGGCTGCGCGCAGCGAGCAACATACCCGCGTTGCTCATCAAGCTCAAGGAGGAGCGGCAGCGGAGCAAGGGCTTCAGAGTGCAGCAGCCTAGCACCAGAGCCGGCGGCAGCAGCATCAGCAGCAAACCGCTGTTGCACGTCGCGATGTACACTACTGCGGCTGGCTCCCAGCAGCAGCAGCAGCAGCAGCCTTCGTGCTTCCAGACGCAGCAGCTGCTGTCGAGCGCACAGCAGCAGCATCCTCAGATTGTGCTGCAGCAGCTGGAGCCGACGACTGCAACGGCGTCTGCTCACGCACCAGCGCTCGGCAGCAGCAACAGAAACCTCATGGCGGCTAGATTGCTGCTGGAGCCACTAGAGCCACCGCATGCTGCATATGTCAACGATATTGTTGGCGGCGGGAGCTCATTGCCGACAGCAGTAAGTGCACTGACACAAACGGCGCGCGTGCAGCGGCAGGAGCAGCAGACCGGCGCTGCTGCCTACCTGGGCATCTGCGGGAGTGGCGCCACCACCGCCGCTGGCGGCGGCGGGTACGCCTTGTGCGGGATGATGAGCACAGCAACAGTCGCGGACGAGCCCACTGCTGCTGCTGCTACTGCTGCTGCTGGCACCCTGCGGCTCGGCAAGAGGCAGCGGTGAGTTTACGATTCCTTCCTGGCGGAACAAGCTGTATATGCGCATGCAGCCAGCCGCGCATGCAGCAAGCTACACACGTATAGCCGTTTCGGCGTGCACTTGGTGCACTCTCAATGCTTCAACAGCTAGCTAGTTAACCTCGTCGCTCTTCCTTTCTTGGCCCAGTATCAGCGTGTCATGAGAGTTTTATTGTCAATGCTACTGCTGCTAGCCGGATACTTGTAACACGCGCTTTGATTGCAGCCAACCCAAAGCTTGCGCTGACGTACCGTCTGTGCGTGCTAAGCTGCTCTATCTACTGCCTCCTTCAGGTGCGATGACGTCCAGCCAGCAGTAACAACCACGCCACGCGAGACAGCAGGCGTCAAACCCTCGCTATCGCCGCAGCTGCTTGCGGCTCTGCAGCGGGCTACTGCTGCCCTATCAGCTGGTGCGTGCGGGCGACAGACGCAGCATGGCGACAACAGCAGCCTGCGTTACGGGCGGCTTGTCGAGCCGGCTGCTGCTGCTGCTGCTGTTGCCGCTGCTGTCGGCGGCGGCGGCAGCTTGATTGTGAAGCAGGAGGAAAACTTCGGGCAAGACGTGGAGCTCGGTGTAACTGCTGCTGATCAAGGTAGAGCGTGCAGCTGTAACTACTGTTTTTGATGAACTGATCGCTTGATTGCTCTGGGGGCATTCTGCTGAGACGCTGCACCCGTAAATGAAGCGTCTATGCACGCGCATGTGAATCAGCGGGTCCATTGCTTGGCATGCTAAATTCACTGGGCTATTCATTCGTTAGCGTGCACGCATCTCACGTTCAATAATGCTGCTATTCACGCAGGCGACAGCGCTGCTGCTGATGTTAACACAGACCAGCAGCGGCGGTCGGTGCAGCACATTACCCTGAAGCAGCAACAGGGGCAGGCACCCCCGGCCTCAGCTTCGCCGCAGGTCCCAGAGCTGCATTCGCGGCACAGCAGCTACGTGTTTGATTCCGACGTGGGCGGCGGTTGCAGGAAAATCGGCGCTGCTGCTGGCAGCAGCAGCGGCGGCGTAGGCGGCGCCGGCAACGGTGACTGCAGCCGCGAAGCCGGCGCCGTAATAGGCTTTAAGGTAAACGGTCGCCTGCACCACGCGCCAGCAGCGCCGTCACCTCCGGCGTCTCCAGGTGCCGACGCGGGAGCGGCAAAAGGAGCTGCTGCCAGCAGCAAAGCCGCGGCTGTGGCAACCGACGGCGACCGATATGCCGCCGATACGATCAGCAGTCACACGAGGGCGTCTTCAGCGGCGGCGCTGGCGGCGGCAGCGGCGTACCCGCCTCCGCGCGTCAGCTCTCTGCCTCCACAGCTGCAGCAACAGCAACGCGAATGCGATCCTCGTGCGGCAGCCGCCGAAGCGCGTGTTGCAGCGGACCAACAGCAGCACCTTCTGCTGGGTGCTCCGGATGGCGTGCAGCAGCAAACGCTGCTGCAGGCGCAGCTGTTGCTACGCCAGATGCTTGGCAGCGATGCTTTCAGCATGCACGGTGCAGCAGTGCAGCAGCAGACACAGCAGCGACAGCAGCAGTCGCCGATTGCTGCAGCGCCGCAGGCTGCGGCTGTAGCGGCTGCGGCGGCAGCGGCGGCGGGCAACCATACGGGGCTCGGTAACCTCGTGCAGCAGCTGCAATGGGCGTGGAGCAAAAAGCAGGAGCTGCTGGAAGCCAAACAAGAGCAGGAGCAGCAGATAGCGAAGCGGCAGCAGCAGCAACACCTGTTGCAGCAGTTGGCAGAGCTGCTGCAACAGCAGCGACGGAACGGCGTTGCCACGTCTGACGCCAAGAACAATGATCCGCATCGTGTCAGCGGCGGCGACGGCTGCGCTGTTATGCCGCCGCCGGGCGACGAGAACGAACGTCAATCGGATGCGGTTCTGGGTGACGGCGGCGCGGCTGACGGCAGCAGTAGTGGGAGCTCCCTGTTGCTGCTGCAAGCAGCGAAGCGGCTGCGGCTGTCGTCTCGAGGCTCAAGCAGCTGCAGCGCAGCAGAGTTGCTGGTGCCGGCGGCCGCGTTGCTTTCAGCGGCGCCTGCTGCTGCGCGCCCGCCGCTTCGGCTGCCCAGCAGTTGCAGCGCCAGGTACTTACCGCCGCTGGCTGAGGCGGACGATGACATCAGCATGCAGCAGCAGCCGCGCACACAGCAGCAGCGACGCCCGCCATCGCCGATGGGGGACGGCGCAGCAGCAGCACGTGCAGCAGCAGCGGTGGGCTGCGGCGGCGAGTACGGCGATGGGCACCGCCGCGTCCTTCATAGCCGCGGTGGCTATGATGGCTATGACGACGACAGCGGATCGACGGATCGACGGATCGACAGCGGGATCGACGTGCAGGCGGAGATTGTGCGAGAGCTGCGACGGAGGGCGCAGCTCCTGCCTCATACCAGCAGCAGGGACAGCCGCGGCCCAGCAGCAGACACCGACGACGACGACGCGGACGGCGGGCCCGCACAGCAGCAGCACGCACGCGGGAACCTGCAGCAGCAGGGCGCTGGACCTTGGGTGTCTTCATCTATGGCGGCTGGCGGCGGTCTGCTGCACGCGCACTCACCGCGGCCTCGGCACCAGCAGCAGCAGCAGCAGCACGAGCCCCAGCACTGGCACCGGCAGCAAGCGTACCACCCACACCGCGGCCAGCAGGAGCCGGAGGAGATGCTTCTGGCGGGCACTTCGCCGAACAACAACACCAGCAGCAGCTCACTGCTGCCGCCAGATGCCGAGCGCCTGCTTCTGCAGTACCAGCAGCACCGCCGCCAGCAGCAGCAGCAGCAGCAGCAGTGGGAGTCTGTGCCGCCGTGGCTGTTGCAGCAGCTCCTTCGGGAGGAGAAGCTGCTGCATGCCCGCCGGCAGCCGCCGCCGCCGCAGCAGCAGCAGCAGCAGGTGCCACAGCAGCGTCACGCCCGGGGCGGCGGGCAGCAGCTGGGCAACGTCGCCTCGGCGCGGGGAGGCGTGCATGACGATGATCATTACGGCATGCAGCAGTCGTGGGCTGGGCAGCAGCAGGTGCTGCGCGCCGAGCAACCCACAGAGCTGCTGGATGGACAGGAGCTGCAGCAGCGGTGGCCGCACCGGGGGTGCGAAAACGGCGGCGGTTTGGACGACGAAACAGCGGCTGATTTGGGCAGCACGCAGCAGCAGCTGTCAGCAGCCAGACCCTCCGCGGCGGCCGTTGAGAAGGCGGCTGCGCTGGTGCGGCTGCTTCTCCCAAACATCGGGTTTAGGCTGGAGCTGCTGCAGCAACAGTGAACAGGCTGAGCGAGGTTGTAAAAGTAATGTACTGCCGCCAGATGCAGAAACGTGTACGGGAAAATTCAGCGACCCCCCGTCACGTTGCTTGGGTACTGAAAGAGGCACGCACCGAGCCTCTGGAACCCACATGTCTTCGACAGTAGGTGGAGAGAGTGGAGAGAGTAATAATGTGACCGAAATATTGGGACGCACCATGCATCTAATGCTGCCACCTCAAGCATGCCGAGTCATCATGCAGCTGCTGCTTTGATTTCATGTCAAAATAATGGCTTCAGCTCATGATGACTGCAAATGATGGATAGCATTCAAGTGTGCCTGGGGCGGTCAGGTGCGCGGTAGGCCGCACGCACCAGCAAGGGCTGCGTGTCCTGTTTGGCCCACCGTGCTGTCCCCGTCGCCCCTCGCTGGTTAACGACGAATGCATGTGTGAGAAAGGCGTATACGGCATGCCAAGAATTGTGTGGCTACTGTAATAATGCGGGGGGGGAGGCAGCTTCGACTGCTGTCGTCATGGACACAGCAGCAGGTGTGTGTTTGGGTTAGATTGGGTTGCATGCATTGGCTCTCTCACGCATACATGCAAGAAAGTGGTGCAGGATGCCAGCAGTGGAAGGCGGCAGCACGAACATCAATGTGGTGCAGCAGGTTGTACTTTTGGCTTGGGATGTACCATGCCATCCATCGCCATCCAGGCTTCTGCTTGGTTTTTATTCAGTAGCCGTGTGTGGTCATTGCTCGAATGCAATACTTCTATAGCTAGTGCCGCTCGCGGTGCGTGCCGCCGCCGTGCATCGCTGCAGCAGCTCGGGCATTCGGGCGTTCAAGCAAGGGCCGGCGAGCATGAGCCGACCCGGGGTGTGTGCATGCATGGCAAAAGGCGCATCAGCATGCGGTGTGACAAGAGGGTGTGACTGATGACTTAACTCCCGCAATTCAGCGATTCTTCCCGCTGCCATTCTTCCCGCTGCCATTCTTCGCGCAGTCTATCGCGCATGCCAGTTGTATGGCGGTGATGATGCGGCTTGCTGCCGGCGGTGCGGGCGACGGCGATGGAGGTAGCTAGGCTAGGCCAATGAGGGGTATATCGCGACGGCGGTGGAGGTAGCTAGGCCGACGAGGACGACAGCGTGCGCACGGCGGAGGGAGTAGTATAGCAGGGGCGGCGGGGCAGGGCCTGCCGCCGGCGCTAGCTGCCGGCGCTAGCTGCGGCTGCTGCGCAGCAGGGCGGCGGCGCATATGTGACACATGCGGTCAACCCATTGCAAGCCGTCCAGTGGATATGTGTCGATCGCCACGGGTATGTAGCCGGAAGTCCCCGTGCACCCCTCCCCCAGTTCAACGCGTGGGGCGAAGGCGGGAGACCACTGGACGGCGGCCGCGCCATGGGGGCGTTTGTGAATACCAGCCCAAACGGGCGGGCGTGCCGACAAGAAAATTGATAGACGCATCATTGCCATTGGAGTGGGTCTATGCTATGGTGCCCTGGTCCATACACATGTCACGGATGCTGTGCATGGGTGAGGTGGCACCCGGCGGCCTAACTGCGTATACGTGTCCTCGCTTTCGATCTGGGTGTGCAGCAGTGTATCGGTGTCGGTGGGAGGTGGAGGAAATGGCGGCATGCAGACACAGCAGTGGGTGGTTTTGCACTGTCCCCTTCTTGTAACCTCGCAATCATGAAGCTTGTAGTCAAATCGGGGATGCGCCGCCGTTTTTTTTGATAGCGTGTCAATGGGTCAAACTAGTCAAACGCGTGTTTGGATGCACTCTTAAGATGAGGTAATGGCTTGTTAGTTGTCATGCCCCTACCGATGCCCTGGGTAGCGTCACGCCTATGCGTCGTCGAGTACAAGCGATCGTCGCCGTGTGGAAGTTGTCAAAAGGCCCGGGCGGGGCCTGCGGACCCGACAACCCGAGACCAGGATAAGATAAACCGCAGATTGTAAAACTGGCAAGTACCGGTACAGTGTGTGTACTCCATCAGAGAGCACCCTTGCGGGGCGGGCTGGCGGCTGAGGACGTGTGACTCGCGCGCGGCTGGGGCGCTGGGCGCAGGCTGGCCAGGGGCCCTTGAGGCCTTGACAGAATGACATATAGTAACAGACGCGGGGATGCCATACCGCCATACTAAGGACAGCCTCGGCCGTACCGCGTGCGCGGCCATTGGCACGTGCGGGCAGGCCCATGCCTGCATGCCGCGAACGAAGCGCACCTGCCCGGAGGCGGGAGCGAGCACACACGCAGATCGGCAGATGCCGGGCTGGGCGCAACCTGTTTTTCTCGGGACTTGAGGTTCAGCTTCTGCCCCCTGTTTGCTGTGGAACACCGCACCTACCGCATGTAGCAGTCAACGCCGAAAAGGACTTGACCAAGACCAGCCGGGGCTTCCCTTAGTGTATGGGGACTTACGCGCCGTCAGGCCTTCCTCCCACGCACACCGCACCATCCAGCGGGGCTGCTACCATGTGCACGCACTGCTGATTGATGCAAGGAGCCAGACAGGCCGACCATGCATTGCACTGTTGCAGAGCAGCCACGCGTTGAGGTGCCATACTCTTCCCGCCAACATGTTGGGTTATAAGCTATGGGGCACTATTGGACGAGCAGGCAGCAGGCAGCAGCACATCGACACGGTAGCGGGTAGGTCTCACTCACTTGGGCCTACCTCACACGTCCAGCGAGCGCGGCTGCTGCACACGGCTGCTGCACACGGCTGCTGCACACGGCTGCTGCACACGGCTGCTGGAGGCACGCCCCGCGTGTGAGGTCAGCTATCCCCAAACTGCACCTGCCTGTCCCTTGTCTAGTTTCGCTTGGGTTTAGATTGGGCTGGTGTTTACAACCCCACCTCCGTCTGCTCGATCCCCGTCCTCGGCTGGCCCGCCCGCCCTGGTTGACGAGCGACGGGAGGGTGGCCGCTTCGGCCGCAGGCGGCCCGCATACACGAACCGCCAACCCCCCCTTTGGTTTGGTTGGATTTAGCTTGGGATGATGTTCACAACCCCCACCCCATGGATCAACACGCAGAGCGAAGTACCTACCCTGTCACGGCATGCCGGCGGCGGCCGCCCCATTCAGGGCGTGGCGCGCGTGGCATCTGGGCCAAGGGCAGCGGTAAGGCAGTATGGGCGCTCCAATGGCGGCGGCCGCGGACCCGTTTGTTGCCTCGTATGTATGTACCAGCAGCAGGAAAAGGCCCTACCAGCAGGAAAAGATGGAACGGGCGTGTTGTTATGTAACAACAGCTTAGCTAGGCCTGTTTGTGGCGCTACCCGCGCTCTTGTTTGCCTGCCGCCGCTAGCTCCCCGCCGCCCACCGGGGTGTGAGTGGCTCCAAGCTACAATGCACAGCACAGTGTAACGACTACACACCAGTCAATGCACCCGTTCGTACCAGGGGAATTCTAGATCCGTACGTACACCCGGGTTCCATCACACCCGGATTTCACACCCGGATTCCGCACGCAGAGCAGTGCGGCATGTCCGATGCCACCACCCAGCCATCCACACACACATCTATCCACGCGCCCACAACCATCCATCACCTGCCGGCGGCACGTGCACATGCCTGCACACACAGACACACGTCCCGCCAGAGCATGCAGCCCAGCTAGGCAGCAACACCGCGTGCGCCCTGCAGCAGCCTGTCAAACACCGCCGGCTGCTGCGGAATGCCGGTCGCTGTTGCATGCGTAGCCAGGGACCATGCACATGCGGCGCCACCTGTGCTGACCAGACAAGCAGCGTGCCAGCGCAATGTCAGCAGCTAAGGACTGCCGCCGCATTAGTTGCTGCAGCTGCTCCCACTTATTTCGAATATTTCGAAGCACTGCATCGCTGCTGCATCATCGTCCTAGCTCGCTCTGTACGAACCCGCTGTGTGCATGTATGTACGCGCTTTTGGCACCAAGCCTAAATAATACAACACCCCAGCACCGCTTGCGATTGGGCCAGCAGCATCAATGCACCAGCTTGGTCCGCATCCCAAGCCCTTGCTCCCATCAGCGTCTGACGCCCCTAACTGCACCTTTGGCCGGCGGCGGCCGCGTCGCACTTCTGTCGCACCTGCCACCCTACCTCCAACCCCTAATCATCATCGTCCTCATCAGCCTCTTGCAGCGCGGCAGTGGCCGCGGCTGGGGCCGCGGCAGTGGCGGGCAAGCCGAGCGCCACCTGCACGCTCATCGCAGCCATGGCGTGCCGCCGGGACAAAGAGCCACTCCCGAGTGGCATGCCGGCGGCGCCGCCATCAGCAGGCGCCTCGCCACCGGCCAACAGCGGCAGCGCCCGCCCTGCCGTTGCTGCTACCGGAAACAACAGCAGCTGCTGCTGATGCGAGGGCGGCGAGAGCGGCGGCGCTGGCTGTTGCCGGGCAAGCGCTGCGGAAGGGCTGCTGCTGCTGGTGTTGATGGCATCGCATGCGCCTGCTGCTGCGTCATCGGCAGCGGGTGCCGCGTACGGCGCCGCTTCCGACCCTGCCGCTGCCGCAGGACTGCCACCGGCGGCGGTGAGCGGCTTCAGGCGTATGCTGCGAGCGCGAGGCGGCGGCAGCTGGGCCGCTGCAGCTGCGGGCGGAGGCGCTGCCGCAGCAAAGCCTGCCGCCGCCAGCCCACCGTCCTGTGGTGCTGACGCAGCCGCCGTGGCGCCTGCGCGAGCAGCAGTGGCGCCGGCTGCGCCGGCTGGCGAGCAAGCCGTGGGCCGAAGCGGACTGCCGCTGCTGTCGCCGCTGCTGTGAAGCGGCGCGCTGTCATCATGCCACAGCCGCAGGCTGGACACCACCGCCGCAGAGCCCACGAGGCTGCGTGCACCGACGCCGTGGCCGCCGGCGGCGGCGGCTGGGCTGCTGCCGACGTCGCCTGTTGCTGCTACTGCTGCTGCTGCCGCATCCGTCACGGCAGTAGCAGCCGCGTTGTCCACATACACGCGAAGTGAAGGAGCGGCCACCAGGTGCGCAGCACTCGCACCATCCCGCCTCGCCGAGGCCGCGACAGGCCCGCCGTCGGTGGCGGCTGCTGCTTCCGCGCCCTGCTGCGCCCCTGGCGCAGCGGGCGACGCAATTGCAAGGGCATGTTGACTCGGGCTGGGGGAAGGCAGCGGCGTGTATGGCGGAGCGGAGTCGGCCAAAGCAGGCGGCCGCGGCCGCCTGTTTCCCATGCGGTGTGTGCCCTGCACACCGCCCTCGTCGCCATTGACGCCGCCAGCAGCACCGGAGCCAGCGCCTGCGGCCACACTGGCCGTCGATTGCAGCATGAGTGGCTGTTGCTGCTGTGGCGTGGGGGCGCCGCTGCCCGCTGGGCTGCTACTGCCGCCGCTGTAGCTGAAGGCGCCGCCGAAGCGGAGTGGCGTCGGCACGTCGGCGGCGGTTGGATGGGCGTACGCCTGCTGGGCGGTGGAAGCGGCGGCGGCTCGTGCGGCGCCGCCGCCTGCCGCCGATGCCGTCCCTGCCGCCGGCGCTGTCGCTCCAACGCTAATATTACTAAAGCGCCGCTGCGACACGGCATACGGCGATTGCGGCAGCTGCTGGCCGCCATTGCTCAGCCTGCTGCTACCGCCATGTACAGCCAGCGGCGCACCACCGTACCCGGCGGCGGGCGGCGAGGCCAAGGCCGCACCGGACGCCGAGATAGCGCTGCGCGCCGCCGCAACCGCGGCCGCAGCAGCTGCGGACGGCGTGGTTGCTGGCGTGGCGGGTGTCACCGGGCGGCTCGCAGAGCCTGGCGTCGCGGCGCCGGCGGGTGCGGACAGCCGCGGCAGCAGCCGACCGGAAGCGCCGCCGGCCGGCGACCTGCCGCCGCCGCCGCCACCACTGCCGCCGCCACCCGCTGCCGCCACGAGCAACGCCGGCACCACCACCGCCCCCGAGCCGGCGGCGGCTTGGCCCCATCCGGATGACGGCCCCCCCCGCCGCCGCCGCCGCCGCCGCTGCGGCTGCCATGGCCGCCGCCCGCCTGCCACCGTCAGCCGGGCTCGCGCGCTCGCTCGACGCCGCGCTGGCTCCGCCGCTCGGCGCCGCTGGCTCCGCCCAGCCGCTGACGGAGCGGCCACGCCTCCCGCCCGCCGGCCCCAGCCCCAGCCCCAGCGCCGCTGCCGATGCCGCGTACGGCGACGAGGGTGCCAGGCTCCTGCTGCTGCGGCTGGCAGAGGGCGGCACGACCGGCGCCGTCGGGCCCGGCGCGGGCCACGCCTCTGCCCCGCCGCCGCCGGCGCCGCCAGTGCCGCCGGTGCTGACGCCGCCCGGCGTCGACAGCCAGGGCCGCAGCAGGCCGCCGCCGCCGCTGCTGCTGCCGCCACCGCCCGCCAGCACCAGCACCTCTGCGTTGCTGTTTGAGGCGCCGGTGGCGGCCGCGGCCGCGGCAGCGGCGGCGCCCAAGCCGCCCAGCACCTCTGACGCCAGGTCACGCACGTGCGGCGTGAGTGTCGCCCGCCGTGGCGGCAGCACGCCGCCGCCGCCGCCGCTGCCACCGCCAGAGGCCCAGGTGGTGCGCCGCGAGGAGCGGGCGCCGCGGCCGGGGCTGCCGGGGGGCTGCAGCGGCAGTTCCAGTTGCAGCGGCTGCGCCGGTGACTGGAGCGCAGGCTGGTATAGCGCCTGTGCGTACGTGTGCGCGAGTGTGCGTACGGGCACGTATTGTGTGCACATGCGCAAGAGCAGGTAGGGAGCAGGTCAGCACACGTGAAAAGGGAAGGTGGAGCAGCCGGCAGCGGCTGTGCGGTGGGAAGCCACACCATTCCCCCATCGCGCCATGCCCACATTTCCCCCCGTTTTCCCGCATGCCTTTTCCCGTACCCTACCATACTCTACGTACCTAAAACCCTACAACCCAAACCCTACAACCCAAACCCGTCCGATAGTGCACCGCCAGCGCAGGCCAAGCGCTGCTGGCACCCCAGCCCCCCCACCACCGACACCGGTGGCCTGCGAACGCACCCACCTCGCCAAACTGCCGCTGCGGCTGCGCCCCCGTCGCCGGCAGGCCCGGGTCCGACCGCCGGTGCCGCCACGCGCCGCCATCGCCATCCCCGTCCGCTTCCCCGTCCCCGTCCCTTTCGGCCTCCCCGCCGCTGCCGCCGCCGCTGCCGCTGCTTTCCTCGCCGAGCTCCTCGATCACCGCCTGCACGCTGAGCTCCGGCCGCAGCGCCGCGCGCGGGCCGAGCCCGCCGCCCGTGCTCCACCGACCGCCCGTGGGAGGCCCATACACGTCATAGGCCGCAGCCGCCGCAGTAGCAGCAGCTGCAGCAGCCGAGGCTGCCGCCGCCTCGGGCTCCGTCGTCTGTAGGCGGCTGCGCGGTCGCCGCGCCTCGCCGCCGGTGCTCCACCGCCCCGGCCGGCCGTCAGGTGACGGCCCCGCTTGCGGCGCCCCCGACCCGGCACCCGCCCCAGCCCCGGATCCCGCCCCGGCCCCGGATCCGGCCCCGGATCCAGCGGCTGTGGAGCCGGCCCAGCTCAGTCGCTCGGCCGGTGCCAGGGCGTGGTATGCGCCCTGCAGCCGCCACTGCGGCCCCTGCGCTGGCCGCGGCTGCCGCGGCGGCGGCGGCGCCGCCTCCGGCGGTGGCGTGGAGGAGCGCCGCTGGCGCTGCGTCGGCTGCGGCGACGGCAGTAGCGCCAGCGGCTGCTGCTGGCTGTAGCCCGAGCGGCTGCTGCCGGCACCGTGCGAGGTGTGCGGCCGCTGCTGCTGCTGGGGACTCGGCGGCTGCATGGCGGACATGAAGCCGACGGGCCCCGCCGCCGCCGCCGCCGTGCTCGCGCCGCTCGGCACCAGCCGCAGCCCCGCGAAGCGGCCCTGCTGGCGCTCGTACCTGGCGGCGGCGGCGGCGGCCGCCGCGGCGGCGGCGGCGGCGGTGGCGGCGGCGCGCGCGGCGGCGGCGGCGGCCAGCCGCGCGCGGCGCGCCGCCACGTCGTGCTCCGCGCCGTCGGCGGCCACCGACACGGCGCCGGCCAGGATGGCTTGGCGGCGCTGCTCCCACCAGGCGCGAAAGGCGCGCTGCGTGAGCAGGCGGGGCAGGCGGGGCGGGGCGGGTCGGTTAGGCGGCCTCCAGCGTTGCAGGCGCTGGTCATCAGGAAGGGAGCAGGCAAAGTCGAGAGCGGCAGCGATGCGGACGTCAGCGCCCATGGGATCTTCCCAAACAAACACGCACACACCCAGCACGGCGGCGGCACCCTGCACGCGCGCGCCCTGAGCGCGAACACAGACGCAAACGCAAACCACAAACGCAAACACAACACACACAGACGCGCACCTGGATAGTGACGGCGGCGTAGGTGGCACGCACGTACCACTCCAGCCCGTCCGCCCACGTGGCCATGTGGCCACCGCCGTCAGCACCCTCGCTGCCGCCCTCGCTGGCGGCGGCGCCGCCGCCGCCCCACTGCCGGCGCATGAGCAGCGCGGCGTCCAGGCCGCTGGCCTCCAGCTCCATCGCCACGTCAGCCGCCTCCACCGCCACCTGCTGCTGCTGCGCGCCCGGGCAGCTGGCGCTGTACGGCAGCGGGCCGGCGTACGGCTCGGAGTCCTGCTGGTCCGGGCGGGGGCGGGCGGGGGCGGGCGGGTGTGGGTGTTTTGCACACTCGCACACCCGGAGCACGCCTTGCGCGCCGGTCGTCCCCAGACCTCAGGCACATCCCGCCACAAGCAATACAGGCTTGCAGTGGGCAAGCCGGCTGGCAGCAGCACAGCCCCACCCAGGGCGGTCCACATCCCTACTGACCACGTCCCCAACACCTGCCCCTGCGGCGGCAGCCCCCACCTGCGCCGCCCGCTCCATGCCGTACTCCACGTGCTTGCGGTGCATGCTGCCGTACAGGCCATAGCCGTACATGTCGTAGTTGAGGGGCGGCGGGCCGTGCCGTGGCTCCGCCGCCAGCTCCTGCAGCTTCTCCGCCAGCTCCTGCCGTAGACACGGGGCATGCGTGCAAGTTGTCAGCCCCACCCCCCGTTGCACCCGCACCGCGACTGTGAGCCACGGCCCGGCGTCGCGGCACGTGCTGGCATTTCCCTACTTTATCCTCTGTATCCCCGTGCCCCCCTCCTGCCGCAGCGCGCGCCCACCTCTGCGAACTGCGCCTCCGACAGGCGCTGCACCGGCTTCCAAAAGTGCAGCGCCGCAAACGCGCGCGCGTCCAGGCCCCGCAGCAGGCTGGGCTGGCCCGCGTCTGGCACCGACACGCCCCATGGGTCCTCCGAGGCGTTGGGCCCGCTCAAGCCCAAGGACGCCGCGGAGGCGTCGGCGAACACGGCGCCGCGCGGCAGGGCCGGCGTGACCGTCGCCATTGCGCACGCGCAACCGCTGGCCGTCAGCGGTTCCCCTCACGCCAGCGCCGCGTTCATGGTAGCTGCGTCATCGGCCTATCGGTCATATGAAATGCTGCAGGATTGAAGGAGGCAGCGGCTGCGTCGAACGCTGCGGCGAAGTTTGCGAGCCGAAACGAGGGTCGCTTCCAGGGCCGCCCTCATACATGCAAGCAGCGCTATCCTGAGCTTCTATGGTTCCTTTTGCAGGCTAGCAACCTCGAGGAGTTCGCAAGGAGAAGAAATCGAAGCGTGAACTGTCTGTATACTCTTAGTTCTTTATTGTTTGGGGATTGTAAAGCTTCGCAGGACGCTTAAAGGACTACACGTGGCGGCATTATACGCAAATCGGCAAATGCGACAATCACTTGACCATTCGTCCAGGCCGGCCACACCAACTGTCTCGATGGTGTAGGGGTTCGCTCTGTAAATTCCTTACAATGATGCGACTTTCATCACTATAGCTGGCAAGTAACGAGCTGATTTGAAATGACTCCGCTGCGCGTGCATTCGCTGCAGTTAGTTGTGTCCACGTCACTGGTGCAGAGCTTGTGAATAATATGATTCCGCGACAACCAGCTCTCTCCGCGTCGATCGCGACTGTGGTGGCATGGCTCGTCATTTGGGGCACGGCCGTGGCCTCCGCACAGCAAGCCTCCAGCTTCGGTGATATCCTGGCAAAGAACCATGTCCTGGCGAATGCCACTGGCGCTGGGGAAGAGAACTTGTTGGCACAGCTGGCGCACATCGTGCACATGCCCACCCGCACGAAGCTGCGCATCATCCAGGTGCGGCGCCAGGGTGTGACGCGACCCCCGAACAGCGCCAGCCGGTCGCGCCCAGTGAAGTACATGGCAGCCACGCATCGCCACCCACCGGGACCAGGAGGAAGATAAGGAAAGCGTGTCCGACCAGCGGGGTTGGGCAAACACCGTTCAGCGCGCGCGCCGCAACACCCCTCCACACCCTCCCCTCCCCTCCTCCTCCCTCGCCGTCCGTACCGTTCACGCTACGCGCTGTGCCGATGCTGCTGCTGCTGCACACACAGGAGCTGCAGCACGGCCACGCCTCCCGCTTCTGCCACGAGCTGCTGGGCTCCTACCCGCGGCTTGACGCGGACAACCTGGCCGCCTGGCTGGGCCGCACCCGCAGCTTCCTGGCCGCCTACTCGCGGGGGCTGTGGCCCGTGTACCACGGCGACCTGAAGGTGTGCGGGGAGGGGGAGGTGTGGGGTGTGGGTGGGTAGGTGTGGGTGTGGGTGTGGGTGTGGGTGTGGGTGTGGGTGTGGGTGTGGGTGTGGGTGTGGGTGTGGGTGTGGGTGGGTAGGTGTGGGTGTGGGTGTGGGTGTGGGGGTGGGGGTGGGGGTGGGTGTGGGTGTGGGTGTGGGGGTGGGGGTGGGTGGGTGTGGGGGTGGGTGTGGGGGTTGGGGTGGGTGGGTGGTGGGTGGAGGTGTGTGGGGCTGTGTGGGTGGGTGTGGGTGTGGGGGTGGGGGTTAGATTTTTCCAAGGGGGGGGGCGGGGGGTTCCATGGATGTCTATTTAGGACGAGATGATGGGGGCGAGTGGAGGCGGGTGGAGGGGGCGGCCTGGACGGGACGGGTTGGAGGCGACGGAGGTGGGGCGCATGGAACAGGAACAAGCGTGGGCACAAACTGGGGTGAGGGTGTGTGGGCATGGGGCGTGGGCGTGGGCGCCTGCCGTGCTGGGCACCTGAGTCCGCGCGCGGGGGCATCGACAGGCGGCGCGCCGCCTGGCCCGCTGTCCACTCCTCCCTCCCGCCATCCCCGACATCGGCGTTTTCGAAGCTCGCCTACAACCGTTCGCGCAGACGGCTGCCCCAACTCCTGTTGTGCACCCTGCTGCTGCACATGTCTTCACCATCCTCCGCAACCCGCACCCTACCCCTGTCAACACCATCTTACCGTATCTTAATAAATCATGCATGGAACCCCGCCCCGCCCTCCGCAACCCAGTTGGCCGTCAACCAGACCGCCCTGAGCGGGCTGCCGCTGGTGCGGCGGCTGCTGCTGGCGCAGCTGCTCACGGCCTGGCTGGAGGACTGGGGGCGGCAGCTGCCGGAGGGCGCGGAGCAGGGCGTGGCGGCGCTGGTGGCGCAGGTGGGCGCCGCTGCGGGGGCGGCTGCGGGGCACAGGAGGCAGGGGCGCGTGGGGCCCTGGGGTGGTGCGGACGTGGAGTGGGGGGGGCAGGGAAGGTGGAGGATTGGGGCCCGGGTGGGAGACGCGTTTCGCATGGCTCCACACACGACAGGTCGCCGTGTGGCAGCCGCACTCGCCGCGCCTCCCTCCCCCCTGCCTCAACCCAACCCCTCTGTATTGCCGCCCTGCCTGCCTGCCGTCCTGCCTGCCGTCCTGCCTGCGGCTGTACGGCTGCACGGCGCCCGCAGCTGTATGACATCCACCAGGCGGCGGTGGTGCAGAAGGGCGTCATGGAGTACTTCCACATCTCCAAGTCGGGCGGCACCAGCTGGAACGCGGCCGCCAGTGAGTGCGCGTGTGTGGCGCGTGCTGCTGGGGAGCAGGGGCGGAGAGAGGAGGGGAGGGCGCGACTGTACAGCACGACTGACCGAACTGCCCGACTGCCGCGACTACCCATGCCTGCCACGCCCACCGCCCCTTCACCGCATCGTGCCCCCTGCCTCTCAACGCATCCCCACCGCCCACTGACCACTGCCCCAACCCCCCAACGCACCAACATCCTTGCCCCCCCTTCTTCGCCTCCCCTCGCCCCCTGCCCTTCTCCCTCGCCCCGCCCCCCCCCCCCCGCGCAGAGATGAACGGCTGCGTGCGCGCGCAAGCGGGCGGCAGCCACGTCAAGGGCTTCGACGACGAGTGCCGCTGGATCGACCAGGGCGTGTACAAGAACGTCACGGGCGGCCGGAAGATCATGTGAGGCCGGTGGGCGGTGTGAAGGCTCAGGGGTGGGGGGTTCCGGGGTGGGGGCTCAGGGGTGGGTTGTGAATAGCACGGGGGCGGGGGCGGTGGATGGGGTGGGTCGGCAGCACAGGATAGCGCCGCGTAGCGGGCCGAGGGGGGGCTGGAATGTGCTGCGCCCTAGCCGTGCGCCTGCGCCCGCATGGCCCGCCACGGCACGCCACCAACACCCGTGGAACCCCCGAACCCCCTCTCCTCCCCGCACACACACCCATTCGCAGGTGGGGCCGCTGGGGCCGCGTGCTGCGCGCCACCAAGTTCCGCGGCTGCCACGCGCGGTTCGACCACATGGTCACCAAGGGCTTCAGCTACACCTCCAACGAGTACACGCTGCAGGTGCGTGTGTGGGGGAGCGGCCGCGGCGGGTTGGGCGGGGGCGGCATGGGCGTGGGGGCCTAGGGGGGGGGGGTTGTAAACACCAGCCCAATCTAAACCCAAGCGAAACTAGACAAGGGACAGGCAGGTGCAGTTTGCGACAATACAGGGTAACGGTATACTCTTGCGTTTCGGGTCGAAGAGCGTAGACGGGCGAGGTCGGCGCGCCGTCGACGAAATGCCACCCAGGTCTGTTCCTGCTGTGCGCGAGCCGAGCACGCAAACACGCAAATGCAAAACACACGACTTACCTGGCGACCAGGAAGATGACCCCGGCGCCAGGCAGCAAGCGCCGGGGGGGGGGGGTTGTGAACACCAGCCCAAGCTAAACCAAGCTAAACTAGACGAGGGAGGGAGATGGGGTTGTGAAGCCCATCCCAAGCTAAACCAAGCTGAAATAGACAAGGGATAGGCAAGTGCAGGGGGACGAGGGGGGTTGCAAAGATGGTACATAGGGGGGAGAGCGGCGTGGGAGCGGCGGCGTGGGGGTGGCGTGTTTTGGGGCGGCGTGTACGGCGGCGGCATGTGGTGTCCTGCGGGCTGAGGTGCTGTGGTGCGTGCGACCGCGAGTGCACTGCGAGGCCACCCAGGGCCATGGGGGCCTCTTGCGCCGTGGAGCGTTCGCTGCCACGCCCTCTTGCCAACACACGCGCACCAACACGTGCGTACTGTTACTCACACCAACCAACACAACTGGCGACACATAGGGCGGCCAGAACGACATCTACGACGTGCACACCTGCCCCCAGGTCATCAACGTGGTCACGGTCAGGTGAGCAAGGGGTGCAGCGCGCCGCGGTCTGGTGTGGCAGGCGGTGGTCTGCCTCCATGTGTGTGTGCTTGAGTTATAGGTTTGGGGTTCGGGGATTGGGGGAGCGAGCCGTGCCTCGTCGTTCCTCTCCTGCGGCCTGGCGCCGAGGTGCGCCCGGTGCTAGCGCTTGCGCCGTTCCCTCCCTTTCCTTGCCGCGGGCTCCCCGCCTCGCCTCACCCGCCGTGCCTTACGCTTGACATTACCTCTCTGCGTTGTGTAAACGGCAACGGCAACAAATGTCACACTGTCGGCAACAGAGACCCGGTGCGGCGGATGGAGTCGGCCATCCGCTTCATCATGATGCACGCCAAGGCCGCCTACCGCAAACACACCGACCCCGAGGTGGGTGCGTGCTGCAGGGGCGTCGTCGCGGCGGCGCAGTGGACTACTGGACTGGCTGCTAGCGCCGTGACTGCGGTGTGCCGTTCTCGCCAAAGCCTGGCTGCCCTCTTGTATGGTAGACAACCGCCCTCGGGAGCAGTGCCACTCGCGAGCGGTTCAAACACGCGCCTGCAGTGCGCTCTTCTCCCCCGCCGCCCGCGCCATCTCTATGCCCTGCCATGCCATTCCCGCTCTCCGCCGCGAACCCCCCAATCCTCCCCCCATGATCGGTAACGCACATGGCTTCCGCTGTATCCGCCGCTCCGATTCGTTAAAACTTCATACCCCCCCCGAAACAACACCCGTGCCTGCCTCGCAGCGGCCCGAGGTGGGTGAAGCGGCGTTCGACGCGGTGTGGTGCAACGCCAGCGCCGCCTTCTGGCAGGCCCTGGCGCCGCCGGTGGCGGACAACTACAACGTCAGGTGGGGGGCGGGCGAAGAGAGGGCGTGTTGCCGCACACGCGCTGTGTGCTGCCCCCACCTGTTTACACAACACACACGCACACCTGCTCGCGCTCATGCTGCCATGCCCAACGCGCGTCGCGCAACCCACCAAACCCGCCCGCGCAGGTCCTTCCTGGGCGAGCGCGGCTTCCACACGCCGCTGGGGAGGCTGGGCAAGGACCACCTGGCCGCGGCCAAGGACGTGCTGCTGCAGGTGACCGGCCGGCCGGCTGACCGACGGGCTGGCGGGCTGGCTGCGCGTTGACTGACGGGCTGACTGACGGACTGAGGGGCTGGATGACTGGCAATCTGGAATGGGCGCTGGGGTGTTGAGGGGGGCGAGCCGGCCTGCCCTGGCGTGCCCACCGTATCATGTTGTGACCGCCTGTGACCTGATCACCGCCTGTGCACCGCCTGATCACCGCCCCATGCACAAAACACGCACAACACACGCACGTCACACCCGCCACACCCGCAGTTCGACCTGGTGCTGGACCTGGACGCGGGTGAGGCGCAGAACGACCGCCTCACCTACCAGGCGCTGGGCTGGCCGGCGGCGCTGAGCAGGGTGAGGACGGGGGAGGGGCGGCCGCTTGCACTGCACCTTGGCGCCTGGGGCTACCTCCGCTGGGTGCATTGGACCTTCACCCGCGCCCCGGGTTGTTGTTACCATCTTTGCGACCCCATCCCCCACCGCACCCTCCACCTCCACCTCCCCCGCAGGCGCACGCGCTGGACGCTGCCAAGCTGAGCTCCAAGATGAACCTCAACTACAGCACCTGCCACCCCGCGCCCGACGACCTGGAGCAGCTGCTCGCGGCGCAGGCGCCCGACGTGGAGCTGTACAAGTGAGGGGGCCCGGGCGGGACGGGGAGGGGGGGCCATGGCGGGAGGGGGAGGTGCGGTGGCGGCAGCAGGGAGGCGCTGTTCAACTGAGGGCTGCCACAAAACGCTGTCTTGGAGAGAGCACAAGGCACCAGCCGCCATCAACACATGCAGCCAACACCTCGCACGCCGTCGCCGCCGCCGCCACCACAGGTTCGCCCAGGTGCTGAACCTGCTGGACCAGCTGTGGCTGGACATGGCGCGAGCGCTGGGCCGACAGCCGGTGCCGGGCGGCCTCACGCCGCAGGCGCAGCCGCACGAGATCAAGTGCGTATGTGCGTGTACATGCGTGTGCGTGTGTGCGTGTGCGTGTTTCTTTGAGTAGTGCGGGTAACGTTGGGAACGGGGGCCGGTGCATGCTCGCCACGCTTGCCCAATGCGGTGCCCTTGCACGCGCCGGCCTGCTCCTTCCCAGTTCCCACCCGGTATCGGCGTATCGCCCCCGCCCGCAACACCCCACCACCCCCTTGGTTTAGTTTGGTCTGGTACTCACACACACACACAACCTCCTCCAATTCCCTTAACCCCCACGTGCCTGCACAGGTGCGGCATGCTGTGGCGCGGCGCCAACCGCAGCGCGCTGGTGCAGGCGGTGGGCCACGTGTCCAGTGGCAGGGGCGGCGCCGGCGTGGACGTGGACGCGCTGGTCAACGCCACGCTGGCGGGGTACCAGGGGGATCCGGCGGATCCAGAGGGCCAGCTGGATCCACGCGACGCCGGCGATGGATCCAGCGACGCGTCCATTGAGGACGGGGCTGGTGACCAGGATGGGTCCGATGATGATGATTACGATGGCGATGCGTCGGGGAAGGAGGACGTTAACGGCGACGCGGCGCGGGCCGGCAAGCAGGGTGGCCAGGCGCCGAGCAGCGGCGGCGGCGGGGCGGGGGCGACGCAGGCGCAGGCGCCTGCAGGGACCGGCGCAGGCGGCGGGGGCAGCAGCAGCAGCAGCAGCAGCAGTAGCAGCACCGGCCAGGGTGCTGGTGGCAGTGGCAGTGGCAGTGGCAGTGGCAGTGGCAGTGGCAGTGGCAGTGGCAGTGGCAGTGGCAGTAGCAGTGCAGGTGGCAGTAGCAGTGGCGGCGGGGGCTCGCTGCTGAGCTCGCTCAGCGCCACGCTGTCCTACTGGGCGCAGGCGTTGTCGCACCTGCTGGGCCGCCGGTGATGTGGTCGGCGGCCAGGTGCGCCAGTACCGCAATGAGCTCTTATGACCGGGCGCACAGGACTAGAAGGACAGGCGGGCTCGGCCAGGCTGGTGGGGCGCCATCCCATTGGTGCTGCCCAGGTGCGGGCGGAGTGGTGAGTTGGCGCAGGGTGCTGCGTGCAGGCAGCCGCCGAGTGATACTGCGTGTGTGGCATGGCGTAATCTCCGCGAGTCTTGCGCGATAGGTAGCGTGCGTGGTGGTACCGTTTGACGAAGGACATTGGCGCGCCTGGATGCCAGTATTGAGGACTCACTAGCATAGATTGTAGCCGAGTGTGTGGTGAACTAGTCTGGGAACTGGGCAGTGGCGAGCGGCCAAGCGCGTGAGACTGTTTGCGGGGTACTTTAGGGTAGGATGCAAGATTATGGCGATGGACGGACGGAGGCCAGCTGCCAATCGCACGACGATCAAGCGCTTGTGGCAGGGATATGTTTCGGCTGTGAGGCTTCTGTTGCCTTGGGCAATCGTGCCGCGCCCTGGTGTCGCGTACGGCAAACACACGGCGCCGCAATGCCACGATTAACCGCCACAGCAAGTGGCCACAGTCTGTTTGCCCCCACATACTTTGCATACAGCGTCCGCTGATGTAGTTAACCCATTCACACCAAGAATGTAGCGACAGTCAACTTGTGTGAATGTGCGCCATGACAACCCGCTTTCTTCCGTCGGTTACGTTTGCCGCGTCTGCCTTCGTGTCCTTGCTGTTTCTTATCTACACCAGTAGATTTCAGTATTCAGACCTTCATGGCGCGAAAGCTGTGGGGAAGGAGCCGGAGAATGCTTGGCGAGCGGCTTGGCATCGCTACGCCAGTGCCAATTTAAATAATATGCAGCAAAAACATCGCCGGCGACTGCATCAGGTTGGTCAAAAGTAGTCCCGCCACGACAGCCCGGCCCTCACGGCCCTGGCACGGCCCTCGGTCGGACCCTACACATGGCGACTGCCTTCCTCCCAAGCCCTGCCGCCGGTGCGCCTGTGCTCCGCATGCTCTGCCCTGTGCTCTGCCCCCGGCTTCTTTACCCACGCCGCAGGATGTTGAGAACGACAAGCACGCGGATGAGGTGGTGAAGCAGCTCATCGCGCGGCTCAACGCCTCCCGCCTGGCGCCGCTGCCGTCCAAGCCGGAGGAGCGCTGTGCGCTCACACGCGGCACCTGGTGCTTGCAGTACCACCTGCAGGTAGCGATGGGCAGTGGGCGGGGGGCGGGGGCGGGCGGATGGGTGGAAGTGGTATTAGATTGGGGCTTGGGAGCGTGGCGGCGTCAGGAGGGAGCTAGCGCTTCAGAGAACAGGCAGGCAGCATGCCACGAGAGCCTTATGCACCCCGGCGCTCCACACGCGCGCTCCCCTCACGCACACCCCCGCAGGCGCCCGTGCCGCGCTTCCCGCCGCCCTACTTCGACAAGCCCTGCCCCAACGACTGCAACGGGGTGGGCAACTGCAATTACGAGCACGGCATGTGCTACTGCCCCGCCGGCTGGGGCGGGCCCGACTGCAGCCAGCCCCGCAAGCGGCCCTGCCACCACATGGGCCAGGGAAAGAAGGACGCGGGCTGGCGCAACCTGTCAGCTTGGAGCCACACGCGATGCGCGGGTGGGTGGCGGGGTCACAGGGTGTGTAACGGTGCGCGTCACGGATGGGGCGGGGCGGGGTGGGACGGAGCAGAGTCCATTCAGCCTGCCGTGGCGCTGACCCTGCAACTCGCACCCACCTGCACCGGTCCCACGCCGCCCAGTCCCGTCTCCCCCACCTGGGCCCGCCCACCACCACCACCACCACTACCGCCGCCGCCCACTCACTCACACACACACACACACACACACACACACACCACCCCAGGCGTGTGCGACGATGACGTGGCCATGTGCTACTGCCCCGCCGACACAAAGTACGGACACCGGGAGGCGCCGCCGGGCGCCAAGCCGGGCGCGCCGCCGGAGCAGCGCGGGCGCCCGCTGTTCATGTGCAATCCCAACACGGTGCGTCTGCCTTGCGTGCCGTGTTCGCCACGCGGCACAAGTACACGCAACAACTGTGATCGCAGGCGACTACGCAGGTGCAGGCTTCTGTCATCTCCGAATCCCCTGAGTCGTTTCTTGTTTGCAGGCCTGTGAAAAGGAATTTGCGTCTGTAAATGCCTGCAGGACGCAGATGGGAAGAAACTGTGGTGGGGCGGCACGCCTTACAACGACATCTTCGGACCCGAGGGCTGGTGCAACGCCGACAAGCCGGCCTTCAAGTGCCCCTGCAGGTGGGCGGGCGGGTGGGGTTGTGAATCCCAGCCCAAGCTAAGCCAACCTACTAAACAAGGGACAGGTAAGACGCCGGAGCGAGGGGCATGGCGGCAGGCAAGACGCCGGAGCTGGTTTGTGTGTGTTCGCATGGCAGTGCGCATTTGGGTGGTAGCCGCCCTTAAACGCGGTGATTGCTGCCCATTGCTGGATGCGCCGCGCCCTCCGTACTGCCTGATGCCCCCGTACTGCTGCCTGGTGTGTCCGTAACCTGGTGTGGTTTGCGCCGCTCCGTGCCCATCACGCCACGTGCAGGCTGGACGGGCTGCAGGGCGAGCTGTGCGACGAGGCGGTGGAGCAGACCTGCACCAACCAGTGCTCGGGGCACGGCGAGTGCAACCAGGTGGGCGGCCCCGGGCGCGTGGGCGGGTGGGTGGGTGGGTTGGAGGCAGGTGCTGGGCCGCTGGTTCTGAGGCCGGCAAGCTGTGGTCGGGAGGGGGGACGTGTCAGCAGTCGAGGCAGCGACACGTACCCAACCACTTTCGTGCTTCCCCCAGGGTTTCTGCAAGTGCCACGCGGGCTGGTACGGCGTGGACTGCGGGCTGCGGCGGGCGGGCGCGCTGCCAGAAATGGGCGACCAGTGGACGACCAAGCCCTGGATCGAGCCCACGCTGACGCACACCGTGGCCACGGAGGACCCGCCGCTGACGCCCACCCGGCGGCGGCCGTACATCTACGTGTACGACATGAAGTCCGACTTCGGTACGGACCTCATGCAGTACCGCATCGAGGGCTCGCACTGCCTGTACAGGTGAGGAGGTGTTGGCGGCATGGACCGGGGGGTGGGGGTCTTTGAAAGCTGGTGCGTGCGACAGGGCGACATACATGCGGACCCACCCACCCGCGCATCTCCACACAGCCCGCTAGGCACATATCTGCACTCCCCAGCTCCAATGCTCGCGTATGACACGCGCGCCTGTGACATGATCGCGCGCAGGCATTTCGCCAAGGGTAACCAGAGCAGCTGGGTGGGCTACAATGCTTATGGAGTGGAGCCGGTGCTGCACGAGCTGTTCCTCACCTCGGAGCACCGCACCCTGGAGTGAGTGGCGTGGGCAGTGGGTACGGTAGCGGCAACGGCGCCTCCGGGCAACGGATCAGAGCTGCGGCACTGTGTGCTGCAGCATGCGGAGTGAGCACGTGTTCGCGACGCGCGATGTGTCCCGGGTGTCTTCGTCATTCGCGAAACTTTAATTACTCGTGCCTGAGACTTGAGTTCGCCATGCCAGAGCACCATGCCAGAGCACCTGCGCCTGCCCCCCTGCGTGTGTGTATGGCACGCCCTGACAGCCCCCAGGAAGCGGACTTCTTCTACGTGCCCATCAACCTGGCCTGCTATTTCGACCTGTACGGCTGGAACGAGCTGCCCGCCTGGCCGCCGCACACACGCAGTGGGTCGGAGCGCTGTCTAAACCTGAATGCGAACGCACCTGCCGCGTCTCGAGCAGAGGCATGGGCCCGGTGAAAGCCGCCGATAGCTGTTCTGTTCATCATTTGCCGAAACAAACATGATATACGGCAATTCACTCAACTCAACACCAAGTTCCCACTCAACTCAACACCAAGTTCCACAATTTGCGATCCTGCGTGGCCCCTTGACCCGCTGCCTTCATGCCTTGACCCCGCCCCCACACGTGTGCAGCCGTGCGGCCGTTCGCCGCGGCGCTCATGCAGCGCGCCGCCCTGCGCTGGCTCAACGCCACCTTCCCGCACTTTGCGCGGCGGGGCGGCCGCGACCACATCTGGCTGTACGCACACGACGAGGGCGCCTGCTCCGCGTGGAAGGGTGTGTGGCCGGGCGTCATGCTCAGCCACTGGGGCCGCACGGACTTCCCGCACGCCTCCGGCACCGGCTACCTAAATGACAACTACACCTACACCGTGTGAGCGAGGGGAACAGGTGTCGCACGTGGATAACGTCATGACCGCTGTTACACTTGACCTGTTAATCGTGCTGTGTCTGTTACGTCTTGGCGAGGCACGTTGGCTTTAGGCCGCCAGGCGCTCTCGAGACCTGTGTACGGCACCCTGTCTGCATCCTAGCGATTACTTGCGTGTCTGGCCCGCTCTCCCTGTTGATCCTCCGCCCGCCCGCCGCCCTCACCCTCGTGCTGCCGACATCTCCTCCCGCCCACAGTCGCAACCGGCTGTACGGCGAGAACGACTTGGGTGACTGGCGCAACGCCACCTCGTGGGCCCACCCCTGCTTCGACCCCGCCAAGGTGCGAGGCGGGCGCGCGCGCGGGCGGCCCAGCGCACCGGGCGCGCCAGCTGCCCGCCGCCGCCGCCGTGCCCGCACCCGCATGCGCGGGTCCCAATTCAGTCGCAAGTCACAGCCCAGTCTCTTGTCCGCCCCTTCCCTTTGCCCCTGACCCCCGCCCACACACCGCACACCCACACACACCCACGCCCACGCACAACTCCTAGTGCCTTCAGCTTGCTCCATCCTTCCAAGCCCCCTCCTCCCTCCGCCGCTCCTCCCCACACCCGCCCCCACGCCACACGCCCCCACCCCACACACACATACACATACACATACACATACACATACACATACACGCACCCGCAGGACCTGGTCATCCCGGTGTTCAAGGACCCGCAGCACTACCGCCGCTCGCCCTATCTGGGCGCGCCCGCAGCCGCCGCCCCCCGGGACCTGTTGGGCTTCTTCATGGGCGACCTGCGGCTGGCGGACCCCGCGCAGGACCCGCACTGCGTCTACAGCAGGTGCGGCATTGGGGATGGGGTTGGGTTGGGGCGGAGGGTTGGAGTGGTTCTTCCTGACACATGCACTCGTCCACACACACGCACGAACTCACGCGCGCGCGCGCGCACTGCCTCTCATGCAATGTCTGTGTGGGGGTTTCTTCCTTGTGCTATCTAACACACACGCGCGCGCCTGGCACACGGGCAGGTGCACGCGGCAGACGCTGTTCAAGCTGGGGCAGGAGCAGGGCTGGTGGGCGGCGCACCGCATCTGGATCAACGACCGCACCAAGCCGCCGCCGCTGCCGCCCGGGGCCGCCGCCGACTACAGCTCGCTACTGGCGCGGTCGGTGTTCTGCTTCGCGCTGCTGGGTGGGTGCGGGGGTTGTGAACACCAGCCCAATCTAAACCCAAGCGAAACTAGACAAGGGACAGGCAGGTGCAGTTTGCGGCAATACAGGGTAACGGTATACTCTTGCGTTTCGGGGCGGAGAGTGTAGACGGGGCGAGGTCGGCGCGCCGTCGACGAACTGCCACCCAGGCTCGGCTCGCGCACAGCAGAGACGGACACGCAACCACGCAAATGCAAAACACACGACTTACCTGGCGACCAGGAAGATGACCCCGGCGCCAGGCAGCAAGCGCCGGGCCAGACGAGCGACATGCGGTTAAGGGGAAAGGCGAGGTTCGAAAGGGCGGGGCACAGGGGGTGTGGGTGCAGCAGTGGGAGGGAGGGAGGGAGGGAGGGAGAGCGTGTGCATGAGTTGGCGTGAGTGTGCGTGGGAGGGAGGGAGGGAGGGAGGGAGGGAGGGAGGGAGGGAGGGAGGGAGGGAGGGAGGGAGGGAGGGAGGGAGGGAGGGAGAAAGGGAGGGAGGGAGGGAGGGAGGGGAGTTTGCAGAGGGCATTCCTTTGTCGGGGTGGAGGGAGCGCGTTCGTTGCTTGTGTGTGGTATTGCGTGTTTGTGCGCGCGCGAGGGGGCGTGTCACGGAGCGTGTGGGAGCCACTTAACACTGGCCGCATGGCTCCATGCCTCCACTCATCCGGCTCCACTCATGATGCGGCGTGTCTTGACGTGGCTGCGGCGGCGTGCTGCTGCTGCTGCTGCCGCCGCAGGTGAGGGCTGGACGGCGCGTGTGGAGGACGCCATTCTGCACGGCTGCATCCCCGTGGTGGTCATGGACGACGTGCAGGTGGGGGCCGTGAGTTGACACCGCCACTGCCTGCCTGCGTGTGTGTGCGTGCGTGTGCGAGGTGGGTCCGGGGCAGTGTGCGCACATGGGTCCGGGAGGCCCACCTGGCGTGTGCTTCCCCCCATCCTGTATGCTGGACAAGCTGCAATGCCGACCGGCCTCACCTCCCCCACTTCGCTCGCACCTGCCAACCCACCCGCCGCCGCACCCGCCACACCACACCCGCCGCGCCGCACCCGCCGCCGCACCGCAGATGCAATTCGAGTCCATTCTGGACGTCGGCCGCTTCTCTGTGCGGCTGGCCCAGGCCGACATGGCCCGGGCGCCGCAGCTGCTCAAGGCCATACCGGCGGAGCGCGTGGCGGAGATGCAGGCCGCGCTCAGCCGCGTGTGGTTCAGGTGGGCAGCGGCGGGGCGGGGTGGAGCGGGACGGGGCGGGCCGTAGAACCGCCATGCGGGAGCGTATTGTTCTGGTTGCCAAAGGTGTGGGGCCTCCACGTCGACAGCTGGTCCGCTCGCGTCCATCCGCGCCGTGGCGCCGTCGCGCGCCGGCTGCGTGCCGCAGCAGCGCAGCCAGTTTGGCGGCGCTGTCACACTTCCCCACCATGATTGCCAGTCAACTGACAACGTGGAAGTACGGTAGTGTGGAAGTGTGGAGCCCGAAGTGTGGAACCCAGCAAGCAACCCGCCGCGCCGCCGCAGGTACCGGTACATGGGACTGCGCATGATCGAGGACGAATCCCGCCGACTGCAGCGCGCCTACCAGCAGGACGCCGGCGGCAAGGCGCCGCGCACGCCCGGCTCCGAGTACAGCACCAGCCGCCAGGACGACGCCTTCGCCACCATCCTGCAGTGGCTCTACCACCGCATACCCGAGGTGCACGGCACGCAGGGCAGCAGGGAGGGCGCGGCGGCCGCGGGCGCGGGCGCGCTGGTGGAGGCGATAGGGGCGGTGTCGGACGGCGCTGGCGTGGCCGCCGCCTGAGCAGCAGAGCTGGCGTGTCAGGACAGGAGGGAAGTTCGTTTTGCAGGCAGCACGGGGGCGGGGCCGTGGAGAAGGGGGCTGTGGAGGACCGCTGCTGGGGATGCAACGTCCCTGGAGGGCGCGCGCTTTCCGGGTGTCGCTGCAACTTGGAGGGCGGTGTCGCGACTGTTGATGCCCTGGGTGCTGTGGCGCGCGCGGTGCGTGCCAGGGGCGGTCGGGTGCCAGTGCCAGTGACGCAACGAATGAGGGGAGAGACTTTAGGGGACTGTGGACTTATGTGAACTCTGTCGGTGTGGGTGCGGCGCCCTGTACGCAGTATTTGTGTTTAATTATTGCTGCTCCCGTTGCTGTTGTTGGCGCTGTTGGCCACTTGGCCATTTCTATTGCTTGCACGCGGCGAGCACAGTGGGACAGCTGGATCCACAATTCCACATGCATCCGACCATAGTTACAGGCGCATCCGTCCTCTTGTAGCACGCAATAGGCCTGGACACACAATGCACTTGAGCCATCGTACGTGATTCGTGAACCATCAGTGCTACCTAGCACTCATCGTCGGTACCGGAAGTTGGGATTCGCTACGTCCAGCCTCGTCGTGACCTTCTGCTTTTGGGCCCAGCGAATGAACTTTTGGAGAGGCTCACTCTGCGCGGGCGTGCAGCAGGAGGAAGGAGAGAGTGGTGACACATTACCGAAGTGGTGCGCTTGCCGACAGCCGCGCGCGAAGCAGTGAGTGGCGAGAAGAGCAGAAGACACCACCACCACCACCACCACCACCACCGCACACCTCAACGTGCCAACTTCCAACCAACGCACACACGTGAACCCATAGCAGCACCGTTAGCAGAGCCCCACGCTTTGCCCCACCCCAAGCCCACCCGCAGCCGCACAAGGCCGGCCACCCCGCCGCGCGCCGCCTGCCCCGCCCGCCCGCCTACCCCATCCCACAGCCGTACATCCCACAGCCGTACACCCCACCTGCATCAGTGCCTCAAGGGTGCTGTAGGACGCGGCGAGGGTCTAGTTGTCGTAGGTGCGGTGTATGGCGGAGTGACAGGGCCGGCAGACGTCGATGCCGCGGTTCAGCTGTTCGGCAGTCAATGCCCGCCGCTTGTACTTGGCATGCACGTCCCTGTGTGTTAAGAGAGCACAAGGGAAGACGATAACACTGACTGTGCGTGCGGTGCGGTTCCTGTGTGTGTTGGACGTCATGCGCGCAACTGGTGTGAAAGCTGTGGTTGTGTGTGGTTTTCCGTGGCTGTGGCGGTGCGCAAACTTGTACCCGGACAGAGGTGCAGGACTCTCACCAACCCCCCCCCCCCCCCCCGACAAGCAGTCCTCACAGCACGGGCCGCCGCCCACTCACCGAGGGATGAGGTGGTGGAACGTGAGCGGCATCTGGCGCCCGCACATGACGCAGCCGCCTATGGGCCCGTCCTGGTCCTCCTCGCCATCGCTGCCCGCCAGCCGCCGCTGCTCCGCCGCCAGCTCCTCGATGGCGGCGGCCAGTCGGGCGGCGAGTGCCGTCGCAAAGTCGCGCACCTCCTCGTCCTCGACCTGCAGTAACGAGGCATGTGATGGGGTGAAGTGGGATGGGGTGGGGTGGGATGGTGGCGGAGCTCGGAAGCAAACGAGCATGCCAAGTCGGGCAGGGTTGACGAATGAAGGCAGGTGGCTCCCAACCATCGCACCCGCCGCCCTCCCCGGCGGCATGGCAGCACACGCAGCAGCCGGAACCAATCACTCGGCGAAGCCCGATCTCCCGGAGTGGTGGAGAGGACCCAGCGTTGCTGCGCACTTGCGGCAGCTGCTCCAACAGCAGAGCCGAGAAACGGGCGTAGCAGTCGTCACCGCTGGCGGGAGGCCCCGCGTCCGTCACGTCCGCAACAACGCTTTCGGCGATGAAGTCGCGGACCTGGCGAGGCAGAAAAGAGATTACCGTGGAGGTGAAACGGAAACCGAACAAGTCTCCCCTGACAGCTGGGTGGCTGCCGGCCCCCGGTGACATCACCGTACGCCGTGGTGTGGCGTGGCGACGAGCCAGCCTGGGTGCAGCCTGCAGCCCCCCGCTCACCCAATCATCTTTCACATACATCCCAGACTCCTTCACGGCTGCCAGAGCGATGTCCCTGATCTGCTGCTCGTCGGGGAGGAGCAGGCCAGCGGTCGTGGCGGAGGCATTGTTCGGGGAAGCCATGGGCGGGGGGCTGAGGCGATGGTGCGGGCTCAGAAGCCGTGACTGACGAGCAGGACCTTCTTTGGGGCTGTTAGAAGTGGCGCTTACAGAGGTATAATATTGTGAAGCATCCAGCGGCCTGAGCGCGAGAGCCTGGTGGCTTTGCGCGAAGAGCGATGCTAAGTCGCGCCTGGCGCTGGTGATTCGGCGCATCAAGCTTATATAAATTGCAGTGTTACTTGAAAGATTAGTATTGACGTGTGTTTGGAATCCAGGCAGGGAGAGGAGTCGTGGCCTGCGTGAATGTGACGTGTCCGGGGCCCAATCGCCCGATCGAGCGCCCCCGCCCCCCCGCCACGCAGCCGGTGGCCGAACACCTCATGAGGCTTGATCAGCGACCTTCCCCTTACACGTAATTACACCCCGTCACGCACTGTATGATATCCTGCAGCCGTGCAGGCTCGTCCGCTGCACGGAGACCTCATTGACCACCTTGTTTGCGGGCCACCCGCAGCTAGCCTAGCTTGAACTGTAAACTCTCAACGCCTCGTCCACCCTCATCCTCTACCCCTGAACCCCCCCTTCCTGTTCCCCGCCTGCTGCTGCTCAGGCGGCGGCCACGCCAGCGCCGTCCGACACCGCCCCTATCGCCTCCACCAGCGCGCCCGCGCCCGCGGCCGCCGCGCCCTCCCTGCTGCCCTGCGTGCCGTGCACCTCGGGTATGCGGTGGTAGAGCCACTGCAGGATGGTGGCGAAGGCGTCGTCCTGGCGGCTGGTGCTGTACTCGGAGCCGGGCGTGCGCGGCGCCTTGCCGCCGGCGTCGGCGCGGTAGCCCCACATGAGGCTGCGGGCGGAGTCGTCCAGCATGCGCAGGCCCATGTAGCGGTACCTGCGGCGGCGCGGGTGGGGGGGGGGGGCGGGCGAGGTCGTGCGTGGGACGCGGGGTCGCGGGCCGGGCGCGAGGTCACGGGCGGGGGGATCCCAGCGGGGCAAACTGGAAGGGTTGGTCTGCCTCACACAGGGACGCCACACACCAGCCTGCACGCCGCCCGCACGCCTGCACGCCCGCCCGCACGCCCGCACGCACGCCGCCGCCGCCCTTCCCCCATTCCATCCCCCGGCCTCACCTGTGCCAGACCTTGGCCAGGTGCGCCTGCATCTCCGCCAGCCGCTGGTCGCTGACGGCCTTGAGCACGTCCACCACCCGCGGCAGCTCTGACTCGGCGATGCGCAGGCTGAACAGGCTCACGTCCACCAGCGACTCGAACACCACCTGCGATGGAGTGTGTGTTAAACAATAACAACGAGTCAACGACGGAGCAAAGGGAGTGTGTGTGTATGTGGACATGGGTGGGTTTGGGCTCCGTAGGAATGGCCCGTCGCCTCGCGTTACCCGCCGGGGTTAGGGCTCTCCGTTAGGCAGGGCGGCTTGCTAGCCACACGAACAACCCTGAATCGGGAACACGGTACTCTCCACCAGCGCCTGCGCGCGCCGGCGCCGTCCACTCCACGCCGGGCCGCGGGCCGCGCCCACCTGCACGTCGTCCATGATGACCACCGGGATGCAGCCGTGCAGCACCGCGTCCTCCCAGCGCGGGGACCAGCCGTCGCCTGCGCGTGAGAGAGCACAAGGGAAATCGTCGCTCTGTGCGTGCGTGCGTGTGTTAGAGATCACAAGGAAAAACGACAACAAGTGCGTGCGTGCGTGCGTGCGTGTGTGTGTGTGTGTGTGTGTGTGTGTGTGTGTGTGTGTGTGTGTGTGAGAATGAGAGAGAGAGAGAGAGAGAGAGAGAGAGAGAGAGAGAGAGAGAGAGAGAGAGAGAGTTGGGTGCGCGGCTCGCGGGCAGATGCTTGGCCAGTGGCGGGTCAGTTGGTGGCTGCGCAGGTCGGGTGCACAGTGCGCGTGTCCCCAGCACCGGCACGCACCCACCCACCCAAACCCAAACCGCCCACCCACCCGGCAGCACGAAGCAGAACTTGGAGCGCGCCAGCAGCTCGCTGCGGGCGGCGGGTGCGGTGACGGGAGGAGGAGGAAGAAGAGTGGGATGTTGACGAAAGAGGAAAGCCGCAGCCATGGGGACGTGTGGCTTCGCAGTCAGAAACACAACCTCAGCCCCAGTCGCCGCCCTGAAAACTCCCCCAACACCTGTTCGCAAGGATGGCTACCCCCACTACCCCCACGCGCACACATACAAACACTCTCATACACACACGCCACGCGCCCTCCCTTTCATCACACGCACACCTGTAGCTGGCGTCGTTGCCGATGTCCTTGCGCTCGCCGAACAGCACGCCGTGCGCCTCCTTCCAGTGCTGGTCGCGGCTGATGTTGTACAGCCGCTGGCGGATGCACCTGCGCCAGGTAGTGGCAGCAGCAGCAGCAGCAGCGCCAGCAGACCCGGCAGGAGGGCGCAGGGTTGAGAGAGGGTGGAGAGCGGGGGTGTCAGCGGCGCGCAACACGTGCCTGGCAGCCGTGTTGCGCCATCGACGCGCGCGCCTCCCGCCTGCATCGCCCAGCTCCTCCCGCTGACACGCGACGCCACGCCACACGCCACGCGCAACGCGCAACGCACGCCATATGCACCGCACACTCCGCACACGACGTCGCACCCACCCACCCACCCACCCACCCACCCACCCACCCAACCCACCTGCTATAGCGGCAGGGCGGGTCGCGGCCGGGCTCCATGCGCAGGTCGCCGATGAAGAAGGCGAAGATGTCGCGCTCCTTGACGGGCGCGCCCAGGAAGGGGCTCTTGTTGTACAGCTGCGGCTGCTTGAAGGCGGGCACCACCAGGTCCTGCGGGGAGCGGGGGTTAGGGAGGGGTTAGTGGGGGAGGGGTTGGAGGGGGCGGTGTGGGTTGGGGTTGTACAAAGATGGCTCAGAGAGGTGTAGGAGGGCAGGCAGCGCAGGCGCATGCGCGCGCTGGAGGAGAGCCGACGCGACGTGTCAACGGCGGCAGGAGCAGCGCCAGTTCAGGGAGCATCCGTCCCAGGAAAGCAGGTGCCGGCGGCAGGAGGAGCGGCTGCGGGTCGACCAGGAGAACTGCCCCTGGCCCACACCCCCACGTCCCCACGTGAGTGCGGCCCTCCCGGTGGGCCCCCGAAGTAACCGTTCGCTGCCACCCCACCGACACCGACACCGACACCGACACCGACACGCACCTTTTTGGGGTCGAAGCAGGGGTGGGTGAGCGAGGTGTGGTCGCGCCAGTCGCCCGGGTGGGAGGCGTGGTGCAGCGGCAGGCTGTAGTTGTCCTGTGGGGCCAGCAGCGGGTGCAGGCGCGACGTGTGTGCGCGAGGCGCGGTGTGCGTGAGGCGCGGTGTGTGTGAGGCGCGGTGTGTGTGAGGTGTGGCGTGCGTAAGATGCGGTGTGTGAGGCGGTGGGGCGGTGGGGCGGGCATGCGAGCGCGAGGCGCGGGTGGACGTTGCACTGCGGCTCAGGCCCACAGTCCGGTGATGCATGGCCGCACACGGTACTCCGTGTACGGCACGTGGCCTAGCAGCGTTACGAACGCCCTGGCCAACCGCAGCCACATGAGGAAACCGGTAGCCGCCGCAGCAACGACGCACGCACGCACGCCCGCCCGCCCGCCCGCGCGCACGTGCCGCCACTCCCTCGCCCGCACCCTCACCTGGCCGTACGCAGTGTTGGAGGCGTGCGGGAAGTCCATGCGGCCCCAGTGGCTGAGCATGACGCCCGGCCACATCTCCTTCCACACGTAGCAGGCGCCCTCGTCATGCGGGTGCATCCAGATGTGGTCGCGGCCGCCGCGCCGCGCAAAGTGCGGGAAGGTGGCGTTGAGCCAGCGCATCGCCTCCCGCTGCATCATGGTGGCCCCGTGCGTGCGCGGGCCTGCGTCGGTCGGGCGGCACCAGCACCGGGTGAGTCGGGGTTCAGGCGCGTGCACTGTATGTTAAAAAGCCCCAATCGACACGGGCGGTGCGTGTGTCTGGCGGGCCCTGCCCTGGCTGGGGGCACGAGCGCGGAGCGCCGACGCAGGCGGCCGAGCCCCCCGGCGGCATCAGGATTGCGGCACAGGGCTGCAGACACACACATGCACACATACACATGCACACGCGCCACGACCTTCATGGCTATCTCCCATGCGCTCCGTAACAAACACACGCGCGCCGCAACCGCACGCACCCAGCAGGCCGCGCGGCCAGCGCGGGATCTCGTTCCAGCCGTACACGTCGAACAGGCAGCCCACGTTGACGGGCACGTAGAAGAAGTCCGCCTCCTCGGGGCTGTCAGAGCGTGCCATACACAGGCACGGGGGGGGATTCCGTGCATGACTCATCATGACGAGGTGGTGTTGACATGTCGTGGGCGGAGGGGCGGATTGCCGTGCTTGGCAGTTGGGCAGCGGGGCGGAATGGCATGCGCGTCGCGCGCGCCCCGCCGCAGGGGCCGACGCCGGCACGGCCGCTTTACGGGTGTGCGTGTGTGTGCACGCTCCGTTGCACGGTGGCGCCCGGTGATGAACCCACCTCCTGCCCTGCCCTGCCCTGCCCTGCCCTGCCCTGCCCTGCCCTGCCCTGCCCTGCCCTGCCCTGCCCTGCCCTGCCCTGCCCTGCCCACTGCACTGCACACCGCACACGCCACTCACTCCAGGGTGCGGTGCTCCGAGGTGAGGAACAGCTCGTGCAGCACCGGCTCGGCGGCGTAGGCGTTGTAGCCCACAAAGCTGCTCTGGTTGGCGCGCGTGAAGCTCCTGCAAAGGCGGGGTACAAGCGCAAGCACAATCGATGTGTCGGCCTCGATAGCTCCGGCAAGCCGCTTCGCCGTCTGGTTCTGAAGCCGTGCTGACCCGAGTTCCCTCACGCGCCCCCCAAAGGTTCTAAAATTATGAAACAGATTGGACAAAGACCCTTGGTGGAGTGAATCCGCGCCCTCACCTGTACAGGCAGTGCGAGCCCTCGATGCGGTACTGCATGAGGTCCGTACCGAAGTCGGACTTCATGTCGTACACGTAGATGTACGGCCGCCGCCGGGTGGGCGTCAGCGGCGGGTCCTCCGTGGCCACGGTGTGCGTCAGCGTGGGCTCGATCCAGGGCTTGGTCGTCCACTGGTCGCCCACCTGCGGCAGCGCGCCCGCCCGCCGCAGCCCGCAGTCCACGCCGTACCAGCCCGCGTGGCACTTGCAGAAACCCTGGGGGAAGCACGAAAGTGGTTGGGTACGTGTCAATGCCCCGACTGCTGAGTTGTGCTGACACGTCGACCCTCCCGACCGCAGCCGCTCCGGCCAAACACCTTGCCGGCCCCTGCCCAACCATGCACATGGCCCGGGGCCGCCCACCTGGTTGCACTCGCCGTGCCCCGAGCACTGGTTGATGCAGGTCTGCTCCACCACCTCGGTGCACGTGAGCCCGAGCAGCCCATCCAGCCTGCAGCGTGTGTTAAGAAAACAACGACCGACCGGTGTGGGGGGGGGGTGTCGCGTGGCTGCCTGACTGCCTGACTGGCTGCGCAGACTACATTGAGCAGTGGCAGGCGTCGCGCGCACCACACTCGCAGTTTCAGGCTGTTCAAACCGTCATCGCAACAACCTGCTATCGCCAATCGTCTGTCGGCAATCCAAACCCCGCTGCCTGCTGCAGCCCTGCCCGCCAACCAGCCAGCCCCGCCAGTCAGCCCCTACGTCTTGCCGCCGGGCCCCACGCCCGCCCACCTGCAGGGGCACGTGAACTTGGGCTTGTCGGCGTTGCACCAGCCCTCGGGGCCGAAGATGTCCTCATAGGGCGTGCCGCCCCACTCCACCTTCTTGCCGTCCTTGTCCTGCAGGCGGCGGGTGCAGGGTAGGCATCGGCGCGGCGGGTGCATACGGTAAATGGAGGTTTGCGACGACAGCGACGGGTGTGATGTGTTGAGGCCGCGTGCGCATCCACCAGCTGCGCACCCACGGGCTGAAGGGACGCGGCTCCTCAGCATCCTCGCGGCCCTGCCAGGCCCTTCACCACCCACAGGGTCACGCTGCACTGCCTGTCCTCACCGTGCCCGGCGTGCACATGAACAGCGGGCGCCCGCGCTGCTCCGGCGGCGCGCCCGGCTTGGCGCCCGGCGGCGCCTCCCGGTGTCCGTACTTTGTGTCGGCGGGGCAGTAGCACATGGCCACATCGTCATCGCACACGCCTGGGGTTGTGCGTGTGTGTGTGTGTGTGTGTGTGTGTGAGTGGGCGGCGGCGGTAGTGGTGGTGGTGGGCGGGCCCAGGTGGGGGAGACGGGACTGGGCGGCGTGGGACCGGTGCAGGTGGGTACGAGTTGCAGGGTCAGCGCCACGGGAGGCCCAATGGACCCCGCTCCGTCCCACCCCACCCCGCCCCATCCGTGACGCGCACCGTTACACACCCTGTGACCCCGCCACCCACCCGCGCATCGCGTGTGGCTCCACGCCGTCAGGTTGTGCCAGCCCGCGTCGCGCTTGTCAGAGCCCATGTGGTGGCAGGGCCGCTTGCGGGGCTGGCTGCAGTCGGGCCCGCCCCATCCGGCGGGGCAGTAGCACATGCCGTGCTCGTAATTGCAGTTGCCCACCCCGTTGCAGTCGTTGGGGCAGGGCTTGTCGAAGTAGGGCGGCGGGAAGCGCGGCACGGGCGCCTGCGGGGGTGTGCGTGAGGGGAGCGCGCGTGTGGAGCGCACGCGTGAAGCGTCGGTGTGCAAGAGCCACCGTACTCCTCTCGTGGCATGCTGCCTGCCTGTTCTCTGAAGCGCTAACTCCCTCCGCACGCCGCCCCGCTCCAAGCCCCAATCTGCCCACTCCCTCACACCCCCGCCACCGCCCCCCCCCTGCCACCGCTACCTGCAGGTGGTACTGCAAGCACCAGGTGCCGCGTGTGAGCGCACAGCGCTCCTCCGGCTTGGACGGCAGCGGCGCCAGGCGGGAGGCGTTGAGCCGCGCGATGAGCTGCTTCACCACCTCGTCCGCGTGCTTGTCGTTCTCAACATCCTGCGGCGTGGGTAAAGAAGCCGGGGGCAGAGCACAGGGCAGGGCACATGCCGAGCACAGGCGCACAGCTAGTCACGCTTGGCACGGTCGCAGATGCACAGTAAAGCGTTCACAGGGGTGGTGCAGGTATCGGCCCGTGGGAGTGCCGGGTGCGGGCGGCCTGTGCGGCATTTTGCGTGGGACATGCGGGACTGCTGCCCGCCAGTCCGCACCACCTGGGTCCTGCGAACGCCAGTTTATACCGCAGAACCCATGGCCATCACGCCTGAAGCGTGCATAGCGAAATGTGCGCCACACGCCTGAGCCCCTGGAGCTCGGCTCACGCACCTGGAGGAGCGTGCGCCGGGGCCCCTCCCCCGGCTCCGCTGCGAACGGCCAACTGAAGGTCGCCCAGCCGCTCGCCGCTGAGTTTGGCCGCGAGTCCAAAGCCGCTCCCTTATTCCGCAAAGCATACTGCACGAGCAAACACACGCGTTCGCTTTCAGTATTGCGCGCAATTCGACATTCTTACAGCGCCGCGCTTGCAGGTCAATCATCAGTCGATCAATCAAGTTTCTATTGTCATGTTGAAGTATTGCTGCTCCAAGCTGGTCAAAATCAGCGCTTGCCTGGGAGCACAGCCCCAGCAAAACGAGCAACGCCAAGCCCAGCGGCTTGTAAACATCCATGGTGAAAGTCCTTTGATGCCCACTTGGCAGCTAACTATTGTATCCGTTCCATTCCGTTGCAGTGCTTGAAAGCCGTGTCGATCCGTCCGGGAGAAGAACAGCTTGAAGCGCGGCGAGCTATTGGAGCATTTCCCAAAGACAGCTTAACGTTTTACACAGTCAGTACTTCGTTTGGTCGACGCCGTGCAGACAGCTCGTGTGCAGCGAAACCCTGGACTGGCACTGGACCCGCATCAACCGCAGGGTCGCCACCAGCTACCCTTGCGCCCGGCTTAATGACCTTGATGCCCCACGCACACGATGGAAACCTGCTGATAACGTTTCTACCTCTCCATCGCCTCCTTCCCTGGCGAAATCAAAACACCCATGGCATCCGCGCCTACGCGCGCCTACTCGTCCTCCATGTCCTCGCCGGTCTCGTCCGCCACCGCCTCCTCCTCATAGCCCCCGCCCGAGCCCCCGCCCGAGCCCCTGCCCGAGCCCCCGCCCGAGCCCCTTCCCGAGCCCCCGCCCGAGCCCCTGCCCGAGCCGCCTCGGGACCCCGCCTCCTCCGCACGCTCCTCCTCCTCGTGCTGCTGCTCCTCTTCCCGGTCCTCCTCCATGGGAGCGCTCTTGACGTGGCCGTACTTTTCGTACTCCTTGTCGCGCATGTCCTCGCCGGCCTGCCGCAGCTGCAGGTCACGAAATGGAAGGGAAGGCGCCTAAGCCAATGTGATGCCAAGGCTTTGATAGCAGTTTCAGGGCAGGCAAGGTCGCATAAAGCAAGCTCGTGCAATGCAGGTGCGCGCCCATGAAGGTCCCCGCTGGGCGCAGGCAACACGCACCTTCTCCTTGTAGACGTCCTGTTTCATCGTCTCCTGCAGCCATGAGGGGGTTACACACGCCACACGTTCACACCACGCCCCGCGCGCCAGCGAAATGCCCCTGGTGCGTCGGCATCCGTTCTTTATCTAAGTGCGCAGGCAGCCCGCGCGCGGCCGCAACGTCCCGTTTACCCCGGAGCGCACGCACCCCTTCCCTCCTTGCCCGCAGCCCACCATCCCACCCCCCAGCTCTCACCACCCCACCGCCCCAACCCACACTCCAGCCCACTCCTCAACCCTCCACCCCCCACCCACCCTCAGCTCGTCGGCGCGGTCCTCCAGGTCGGGATCGTCCAAGTTCAGCCGCGCCGCCAGAGACCGGTCGGCCTGGCGGGCGGGCGGGCGGCAGGCGTTGGATTAAGGCGGCATGGGCGGCGGCAGACGGGGTTGGATTCAAGTGTTGCTGGGGTGATATGCGTGTGTGCCAGTCCCACGCGGCGCCAGGGCTAAGCATGCGGCCCAGGCAAAACTTAATGCGCCCCCCAGCATGTTACCCCATGTCGCCCCATGTCGCCCCAGGCCCCAGGCCGCACCCACCTGCGCGTACGCCTCCGGCTGCCGGCACCTGCCCGCCAGCTCCATCTCGCGCGCCCGCCGCTCGCCCACCAGGCCGCTGTCGCGCACGCCCCAGGCGCCCACGTGGCGGTATGTCTGGCCGTACGGCGCCCGCCCCGGACTGCCGTACTCCATGAACATGTCGCCGGCGGGCTGGCGGCCGCTGAGGCGGCTGGTCAACTGGAGGGGGGAGCGTGGAGGCGTGGGGGTGTGTGGGGAGCGGGTGTTGGGGTGGGGGAAGCAGCAGGTCAGTGGCGGGGGCGGGAAGGCGGGAAGGCGGGGAAGCGGGTGGCGTGCAGGCGGATGAGCGCGCAGGAGAGTGCACAGGCGTTTGGGTGGGTGGGTTAGGCGGAACGCAGGCTGTGCAGCTGTGCAGGCTGTGCAGCCAGGAGCTCCCATATGGGCCGCCTTCGCGCCGCCCGGCCCCCTCCCCCGCCTCGCGTCCCGCTACTGGGCCCCGCTCGCGCCGTGCCACTCACGCTCTCGGCGCCGCCGCCGCCGCCGTAGCCTCCCTCTGCGCCCGCCACGAAGTCCGCGGGGTGCGGCACCGGCCGGCGGCTGGACATGTACAGCAGGGCCAGGTGGGAGGAGGCTGGGGGGGCAGGGAGGGGTGGGGGCAGGGAGGGTTGTGAACACCAGCCCAAGAGGCGCGGCAGGGGGGAAACCGGCGGGCAGGAAAGGTCGGGGAGGGGGCAGTTCATTCACCGTCAGGAATGCGTGAGGGTGGGGTGGCATGGGATGGTGCCGGAAGCACTGCAGGTGCGGTGTGCGGTGTGCGGTGTGAGTGGCTGTGCTGCTGTGAGTGGCACGGCATGCAAGAGCTGTGCTGGCAAAGCCCTCCCGCCCCTACCCCCGTTTCGAACCTCGCCTTTCCCCTTAACCGCATGTCGCTCTTCTGGCCCGGCGCTTGCTGCCTGGCGCCGGGGTCATCTTCCTGGTTGCCAGGAAAGTCGTGTGTTTTGCATTTGCGTGTCCGCGTGTCTGTTTCTGCTGTGCGCGAGCCGAGCCTGGGTGGCATTTCGTCGACGGCGCGCCGACCTTGCCCCGTCTACGCTCTCCGCCCCGAAACGCAAGAGTATACCGTTACCCTGCATTGCCGCAAACTGCACTTGCCTATCCCTTGTCTAGTTCAGCTTGGTTTAGCTTGGGATGGTATTCACAACCCCCCACTTCTGGGGCGCACACTCACCACTGGGCGCAAGCAGCCAGTCCGTCGCGGGGCCCGGCCCGGGGCCGGTGTACGGCTCCGGCGGCGGCGGCGGCGGTTGGCCGGGCGCAACCACCGGCGGCGGGCGGCTGAGAATGTACGGCTGGCCGTTGGCGTTGTAGTACACTGGCGGCGGCTCGGGGCGGTACATTGCCAGCTCAGCGCGCTCCATCTTGCGGCCGCCCATGACCGACAGGATGGCGTGCGCCCGTACGGCGGCGGGCGTGGCGCCGCCGGCTGCGGCTGCGGCTGCGGCGCGGGCGGCGCGGGCGGCGGTGGTGCGGGGCGTGCCTGGCGGCGGCCGGCCCTGCCCCGCCAGCTCCTCATACATGGTGCCGCCCTCGGCTGTCAGGGGCGATGGGGTGATGGGTGAGGGGTGGTGGGGGGTGGGCGCGAGGTGATGGACGTACGGCAGGCGGCGTGGTGGTTGTAAGGATTGGGTGGCGATTGTATGGCGGCAGGCAGGGTGGGGTGGATTGGGTGCGGCGGGGTCGTGCGCACTACTGCAACGTGCTGCGTGCACCGCCCCTTGCACACACCCGTACAGGGCATTGAGTCTTCGGCACACGCTGCAGTCCAAGCTGCCACCCAGGGAACCCAGCGGTCAGCAAGGCGCGGCAAGGCACCTCAAAGCACCGCAAAGGAAAGCATTCCGGCGGCTGCCCTACCTGCGCCCAGCGGCAGCGGCGCGTCCGGCACCGGTGACCGCGGCGCCACCTCCTCCGCCGCCGCCCGCGCGTTCAGTAGCAGCACATAGCGTTTCGACATCCACCGCTCCTCCACCGCCGCCGGGTCGCCAGGGGCTGCGCCCTCACCGCCCTCGCCCTCGCCACCGCCCTCGGCTTCCTCCTCTTCCTCCTCCTCCTCGTCCTCCTCCTCCTCTTCCTCCCCCGCCGGCCCTGCAGGCCTGTGCTCGGCTGGACGCGCCGGGTCAGCGGCGGGCGCCGCTGGCGCCGCGGGCGCTGCCGGCGCCGCGGCAGCAGCAGCGGGCGGCGTTCGCGGCGCAGGCGGGGGGCTGGCGGCTGCTGGGGCTGATGCGGGGGTTGCTGCCGGCGGCGGCGGCGGCGGCGGCGGCGGCGGCGGCGGCGCCGCCGCATCCAGAGGGATGGGCGGCGCGGCGGCTGCCTGCCACGGGTTGAACTGCCAGGGCACGGCCGCGGTCGCCGCCGCCAGCGCCGCCGCCCCCATCTCATCGCTGTACGGCCGGTCTACGTGGTAATAGAGCGGCGGCGGCGGCGGCTTGCCGGGCCGCGCCTTTGCGGCCGCGGCTGCTGAGCCCTCCTCCTGCTCCTCGCCCTCGCCCTCCTCGCCCTCCTCCTCCTCCTCCTCCTCCTCCTCCTCATCTGCCGGCGCGTCCGGTTTCTGCGCCGCCGCCGCCGCCGCTGCCGCTGATGCGGCGCCTGGGCCCAGGTTGTCTGCGAACGTCACCTGCCGCTGCAGCCCCGGCGGCCGCCCCGCCGCGGCCCCAGCCTGCGGAGGCGCGGCGGCGGGGCGTCCCCCCGGCGGCGCCGGCGCGGGCGGCATGCCCTTGCTCTGCCGCACCGCCGCCACCAGCTCCAGCATTGCATCCATGTCTGCGTGGGGACAGTTGGTGGCAGTTGGTGGCAGTTGGGGGCAGTTGGGACGCCGCCGCGCACTCGTCACCACCCGCCGCCGGCCCACCTCGAGTGCTGCCGGCCCCCTATCCCCACCATCGCTTGCTACGTGCAGGGACTGAGTGCTGGATCTGAGTGCAGGATCCTCGAGTTCCCGTTACACCGGCATTCACATCCACACGCACACGCACGCACACACGCTCTTACCCGCGCCCGGGGGCACCATCTCCGCCACCACCTCCGCCGCGCCCGCCCGCCACGCGCCGTCCACCCGCCGCCGCAGCGCCGCCGCCGCCGCCCCGTCGCGCGCCTGCCACAGCTCCGCCGGCGGCACGTACCGGAACTGGCCCGGGTCGTGCCGCCGCCCGTGCCACTGGCCGTACGGCAGGTGGCCCTGGTGCTGGTGCCCATAAGGCGCCTGCTCGTACCCGTAACCGTAACCGTAACCGTACGGCACGCCCGTGGCGGGCGCGGTGGAGGGCCGGGCGGCGGCTGGCTGCTGCTGCTGCTGGGCCGCCGCCGCCGCCTGTGGGTGCCCCGCCTGATAGGCCGGGGGGTAGCCGGGGGGATATCCCGGGTATCCAGGGTAGATGGCCTGGGCCCGCTGCACCGCCGCCACGTCCTCCGCCGCGCCCGCCGCCGCCGCGGTGGCGTACGCCGCCGCCGCCAGCTGCGCCGCGGCGGCCGCCGCCTCGGCGGCGGCGGCGGCGGCCGCCGCCTCCGCCTCAGCGGCGCCGGCGGCCTCCGCAGACACCGCGGCGCCGTAGTGGGGGCCCACGTCCCGCATCTGGGAGTCCAGACCGGAGCTGCCTGTGTGTGCGGGAAGGGGGAGGGGGGTGGCCGAGCCGGGCGTGTGTGGCCCATGTGTGCGTATCACGGTCTATATAGCGCGAACAGGAGCCACTTGGCGGGCGGCAGCCACAGCGGCAGGCCACGTCCGACATGACTCCACAACACCCGACAACCTCACGACCACCGACCCGACCCCCCCCGCTGGTGTTTACAACCCCCGTTCCCCCCAAAAACAAACTTCCCAAACGCACCCGCCAGCAGCGGCGCCACCGCCGCCGCCGCCGCCGCGCGGCGCCCCACCGCCTCCGCGTGCAGGCGCACGAACTCGGGGCTCAGGCTGCCGGCGCCCAGCCCCTCCAGGCTGCCCGCCAGCGCCGCCGCCTCGCCGCCCACGCGCCGGTTCTCGGAGCGCAGCACGCGCGCCGCGGAGCGCAGGCTGCGCGCGTCGGCGGCCAGGGCGCTGCGGGCGGTCCACAGCTCGCGCTTGGCGCGGCGCTCCGCCCACTCCGTGTCTAAAGCGGGAAGTCAGGGCAGGCCAGGGGAGGTGACAGGAGGGGAAGGGAGTGAGGGCAGAGCGGATCCAGAGGAGGGGTTTACTCTGAGGGGAAGGGTTTGGAAGGTTTAAGAATCCGGTCCCACATCCGGTCCCACATCCGATCCCCACCCACCCACTAGACCCACCCACCGCTGAGGTGCTTGGGCCGCTTCTCCTTCCACTCGGCCGGGTCGGGGCCGCCCTGCACGCTGCGCCGCACGCCCGCCACCAGCGCCGGCAGCGAGTTGCGGCTGCTGCGCGGCGAGTCGTCGCGGGAGCGCATGAGGAAGGCGCGCCAGGTGGGGCCGGGCTGTGGGACGGCGGCGGCGGCGGCGGCGGCGGCAGGGTGTGTAAACTTAAGCCGTGGAGTATGAGCGCCGAGCGCCGTGTGTGCATGGGGTTGCGCAGCCCAGCCCAGCCCACCCCACCCCACCCCACTCTTGATGAGCTCCATTGCCTCCTTACTGCGCCACACCACTCCGCTCTGCCTCCGCCGGCCTCACCTGCGCGCCGCGCGGGAACTCGGGGTACGGCACGCCGCCCCCGAACTCGCCCTTGGCCATCAGGTTGGCGTAGCTGTGGCAGGGGCGCGGGCGCGAGTGTGGCGGGCAACATGTAGCGGCGTCGGCAAGCGAGCAATTGAGAGGCTGACACGAGTTCAGGCGCGCCCATCCCGCATCAAGGAGCGTGGCGGGCGGCAATATAAAGTGGTGTCAGCAAAGCAAGTTAGGGCCTAGGCAGTGGCTGACACGAGGTAGGATACGCCCACGCTCCAATGGGTTCGGGGTCGGCAATGGCTGCTTTTGGGCTAATGAAATGAACCGCCCGCTCTCCCGCCCGCCCGCCCTGGCCACGCACCGCACGTAGCCCGGGTCGTGTTCCACCGGCGCCACAGACTCCCACTGCTGCTGCTGCTGCTGCTGGTACAGCTGCTGCTGGTACTGGCCCGCCGCCGCCGCCGCTGCAGCCGCCGCCGCCGCCTCCGGCGACTGCGCACCCGCACCCCCGCCGCCGTTCTCCCTAGCAGCCGCCGCCGCCGCGGCTGCAGCCGCTGCACCGGCGGCCGCCGCCGCCGCCGCTGCCGCCTGCTCGTTATAGCCGTGGCCGTACCCGTACGACTGGCGCGGGGACTTGCCGGCATCCCGAACGCGTGCCGGCGAGTGGGCCGGGGCCGTGCCGGGGCGCGGCGAGGCGCCCGCCCGGCGCATTGCAACGGCGCCGCCCGCGGGGGGGCGCGGGGGCGCGGGGCCGCCCTCCACACTGCTGAAGAGGGCGTGGGGGGCGCCGGCGGGATAGCCAGGGTAGCCGGGCGACCTGCAGGCGACGGAGGCAGCGACGTCGGGGTCAGCAAACGCACGGAGCGCTGCGTTTGGGGGCACGTCTGTCGTCACGAGAGTGTCACACGCGCGCTCACGCCGCGAGCAAGGGAGCGGGTAGCCAGGGGTGTCGCCCTAATCGCTTCGACCAGACCCACACCTCTCAGTGCAATGCCCGGTAGACCAGGCCGGGCCAGGCCAGACCAGATCAGCATATATCACGCCACACCAGACCAGACCAGGGCCCGTCCAGCACAGCCCCTCATCAGTCACTATGTCCGTCAGTCAGTCAGTCAGTCACGCACCTGGGACTGGATCCGCCCGGCAGCGGCCCCTGCAGCGAGTCGCCCAGCCGCCCGCTGCTGCCGTAGCTGCCCGCCGCACTGGGGTCAACCGCCAACGCCGCCGCCGGCGGATAGCCGCCGGCGGCGGCGGCGGCCGCGGCGGGGCTGCCGGCGGGGCTGCGGCCGGTGTGCTCCCGGATCGCGTCATTGGGGTCCCGGTACACGATGCCGCCGTGCGGTGGCCGTGGTGGGGAGCTCATGACGGGCGGGTAGCCGCCGCCGCCGCCGGCCGCTGCCGCCGCCGCCGCGGCGGCGGCAGCAGCGGCTGCAGCCGCGGCCGCCGCCGCGGCGGCGGCTGACGCCGCGGCATCGTGCTGCGGCGCAGCTGACGTGCGGAAGGGGCTGCCGGCGCCGGCGCCGGCGTTGGGCGTGGGCGGCTGGTGTGACCCGACGTCGCCGACTCCAGCAGCGCCGGCGGCGCCGCGCGGCCGCAGCGTAATGTCACTGTGCCCCAGCGAAGCAGCAGCAGTAGTAGCACCACCTGGCGGCGCCTCGCCGACCGCCCCGGCTGTAGCAGCCAGCCACGACTCTGCCGCCGCCACCCTGGCGGCGGCGTCGGCGGCCGCCGCCATCCCCGCGGCAGTAGCCGGCGCTGCCTCTGCTGCTACTGCCGGCGGCTGGGGAGCGGGCTGCCGCGCCGCCGCGGCACGGACGACGCCCCTGAGAGGCGAGTCAGGCAGCTCTGGCTCCTCCACCTCCACCTCCACCTCCACCTCCTCCTCCTCCTCCTGCACCTCTATCTCCTCCTCGCCGCCACTGAGCACCATGTCCGCGGCCGCATGCCCCACCTCCACCTCCACCTCCACCTCCTGACCGTCCTCCTCCTGCACCGTCGCCATCCGGTGCGCTGCGCCGCTGCCGCCAGCGCCGCCGCCGCCGCCGCCGCCGCCGCCGCCGCCGGCTCCATGCACGGCGAGCACCTCGGGCGGGTGCGGGTGCGGGTGGCCCGGCGGCGGCGGCGCCTCCCCTGCGTGCACGGGGGCGTGCCCCGGCGCCACCTGCTGCTGCGCGTGCTGCGGATGCTGCGGGTGTTGCTGCACAGCTGGGGACTGCGGCCGGGAGTGCCCCGGCGCTGCAGCGGCGGCGGCGGCAGCAGTAGCCGCGGCGGCGGCGGCCTGGTGGTAGGCCGCCTGGTGGTAGGCGGCTACAGCCGCCGCGGCGGCGGCGGCGGCGGCGGCTGCCGCGCCGGGGTCCCCGGCGGCACCGTGCTGTGGCGGCGGCGGCGGGTAGCTGGTTCGGGGGTCCTGCCAGCTGCGGCGCTGGCGGCCGCCGGCCGAGGGCTGCGGCGGCTGTGGTGGTCCCGCTGGCGGCGGCGTGTGGTAGTAGCCGGCGGCAGCGGCCGCCGCCGCCGCCGCCTCGTCGGGTACCATTTCATTGTACACGTACGGCCCGTACTGTTTTTATGTTGCACAGGACACATGCGCAACACACACACAGACACAAGAGCGTTTGTCAGCGTCCCTGGTCACCTTTTTGCCGTCGCTTGGTTGGAAGGCGTGGCCCTAGCCTGAATGCGTTTCAATAGCTCCCGGCGACCACGCCGCCGTCCCCCTCTTGCAGTCCTGTCGTTCTCCCATCATATCCAAGAGCCTCAGCGACGCACGACGCACCTGCGCGATGGCGTTGGCCCGGTTGACCACCCGCTGCCTGGCCAGCTGCGTCAGCCGCCGCGGGTCCACCTGCTCGCCGGAGCGCTGCAGCGGCGGCTGGCCGGAGATGTGGCGGTTGTACCCGGCGTTGGCGGGGAAATTGGACACCCTGCGCGAGGTGTGTCATACATATGGTGGGGAGTGATGCACGGGAATGATGGCAGCCGGGACATGGGATGTTGTGGACCAGCAGAGGTAGGTGTGGAGCTAGGGGGTCCGCAATTCTGTGTAAAGAGCCACGAGGCGGCACCCCTGCACGATCCCCGAAATCAGCGACCAGCGCCTGCGGCCAGGAGGCGTGTGGCGGGGAGGCCCGCTTGCCGCCCGGGCATCGGCGGGACCATCGGGCGCGCCAGTGGCCCACGTCCCCGAAAGCCTCCGCCGAGTAGTGCTATACCCAATCAGACACCTTGCGAATGCATCCATTACAGCCTCGCCGCAAAATTGCAAGTGGGTCCGCTCGGTCGGTTACCGAGACGGCATGCCAAAGGTCGCCGCGCCGCACCTGAAGCCTCCTCCCACGACATCGGCCTCTCCAAACTCTCTTGCAGGCTGTATGCTGTTTCGCAGCCCGTGAGCTCCACTCGGGCCAGTCATTTTGCTCAATAGGGCTTGACAAGAAGGCTTAGTGCATATTGGTTGACAAGATACATCTCATTATTATTGTATCGCAAGCTTGAATACCACTAGCGAAATCTCAGCAAGCAAAAAGCTTCTTCTCGGCCCATGCAATCGAATCCTTCTCTTTTCCTTTCCATGGTTCCGCTGTGTTGATTACACACATTTCTAAGACTGCACTGAAGATACTTACTTGCCAAGAAGAGGGAAACTTGGCAGCGCAGAGAAGAATCGCGACTTGGCGATGGGCGGGACCGAAGAGGATTTCGCTGCATCACGCGCAGGCACATCGGGAGAAGCCGCATCTAGTGCAGCACCCTGTGCGGGAATGAAGCGCGTGGCCAGCGACGAGGCGCAGGCGGGCGCCGCGCATAAGCAAGCGCGCACGGAGCAGCGCTCGGAGGCGGGGTCGACGGTGCAGACAGGTGGGGTTTGGGCAATGAATCAATGATTGATGGCATTGCATGGAAGCTGTCGGTGAAGTTGGGGCCGTGCGTGGTGGCGATTGAAGCATCGTGTGTATGGCACGGCGTGTGCACGCATGTGCAGGCGACGATGCCTCAGCCGCTGCCCAGCCCGGCGCAGAGCCACAGGCGGCGCAAGGCGCCGCCACCAGCAACATCAAAGCCAGCAACCAGACGGACGCGTCAGGAGCAGCGCCAGCAACGGCGCCAGCCGCGGAGCCACCAGCGCCCCCGCCTGCCGGCGACGGCACGGCCGCTCCCCGCGCCCCATCCGCAGAGCGGTCGGCCAGCCCCTCCAAGCAGACCCGCGCCGGCACGTCCGCCGGGCCGCCCGCTGCCGCTACTGCCGCCTCGTCGGCTGCTACAGCCACTGCCTCCGCCCTGGCGGCGGCGTACAGCGAGGACAAGGGCTGCCGCACCAGCATGGAGGACGTGTGTGTGCTGCAGCTGGATGCACGGCCGCCGGGCGCTCCAGAGTGCAGGTGGGGAGTGGGAATACCAGCCCAAGCTAAACCAACCTAGTTAGACAGGGGACATGCAGATGCAATAGAAGCAGGTGGGGGTTGTGGAGCGGGGGCGCGGCTCGGTCGCGAGCGGGACGGGGGAGGAACGGAGGGGTGGGCGGGTAGCCCATCAAACTCCCAAACGCCAGCCATTGCCAATGAGGGGTGAAGTCAGTCCAGACCGAAACAGGCCGTGCGAATCACGCACCCGCACCCCTCCCACACACTCGACTCCATACACAAACTCCACACACACGCCCCTGTGTGTGCCACGCCGCAGGCTGGCCTTCTTCGGCGTGTTCGACGGCCACGGCGGGGTGGCCTGCGCTACAGCCGCCTCGCAGCAGCTGCACGGCGCGGTGCTGCAGGCGGGGCTGCTGGGCAAGGTGGGTGGAAGGGGGCGGTGGGCGTGGTGGGCGTGGAATGGGGCGGGGGGTTGGTATCAGCCCAAGCCAAGGCGGCGGTGGGCAGGGCATGGGCTACTGTGTGTCATGTTTCCCTGACTCCATGCGTGCGCACTGCAGGGCCTGCTGGCTGGTGTCAAGACGGACGCCAAGGCGTGTAAGGCAGCCGTCACGGAGGTGGGCGATCCGGCGTGGGTGGGCGACGGTGCTGGAAGTGGAACTGCCAGGGCGCCAGCAACCGTGGCCAACATAAATGTCCGTATTATCTCCGTCGCCAAGCAAATCGCCAACAAATACCAGCCTTTAACCGTGCAACCCGTTCACAACAGCGCTCGGGGTTGCCTTCCAACAGGGCTGACTTCCTTGCATCCGATCGGTGACGTTCTAGACCTCCCCAACATTATACCGCATATGAAACACAACCCAGCTCGTAACTGTCACAGACCCCAACTCAACCCAGCCTGTCCTCATCCTTGCGGCCGAATGTCGCGCGGGACTAGCTACAATACGGTACTTGGCTGTCCACCGCCCATTCTCAACGCAAACTCCTTCGCTGTGCACCGCTCGCTCAACGAGTGAACGGTGCCCATGTGCAGTGGCACATCCGCGGGGTCTCTCGCACACAATCCACGCGTCAGCAGATACAGCTCTCCCTACCTCCGCTCACCCCAGTTCTTCACACACCGTTTGCTCCACGACCTCTCGCAATGCGTTGTTCGTTACCTCGTTTGTATCGTCGTGCGATGAAGGCCGGTTGGCTATCAACCAGCCGTGATTTGTGTGTGTCGATGAGGATGCGCCCCACACGCGCCGCCCCGGCTCCTCGGCCGAACGACCTGTGCCCACGCACCAATCATCATCCCCGCCCACCACACCCCGCCCACCACACCCCGCCCACCACACCCCAAGCCCCGAACCCCATTCGTGACCTGTCGCACGGTTCAGCTGGCTGCCGCGGTTTGTCTGCATCAGCAAAACCAGCACTAGCACCAGCACCAGCACCAGCACCAGCAGCACCAGCCCGCTCATCAGCCCATCTTCTGCAGCTCCTTGATCTGGCTCTCCAGGAACGCGATCTGCCGCTGCGCCACCACCATGAAGGACTCCAGCTGGCCGTCCTGTGGCGCCGCGTTGCGTGTGCACATTGTGTGAAATTTGTTGTGTTGCGTTGTGTTGTGAGTTTTGGATTGTGTTGCGTGTTGCGTTGGGTGGGGAGGAAAGGCGACGGGAGGCAGGGGTAGGCGGCGGTGCGGCGGCCGCAGAAGCCATGCTGCAAGTCGGTAGCCCCAATTGGGTTGGCAATGGTTGATTTGGGAATTGGAAAAAAACTAACCCCCCCCCAGCAGCCGGCTTGACGTGGGCAGCGTTAGCATAGGCGCACACACACGGGTTGCAAGGCGGCGCATACTGCGACACGACTGACAATGCCCGCAAGGAACGCGCACAGCCATGGGCCATGCGCTCTATCCCTTATCATGCCCCCTACTCGCATCCCCCCCCCCCACCACCACCCACACCCACACCCACGGGCCTCACCCTGAGCTCCAGCGCCCGCTCCAGCTTCAGGATGTCACGTGTGGCCTCGCCGTAGCGGCCGCGGTACATCTCGTTCTCCTTGGTGCGCTGTGTGTGTGGGGTAGTGGTGAAGGGGGTTCCGTTACACTACCAGTTGATGATGAGGCGATGTTGGTTGTGGCGGTCAGCGGGTGCATGTGGATGCGCATTGACGCACGGCGTGCGGCAACCGCCCCGACAGACGTGCAAGGCGCCGCGCGCGGCCGGCACGCACCCGGCCGGCATGCACCCGTGCGTTAGTCGCGGAGAGACGCAAACCCCGGCGTAACACAGCGGCCCACCTCAGCCCCGCAGCCCCCCAGCCCCCAGCCCCCCGCCCCTTCTCCCCACAACCCCACACACCGTACGCACGCGCACGCACCTCCTTGGCTACGTCCACCTCCGCCCGCACCGCCGCCAGCTCCCGCTCCTTGTCCTTGACCGCCGCCTCCAGCTGGCTGATCTTGCGGACCAGCGCCTCCTGCGGTGTTTCGGACGAAGTCCCAAGCACGCGGCAGAAAATATAGCGGTGCGTGGCAAGGGCCGCAGCCGCATGAGGGATTGCATGCTGGTCACAGTGCACCATCTACTGGGTGCTGTGCGTGGCGTGGCGGCAACCCGCCCCAAGCCTTCAGGCGTTTGCGTACCCTAGCAGCACCAGTATCCACCTCTTCCCACTGGTATGTCCCCCGCACGCGCACCCTTCCCACCTTGCTTTGCTTCTCCAGCACGAACAGCGCCGCGAACAGCGTGCCACCCACGATGCCTAACGAGCCGACGATGGCCAGCGCGCCGCTCGCCGCTGCATCGCCAGAAATCGCGTGAACAGGTCTTGCATAAAGCGTTCTGCTAGGTGCCGGTCTGATCGGAGCCAGCGCAAGTTCTCGCCGATGCAGCAATTCAGGCCTGTGCCGAAGCGTTCTGGCTTTGTGCATCAACATTATTAATATGTCGTAATTACAGAATCTTCTCACATGAGCTTGTGTAATTTACTTTAATTCGAGTGTGTTTTCGCCGTGGCTCAGGGCTTCAAGGCAACGGATGCTGCGCTGCTAAAGGAGTGCGCGGCTAAAGGCTGGCAGGTGGGGCTAACCATAATGTGGTGCGGGCGAGACTCCAAGTTGATGGCAACGGCCGCACCCATGCGACGACCGCACCCGGCACCCCGGGCTGTCGCATGCTCATCGCGGCTACAGCCAACCCTCACCGTCCACCTGCCTGCACCCGGACAGGACGGCGCCTGCGCGGTGGCAGTGTGGGTGCTGCAGGAGCTAGTGCTGGTCGCGAACGTGGGCGACGCCAAGGTGGGGGTGAGGCCGTGGGGTGAGCCGCCGGCACGGCACGACTTTGTGGCCGGGATGCCAGCAGCAGCGGTCTGCAGTCGGGACGCCAGCCAACCCTGCCACAGCGTAGCCGCACGGCTTCAAGCGGCTCGCGTGCTCTGTATGCCACGTGTGCAGGCAAGCAGTTGTCGGTTGCCGGCACGGCTAGGGGTTGCGTGGGCTGGACGCTGCGCCGCTGACTGCACACCATACGTCGCTGCGCTGTGCGCTTGTGCTGATGCGTGTTTGTGTCCCTGTCCCTGCCCCTGTCCCTGACTGCAACGTGAGCAGTGCATCCTTGCACGCGCACCCGACCGACCGGTGAGTCCATGAGCTAGTGGTGTGCAGGCGAGGGGCGGGCGTCTGGTAGCGGCAAGCTTTGCTGGTCGGGCTTCCGTGCGCGCCGCCGTCTCACCTGCACGTGGCTTCCATTTCGTCCATGTGGTTTCCGCATTGCAGACGCCGCCAGCGGCTGGCGCCCAACCTGCCACGCAATCAAAACCCAAGGCCATCGTGCTGGTGAGGCTTCGGGGCGTCGGGTCATACCGGTAGTCTCCATTCGGGCGAGCTCTGGGGCGGCCTTCGCGCACCTGCCAGCATCAACCCACATCCCCAGCATCCGCACGCACCCCACAGCATCCGCACGCACGCACCCCAATCCGCACGCACGCACCCCAATCCGCACGCACGCACCCCTGCCGCTGCGCACGCACCCCCTCTGCCCCCAACCCCGCCCCACTCGTCCCACACGCCGCAAGCCCCTCTCTCCCTCCCAGACCAAGGAGCACACGGCGCTCATAGAGCGGCAGCGCATTGAGAAGGCGGGCGGCACCGTGGTCAACGGCCGGCTGGCGGGACGCATCCAGGTCAGGCGGGGCCCCTCTTTTTTTGAAATTGTGCTGAACGCACAGAGCGTCTTCCCCTCAGCATTCTCAATGCACAGCGCTAGATGGGGCCTGTCGGTGCCGCGGGAGGGGTGGGTGGCTGGCAGCGAACGAATGCGGGCAGGTAAGGCGCGCGGCCGGGTCGCGACCGGGGCTTCACCCAAGTCACCCTGGACCCAACACGCTGACGCCGCCGCCCCGCCGCCTCGCTGCCTCCTCTCCCCAGATCTCTCGCTCCTTCGGCGACGCGGCCTTCAAGAAGCTGGGCTGCTCGGCCGCGCCCGACGTCACCGCCTTCCCGCTGACGGCCCGGGACCGCTTCATGCTGCTGGGCTGCGACGGCTTCTGGGGGGTGGGTGCCGGGGGTGGGGTGGGCGCCGCCTGGGGGTGGGTGCCTGGGGTGGGTTGGGCCCCGGTGGTGGGTGCCCGGGGCGGGACCTGCTAGGGGGAGTGCGGCACGCCACCCGCCACGCCAACAGCCTGCTCTGGGCGCTGGGCTAGTTGTATCACGCACGCCTGCGCACCATTGGGTGGTGGTAGGACCAGGGCATGGGATGAGAGCGGCATGCCCCAGTGGTGACAGATGAATCCCCGAACCCAACGAGCCCTGGCGCGGTAGCAAGGCAGGAGTTGCGGCTGTGCGACGCGGTTACTGTACCGATGCGCGCTGGCTGGCTGTCGCAGTTTGCGCACCATTAGGTCATCTGACGCCCGTCCCTCACCATGCGCCCCGCCTGCCCGGCTTTCCGCCACGCCCGCCACGCCCGCCGCGCCCGCCGCTGGCCGGCCGCCCGCCGCGCAGGTGTTCGGCGCGCAGGAGGCGGTGGACACGGCGGCGGGCCTGCTGGCCGAGGGCGCCGAGCCCAAGGCCGTCACCAACCGGCTGCTGAACCTGGCGGTGCGGGAGAAGAAGTGCAAGGACAACTGCAGCGTGCTGCTGGTCAGCTTTGGCGGGTGACGCAGCACGCGCGGCGTTGCAGATCGGGCTCAAGGCATGCTTGTGTTGGTGTGAGAGAGCTCAGGGCAGGCATGCATGCATGTGTGCGTTTGTGTGTCTGTGTGAGAGAGGGAGGGTGCAGCGGGTGCAGAGCATGTGTGTGAGGGAGAGACTGCCGCGTCACGAGTGTGGATGCAGCCCAACAGCAGTCATCCAGCTTGAGCGGGCATGTGAAGCAGGAGCTGGCTGGCAGCGGCGACGCGCGTCCTGTAGCTGTGGTGTGAGCTGAAGAAACGCATGGATGGGGCAGCACCGGTGATGTGAGCAGGGCAAGTGGAGAGAGCGGGACTCCAAGTACGGTTGTGACGTGCTGTGTGGCGACCGGCTGCGGCGCGGGGGCCTGCTTCAGGTGTATTTTGAAGGAATCCCTGAATCTACGCATGCGCCGGTACATCACCGCAGGCCTTCCTGAGCGTGGGGCCCTCCCCGCTGGCCCGCATCCTCCCTCTTCCTTTCAAGCATGAACATACGCCTCGCGTGCCGTGACAAGTCTGACCGGGCAGCATGCAACATGAAGGCTGCACGCAGCAGGTGCGCAGGTCATGGCGCGAGTCCACCGCAAAGTTCTCTCTAGCCCAGACGCATGTTCCCAGCCGCACATACAGCTGCCGTGGCCGACAGAGTGCGTTAAACCCCCCACTCCAGCCTCTCCTTTTCCCATTCACCCACATGGACTCACAAGCTCCGCACACTCGCACTGTGCACAAAGCCGTCCAACTTCTCCAACAGCACAAACCAAACGAGGTGTCAGCACGCGCACGAGCTGTTACACACAATTCTGTCGCAAACCTGCTTGAACCTGCCTGCTTGACTACACTGTATAATTGTGGGGCGACTGCTGCCCGGCCGTGTGCCGCCTGCGCTCCTTGGGCCCGCTTCAAGCCACGCTCAAGCTCACTCGTCCAACCAACTACGACTTACTGGCTGCTGCTCCACCAGCCCCCTGCGCACGTCGGCCGCCAGTGCCAGCAGCTTCTGCAGCGCCGCCACATCGAGGTCGTCAGCAGGCGTCACACGCGCCCCGCCCGCCGCCTCCTTTCCGGCCGACCCAGCTCCCGCCCCTTGCGCCGGCGCCGCTGCATCCTGTGCCGTCTGTCCGCCCTGTCCGCTGGGCCCCGCGCACTGCTGCTGCTGCGCGCTCTGGCCCCGCTCCTCCGTGCTGCTGCCCGCCGCAGCGCCAGCGCCAGCTTCAGCTCCACCGCCGCCGCCGCCGCTGCCGCCGCCGCCGTTACTGGGGCCGGCAGTCAGCCCGTTGCGCGCCCTGCTGTCCCACACCTCCTGCAGCGCCTGCGAGTTGGGCGGCGCCACGGAGGGGATGGTGTCACCAGCCGGGCGTCCGGCACAGCGGTCAGTGCTTGCACGAGAAACCGCCAGGACACTGGGGCGGCAGGACACTGGGGCGGCGTTGCACGGCGCGACCGCTCGTGGCTGCCTGTACCCCAACCCCGATGATGTGCTTCCCCCTGTGCCCGACCTACCCTGCACACCCGCCGCCCCGCCGCCCCTCACCATGCCGATCACGGAGTTCAATGGGCTCAGCTCCGGCATCAGTTGACACTTATGAGTCATGCGCATGGCACGTGCCTCCAGGCTGCCCGCCGCCACGCCGCCTGCCGCAGCCGCCGCACGCGCCAAGCGCTGCGCCTCTGCTGCCGTCCAGCAGCCCACCACGGCGGTCGCGGCCGCGGGCACCACGGCCATCGCGCCACACAGAAGCTCCTCCTCAGCGGCCGCCTCGGGTCCTGCCGCCGCCAACCCCGGGCCTGGCGCCACTGGCACTGAGCCAGCGGGCTCAGCCGCTGACGCGCCGCCTGGCCTCACGCTGATGTTGAGGACGCCGCTGAGCCAAGCGTGCAGCAGCTTCGTCCCATTGCCACTCAACAGCATCTGCTGAATCAGCGGCCCGCGCAGCACAACGAAATGGCCCTGCAAAGCGTATCTGCACAGCGAGTCGTGCTCTTCTGGCCTCGCCCGCCTCGCCAGCTCGTAAGCTGCTGCCACCGCCGCTGCACCGCGCTCGCCCGTCGCCGCACCCCACAGCAGGTGCGCCGCCCGCGACAGCGCCCACTCCGCCGTCGCAACTGGCACAGTGTCTCCTGCGCCGGCGGCAGGAACTGTTCCATCGCCTCCACCGGCACCGCCAGCACCTCCGCTGGTCCCGCCGGCCGCCGCCGCATCACCGCTGGGCCCGGGGCTCAGCTGAAGCCGAAACAACCACTTGCGGCCACCACCAGATTGCAGATAGTCAGGCGCGCCCAAGTGCTGCACCACTGACTGCAGGGCGCCCGCCGGGGAGGCCGCTGTGCTGATGGATGGGAGGTCGGCTAGCCGGAGCGTGCCGATGTCCTTGCGCTCACACATGCGCAGCAGGCGCGCGAACGGGCGGCGCGGCGACACCACGCACTCGGCCAGGTGCTGCAGGTACTCCTCAATAAAGTGGAACTTCAAGAGCGGGAGCTGCCGCTGCCCGGTCGCCGCCAGCCGCGGCAGCAGCGCCGCCGCTAGGAAGTCGAGCCCCATCGCCGTCGCCCCAGCCTCCTCGCACTCCGCCCTGCCCACCTCCACGGCCGCCACCGCGCCGCCCTCAAAGAGGACCACAACGTCCCGAATGTCTATCTGGGGCGCCGACGCTTCATCTTCCGCTGCGCCGCCGTCACCTGCCGGTGCTCGGGGCCGCAGAAGCCCTTGCAGGTACCGGATGCGAATGCTGTGCAGCGTGCGCGGCGCGTGGACCAGCAGCCACCGCAGCGCGCCGAGCTGCTCGGCGTGCTCCGGGTGCAGCGCCGCCACCATCAGCGCATCGGATTCGTCTGTGGGAAAGTCCTCTTCATCATCTTGGTTGAACCAGAGCGAGAGCGGGCGCGCGGATTCGGGCGACCACTGCTGGGGCCACTGCTGCAGGTTGAGCTCGATGTGGGTCAGCTGCCTGATCTGGGTCAGCGCGCGCGAGTCTTCCACGAACAGAGGCCCGCGCGCCATGTCCAGTCCCAGGCTGGTGATGCCGCTGCCGTTCAGGGCTTCACAGCCCGGGAGCCAGGACGTGAAGGGCAGGGTGAGCCTCTCCAGGCGAGGCAATGCCACCGCCAGCGCCGTGTAAACCGCGCGCGGGCTGCCGACGTCGCCCTCTGCGCTACGCCAGCAGTCGAGCTGCAGTTCGCGGACGTTGGGAAGGCGGCCCGACATCGCCACGGCGCAGTTGACCAGAGAGGGCAGGCCCCAGACGCTGGCGTCCAGGCGCAGCGTGTGAATGCCGGCACCAACGTCCGCGCCCACGCCGCTGACGCAGAGCGTGGACAGCAGCGGCGGCCAGGACATCAAGTCTGGGTCCGTGTCTTCATCAATTTCGTCGATCGCGCCGTCCTCGTCGTGCTGGTGATCCGGCTGGGAGGTTTCCCGCAGCTGGAGGCGGAGCGTGCCGCACCGGGTGAAGCGTGCCAGCGGCGAGCCGCCTGCGTGGCGCTCGTGGAGCAGCAGCCTCGGCCACAACCGGAGAGATGCGTAGCTGATGTTGCCGTCCACTGCGTCCCGCAGCGCCCTGCAGGCTGCGCGGGCTCCACCAAGCTTCGTCGCATGCAGAAAGAGTTTCCCAAGTGCATCCGTGCCCAGGTGGCGCAGAACGTCCAGGAGCGTCAGGCTATTCCTTTCAGCACCAGGTGTGTCAAAGCGGTCATGATTTGGCTCGCCCAGGCCGGCGCCAGCGAGCGACATTGCAAGTCACTTGTGGGCAAGACCCAGTATTAGTTCCGCAAAAGTGCGTTATCAGAAACGGCTAGAATTTAACACTATGATCGGGATCTTGTGTCTACTTGCGCGACTCCAGGTCTCATCCGGGCTGTGTCGAACCTTGGCTCAATTCAAGCCATCCCGCTGCGAGGCCTGCCTCCGCGCCCGCCCGCCGCCTCGCCGCCTGCTTCTCCCCAGTATGCCGCAATCAGCGCTGGCCTCCCCGTCCTCCGCAGCACGTTCTTCACTCCCCCCGCCGCCGCCCTCGCCGCCTGCCGCAGCAGCCGCAGCACCCTGCGGCGTCTGCCCCGCCTCTCTCGCCAGGTCCAGGAACAGGCTGTCAAGGAAGCTCAGCACGCGCCCCAGCCTGCAGGCATTGCGGGGGCAAGGCATAGGGAGGGGCGCGGTCGCGGCCACGTCCTTCTTTGCGCTCGTCCAGATTGACAAGCATGGCTTGGTTGCGCGGCGGCGGGAAAGCGCTCGACCGCTTGTATCCTCCCCCCTCACCGGCCTGCCCTGCCCCGCCCCGCCCCGCCCCGCCCTGCCGCCACACAGCCACCACAACCGCCACCGCCAACAGCACAGCACACAGAAGCGCCCGCCCCCCACACACCTGTACAGCTGCAGGTCGGGCTGCTGGCGCGGCAGCAGCTCCGCCAGGCCGTCCCGCGGGCAGTCGGCCTCGCTGAAGCCCAGCTTGGAGGTGACGCGCTTCGAGGTGCGCGCCCGCACCTGCCGGGGCATGGTGGTGTTGGTGTTGGTGTTGGTGTTGGTGGTGTTGGTGGTGGTGGTGGTGGTGATAGTGTGTTGGTGTTGGTGTTGGTGGTGTTGGTGTTGGTGTTGGTGGTGTTGGTGGTGTTGGTGGTGTGGTGGTGGTGGTGGTGGTGGTGTGGTGGTGGGCGGCGGCGGCGGGCGTGTAATGCAGCAGCCCATGTGCTGCGGCGGTCGAAGCGCCGCACAGGCACAGTCCGGGCACCTGGTCTGCCCGATCCGCGTGCGGCCCCACCGGCTGCTCCACACCCACCCGCTCGTTCGGGGTTCCCCATCCCATTCCTCCTCCTCCTCCTTCTCCTCCTCCTCCTCCCACTCCTCCTCCTCCTCCCCCTCACCCCTTCCTTCCCGCCCCCTCGCACCTCGGACAGGGTCTTGCCCCAGCCCAGCCCCTGGCTCATGATGAGCGATGAGGCGTCCTCGCCCGCGTCCAGGTCCAGCACCAGGTCGAACTGCGTTGCGTGTGGCGGGCGGTCAGCGAGCACAAGGAAACAAACCCACAAAGCCTCCCATGCACAACCGTCCCCGCTCCCGGCCTGCACTCCGCACCCCACGTCTGCACCCCCAGCACCCCGCAACCCCACCACCACCACCACCACCACCACCACCACCACCACCACCACCACCACCACCACCACCACCACCACCACCATCACCACCACCACCACCACCCGCCTGCCCACCTGCACCAGCAGCGACTTGGCCAGGTCCAGATGCGGCTGCCCGATGGCGCCGACGGGGCTGTGGAAGGCGGCTTCGCCGATGAACGACCTGGCGGCCATGCAGGGGCGGGGGTTGAGGGGGGTAACTGTGAAGCAATCCCGTAAGGAAACATCAGCGCTGCAAGGGTGAGGGGGGTTGCAAGATCAAAAAGTTGTACAGGGGATGGTTGACGGTTGTGCGTTACCGATACCGTAACCGTCCGGGCGGCCGGGTTGGGAGGGGTTGTCAAATAGGAGCTGCGCCGCTGGCGTGTCTGGGCCTCAGCCCGTTACAGATGTTCCGCACACTGACAAGTGCCTCGGCCCTAGGCCCTCGGACCACGCCATGCCCCGCACCGCCGCCCGCGCCAGCACGCCACGCGCCCTCAACAGCCACCCCAACGACAACCCGCGCCCGCTCTCCCCCCACCCCCTGTTCACCCCGCACCTGACGTTGTAGTTGTCCGCCACCGCCGGCGCCACCGCCTCCCACACGCCCGGCCGGCCGCTGCAGAAGGCGCGCGCAAAGGCGGCGCCGTCCTTGGTCTGGCGCTTCACGGAGCGGCTCATGAAGGGCAGCATGTAGTGCAGGTGCGACTCCAGCCGCTTCAGCGGGTTCCTGCGTGGCGGCGCACGTGTGTTAAACAATGAAATCGACGGGCCAAACCCACCAAACACGGCGGCGGTGAGTGTGTGTGTGTGGGGGAGGGAGGGCACGGCCAGTTTGAGCGGGTTCCTGGCGCCGCGCCGGGCGACGTGGTGTTGGAGGTGGAAGTCGGACATGATATGGGAGGGGTGGCGGCAGCGACGGCGGGTGGCGCGGCGGCGGGGCGCAACGCCAGCAGGTACATGCCACGTGAGGTCCGGGCTGCAGCGACTGGTCGCGGTGCCTTTGAAGGCTCCGCAGTCCACACACCTCCGAGCACCGTGGCGTTATCTTCCCTTGCCTTTACGCGCGCGCGCGGCCCCGTCCCCGCTCCCGGCCCCGGCCCCAACACCGGCGCCGGGGGAAACGCACTCGCGCGTGTCCCCCCCCCCGAGTAACCCCCGCACCCACCCAGCAACCCGCGCCCCGCACCTGAGCGTGACCACGTTGACCAGCTGCGGGCACACGTGCGTCTGCTTCATGTCCTCCAGGCCGCCGTGCAGCGTGTACTCGTTGGACACGTAGTTGTGCCCCCGCCCCAGCACGTGCTCCTTGCGCGCCGCGCACGTGGCGGCCGAGGTGCGCCGCTCCACCTCGCCGTACGCGTCCCACCTGTTCGGCACGGGGGTGGGGTGGGGTTCATTCCAATTCCCAATGCTCTCCTTGTGATCTCCAGCACAATCCCGCAGCCCGAGCGGCCTCACCCCGGACCCCGGCCCGCAGCGCACGCCCTCCTCGGCCCTCAGCCCCCGGGGCCCCAGCCCTCAACCCGGCCCACAGCCTCTCACATGACGCGCTGCGCCCCCGTGGCCTCCCTAAAGGCGCTGCCGTTGACCCAGCGCGGCAGGTCGCCCAGCTCCTCCAGCTGGCCCATGCCGCCCTCCATGGCGCAGCCGTTGGCCTCTGGGGCGGGGATGTGGAGGGGTACGGGTGCGGGGTGAGGGGTGGGTAGTTCATTCCGATTCCCAAAGCAACCATTGTGGGGGTGTGCGTGTCCGGAAGAGGTGGGCGCGGGGCAGGCGGAAGGTGGCAGGAGGGTTATGAGGCCGCGGTGCGCCAGGCGCCCGATACCGGGCTGCATGCCCCCGCCACAGCACACACATGCGCGCGTGATAAGCATGCGGGCACAAAATTGCGTGTGTGTGCACGCGGACGTGTGTGTGTGTGTGTATGCTCCGCGCCGGTCGTTCACCCACTGGCGGCATGGCTGAAGCTGGTTCCGCCGCTCTTGCTGATGTGCAGGTACTCGAGCAGCCCCCGCTCCACCACACCCGCCACGTGGAGCGCGTAGAACTGCGGCCGGGAAGCAGGCGGTGGGTGAGTGGGGTTTGGCCAGGCGCTTTTCGAGCAGCGCAAGGGAAGCAAGGCTCTCGCAGCGGCGACAGCACCCCTGACTCCCTCACCCATTCTTCATACCCGACCCATGCCGACGTTCCCCTCCCGAACATGCACACGCGCCCAAGCACCCACGCGCCCACAGTTTGTGCCGCCCCGCGCTGGTCTCACCCCCTTGGCCAATTCCAATAGCTCCTGCTCATCCTTGTCACCCAGGGCGGAACCCCCCTGCGCCAAGAACTGCAGCAGGCGCCGCGCGAAGACTATCCGGCGGGCTAGGATTGGAAGGGTTGGCTGCTCCTCAGCAACGCGCTCCGCCTCTTCCAGTACCGCTCCGCCATCATCCTTGTTGCTTGTAGCCAGCAACTGGCTGAGCTGTTTCCCCTCAGCTGCGCTCGCCAGCTGTCTCCGCGACAGCTCCAGAACCTCTTTGAGCTCGTTCTCTAGCAAACTTGTCCCGTTAAACCTATGAATGTGTTCTTGGAGAAGCGCAGTGATAGAGCCTGCTCGCGCGCACGCGATGCCTAAACATGCCACCAGCGCGAGCGCAAGTCGCAACTTGCTGCGCATTCTGAGCCCGTTCTAGTCAGCTACATATCAAGAATAATGGCAAAGCTCTTGCGCTCTGAGTCGATCTGAGACTGGCCCGCCTGCGGCCGGCACCCCTGATTATCCTGTGTCATTCGTGCCGCCCCCTCATGCACAAGACAGATGCACCCCCGAGTCACATGAGTCGTCCACCGTCCTCAGTCGGCAAACACGAATTCTTGCAAGCCAGACCCCGCGCATCCAGCGCGCCTCCGCAAACCCGCGCCGCCCGCCTTTCCAGTTCCGGCAGCACCTCTCGCCCTGCACCCACGCGCCCTGCCCGCCCCCACATCCGTCGCATGTCATTTGCCTTTCACTCATCGTAGCACACGTCATGCATACAAGGCTGTAACCTGCCCGCAGTGCTCCCCCCAGGTGCCCAAGACGCATCGCTTGCAAGGCTCCGCACTGAACCCCAGCTCTGCCATTTGCCTCGTTGCGTCTATGTTAGCCGAGCATGAGTTCCCCCAAACCGGCACGACGACTGGCCTGCCTCAGCGCAGCCGGCGCGTGCAGTAAGTCCCGTCCGTGCATCACGCCGAGCATCCACAGACGCGGTGCGGTCCCGTGATGTGGTCCGCAGCCCTCAAGGCTGAACGTACGCCGCATGCCGTCACGCCACGTGCGCAGCATCGCACCGCACTTCCTGTTCGTGGCAGCTGCAGTCCCGCTCCCTCCGCTGCTCCTGGCGGCGCGCTCCGGCCGCCGTTTCGCCCAGCCGCTGCCTCCCGCTCCTCAAACGGCTTGGCGCCGCTCGCGCCGCCCCGCCCCTCCCCCCAACATTTGGGAATTGGAGAAAACTACCTCCCCCCAACACACACCAGCTCGGCAAGGCGGCCGAGCTCTCACTGGTCCAGGAAGGCAATGACGGCGACTGCAGCGTAGCCCGCCAGCGAGATAGCCACCTGCCGGCGGGTGGTTGGGTGGGGTCCCGGTCCTCAAAGCGGTGTGTGGGAAGGGGCGGTCAGGCCCACCCACCGCGCCACGCCTGCCACCCCGCGCCATGCCGTCGCAATCCCCGCTTGCCGGCCAGCGGTGCCGGCGCTCACCAGGATGGGGATGACGATGTCGCGCTGCGGCGCCTCGTCAGCCGGTCGCCGCGGGGGCCGCGCAGCGCTGGGCTCGGGCGGGCTGTCCTTGGCGGGCGGCTCAGAGCCTGGCGCGCAACGACATGGGGGGGGCGTTGATGAGGGTGTGGAGGCGCGCCCCGCCCTCCGATGTGCACGCGCACGCCCCCTCCCCGGCCGACGTGCATTCACTGGACCCACCCTCGCTTGCTCGTAGCCTCAAGCATCGCCCCGACGCTCCATGTAATACAAAGCTGCGTTGCGTCGCTGCCAGTCGAGGCGCGGCAAGCGTTGATGTGCACCGTGCGGAGGTGAACGCTTGGCGTGTGAGGTGCTTTGCAATCATGGCCACCGGGTACTTGTTTTCAGGGATTATTCAAATTGGTGCAAGGGCTTTCCGCGAGTTTGGGGTTGGGTGCATTGCAGATGCGCCACACCCGGAATTCCACAAATTCTAGTCTGTTAAGCGGCACCTTATCAATTGAACTTCAATTTGCTGCCAATAGAACCTGCAGTTGAATTACTGGAACGAGCTTCGGCAAAGCGCCAGGCGCGGGAGACCTCGCCCAGCAAGCATTTGAAGCAACTTCTTGGCCACTAGCTTTTTACACATACATTATTGAGCCTGAAAGGTGATCTGGGACGAAGCGTCGGAGTTTGTGCACTGTTGATTGGCATCGACAGCCTTGCGGAACTGGGCGTGAGCTGCCCGACGTCGCATCGGAGCGTATCGATAAGCAGCGTGCAGGTACCGGTGAGCTCGTGGGGCTGTGGCGCACCGGGGCTCTAAAACTGTCGGGGCAGTGGTGCCCCAACACACCTCTAACGCGCACGCGCGGTCCTTTTCGCTGCTGACCCCCCTCCCCTCGCCCCGCGCCCTGCTCCACACCGCCGCCCGCTCCTCCACACCGCCCCCCCCCGGCGCCGCGCCCGCAGCCCTAGCCAGCCACCACCTGCGCAGCCCCCGCGGCCCCGCTCGCAGCACAGCACAGCACAGCCGCCCGCTCCTCCTCCGCCCCACCCGCCCCATCTCAGCACCATGCCGACCACGGACCTGCTCCGCACCTTCGGCCTGTCGCGCAACCCCTTCACCGACCGCACCGCGGAGAAGACCAACCTCGACTCCACCAGCCTGTACATTCACTCCGACCTGCGCGGCCTCAAGCCCAGCGACACCACCTACATATTCTTCGGCCGGCGCGGCAGCGGCAAGACCACCATCCGGCTGCAGCTGGAGGACGCGTACAGGTGCGGGGTGGGGTGGGGGATGGTGGAGGGGGTGGTTTGGGGGGTGGTGGTGTGGTAGGATGGGGGTGGGGAGGGTGGTGGGTGGGGAGGGTGGCGGTCGGGGGTAGTTTTCTCCAATAGGGCGGTCGGGGGATGGGGGCGGTGGGAGGGGTGGGAGGGGGGGCGGTGGAGGGGGGGCGGTGGGGGCGGTGGTGAGAGGTGGGGCCGCGGTGGGGCGGTTGGGGTGCTGGGGTGCTGCCGCGATAGTCTGGGCTGGAAGTGGGTTGAGTGACGGTAGTCGAGTCGTGAGCGACCGAGGAGAGGGGACGGCGGGCGGAGTGGAGGGACATGGCGCCGTGGCCTTGTTCAAATGGGCTCAGCGGACAACCCCCCCCCGCCACTTGCGTGCCTCACCGCACCCTGCCCCACCACAACCCGACCCCCACCACCCCCACCACCGCCACCCGACCCCACAACCCAATCACCACCGCACCGCGACAGGAGGTACAACGAGGACGCCGCCGCCCGCGGCGCCAAGGGCCACTTCGTGATCGACCTCACCAAGCCCGGCCACATGACCGCCTGCCTCAGCACGTGAGCGGCGGCTGGGGCGGAGGGGGCGGCGCAGGAGGAGGGGGCGGCTGGGGGGTAGGGGGCGGAGAGGCAGAGGGTAGAGTGAAGGGTGGGGGCGGGGAGGCGGCAGCGGGCTGTGTGGAGCTGGCAGGGGAACCGGGGGAGGGACTGCTCATCCTCCCGCTGTTGTCCCTGCACCGGACAACCTCCCCCTCCACTCATTAGTTAACCATGCATGGAACCCGCCTGCCCCTGCTTTACCCCGTCCCCGCCTCCCCACCTCCCCGCCCGCCGCCAGCTTCATGGAGACGCTGGGCGCCACCACCGACAACTGGGACGCCGCCTTCAGCGACGCCTGGACCACCGCCGACCTGGTGGACTGCGTGCTCAGCTACTCGGCCACGGAGCTGGTGGTGGGTGGCGGCGGGGGGGGGGGTGCCGGGGTGCTGGGGTGGTGGGTGGTGGGTGGTGGGGAGGGGGCTGTGAATACCAGCCCCATCACGAGGGGGGAAGGGGAGGGGTGGTAGATGGCGGCGTTTTGTAGCCGTGTGGGCGCGGCGTGAAGGAAATGGGCGGGGCGGGCAGACGTGTAACACGCTGGTGGTGGGTGGGTGGGTGGGTGGGTGGGTGGGTGGGTGGGTGGGTGGGTGGGTGGGTGGGTGGGTGGGTGGGTGGGTGGGCGGGCCGTGGAGGAAGTTGCTCCGGTAGCATCGCGGCGAGGGCCGCAAAGCAACGCAAAGCGGTGCGGGATGGGCTCCGGCCGTTGTGGAGAGGAAGGTGCTGCGCCTGGGAGCCCACAGTGTCAGGGAGACGCGCTGCTGCAGCGCGGCAGGGGAGGGGGAGGTTGAAGTGCTCCCGGCCGCGATCTGCCGTAACGCCCCTCCCCAACCCGCTTCACCCCCCGCAGAAGAAGTTCACCAAGCCCAACAGCGATGAGGCCAAGGCCATGCAGGTGCGGGCGTATGTACGGTGCGTGTGGCCATGTGCGTGTGTGTGTATGCGTGGCCGGAGCCGCAGCGTGTGTGCGGCCAAGCGTATGAGCACCGTGTGGCTCGACGTGTGCGCATGCGCGGTGCGCCCAATGCGTGTGGCCGCCCCCACGCCTGTGTGTGTGTCTCACGCCTGTGTGTGTTCGTGTGCTGCCGCAGGAGACGCTGCGCTCCGACGCCAAGGCCAGCCGGCAGTTCCTGATCCTGACGCACCTGTACGCGCGCACCGACACCGCCACGCTCAAGCAAGTGCGCGGCGTGCTGCTGCGGCCGCGGTACACGCCCACGCAGGTGCGGAGCCGTGGGGCGGGGCGGGGGCGGGCTGGGGGTAGTTTTTTTTGCCAATTCCCAAATCATGAGGGGCGGGTTGCAAGGATGGTTGGGAATGCGCCAGGGCGGGCGCGGGCGCGGGCGGGGGCGGGGGCGGGGGCGGGGGCGGGGGCGGGGGCGGGCGGCAATGACCGCTGAGGAAGGGGGACCCCTTGATACCCGGGGCCGAACTAGTCCAATACGGGGTGGGATGGCTTACCAGACAGAGGCACACCACCACCACCTCCTCCCACCTCTGCCTCCTCTGCCGCCGCGCACCGCCCGGCCGCAGGTGACGGTGGGCGCGGTGAGCGCCATCACGGCCACGGGCGCGGTTGTGGCGGCGGCGCGGCAGCCGGCGGTGGCGGGCGCCGTGTCCGAGTACGGCGGCGGCGTGTACGACTGGCTGGCGGACCACGTGCCGCTGCTGGCCAGCCACCCCAAGATGGTGGCGGGCGGGCTGCTGGGTGGCGCGGGCGCGGCGGCCTGGTACTACGCCCGGTGCGTGGGAGGGGTGGGGCTGGCTGAGGGCGGGAGAGTTTTGGGGTGGGGACGGGCTAACAACAGCGCTGGTGCAGTTGTTATGTTGTCGGGGATGGAGTTGGGAGGCTGACCGTGGGCTGGCGTGCTGGGGCCGGGAGCATCCGGCGCCCCGGTCGCCAGCTGTGTCCCCTTTGGCTCACAACCCCCGCACCGCCTCCCCTGGCCTCCTGCCCGCCTGTCGGCCCGTGTGCTTGCGCACGCCCTGCCTCTGACCCACTTGACCCCCCTGCCCCCTCCCCCCCCCCCCGCCCCCCTCGCCCCCGCAGCTGGCAGCGGCTGCGGCTGCTGGAGCGCGCCGCGGCGCTGCAGCGGGCGGTGCGGGTGGTGAAGCCGCAGCCCACCGAGCTGCTGGCGGGCCTGGTGAACCATCTGTTCACGCCGCAGGTGGGGAGTGGGCAGTGGGGAGGGCGGAGGGGAGGGTAGTTCATTCCAGAACAGGGGGGTGAATATTGGGCAGGAGGTGCCGGGGGGGTGGGGTGGGGCAGTAGGAAAGATGGGACAGGGTTACACAAGCTGGGGCCCTTACGCCGCCGCCACCTGCACCCCCACCTCCTGCCTCCCGCCGCCCCCTCCGCCCTGGTCCCACCCTTTCACGCACCCTCTCGCACCCTCTCGCACCCGGCCGCCCCCTCAGGACTCTGTGGACACCATCCGCTCGCTGACGCTGGGCATCAGCGCGCACCAGAAGCTGGACCTGCTGTCGGGCCTGGTGCAGCTGCTGGGCTATGAGACGGTGGCGGTGTTCGGCGACTGCTTCGACGGTGGGGAGCTGGGCAAGCGGGGGGGGCGGGCGTGGGAGTGGGGAAGGGGGTGCAGGAGTGCTGGGAGGTGATGTGGGATGCTAGAACGGGAGAATGGGCAGTCGTGACTGGGGGGGGGGGGCGAGAGCCGACGCCGCGTATTGCTGCGCTTGTGTCTAGATGGCTACTGTGTTCCACGTCGCATGGTGCTGGTGCCGTGGCACCTTTCGCCCGGCTCCTCCACACGCACTTACCCCTTTTCCATCCTCGCTCGCACACGCACACGCACGCACACGCACGCACACACGCACACGCCCGCAGAGGTGACGCTGCTGGACCCGGTGCGCTTCCCGGGCGCCATCAAGGCCTTTGCGCGGGAGGTGTGCAGGTGAGCGCGCCGGGCTGGGGTGGGGGGGGGGCGGGCTGGGGGTTGTGGGGGGTCGGGCCGTGGGAGGCGTTCGGGTCACAGGTGTGGCGCGCACACGCACGCATTGAGGATGAGGCACGCGTGGTCCGCCCGCCTGGTTTGTATCTGGCCGATCAGTGGCGTCATCGAGCACACACACAGCAGTCTGTTCGTTGTCTGCACAACACACCGAGACACAGCACACACACGGACACGGACACGAACACGAACACGCACCCGCCCGCCAGGAACGACATCCTCAACTTCGGCCGCCTGCACTTCTTCTTCCCCGACTCGCGGCTGGCGCTGGACCTCAACACCGACCGCACGCTCAAGGAGGTGGGGAGGAGGGAGGGGAGGGGACACTGGGGGCGGGGCGAGGGGAGGAGGGGAGGAGGGACGCTGGGAGCTGGGGGCTGAAAAGGCGTGGGTGGTGGAGGGAACGTTGGTGACCTGGAAACCCACGCGCCGGCTCTGTGCGCTGTTGCTACTCCCTGTCAACAATCTCGCGTCGTCGTGACTACCTATGCAACCCCCGTGCATGGAACCCCGCCCCCCGCCCCCGCCCCCCAAAGGCCCGCTTCGACCGCCACTTTGTGCGCGACCTGGTGTGGAGCCGGCACCAGCTGGAGGAGCTGGCGGAGCGCCGCTTCAGGGCGGCGCAGCAGGTGCGCGTGCCTGTGTGTGCCTGTGCGTGCGTGCGTGCGTGCGTGCGTGCGTGTGTGCGCGCATGCGTGCCCAGATGCCCACGCATGGGCAGATACAGCACACACATATTTCGTGCCGGTACTTCCTTTGCCTTCCTCGTGCTTCCTGACGCATCCGAACGCACGCACACATCCCCGCTGTCAGTAGCCGTTGACTAACCACGCCCGTCACCCCGCCCACCCTCCCGCCCCGTCACCTGCCCTGGCTGCAGACGCTGCGCGCGGAGGCCGCCCGCACCGGCGGCCCCAGCGCGCTGCTGCCCACCGACCCCGCCAGCGTGGCCGCGTTCGGCGACCCCAACACCATGAGCTTCGCCGACCTGTTCAAGAAGGTGCGGCGGCGCGAGGCGGAGGTGGAGGCGGGGCGGCGGCGGCGGGGCGGAGGCGGAGGCGGAGACCGCGCAGTGTCTTTGTCTCTTGCCCCAGTGCCTGCTGGGTGCGGGCTGCTGGTTGCGACCGAGTGGTTGCGGCACGGCGACAGCCTCCCGCCACGTGGGCAGCGTTATCGCGGGCGCGCCACGCTCCGTGTTCACACCGCGCTCTTCCATCCCGTCCTGCCCACCCAGCCACCCATTCCCAACCCCGACTACTACCCGCCCTCCCGCTCGTGCTTCCGGCCCGCATCACGCATCTGCCACGCCTGCTCCCTGCCACGGCCACAGCCGCTCCTCCCTGACCTCCCAACGCCCCCATCCCCGGTGGGGTGGTGCTCACGGCGCGCGCGTTCACCACCATTCGCATGCGCCGCATTCATATGCACTGCACGCTGCACGGCACGCGCTGCACACGCGCTGCCCATACCGAAAGTGGAATAAGCACAGGATCCACCGCTGCATGCCGGCAACACATTATTCACACGCGCTGCACACACACGCACACGCACACGCACACGCACACACGCGCGCAGGTGCGCGGCGAGGACTTCTCCTCCTACCTGGCCAAGCTGTCCACGCCGCGCGAGCTGATGATCATGATGACCGAGATGTTCAGCCGCATCGAGCAGAACCCCGAGGGCGGCCTCACAGCGCAGGTGCGTTGCGGGCGGGCGGGCGGCGCGGTCGTGCGGGCGGGCGGCGCGGGCCCAGCGCGCCTCCGCCGAGGCTTTCGTGGGGTTGGGTGGTGTGCGTGACGGAGCGGGGGCTGAACAACCCAGGAGTTTCAGCTGGGTTGCAGGCTCGCAGATAGAGTGGAGAGGGCTGAACGTTACGAAGTTTGTGGAAGCACCCTCCACTTCACTTCACCTCATAATTGTAACCCCCGCCCGCCCCCACCTGACTCACACAGGACATGGAGATCGCGGTCACGAAAGCGCTGGAGCAGAGCGTGTAGGCGGCCGGCCGGACAGGTGGAGGGCCGGACAGGTGGAGGAGCGGACAGGTGGACAGGTGGAGGGGCGGACAGGCGGAGGGGCGGACAGGCGGACAGGCGGACAGGCGGAGGCGCGGGCCTGGCACTGGCACTGACAGGCGTTGCACGGAGGAGGGGAGTTTCAGGCGCGGGCGTCTGCCTGGAGCACAGTGGCGCCGGGCGCAGTGGCGCCGCACGCACGCCGCCCACAAGGCATGGGGGCTGTGCGAGCCGGCCGCAGCGGCCTTAACGGCAGTAGCAACGCGCGTGGTGCGTGTGCGGTTGAGGCGCGCCCAGTCGAGGCCGAGGGGCCGCGCGCCTGCGGTCTTGAGAGGGCCAGCGTGAGTTGTGCCTGCGGTTGGCTGCTTGTGGGCGCGGCTGATGGCTGGAGGTGGGGGACACCCAACGAGTGTCGAGTCGCGCACGCACACGAGCTGCAGCGCCCCCGTGCACATTAGCTTACACAAACACACACGCATACGCCATGCATGGCGGAGCGCGTGACTTAGCAGGGCAGGATGACAACGGATAGCACGCTGCAGTGATACGCAATGACAGTAGCGGGGTTTCTGGGAATGTTGGTTGGGTGTTGGTACCGTACTCGCGGGGTGGCCTGGGCCACGGGAGCAGGCAGGCGGGGGAATGGTGGGCTAGAGGCAGGTAGCTGTGAGCGTGTGCGGATGGAGCAGCAATCGCTAGACAGCGGTGGGGAAGGTCTTGGAGACTTGGACCAGGCGTGTGTCATCCTCCACCACAGGGCGCGAGGCCTGTCGGTTCGGTTGCCTGAGTTCGGTTGCGAGTCAGACTTGAATTCAGTCCGCAGTGATGCCTGTCGAGGTGGGTTGTGTCGTCGCGCCGGGCGCCGCCAGGCTACTCCCTGGCCGGCTGTACCGGCTGTTACAATGGGCCAGGTTTGGAGAGACGCAGCGTGACCACATGTGGCTGATGGGACAGCCCTGGAGGCCTGGACAGCCGGACAGCCGGACCGGCCGCACGGGACGAGAGATGGCATCGTGCGGACAGAGAACAGAGACTGTGAGTTGGTGGAGTGCATGCATGCATACATGATAACATGTGACGTAAGCAATATGCCGCAAGTCTGCGGCTGTCGCAGTTCAGAATCCAGGAAACGACCGTGGACTCTGGACGGCAGGACCGTGGACTGCACGGTCGCGGGGCGGTCGGCGAGAACTCGCCGCCCCTGGCAGTCACGACCAAAATATTTTGTCTTGTTTTGTTTGTATTTATACGAAACCTAGACAACTATAACGCCCCGACGACGACGCAGCTTTTCAGACCAAATCTGCACGCTCTCCTCGGTCTTTCATACTATGACGATATATTAGCGACTATAAGCCATTGTGCCCGGCAAATGGCTGCTTTCCGGCAACTCTCAACGCCGCCGTCAAGAGCCCGCCCCGCGCCGGGGGGCCTCCTAGCCACGACGCATCTGCGCTTACCGGGCTATTATGCGGATACTGGGCGACTACGCGCACACAGGTCGCTGCTGACTGACGGTGGGTTTTCCACGGTTCAGCTGGAGGACTCACCCCACTTTCTTGGGAAAGACACCTCTTCTTGTCCACGGTGGTTCAGGAAACAGGAAACACACGCGCGTTGACGCTGTCGGTTATTGTTGCTCGAAGCCTTGCCGTTCACCACGGCGTGGGTGTTGCGCCTGAGGGGCCTCGTTTCGTCCGGTTGGGGGTCTTAGGGGTCCCTCTGAACGTACCCGGTACCGTGCCGCTGCAGGGCTGGCTGCAGGGCGCGGCATCAGCAGCAGCACCACCACCAGCAGAAGTGGTGGCGCGGGCGGCAACTGCAGCGGCAGCCGTGCTGACGGCAACAGCAGTGACAGGGCTAGCGCTGGCGACAACAGCAGCGGCAGCGATGGCGCTGGCGACAACAGCAGCGGCAGCGATGGCGCTGGCGGCGCCACCGGCGCCAGCGCCAGCACCAGCGCAGCGGAGCCGGCACACACTCTGCGGCTGGCTGCGGCGGGGCGCCACTGGACGGGCCTCAAGGCCTTGGAGGAGGCGTACGGCGAGGAGCGGCTCGCCGCCATCCGGGAGTCGCTGCGCACGGCCAGAAAGTACGAGCAGCCCGTGGTGCTGCATGACGCCAGCGACGGCACCGCTGTCGGCCGCTTTCAGGGGGCACTGGTTCGGAACGGCAAAGCAGCCAAAGCTGCTGGCAGGGCACCCCTTCCGATGCTTTACATTCCGGTCAAGAGATTGTCACAGCTGCTTGAGCAGCCACCGCAATGGGGGGCCCTGCTGCGGCTGCGGGGCTTTGACGACGATGGCGCGCTGCGGGCGGAGCTTGTGCACCGGGGCGGCCCTGGCAGCCAGCAGAGCCGCGACAGAGGCATGAATTTACAAATGAATTCCGCTGGCGACTGGCTGGGGATCGCTGCCTTCGAGCAGGCGTACGGCGTAGAGCGGCTGAACGCCATCCGGCAGTCACTGCTGCGTGAAGGCCCGTACGCCCTGTCGGTAGCACTGCATGATGCGAGCAGCGGCCGCACCATGGCCCCCATCCGGGCCGCAATGGTCATCAACACTCGCCAGCTGGCCGGTAGGCTCCCCAGCCCCTCCCTGCGCATTCAAAATATGCCCGGGCGGATGGGGCTACAGGCGGGGTCTCAGCTGCGGCTGATTGGGCTGGCCGCCGACGGTCGCACACTGGTGGTGGAGGTCGCGTCGCTAGGGGACGAAGGCAGCTCGGCGGGGGCGGGCAGCTCTGGCGGCGGCGGCAGCGCTAGCGCTGACAGCAGCAGTGGTGGCGGCGAGCCGCACGCAACGCCCACCGCGCACAGCCTCGACGTGCTGCAGCTCACTCATAATGGCATGTGGAGGGGTGTGTACGCGCTCACGCAGGCGCTCGGCGACGAGAAGCTGCGTGAGCTCGAGCGCAACATCTGCGACGGCGGTGGCCACCCCTACCCGGTCCGCATTGTGGTGCTCGATGGTGCCACCGCCGGCGAAGCGGGGCGCTATAGTGGGGAGCTGCGTGTGTTTCACCGCAAGAAAAGGGACCCCTACCGTGCGCCCTACCTCAGCTGCCCACGCATCAAGGAGAGCCTGAAGCTGCAGACGGGAGCGCAGCTGCTGCCCCTGCGGCTCGACGAGGCGACCGGGACATTGGAGGTGCGGCTCCTGCGGCGGGAAGGGCAGCTGGGCGACAGCAGCAGCAGCAGCAGCAGCATGCCGCTGGCGCCGCGCGGCGCCCGCAGCCCTAAGACAGCGGACACCTAGAGTGGCATGCCCGCCGTGCCTGTTGTATCTATCAGCAGCGAGCAGCTCTACGGGAGCTCGTCTGGGACACCGCAGCGACGGCTGGGCTGGCTGGGCGCGCGCTCCCACATGCTCGGCGCAGAGCGGTGATCAATCGACACAGGCGGGCGGCAGGAGCTTCAACAGCTTGGCGCCTTGCATAACAAACAGCGGGGAGGCGCGCGCGGGGCAGGGCGCACACGCAGCAGGGCGAACACGCACGCGGTGGTGCGCCGGGCTGAGCGCCGCCCCTGCTGGGCCAGCGGCGGGCCGCGCAGCTGCTGCGGCCCCAGCAGGAGCTCGACAAGGCACGGCGGGCGACTCTGGAGCTGGTGCAGGGGCTGCTGGTCATCGGCGGCGGCGGCAGTGGCGGCGGCGGCGAAGTCAGCAGCTAGCTGGCCGCTGTGGCGGGTGCCTGGCAGCAGCGCCGCTTGCAGGTTGCGGTGGAGTGGGCGTGGGTTTGGGAGGGGGTGCGGCGCCCTTCCGGCTGGCATGGCTTCACCCAGGGCCCGGGTGCCGTTATTAGTTGTCAGGACATGCAAGGCTGGCGCTGCTGCTGTGGCTCGCAGCGGACCGCGCCGGCGCACCCGCACCTGCTGCTGGGTGCGCTACCGTATCTGGTGACGTAAGGGAGCCGGCATGGCTTAATGGCGGTGAGCGGATGTGTGGCTAGGTGGCTTGCAGCTGCCGTGTCATCGCGCGCTGTGCAGAGAAGCGGCGGGCCGGTAGCTAGCTGCTGACCAATGCGGCGCCGAGGTGCTGCCTTGGTGTGTGTGCAGTAGCAGCCAGGCGGGGGGGGGTTGCAAAGATGGTACATAGAAGTGTAGTGGCGTAGACAGCAGGCGTGGAGGCGTGCGTACCGATGACCGACGGTGCGTCCGCTTGTCCAGCGCCAGAGCCCGCCGCGGCGTCCCTCTGGGTGTTGGCTATATCTAAATCTACTTGGTATAAGCGTGGTGAGCAAGTAGTAAGCGCGTGTGCGCGTAGGCTGCAGTCTTTGTTGTGTGTAGTGTGTCCGAAAGTATCGTGCTTGTGCCGCGAACGTTTGAGGCTGCAAGCCTTTCCTAAACCCTGGAGGACTCACCTACGCGCACAGGCGCGCAGACGCCACGCAGGGACCGGCCGCACATGCAAAGCAATGCGAGGAAGCAGGCGCGGTTAGGCGTGGCGCGCATAGGAACATAGGCCCCACACAACCCCCCATGCATAGTGCTCCTAAGAGTATGGCTGATAAAGCAGGTTAAGGGCTGGTCGGACACGATCGCAGGGTACTGGCTGGGGGGGCAGCGCACTGGCTGGGTGAAGTACCGTAAAATGACGCATGTCGTTACCGGGTGGAGATGCCGCCTTGGTACGGTATGTGTATGTGTGTGTGTGTCTGGGTGACATCATGGGTGGCGGTCTGCTTAGCCCTCGCCCGCTTCCAGCTTGCTACCGACCCAGCTAGCCTGGAGCATTTGACACGCTTGCGGAGTCAGATGTTTTGGTCGGATCACAGGCTCTGCGGCAATGCGCAGACGGTATCCTCCTACGCTTAAAAACGCTCGCGTGCGTATTACTTGACTAGCACCCAGTGTCAAAGCGAACGCTGCTCATTCAGGCCACATTTGACCCCAGCCAGCGCCCAGGCAGCGCAGGCAGCCGCCCACAGACCCAACGCCACCCGCGTGCTGCGGTAGCTGCGGTAGCTGCGCGCGACACAGCCAGCCAGTCCACAGCAATTGCAGACCATGTACATTCATGAGCTGCGCTTTGTCAGCACCACAGGGCCGGTCATCACCACCTCTGCATCCCATCCACTCCACGACGCCAGCCGCGGCATCACCCAGGATGGGCCTCAGCAGCAAGTTTGGACTCTGGCAACTCCGTAAGACCACAGCACCCCCTGAACCACCCCACCCGGGCACCTCCACACCCCACCCCGCCCCGCCCGGCCCCTCCCCACCCCACCCCACCCCACCCCACCCACCCCACACCCACCCCACCCCACCCCACCCCACCCCACCCCACCCCACCCCACCCCACCCCACCCCCTCTTGGTCGATTCGCTTCGGTTTCTGGAATGAACTACCCACCCCACCCCACCCCGCCCCGCCCCACCCCATCAGTACACCCCCGCCACGCGCGCCCGCACCCGCAGCGCCCCCTCCGGCCCGCTGACGGCCTTAGCCCAGTAGGCCTCGCTGGCCAGCGCGGCGGCGCCCACCGGGAACAGCGTGATGGTGCCCTTGAAGCCGCCGGCGCGCGCGAAGGCGGTGGGGCCCAGGCCCGCCTTGCCGTGCGGCAGGTCGCGCTCGTTCCACACCTGTGTGCACGTGCGCAGGTGCGTGTGCAATTGTGCATGTGCCGTACACAGGGAGGGAGAGTTCGTATCTGTCATGGGGCGCTGGCACTTTGCAACGAGTGGCCGGGCCACTCGTTGCCGGCCGGCAGAGAGGACAACGGGGCAAGCAGAGGTCCGGATCCACCCAGCCCCATGCCACCCACCTCGAACTGCTCCACATACACGGAGGACGGCAGCAACCGCGCCGCCGCCGCCGCGCCCACCGCCGCCGCCGCCGCGCCGTCCACCTCCCCGCCGCCCTCGCCCGCCCAGCCGCTGGGCACGCCGCGCCCCGCCGCCGCCTCCACCTCCGACTCGGCGAGCAGCAGCAGCGGCCGCACGCCCACAAAGCACACCAGGCGGGCGTCGGTCTCGTGCGCCACCGCCGCCGCCGCGGCCGCCATGGCGGAGGGCGTGTGGCGGCCCACTGGGGGGCCGCCGGCCGGCGCCGCGGAGGGGCCCGCCAGGGCCATGCGGTAGCGGCACAGCGGCCCCAGAGACACCACCTGGGCGGACAGGGCCGGGGGGCGGGGTGCTGACATGGGCAAACGCACGTGGCTCTGGTGGTTGGTGCTGACAGGGGCTGGGCACCCCCGTGTGGCGCTACCCGGCGCCCCCATCTGAGGGAGCCCCAACCTCGTGCCCGGCACCCCAATCGGCCCTCCGCCCCACACCATGTCCCAGATGGGCGACTTTTCGGAATGGGATCGGAATGACCCCCTCCCCCAACCCTCCACCCGCCCTTGCGCGCCCCGCCGCCCACCATCTGCCACCAGTAGCCGCCGTGGAACACCAGGTCACTGCCCACCAGGTCCTCCTCCACAGCCACCGCCGCCGGAGGCGCTACAACCAGCGGCAGCGCGGCGGCTGTAGCAGCTGGCACACCGCTGCCGCCTCCGCCGCCTCCGCCGCCGGCCTGCTGCAGCTGCTGCTGCCGCTCCAGCAGCTGGCGCTGCCGGGCCTGCTCCTCCATGCGGGCCTTGACGCGGGCCACGGCCTCGCGCAGCACCACGTAGGGCACGTCCATCTGTGTGCGTGTGCATGTGTGTGTGTGTGTGTGTGTGTGTGTGTGTGTGTGTGTGTGCTAGAGAGCACAAGGGAAAAGCATATAGGCTTTGTACGCGATGCCGCGTGACGCCCATCTGTGTGTGTGCCTGTGTTGGGCGGTGGTCTGATGGGGTTGTTAACGCCGGCCCAAGCTGAAGCATGTGCGCGTGGAAGGCCGAAAGAGGAAGTTAGGGCCAGTTGGATGAGGCCACAGCTTCATCGGTGCGGAATGCGTGATCGCGTTCTGCCAGGCAGGCCGCCGGCCTGTGCAACACGCATAGAAAGTGCCCGTCTCGTGAGCCCTATCGCACCAGCCGCCCCACCAGCCGCCCCACACCTGCAGGTGCACCGCCGTCTGCAGGTGGCCCGTGGGCCGCGGCCGCGGCCCCGCCCGGCGCGCCATGTATGGCACGTGCGCCGCGCCGCCCTCCGCCCGCATCTGGCGAGTGTACAGCAGGCTCTGCGTCAGCTGCGCCAGATCAAGCAACGAGGCGGCGTGCTGGTAGGGGCCGCACGCGGCGGCGGCGGCCGCCAGCTCCGGCACGGCGGCGGGGTGCGGCGCCAGCCCGATGCCGCCGGTGGCGGCGGCGACGGCGCCGCCGGTGCCACTGGCGGCGGTGCCGTGCTCCAGCAGCCGCTGCAGGTGCGGCGCGCGCTGGATGGCGTTCTTAAGGAAGGAGTTCCTGTGACGGTGCGTGTGACGTGTGCGTGTGCGTGTGTGTTGGATAGAAGCGCGGCGCGGGGTGTGTGGTCGTGTGGGGGGGTAGCGCACCAGCGCCAGTGTCGGAGCAGGCAGCATAACGCTTGCGATTGCGAGCTCGCTCGCTTCAACACACACAAGCCGCTGCCCCCTTCATCGCCCCTCTGCGGCCCGCCGTTGCGCCACCCACCACTCGTGCGAGCGGCCGTCGATGTGCAGCAGCGGCCACCGCACGCAGCTGAACAGCGCCAGCTGCTCGCACGTGTCCAGCGGCGCCGGCACCGCCCCGCCACCACCACCGCCGCCGCCACCACCTCCACCGCTGCTGCTGCCATATACCGCCGCCGCAGATGCAGCCGCAGCCGCAGCCGCAGATGCGGCTGCAGCAGCCGCCCGCTCGCCGCGGGTGGCCTCGTAGGCCAGGGCCGCCAGCGCCACCACGCCCTCGCAGCTGACCGCCAGCGCGGGGCTGGACAGCACCTCCACCGCCGCCGGCAGCGGCAGGCCCAGGAAGGCGCGGCGCAGCGAGGGCACCTGCGGCCGCCGGGGCCGCGAGCAGGGGCCCGCACCCAGGGGTGAACGGCGGATGTGATAGGTGTGTGTGCACTGGCGTGAGGACAGGCGAAGGACGAGGCAGTGCGGCAGGTCCTGCGCAGCCCTGCACGCCTCCTCGCAGCCCCTGCCGCTCGTGCTCTCGCCCCATACCCATGTGTTGTCACTCGGCTGACAGCTGCCCCGCAACCGGGCTCCGCCCCGCACCTATACCCCCGGGGCAATAATTGACCTTGAGGTCGGAATGGACTCGCCACAGGCGTAGCCCCACCCGGCCCCACCCCCGCTGCCCCCGCCCACCTGCCAGGCCGCCTCGAAGTCCTGAAGCGCGTCCAGCAGCAGCACCCGCGCCGCCTGCGCCAGGCCCACCGCCGCGCCGCTGCCCGCCACGTCAGCCGGCAGCGAAACCACCGCCACGATCGCCTCCAGGTACGGCGAGTGCGCCGCCTGCAGCGCCGTACACACCGCGGCCGCGCCCGCCGCCGGCGGCGGCGGCGGCGGCGGCGCCGGCACGGCGGTGCCGGCCCCGCCCTCCAGCGGCGACGGACCGCAGGGCGGCCGCTGCAGCGGCGTGTTTACGCCGGCTGCGGCGGCCGAGACGGCGGGCCCGGGGCCGCCGGCGGGGCGTTTGGAGGCGAGCAGGTGCAGCAGGCGCGCGGCGGCGGCCTGCTGCAGCGACGGCAGGCCGTGGTCGTGGGAGAGGACCAGCAGCTGGGCCAGGGCGGTGGGGCTGAGCGAGGGCCAGTCCAGCGGGCGGCCATAGACGTGCGCCAGTAGGCCATGCTGCGCGGCCGGCAGCGCGGCGCGGTCGCGCAGGCTGCGTGTGTGTGTTGAAGGTTGGGTAGGATGGATGGTCGGGTGGCGGGCATACTGCGCAGGGCGTCAGGGAAGGTGGAGGGCCGGTACAGGAGCCGGGCAAGGCTGGTGGGCCCCGCATCATCCCGCATGTGCCCTGACACGAGCCAATAACCACATGCTGTTTGATGCCAGTTGGGAGACCACAATTACCGGATGGTGACGTCAGCCTGCGTCGCCAGCTGCTGCCGGAGCACGGGGCTCGCAGCAGCCAGGACCACCCTGTGCCCCGGCACGATAAGTAGAGGAAGCGGACCCGCTGGCCGCGAGGGGCCCTCTGCTCCAGCTTCTAGCCGTGAGGTTGCGGGCTGGGGAAACTGCCCGAGCCAGATTTTGGGCTTGGGGCTGAGGATGTTGCGCGCCGCGCCCGCCTGGCGCTGCGGTCCGGGCGAGGGCGGTGCCGAGCGTCCAGGGTTTGCCGGCGCCTTGACAGGGGACGCTGGGATTTGTACCGGCAGCCCGTTCACATCTTCCACTGGAGCAGAAGTATCCACAATTACGATGCGGCAGTCTGCGAACTCGCCGGTGTCGAGCAGTGGAGATGCGTTCACCGGGAACGCGCTAAGAACGACCATTTGGCTAGTTAATATGTGTTTCACAAGAATTACATAAATTTGAGCATAGCAATTTGTGGGTGCTTGCGCGCTGCAACCCTCTAGTCGTTGACCCGGTTGACCGAAAGGAGACTTGCAAGGACCAGGTGTGTTTTGTGTGGAATCGAAGAGTATGTGACAGGTATGTATAATATAGCATGAAACCCAGCGGCACAGGTTGCCGACCCACTTCCCGCGTGTCGGCCCCGTGTCGGCCCCCGAATGACCCTTCGCCTCCGGTCCGAAGACCTCCGCGCCGAAGGCCTTGCGGCACGAACACCTCACGCGCTGCGCAAGCAGCACTTGCATGTGCTGGCCGAGTGACCGGGGCTGAGGATGGGCTGGGAGCAAACGCGCGGTGTGCCCGATGCCCCTGGAGACAAGTTCGCTGTCACCGAAATGCCGGGCACTGAAAGAAGCTCCGAGCCGAATATCGAGGTCGCGGTTACAGCACGCACGGCAAGGACGACGGTGTGCAGTAAACCATTGCGTAGGCTGCGGTGTCCCAGCGTCCAGCGCCCATATGTGCGTGCACTGCGCAGCAGCGGCCCCTCCATCCCTTGCTGCGCTGCAGCCCAGCACCTCTTGCCCCCTATCACTGCCCGGCTGAAACCCCTCCTCTGCCACATGTAGGACCCGTGCACATGGAACCGTACACATGAAGAGGTGCGCCGCAAATCGACTGTTCACTGTTGTGTTACAGCGGGGGATACCTAGGCGGCACCGCCTGGCCCCACATCAGGAATCGCGTGGCACGGTTGCCAGTAGCAAGGCATGTGCCCCATTCTATGTACGTAAACATGCCTCAGCCCACATTGCGGCGGGCATGTCAACACTTTATGCATGCAACCACACATGTACAACGGTACAAACAACCAAACGTCTCACAGCAGTGGCTAAAGGAGGTGTCTTGACGGAGAGCACTCCTTCCCCAAGCCCCAGCACCTGACGTTGCACAGCAACGGGGGCCCCACAACCGGGCCTGCATACTATTGCAACGTGCTCCTATTCAACCTTGCAGTGTAGCTGTCCACGGCTCATGGCTCCATGCATTCCTTTCCAAAGCATTACATCTGCATCGCAGGCAGGGAAGGATGGGCGGCACGGGGCTTGTCAGCTGCCAGCACATCATCATAGCCGTGTGCGAGACGCAGCCAGCATGCAAACGAGCTGACGGATGCAGAGGGGGGCGTACAGCCATGCCAAACAGCTTTGCGCAAGCAAGGGCTGAGCACAAGCCGCTGCCCACCATCCACGAACCGGGGGCCCAGGCACGGCACTCACCGCGATCTTAGCGGGTCAGGGCATCCTGCTCCGCCTGGGTTTTCGCCTTGCAAGCGCACCGGTCGTCCATCTTGACGGCGGCCAGTGCCTGCGCGGTCCGGTTAAGGGTTAAGGGATAATTAATCGTGGATGGTGTGCGGTGAGGCACCTCGTATGTGCGGCGAAACTTCCCCTTCAACAGCGCCTGGACCATGTAATCAGGGCATGCATGCAAGACCTCTCCATGACCGCCACCAGGGCATTCGGTCTAACATGCCTGAGGACGCCACGGTTCGGCATGCCAGGCTCCGCATTCTTCACCGGGGCAACTTTCGGGCCAGCTAGCCCCTACTCACCGAGTCAATGTGCTTGCCACAGCCTGACCAGGTGGCCTTCTTGCACGAGGCGCACGTCGTCTGGAAGCACATTTTTGTGGGTCTCGGAGGTGCGAAAACAAAGGTTCGTGGGTGCTGGAGGCTGCTGAAGGAACTGTGTTGTATATATGTGTTGAGAGTATTGAATGAATTGCCAGGTGGGCGCTCCGGGCGTTAAATACGCGGTCGGGATGGAGGTTGAGCAAGGGATTACGGACAGTTTGCGACCGGCGCACAAACCCGGTCGGCACCTTCTAGCACCGCAATAATTACCAAATTTGCTCTGGTTTGATTCATGGAGATGTACAGCAGCGCCAAGCACAACACAGTAATTGTTCGCGTGTCATTGGAAAACCCCATCCACTCCGCGCCTCCTTCCAACCCAACTGCGCGATCGCGTCATCGTGTACATGATACCAGTGCATCTCCAAAAACACAACAGGCGAAGCAGGACTATGAGGCATGTCTATCTGACCTCTGACATGCCATTTCAACCACCGGCGGTGCGAGCACCGTCCGGCCAGTCCGGCGTCGTGACGAGCTCACACCAGCTTCGCAAATCAGCCTAGTCCCTTTGGGCGGCATTTACACCTGCACCTGCATCTGCAGCATCCGTTGCCGCCGCCGCCGCTGGCGGGGAGGCCCCGGCCGGGGCAGCGGCGGCCGCAGTCCCACCGGATGCTGATTGGACGCTGCCGGGACTGCTAGCGCCGACGCCGGAGCCATTGCCGGGGCCGGCACTGGGGTCGGAGCGACCGGGAGTGCCGTGTCCGGGGCTTGGCGTGGGTGCCACGGAGGCTGACAGTCGGGACCGTGCCGCCTGCGAGGCGCCCGCCGCCGCACCCAGCGGCGCCCCCGTCCACGGGTCCGCGGGGTGGGAGGACGGCTCGGTTGCGGTGCCGCTGGTGGCGGCGCCGAAGACGGCGACGCCTGGAGCTGCAGCCGCGGTTGGCTGCGGTCTCTTGGATGGCACGGCCGCAGGCGGTGGCTTCGGCGCCGCAGGCGCGGGCTTCGGCGGCGGCGGCGGCGCTGCTGCGGGTCCCCTGCCGCGCGCGGCCAGCTCGGTCCGCAGCTGTTTGATGGCGTCCACAGTCACTCCGAACTGCTTGGCCGCCAGACCCTGAGGCGGCGGCGGCGGCAGAAGCGGGGGTTGCAAAGATGGTGCAAAGAAGTGTAGCAGGGGGGGTTGAATGCAAGCCCAAGCTAAGAATGCCACAAGGGCCAGGGAAGTGGGCAAGGGGCCAAAGGGGGAGGGGGCCACCCGGGCAAGCAACTCGCACCGCCAGGGGCCTGATCCCACCCACCCCACGCACCTGCAGCGCCGCCAGCAGCGCCTGTGTGTCCCGCAGCTGCCCCCGCAGCGCCTCCGTCTCCGCCGCCAGCCGTCCCAGCAGCGCCGCCTGCTCCGCGCTGGCCGCTTGCAGCGAGGCGATGGGGCGGCGCAGGTCGCCGCCCACCAGGCGCGTGCGCACCTGCGTGATGGGGGTTCCAACCATGATCAACCATGACGAAAGTTCGTTGCTACAGAGCATTCTCGGCGTGATTTGGGGGTGCGGCAGTTCATTCCAACCCCAAAATCAAGGTGGGGCAGAGAAGGAGAGCAGGGCGAGAGAGAGGGTGCACACACACGCACGGACACGGCTACACACGCACACGCACCTGCAGCTTGTCGATCGCCCGCAGCGCCGCCCCGAACTCCGCCAGCTGCTTGTCCGTCGCCGCCTCCAGCCGGGCCAGCCGAGCCGCCGCCTCCAGCGCCACCGCGCCGCCGGCGCCGGCGGCGGCGCTGCTGCCTGCGGCGCCGCCGCCCGGCCTGTGCGGCGGGAGTGCGGGTGTGTGAGGGAAGGGCCAGTGGTAAGGAGGGGTGCGCACGGAGGGGCAAGGCAGGGGCCCGCGGTCGCAGGCTCATACGACGACAGGGCCAGGAGCCCACATCGGCACAATCGCCCAGCTGCCGCTCGGCGGCCACGCACCGACATCCACGCAGCCCGACGCACACCCCATACGCACCCGCCCCGGTGTGACGTCTTGAACATGAAGCTACTGATCGAGGACAGCAGCACGCACGCGGCCACCGCCTCCCCCGCGATGCCGGGCGCACCGAACAGCTGCGGCGATGCTGCGGGCGGCTGCGGTGCCGCCACTGCCGCGGCCCGGCCGCTGTCGCGCCGCTGTCCTACTAGCTGTTGCTGCTGCTGCTGTTGATGGGCCGCACGCCGGCGCGCTGCCGAGGTGGCGAGCAGCGCGATGCAGCAGGCCGCACACACCGCGTCGATCAGGGCGCTGGGGTGGACGCCCTCGGGCAGCGGGAGCGGGGGCCCGGGCAGCGGGGGCGGGGGCGGCGGGCTCCGTCGCGCCGCTGAGGCTCGGAGCGGCGCCCGCGCCCGAGCAGGGCCGAGCGCAGGCCGAGCGCCGGTGGCTGGTTGGGGTAATGGTGCAATCGCGCCCGGTTTGCGATGGACCGAAGGCGCGCATAACGCCTGTGTTGAAGTCAGCATTCTCGAGCCGGTCGAGCGTCGCGTCTATGTCCGCGTGAGTCGCATACAACAAATTATTATTGATTTGAGTAAAAACGCTGCCTTGGCTAATTCCTTTGGCGAGATCAGGTCGGAGACGCGGCGACGCGCCCTGCAAGTTGTTTTTAACGCCAGCGGCAAGAGTTTGGCGGCTTCCTATATTAGGATTTGCTTTGTATCTGTAGGAATTTCCAACGATTGATTCCAGACTCGCTGATCTGCTTCCCGCCCACACGCCCCGGGCACGCGGCCGGCCACCACGCCACGCGGCTGGCCACCACGCCACGCGGCTGGCCACCACGCCACGCGGCCGGCCACCACGCCACGCCACGGCCCGTCGTCGCCCACCTGCTATCCGCTGCACTCGACAGTACTTGCATGCCTCCTGGTCCCTGATGGGGCCGCCCCCCTCTTGTAGGCCATCAGCATCGGCATGGGAAGAACCGGCTCAGCTGCACTCGTTACATTACATGAGTACACATTACGGCACTCCGCACTAGTGTGTGTCTGCGGGCGTTGGCGCGTTGCCCTGATGCCTTGGATCCTTGCCCGGAAGTTCCCCTCAAGTCCATACAGTTCGTTGCCCAATGCCCATGCAGGCCGTTACGCAGGCTAATGCGGCGTGGTGCATACAGCCGCTCCAGATAGCCGCCCACCCATGTGCCCATGCGCGCTCACAACCATCAGAGGCCTTTCACAGCAAGGGGCCCAACGCAGCGCCGTGACTTGTGGCGCCTAGGCTTCCCCCGGGCGCACACGCACGCTCAAAAATACGCAGTCCTCATTACGTCATCATGTTCAATGCCAAATTTCAAGCCAGCACACACGGGCAACAAAATCTCAGCATAGTGTGTAGTTCGCAAACGGTGGCCGTGACTGACACTGGAGCTGAGTCTGACCGCCCCCAGTGGCGGCCGTGCCGGCGCACACCATGCCCGCGGCCACCCCCACACCATTCAGCTCTGGCCATTCCTCAAGCCACCGTCAAAAAAGAAAAGCAGGGTGTGCAACCCTGTCAGAAAGCATGGAACGAATGCGCCGCCTCACCACCGCTGCCCGTGGACTCACATGTATCCATGCCCCCCTCCCCCACCCCGCCACGCGCGCGCACACACACACACACACACACACAACAATTCATCACGCATGTACTGCTTGAGTGCAAGCGCAATGCATGCCTGCCGCAATGTACTGCACCACAGATTGCCAACCCAAACAAATAATGCGACCTCCAAACTGAGAAACATTAGAACATCATGGCTTTCCGCCCGCCAATCAAACGCCGCTGCCGGGCCTTTCGGAGCTCGGCGCCATCATCACCGCCGTCCTCATCATCGCCCTCCTCGGCGAGCGCCTCACCATCCCACTTGGTCCGCCCCCCACGCTTGGGGCTGTCCTCCTCCCCTTCTTGCACGCCCGCCGCCTCCCCCTGCTCTTGCTCCTCCTCCTCGTCCTTCTCTTCCTCTTCGCCGCCTCCCTCCCCATCCTCGGCCTGCACTTCCGCATCCTCGTCAGCTTCCTCCTCAGATTCCTCGTCCGCTGCCTCCTCCTCTCCCTCCTCCCCGTTCTGCTCCTCCTCCTCCCCCGCCTCCGCCTTCTCCTCCCCCGCCTCCGCCTTCTCCTCCCCCGCCTCCTCCTCCGCGTCCTCATTCTCCTCCTCCTCCGCCTCCTCCTCCGCCTCCTTTTTCTCCGCCTCGTAATCATCGCTCATCAGCGGCGGCCGCGGCGCCGGCCCCTCCAGGTACCCCAGCAGGCCGCAGCTGAAGTCCGCCGCGTTTATGGACCGCTGCTGCTGCTGCTGATCCGCCATCAGCGGGCCCCGCAGCCCCCCGCCGCCGCCGCCGGCCGCCGCCTGGTCCAGCGCCGCCGCTACCGCCGCCGCCGTGACGTACGGTTGGCTGCCCGCCGCCGCCGCCAGCGCCAGCACCAGTCGGTCCAGCAAGCTGATGGTGCGGCCGGTGCTGCGGGTGGTGCGGGTGGGTGGAGGTGGGTGGGCGGGTGGGTGGAGATGGGTGGGTGGGCGGGTGGGTGGGTGGGTGGGTGGCAGGAAGAATAGGGATGGCGCGGGTGGTGTTGCGGGCTGTGTTGTGTGCGTGCAGGGTTCCGCAGGGGGCTGGACAGTGCGGCCATTGTGAGTGGCAGCAGCAGCAGCAACCGGGCGCAGGCCACAGGCAGCCGCGCAGCCGAGGCGGGCGCCCCCCCCCATCGCCTAGTGTAGCTCGGTTTAGCTTGGGCTGGTATTCACAAATCCCCCCCGCCCCCACACAGAAACGCGCCCGCCCACCCACCTGTACAGCTGCACGTCGGGCTGCTGGCGCTGCAGCAGCGCGGCCAGGCCCTCGCGCGGGCAGTCCACGGCCTGGTCGAAGCCGTGCTTGGAGGACACGTGGTCGCCGGTGCGCGCGTGCACCTGCGGGGGAGGATGGTGGTGGCGGCGGTGGTGGTGGTGGTGGTGTGGTGGGCGGCGGCGGGCGTGTGAGGCAGCAGGGGGAGGAGACTGTGTTGTGGCCTTGTGTGGGGTGCACTGTCGGCTGCTGGTGTGCAGTGTTGCTGTCAGGCAGCCACGGACGGACGTGCAGCAGCCGGACGTGGCGGTGCCATCACGCGGCCGCGCGTCACCCGCGCATCATCAGCCCCAGGCCCGGGTCGCTCGGCTGTATCTCTGCTGCGACTCAAGCTCGCTGTCTCGTCCGCCTCCTCTTCCCCATCCCACTCCCCCTTCCTCCTCCTCTTCGCCTCTCCTCCCCCTCCTCCTCCCCGAACGTTTCCACGCCTGCTGTCTACACCACTACCCTTCTATGTACCATCTTTGCAACCCCCCCACCCCTTCCTTCCCCCCGCCCCCCTCACCTCCGACAGGGTCTTGCCCCAGCCCAGCCCCTGGCTCATGATGAGCGATGAGGCGTCCTCGCCCGCGTCCAGGTCCAACACCAGGTCGAACTGCGGGCAGCGTTGTGGCGGGTGTGTGTGTGTGTGATATCCATTCATGATAAGTTCACGATGTTGACAGGGCGTTGGTGCGGCAGAGCAGGGTGGGGTGGGCAGGGGTCCGGCAGTCCGAACGGTGCCGTGGAGGGGAGGTGGGAGGGGGCAAGGCCAGAGGCGCCACAGAAACGCGTGACAGGGTGACCGACAGACCAAGTGGCACTGCCAGTGCAAGCCGCCCGGATCTAATCGCCACAGTGCCGCCTGACTGTTTCGTCACCTCCACCGCCCCAGCCCCCAGCCCCTCGCCCAAGCCCCCCAACCCCCCAACCCCGCCAGGCCCCGCCGCCGCACCTGCAGCAGGTTGTCGCGCGCCACCGCCACGTGCTCCTCGCCGATGCCGCCCAGCGGCGTGTGGAAGCCGCGCTCGCCCAGGAAGGACCTGCGCGTCGTCGTCGCGTCGGGCACGTACCGTAACGGTGTTGCAATTGTGAGCGGGCGGTGGCGCACACAGCCTACTTTCGGTCGTGGGCACGCCACGGCCCATGGCCCGCCGGTCTGCCCCATCACTCTGTCCCGTCCGCCAGTACCCCCACATGACCTCCGCATCCACGCTCCGCAATTCGCCGCCGCCGCACCTGACGTTGTAGTTGTCCGCCACCGGCGGCGCCACGCGCTCCCACACGCCGCTGTCGCCGGAGCAGAACACGCGCTGGAAGCGCGCCTCGCCCGACTCGTCGGCGCCGCCGCCGCCGGTGCGGCGCACGGTGCGGCGGATGAAGGGCAGCATGTAGTGCAGGTGCGACTCGAGCCGCTTCAGCGGGTCCCTGCGTGGCGGCGCACATCCCGTGCCGTCAGCACAGCCGCACACGGCGCTGCGCGGATCTGCGGGCGCCCGCAGCGCGGTGCCCCGGCCCCAACACCGGCGCCGGGGGAAACGCACTCGCGCGTGTCCCCCCCCCCGAGTAACCCCCGCACCCACCCAGCAACCCGCGCCCCGCACCTGAGCGTGACCACGTTGACCAGCTGCGGGCACACGTGCGTCTGCTTCATGTCCTCCAGGCCGCCGTGCAGCGTGTACTCGTTGGACACGTAGTTGTAGCGCTGGCTGCGCACGAACCGCACGCGCCGGGAGCAGCCGGGCGCGTCCGTGTCGCGCTCCACCTGACCGTAGGCGGCCCACCTGCGGGCATGTGATGTGATGTGGTGTGTGGTGTGATGTGGTGGTGGTGGTGGTGGTGGTGGTGGTGGTGGTGGTGGTGGTGGTGGTGGTGGCGCTGGCAGGGTGGTGGTGGCGGTGGCGGTGGGTGGTGGTGAACGTGGGTCGCGCTTGCCTGGCAGGAGGCAGCAGTGCTCAACCACCCGCTACCCCTGTTCAGAAGTCGTCACCGCCGCTTCCACCACCCTGCCAGCGCCACCACCACCACCACCACCAACGGGCGGCACACACTCACATGACGTGCGCGGAGCCGGTGGCCTCCTCGAAGGCGGTCACGTTGATCCAGCGCGGCAGGTCGCCCAGCGACTCGAGCTGTCCGATGCCGCCCGGCTGGTGGCACTTGCTCTGCTCTGTACGGCGGGCAAGTGGGAACGGGGTGGGGATGGGAGCGGGGATGGGCGACGATGGCATGGCACGCCGGTTTGGGCTGGGGAGCGTGCTTTGGGGGCCCGCGCGTGGCAGGCCGGGCGGCGGGGCGCCGCGTGCTTGCTTTCGCTTGCCCCGCCCACACGTCACTACCGCATGTGGGATGGTGTCATGCTTACTCGCTGCGTTGCTGAAGCTGGTTCCGCCGCTCTTGCTGATGTGCAGGTACTCGAGCAGCCCCCGCTCCACCACACCCGCCACGTGGAGGGCGTAGAACTGCGGCCGGGAAGCGGCGGGGTGGGTGAGTGGGGTTTGGCCGCGCGCAGGGTGGGGCAGCAAGAGCCGCAGCTTGAGGGTGACAGCGAGCCAGCCAAGACCATTCCTGGACCAGCCGCCCATCATTTTGCGCCCCACACTTTTGCCTCGCCCACACCTAACGCCACACGCCCACAGCCCTGACGCCCACCTCTCCGCCCGCCCTTCCACGGCATTTCCCCTCCCCCCCCGCCCGCCTGCCGGACCGCGTGCCCACTGACCCCTTTGGCAAGTTCAAACAGTTCCTGCTCCTGCTGGTCGCTCCGGGGGGCCTTCCCCTGCTCCAGGTAGTGCAGCAGCTGCTGCGCGAAGACGATGCGCCGCGCAAGGATGGGCAGGGTGGGGTGCTCCTCCGCGACGCGCCTCGCCGCGTCCAGCACCGGCATATACTGCTGGTCGGAGCTTGAAATTTTCGCAAGCTCAGCGACGCCGGGCGTTTTGGAGTCAGCGGTCAGTCGCTGGAACAGTTGTAGCGATAACTCGCGTACGCGCTTCAGCTCAACAGTAAGAGCCTCGCTATTGTTATATTTTTTGACAACGTCATCTAAAATGTAGTCTGCGCTGGCGCCGGTGGGCAGAAGGGCTGCAGCGCTTGCGGCCCAGGCGAGCAGCACTGAGACGATAGTGGCTGTTGTCCTGAAGGATTTACAACAACATGTCGTCATCATAGCTAGCTAGGTGGCGACTTTCAGTGTGGTGTCAAACTTCCTCGCATTGACAGGGGCTTAAGCTCGCGCACTGAAATCCATTGCACGCGACACCCTTTATGACGTTAAGTACTGTGCATAAGTAAGGCAGTAGTGTGGGGGCACTGCAGCTTGCGTCGGCGTGTGCGCGGCTTTGACGATCGTATAGTGCGACGGGCAGGGTGTGAACCGCTGGCAGGTTTGTGCCGACGGCGTCTCACGGTTCGTTGATTTATATGCCATTCTTAAGGAACGGCAAGCGCACAGGTCAACGGCCGACTCCGCCCTCCTAACTCGACCGTGTCAGACACGGGTTGCTACTGCTCTGTTGCCACGCACCTGGCACCGGTGCTGCCCGGCTGCCCAGACACACAGCCGGGGGGCAAGGTCCGCCAGCTCTGCTAGCCGGACGGTGGCACTTGCCTGGCGACTCGTGCTTGGCGATGATTTTGACCCCCGTCGCGCCCACGCAGTGGCATCGCCGTTGTTTGAGTCATCGCTGCCGCGGCATGTCGATCGCCCGCGTCCATTCCCCGAAAAACAGCACCGATGCCCGGTTGTTACCCGGCCCGTGCCTCAAACATGAGCATGCGCAACCTCCAGTTTACAGCTTGGCCGCAAGAAGGCGCGGCGCTGGACCGGGCATACTGGCAATGTACCGTTCCCGCCGTGTCCTACTACGTTGGCCCCTCGCCCCTCCTCGCTGCTCGGGACTCACTCAGTCAGCCCACTCCCCCCTCTCCACTACTGCGCACCGCGGCCGGTGCCGCCCCTCCAGCCCTAACTGCCGCTGCCTTTCGCACACTCGCGCAGTCCTCTCCTTCTAATCCAGTGGTGTCGCTGGCGCCTCCCGCCCTCTACGGTATGCTCGATCGGGGCCTAGGGCTGGCCGCAGGCCGCCCACACCCTCCACTCTTCTCTACTCCCGAGTGCGTGCCATTTCCCTGCACCCTGCACTCCTGCTGCAACTGTTGTGGGTATTGCGACACAGCAAATTAGTAATGCACATGCGCATCTCTGGGGCTCGCCAGTAGCCAATCAGACATGCCAGAAGGGGCCGCCTACGCCGCGCTACTGTACAGCCGCCCCAAGCCACGGCGCCCCTGTGTGTGTCCGCCCTGTACCCCTACCTCTGCCAAGCAACCAGCGCGCACCCATTCCTTGTCTCTCAGGACTCCCGCGGGCTCCTCTTTGCATACTGTGAACTAAAGTTTGCATACCCTCATTGTTTACTCACAGTTTTATACATACCTGAGGCTGTCCGGCGCCCTTCTATTCAGAGGAAAGGGCCCGGCCCCGGCCCCTGCACACTCCTTCATAATTAATGCGGCTGTACAATGTCAAAAAAGTATGCACGCAGACAAAAAAGCGTGTGCCGTGCCTATGCCGTGCGTGCATTGCGATGCGGGGGCCAATGGGCTCCTGCGCGCTTTCTTGTATGCCGTGCCCCCGGCAGCAACAGCCACACGCGCGTCACGCGCATCATCTAAAAGCACAAGTAAAAGCACAGGTAAGCCTGGAAAAGCGGCACCTTGTGTATGTATACGTGTGCAGCCGGCACGAATGTCCGCCTGGCGCGAGTCTAATCATGGCCCCGCCTCTTTGAAGGCCGCAGGGATTCAAGCTGCAGCGGCGTCGGGGCGGCTGGTGCGCGCCCCCCCCCCCTACACACACACTCGCGACACAAGAGGGTCTTGTTTCAAATAAGCCCCCCCTCCTAGCAGCCGGCTACGGCTGCAAAATGCCACGTGCATGTACTCAATTCACATCGCGCTCTTGAAGCAAGCCGCACTTACACACAGACGGGTGCACCCAGCTGGCTAGTCTTCACGGTCCATGTGGACACCACGCAATTACCGGTAGTCAACAAACAAAAACTTTCACTTGCTCCTGGCCCACATTGCCGGAGCATACGGTGCAACACCTGTGCGAAGTGCGTGTGCGTCTCCCGTATGCGGGGACCCCCACCAGCCTCCGTCGAGCGCAAATCCCTGCTGCTCCTGCTGCGCCTGCTCCTGCTCCTCCTGCATCCTCCCCCTTTCCCCCTGCATCCTCCCCCGCTTCCCCCCGCTCCACACCCCGCTCCACGCACACCGCTCCTCCCTCCGCGCCCTCAGGCGCTGCCGGCGCGGCGCCTGGCCTTGACGGCCGCCAGCATGGCCTCCAGCTCCGCCACCACGCGCGGGAAGGGCGGCCGCGCCTCGGGCGCCTCGGCCCAGCAGCGCGTCATGAGGCCCAGCCAGCCGGGCGCCGGCTCATCGAGCTCGGGGCCCTCCCAGTCGGCGCTGCCTGCGGCGCGGGTGGGTGAACGGTGGGTGGGTGAGGTTCGCATGTAAGGTTATAAGTGATGCAGGCTGGTGGGGTGGGTGGGGCGGCGGGAGCGCCTGAGGCCCAGCAGGCCAGTCCGTCAGCCGGCCAAAACACCGTGCTGTCCATCGCCGCCGCCAATGACCCACAACACGGACGGTCTGTCCCGCTAGACTGGGGCCCCCCTCTGCGGCCCCCCACTGCCGCTCCCTCTGCCGCTCCCTGCGCCCCCTCCCTGCGCCCCCTCCCTGCGGCCCCCTGCGTCCCTCTGCAGCCCCATCTGCAGCTCCCTGCGGCCCCCTCTGCCGCCCCCCTCCCCCAGCCCCAAACCCCCCTGCACGCTACGCACCCGGCATGGCTGGCCTCACGGGCTCGGGGCTCATGGATATGGCGTGCAGCAGCGCGTGGTAGTTGAGCCCGTCAAAGGGCTCCCTGGGGGGGCGGAGGAAGTGGGGAAGTGTGGGGAAGTGTGGGGGGGAGTAGTTTTTTTCCAGTTCCCTAATCAACCATTGCCAACCCCAAAACCCATGGGAGTGTGGGGAGGTGTGTGAATGTGTGTGTGGATGGAGGCGGTTCAGGGGGTTGCGAATGGGGCGGAGAGGATGGGATGAAAACGTGCAGTCCCCTGCTGCGGCCCCACCCCACCCCTCCTTGGACATCGGCACTGCAATGTTTACCAAGCATCGTGTTCAAACCGACGGCCCCCCCTACCCTACCCGCCCGGGCGGCGCCCCCTGCGCCCATCCATCACGCCCCCCCCCCCCACCCACACACAAACACACACACCTGAATGTCCACAGCTCCCACATCACCACCCCGAATGAGTACACGTCGGCCTTTTCCGTCACCGCCTGTTTAGGGGTGGGGGTGGGGGTGGGGGTGGGGTGGGGTGGGGGGCGGCTTGTGGGGTGCCGGGTTCGGCGCGTTCGTGCGTCGCCGCTCACATCCACTCACACGCACAGGCCGGCAGTAGCAGGCAGGCATGCGCAGCAGACTGCGCAGGTGATGGCAATGAAGCAGGCACATTCAGCATCACAGCCACAGCCACAACAGCGGCCGCACCTTGGGCGTGCGGATGATCTCTGGCGCCGTCCAGGGCAGTGTGCCGCGCAGGCTGGTGACGCCCGTGACGTACGTCTGCTGCCGCTGCTTGGACAGGCCGAAGTCCGCCACCTGCGGCAAGGGGGCGAGGGAGGGAGGGAGAGAGCATGTGTTAATGACAGCAACAGCATGCGTGTGTGTGTGTGTGTGTGTGTGTGTGTGTGCGGTTGTGTTGCTTGTGGTACTTCTGAGCGGTGTAGCAGGAGGCAGGTTGAAGCCGGACCCAAGTGGGAAATGTTCCCGCTCTCTTTTGACACCCCGTGTCTCGCGCCCGCACGCCCCCACGCACCCCGCCCCCCCCCCGTTCGGACTACCCACCCACCCACCCTTTTAGATTGGGCTGGTGTTTACAACCACCCACCCACCCATACCCGACACACACACACACACACACACACACACACACACACACACACAAAACACCCCACGCACTTCAACCCTACACACACATTCACCTTGCAGGTGGGGCTCTTCTCCCTGAAGCCCACCAGCAGGTTACCGGTCTTGAGGTCGAAGTGCACGATGCGCTTCAGGTGCAGGTACTCCATGCCCTGAGCCGGGTGCGGCGGGTGCGTGGGGTGGTGTGGGTCAGAGGGCACAAGGAAAACGGCTGGTGTGGTGGTGTGTACACCCCCATGATGCTCCATGAAGTTGGTTTGATCGTGCTTGGGCTGGTAATCAACCCAACCTGGGTTCGGGAATGAAATACCCCGCCCTCACAACCCCACCCTCACCCAACCCATCACCCCACCCCAACCCCCAACCCAACCCCCACAACCCCAACCCCCAACCACCCACCCCGCCCGCCCCCTCACCCGCGCCGCGTCCAGCGCCAGCTTCACGCGCACCACCTCGCTGCGCAGGAAGTCCGCGCCCCGGCTGAGCGCCGCGCGCAGGCTGCCCGCGCCCAGGTACTCCGCCACCAGCGCCGGCGGCCGGATGACGCCGGGCAGCACCGGCAGGCCGCCCGCCAGCGCCGCGGTGAGGCGCACAGCGTCCAGGTCGCCCTCCGCGTGCAGCCTGTGTGGGTGGGAGGGGAGGTGGGAGTGGGTAGTTTTCTCCAATTCCCCAATCACCCATTGCCAACCCAACCCGGGGGGGCGGGTTGTAAACACCAGCCCAATCTAAACCAAGCTAAACTAGACAAGGGGGGGTGGGAAGTGGGTTGGGGAGGTGGAATGGAAGGTGTGGGGGGTGCATGACTCTGTGGTGACAGTGGGGGGTCAGCGCCGCCGCCGCCGCCATCACCGCCGCCGCCATCACCGCCGCCGCAAGCCCGGCTGAGTCGTGCTGCCGACCCCACCGCCACCGGGCCGCCACCATGGAAGCCCCAAAACGCATGCGCCCCTCTCACCCCCCCCCATACACGCGCACACGCACACGCACACGCACACGCACACGCACCTGTCGCGCTTGGCCTTGATCTCCCGCACGCCGCTGGGCAGCACGATGCCGTACACCCAACTGGTGTCGGGCAGGGCGGGAGAGGGCGGGGGAGGGGCGGGGGAGGGGCGGGGGAGGGGCGGGGGGAGGGGCGGGGTTTACGAGGGCGGGGCAGGGCGGGCAGGGGGAAAGGGGGCGAGCGGACGGCACTTCAGCAGGGGCTGTAGTACGTTGGGCGCACACATCTCGAGCCCGCTGCTGCTCTGCCGCAACGGCCTTTCGCTGCTACAGCGCAGCCCCGTTGCTGCTACAGCCCTCGTCCGTCCCTCCAGCCCCCAGCCCCCCCTCCAGCCACCTCCCGGCCGCCTCACACGATGTTGGGGTGCCTCAGCCCGCCCAGCATGGCCGCCTCACGCAGCAGCTCCGTCACCACGTCACTGCTCACGCTGCTGCCGCCGCCTGCAGGTGGGGTGGGTGGATACGCGGAGCTCGGTGGGATGGCAAGCGAGGTGGGTAGGCGGCGGCGCATTGGGCGGGGCGGAATGGGCAAGGCTGACTGCTCAGCGGTCTCGGGCACCCGTGCCACCCCCAGCCCCCCAGCCCCCTCCGCGCGCCCCTCAAGCCCAGCCCAGCCGCGGCCGACCCACCCCCGGCATCCGGCAGCAGCAGCGAGGGGTTGAGGCACTTGACGGCCACATCACAGGAGTGCCAGCGGCACAGGTACACCTGCGCACACGTGCACACGCACATACGCACTCGTGGGTTTGGTGGGGGCTTTGAGGAGCGGAAGCGGTTTGGCAGCATGGGTGCTGTGGAGCCCCAAATGGGTTTGTTTTCCCCAACCCCGCCCTGCCTGTATTATGGTGCGGCCCATACGCGGCCCACCGCCCAAGTCCCCACCCAAGTCGCCACCCATCTCGCGCCCCACCCCACACCATCCCACAATTCCCCGCCTGCAGCCCCCACCTCGCCGTATCCGCCCGAGCCCAGGAACTTTATGATGCTGAGGTCCTCCGGCCGGATCAGCTCCAGCCGCGACTCCAGCTCCGCCAGCCCCACCCGCGGCTCCAGCCGCACCAGGTCCCCGATCTCACTGCGCAACAGCGCCTGCTCCGCCTCCAGCTCGCCCGCACTGGCGGCGTCGTACGTACCAGGCGCGGCGCCTGGCGCGCCGCCGCCTTCGGCGGCGACGGCGGCGGCTGCCGCCGCCGCCGTCGCCTCCTGCTGCACCGTCCCCGGCGCCGCCGGGACGCCACCGGGCGGCGCCGTCGGCGCGCCGTACTGCCCTGCCAGCATGGCGGCGGCGGCGGCTCCGCCGCCACCAGTGGCGCCGGCGGCCTCCTCCTCTGACGTCGAGATCGGCGGCGGCGGCGGCCCGGCGGCGCCGCCGACGCGGGTGCTGGCGGAGGAGGTCGGCGTGACAGTGCTGCCGCTGACGCCGCCGCCACCGCCGCCGTGGGCGCCGCTGGCGCCGCCGACGGCGGCACTGGCGCTGCCGGCGCTGCCGCTGCCGCCGGGGTTGGAGTAGGTGGCCTGCAGGCACACGGCGGCGGCGGTGGCGGGGGCGGGGGCAAAGGCAAAGTCACACTTGGAAGTCACACTTGACTAAAGCAGGGGAGGGCCGTACACGTCCCGTTGGAGCCCCCGTGCAACACAACACAGCCGGGCGGCGAATGGGGCGTGCGCGGGCGGCGTGCGCGGGCGGCGTGAGGTGGGTGGGGTGAGCGGCGCTGTCCGCTGCTGGTTAGCGGGCTCCTCGGGCTCCTCGGGCCATCAGCCGCCAACGACCCACTTCATCGTCCCGCAGCCACCCTTCCCAATCGCGTCGCGCCACGCCGCACTCGTCATCGCCCTCCTGTTGGCACCGCGCACCGCGCGCCGCACCTGCTGCATCATGATCTTCAGCTTGAAGGCCGACTTGGCGGCCGCCCCTCCACCGCCGCCGCCGCCGCCGCCGCCGCCCTGCCCTCCAGCCTGCCCCTGCCCCTGCTGCCCCTGCTGCCCCTGCTGCTGCTGCTCCGTGAACTCGTCCAGCGCCTCCCACATGTTGGCCACGTCATCGTCACAGCGCAGGTCGACCTGGCGGCGGCATAACATCATCAGTCATGACAACGACACTCTCGACGTGTGTCGCATAACAGCAACAGTCGTGAGATAACACCGACAGTCATGAGACGGCAGTCGTGAGACGAGGACACCAAGGTCAGCCAGGCAAGCGCCATGCCCACGCCAGCAGCACGCAGCAGCCACGCAAACAAGAGGGGCACCACACGCACACACACACGCACGCAGCACACGCACCAGCAGCTCGGGCGCGCCGGGCAGTTCGTACTTGAGGACCAGGTCGCTCAGGTGACAGGACTGCGGGGCGGGGGGCGGGGAGGGGGGTTGGGGGTTGGGGGGGTTGGGGCGGTGGGGTGGCGCGGAGGTTGGGCACGGGTGGGTGGACAGGTAGTGTGGGTGGCAGTGGCGGCAGTGGCCATGGCGTGCGTCGGGTGACACGGCGCGGGCGCATGCATCGCTCCGGTTGCTCAGTCACTTGTTCCTCTGCACCCACAGCCGCACCTGGTCATCATCACCACCGCCGCTCCCCGTCCCGCCGCCGCCGCCGCCGCTACCGCTACCACCGCCGGTGCCGCCGCCGCCCAGCCCAGCCGCGCGCGCCAGCGCCGCCGCCAGCTGCTGGTACCCGCCGCCGCCGCCGCCGCCGCCGCCACGTGTCAGCGCCACCAGCCGCGTCTCGCCGCCGTCGTATTCCCACACGCCGCTGGGGCAGCGGCTGAAGGCGCCGCCGGCGTACAGCAGCACCTTGACCTGGCGGCAGGGTGCGAGGTTGCAAGGATGGTCGGAAAAGCGGTACAACAGGGGTTGCAACGATGGCTGGATTGGGGGCGGCTCGCCTTTCCTGACCTGCTACTGATATCACTGCTGCGGCAGGCGCGCAGTCATGCATAACAGCATGGGCCCTACTTACCCTCGCGTCCTTTGCTGCTGCGGCGGCTGCAGCAGCTGCGGTTGCAGCGGCTGCTGCTGCTGCTGCGGCGGCGGCATGGGCCATCGCGCCCGTTGGCGCGGTCGGCGCCGTCGTCAGCCCGCCGCCGCCGCCGCAGCCGCCAAGCACCGCTTGCATGGCGCTGGCGGCGCCCAGCCCCAGCGGCCCCAGCGCCGCCGCGCCCGCGGGCGCGCTCCACGCCGACACGCCGCTGACGGTGCTACTGCCGCCCAGGCTGGTGTACGGCGGCGGCGGCTGTAGTAATGCCGCCTGCGCCGCCGCCTGCGCCGCCGCCGACGGCTGTAGCAGGCTGTTGGCCAGACTTGCGGAGGCTAGCGTGCCCTGCAGCGACTGCAGCGTCAGCGCCGCGGCCGTGGGCGCCGCCGCCGCCGGCGCCGCCGGCGTGTTGCGGAGGACGGTGGAGGGCGTCTGCGTCAGCGTCGGCAGCGGCGGCGCCGTCGCCGCCGTGTTGACAGTGGAGGCGGATATGGTGGAACCGATGGAGGGGCAGAGGGAGGGCGCGGCGGACGCCGCCGATGCGTTGGCGGCGGCGTTGGCGGCGGCGCTGAGTAGCGCCGAGGTGTAGGCGGCGGAGGCATTGCCGGAGGTGGCGGCGGCGGCGGCGGCCGCCGCCGCCAGGTCCGCCGGCGCCAGGCCTTGTATGCTGGCGGAAGCCTTGGCCAGCGCCGCCGCCGCCGCCGCCAGCGAGCTCGTCGGCGCCGGGTAGGCGGCGGCGGGGCCCCCCAGTGCAGGGTTGGCGGCGGCGCCGGCGGCGGCGGCGGGCCCAGCGGCGCGGTAGCCGTAGGCGGCGGGCGCGGAGGCAACGCTGCTATTGGCGGAGGAGGCTGTACAGGCGGGGGGCGTACACGGGGGTGACGGGGGTGAAGCATGCAGGTGTCAGCACGCGCCCGCTTCTTTTTAGTACGGCACGCTAGAACAGCAAAACGGCAGGGCTTCTTCACCAGGCGCAACGCTGGGCCGAATCAGCCGAGGCCCCGACCCGCGCCAGCGGCCCACGCACCCGACTGCCGCTCCAGGCTGGCGGCATTCGCGGCCGTGGCCTCGGCGGCCGCGATCTTGGAAGCGAGCAGCGCCTGCTCCAGCGTCACGCCGCCGCCGCCAGCTAGCGCCGGCGGCGGCGGCGGCGGCGGCGGCGGCGGCGCCGGCATGGCCACTGACGCCGGGACGGACACGACGGTGGCGGCGGGCGCCGCCGACGGCGCCAGGCCGAGCGCGGCGGCGGCGGCGGTGGCGGCGGCGAGGGTCGAGGTCGTGGTGGGCGCGAGCGCCGCCGGCGGCGTCACCACCACCGGCGCCGGCGTCATCAGCCGCGCCGCCACAGGCGCCGGCTGCTGCTGCGCCGCCGCCACCTGTTGTTGCTGCTGGACCGCCGCCGCCGCCAGCATCTGGATGGTCGCCGCCAGGTCCTGCGCCCCGGCGGCGGCGGCGGCCGGCTGCGGAGGCTGCGGCGGCGCTACCGGCTGCGCCGCCGCCGCCGCACCGACGCCGCTGTCACGGCTGGTGCGCTGCAACGAGCCGCCGGCGGCGGCGCCAGCCGCCGCTGCCGCTGACGTCGGCATGAGTGACGACAGCGCCGCCGCCGGCAGCGTGACGCTCTGCTGGCCGTCGGGCGAGGTGGCCACTGTGACGGCCACCGTCTGCTGTGGGCTGGTGGCGCTGGCGGGGATGACCAGGTTGGCGGTGGTCACGCTGACGCCGCTGGCGCTGCTGCCGGCGCTGGCGCCGGTCCCGGCGGCGGCGGCGGCGGCGCCGCCGCCGCTGGCGCGGCCGCTGCCGCCGCCGGCTGCGCCGGCGGTGGTGCCGCCGGCGCCGCCACCAGAGGTGTGCATGCTGCCGGCGTCCGAGTAATGGCTGACGGCGCTGCCGCCGCTGGCGGGGCCGTCCATGCTACGCCGCATGGACATAGCCGCCGCCATCGCCGCCGCCGCTGCCGCATCAGCTTGGCGGACCGCGGCGGCGGCGGCCGGGCTGCCGTCACCGCCGCCTGCGCTCCTGCCTGCGTCCGCGGCGGCGGCGCCCTCCTCGCCCGGCACGGGCGGAAGGGAGGACGCAACGGAGGCGGGCGGCGACGGCGCGGCGGCGGCGGCCACGGCTGCTACTGCCGACATGGACTGCGCCTGCTGCTGCTGCGCCACCACCGCCGCCTGCAGCGCCTGCACCGCCTGCAGCGTCGCCACGGCGTGCTGCAGCTCCTGCTGCTGCGCAGCCTGCTGCAGCTGGCTCTGCGGCGCGGCCGCCGCCACCGCCGCCGCCAGCTGCTGCTGCTGCCGCGAGGCCGTGGCGTTGGCGGCGGCTGTAGCACTCGCCGACATCGCCGCCAGCGCGTCCGACACCGCCGCCATGGAGGCCGGCGTCACCGACAGCACGCCGCCATCGGATCCCGGCACCGGCGCCGCCGCCGCTGCGCCCAGCGCTGCCGCCAGCGGCGACGGCGTCGGCGGCGAGGCGAACAGCGCCGCCGCCGGCGCTACCGCCGGCGGGATGAGCTGCGCCGGCGTCGCCGGGGCAAGGAGCTGCGACGTCGGTGACCCAAATGCTGCAAGCGCGGCCGTAACTGCCGCCTGCGCAGGGGTGGGAGTCGCGCCGGCGCCCGCCACCGGCGCTGCCAGCGCCGCCGCCAGCAGCGCCGCCGCCGCTGTGGGGCTCTGCAGCGCCGCCTGGGCGTCGGCGGCGGTCATGCCCATCGGCGCCGCCGCCATGGTCGTCTGCTGCGCCGCCAGGCCGCCGCCACCGCCGGCAGCCATCAATGACGGCAGCGTCGCTGCCGCCGGCGGCGGGGCCGCCGCCGGCAGCGCCGCAGCCGCCGGCGACAGCGCTGCCGCCGCCAGCGCCGCCGTCGGGCTCTGCGCCGCCGCTGCCACCGCCGCCGCGGCCTCCAGAAAGCTGCTCATGTCACTGCCGCTGGCGGTGGCGCCGGGCGCGCCGCCGCCGCCGGCTGTAGCAGCAGCGGGGCCGGCGCTGGTTGCGGCAGTAGCTGCCTCAGCCTGCGCAATGGCGGCGTTGATCAGCTGCTGCTGCGCCTCTAGCTGCTTCTGCAGCTGCTGCAGCTGCTGCATGGCGCTGGAGTGCGCTGCTACAGCCGCGTTCAGGAAGAGGGCCTGTTGCTGCTGTTGCTGCTGCTGGTGTTGCTGCTGCGCAAGCAGCAGCTGCTGCTGGAGCTGCTGTTGTGCCTGCTGCTGCTGATGCAGGGCCTGCTGTCGCTGTTGCTGCTGTAGCTGCTGTTGTTGCTGTTGCTGCTCCTGTAGCTGCTGATGCAGTTGCTGCTGGATGTGTTGCGCTCTCTCAAGGAAAGCATGTGTCTGCTGCTCGCGCCGGAGTTGCTCGCTGCCACCCGCTGCTGCTGGGGAGCCTGTAGAGCCTGCAGCTGCTGCGCCGCCTGCTGACCACTCGGGCGGCTGCTGCGGCCGCTGCGGCTGCGGGTAGGGAGTGGCTCCTCGACTGCATGTGGTGGCGGCCAATGGGCAAGCGCGTCACCTCAGCGGCAGCCTCAGGACGCGTCGGCTACCTCAGAAAGGAGCCTGCCCATGCGCGCTCTGAGCGCGCTTGCTAGACCCAGAACCGCAGCCCCGACCACCCTGTGGATGTGTGTGGCCCGCCCCCTAAATATCCCAACCCTCCAAAGCCAAAGCCCGCCGTGTCCTCGCTCCCGCGCACCCACCCACCGGCCGTGCCGGAACACGGTGTCCAGCACCAGCGGGAAGCTCGGCGGGCTGCGGGACAGCGAGAGCGCCTCAGCTGCTACAGCCGCCGCCGCCTCCACCGACGCGGCGCGCGAGGGGAGCGCGGCGCTGCTACTGCTGCGGCTCGCGGCCGGCGGGCTGCTGTCAGGGGTGGTGCCGGTGGCCGCGCCGCCGCTGTTGGCGCCGCTGGCGCTGCTGCTGCTGGGGCCGGTATAAGTGCCGGCGCTGCTGCTGCCCGCAATCAGAACGTGCGCGCGCGGGGTGCCGCCCGCTGCTGCTGCTGCTGCTGCGGCGGCGGTGCTCGCCGCGGCGCCGAAGCCTAGGCCCGGGGCGTAGTGCTGCTGCTGTCGGAGGCTGCCGTTGTCGATGCTCCGGCGCGCGGCCAGCCGCCGGGGGTCTGCAGCGAACGCGTCGCCCGCAACAAGGCAGGAGCTGGTGGCGCCGGCCCGCGACGCCTGATACTGCTGCTGCTGTTGCTGCTGCTGGCGTGGGCTGCTGGTTGCGCTAGCTGCCGGGCCTGCCGGCGGCGGCGCTGATGGTACAGGTAGACCGAAAGCCGAATACCCGGCTGCGACGGCCGAGGCGCTGTCCTCCTCAGCGGCTGCTGCTGCTGCTGCCGGTGGTGTTGCCGCCGCGTACGCCGACTGTTGGTACTGCTGGTAGTGCTGCTGCGGGTGTGGATGTGGGAGAGAGGCGGCGCTGTCGCTGCGGTGGCAGGGCGCCGTGACCCAGTGGGGAGCCGGCGGGCTGTGGAGCGAATGGAGCGGATGGATTACTGCCGCCGCTGGCAGCAGTGCGGCGGTGGCTGCCGCCGCCGCCTGCTGGCTGATGGGCTGCTGCGACGGCCCTGCTGCAGGGGCGGCGGCAGCAACATGTGAGTCGGGGGATCAGATAAGCGATAGGCAAAAAAGAGGACAGCCGGGGGCGGTCCGCCCGTGAGTGTGGGTACGTGTGACTTGCGCGTGGGCACACAGGGTCGGCCGTGGCGGAACAGCTGCTTTTTGCGGCACTCCTTGCTCTGCTCCTTGCTGCCATCTAACGCCCTCTTGCATTCCTGTCGCACCCCCCGAAAGAAGTTCGAGTCCGAGACACCCGCTGCCGGCCTCCCGCCCAACGACAAACAGCAGCGCGCGGGAAGAGCAGCGCCCCCGGCCGCACGTGACCCGCCCAAAAGCGAGCCGCCCGCTCGGCTGGTTGCACACGCACACACACCTTGTTGCGACGACCAGTCCTGCTGGTGGGGCCCTGTTGGAGAAGATGCGCAAGCAGCTGCGGCCGCGAACGCCGAGCAACCGGCCCAGCCCTGCGCTGCTGCGGGCTGCTGCTGTTGACTCTGGGCAGCAGGTTGCTGCTGCTGCGGCTGCTGCTGCTGCCGAGAGACGAGCGCGGAGAGCGTGGTTCCGCTGTGCACAACGCGAGGCTGCTGCTGCGGATGCTGCTGTGGCGCGCCGGGATCGCACGCCGACCTCGGCGCGCTGTCGCTGCGGGGCAGCTCAGCGAGTTGCTCAGCCGGCTGTCGTGGGTGGCCCGCGCACGGCTGCGCTTGCGTTGCGGTGTGGGAGAAAGCGCCGGGCTCCTCCTCAGACGCGGCGTCTACAGACGCTTCTGCTGCTGCTGCGTGGTGGGGGTGTTGGTGGTGGTGAGGAGGATGGTCTGGGGGATGAAGATGGCTGCGCGCGAGCTGGCAAGGCGCGCCGGGAAATGGCGCGGTTTCGTGCATCGCGGCGCGCTTAGGGTTCCGCGGGCGGGGCGTCCGAGGCTGGATCCAAACGAACAACTGGGTAGTATCGTTTTGCGCTCACGAACGCGCACGACCGCTGCGGATTGAAGGCTTCGCGTTGGAAAAAACGTGGAAAGCCAGGCGGCACCGGGCTGGCGGTCGCGAGTCCTGGCGGGCGTCGAGCAGGCGGACCGCGGGTTGAAAGAAACGTCGCGCCTCGTGGCGAGCCCGCGCTGCACAGTCGACGTCGCTTCTGGCACCGGAGAGGCCGTAACAAGAAGAACAAGAAATCAGCCTCACTCCGAGCGCACGAGGCGACGGAGATGGCGCCGCTGAGGAAACACGCAAAGACAGAAAGCTGGGTCAGCAATTCGGTACCTCGAGGGGGCTAACGTGTAAGTTATTGTCAAGATGTTGTTTGAAGGGAAAGGATTAGGGCTCGCGGCGATGAAGCGTCAGCCTTTCGAATCCAACCTCCGAGCGATCAGTCGCTTCCCCGCCGCGTGACTTCCAGTTTGGCCTGCCCCAAGCCCACAGACACACCACTCCGGTGTCACTGATTATGCGGCTCACCTCTTGATAAGCGCCAGCGGGACGTGCCATCGGAGCCGACGGGCGAGACTGGCGGGCGGGCGGGCTACTGGATTGGCTGCTAATATCCTCTCCTAAGTGTGCTCATATGCATCATTCACAAAGCACAAGTTGCCATCGCTTGGGCACTGTCGCGTCTGTCGCGAGCTCGGGCTCGGCGATGTTTGTTTGGAGGAAAGCTGCGATGCTGACGGCAACTTTTAAAAGTATTTCTTTATGATTTGCCCTGGGTTTCATTTGAAAGTATAGAGACGACATCAAAAACCGCAAGGGTGGACCTGTCCTTCAAACCAGCCCTGCTTCATTTTCAGACTAGCTTTCCTAGTGGCATATTTGCCAGAACCAACAGACACGGCGGCTCTGTCGTTTCCAACCGGATGGTCCTTTCCCATCCCGAGTTCTTTTCGCGTCCGTGAGCCAAACCCTGTGCAGCAAAGTCTCACGGTATAACTCTATCAGTAACCCAAAGCATATAGGGCGCCGGGAGCGTGACACGACTTTGCCAAGCCAACCAAAACTCGCTCCACGAAAATGACCCGACAAGAATTTCATCGGTACATATTGCACTTAAGGCACCAGCAGGCACTTCGTTAAGCCGCGGTCGGAGGCCCCTCGGGGCTGAAGAGGCCGGCACATGCGGGTGCATGTCTGGCCCACCAGCAGCACCCCGCAGTTTCCCACGGCCGAGCTTTAGCTAGCGCAAGGAATGGAGGTAGCAGCTCAGCTTCTTGCGTCGGGCAAGCTCAAGGCGTCTGCGGCGACGCTTGAGCGCCATATGAACGAGGAGAAGGACAAGGAGGTCATCAAATATGGCATCAACACTATCGAGACAGAAGCCGCGCTGCGGAAGGGCGTGGTGAGCGAGGGTGGGGTCCGGGGGGCGCTGCTTTCGCGGCAGCTGGGAGGTAGGGCGCATCGCCGCAGTTCGTGCGAACTGTGGCCCGGCGTCGCTCTGGCCCGGTCGGCCGAACCACGGGCGGGCCGCGCTGGGCCGCGCGGGCAGCTGTCAGCACCACGGCGGGCCTTCTTTCTGGGCATGCAGGGGGTAGGGGCGGCTTGGGGGTCGTACAGAGGGCGGGCGGGGCAAGGGCGGAAGGGGGATTTCCGCCTCTCAGGCTCGGGCTGGGCGCCCAACCAACGCGGGGGCCGCAGGGCGGGGCGGGGCGGCGCCTGGGAAACGCGCTTGTCGCGCAGCGCTGTGTGTGTCAGCCCTCAGCGGCAGTCGGACCAGATGAGGGCGTGCGCAGCGCCGTTGCTTGAGGGGGGGGGGCGGACTGCCCGGGTGCCGGGTGCCCCAGCTCCGCCTCCCGGCTTAGTCATGCATGCGGCCGTAGCACTCGCCCGCGCGCCAGCCCCTGCGCCCGGCCCCTGACCCCCGATAACCCCTGAACCCTGAACCCTGCCGGTCTCCACCTGCCTGCCCTTATGTGCCAGCGTGTCGGATCTGCGTCGTGCAAATGGTGGTGTGCCCGGGCCCGCAGTCGCACTCGCCCCATATGGTTCGGGGTCGTTTGCGCGTGCCCGGTGACCTGCCTGTGCCCAAATCCCCGGCCCCCAAACCACCTGCCTCCAAAACCACCCGGCCTCCAAACCTGCCTGCCTCCAAAGCCCCTGCCGCCAAGCTCCCCCTAACCCGCCTTCCCCCTCTCAACCCGCACGCCCCTTCTTTACCCCTCTTACCCCTCCAAACCCCCCTTTACCCCTCTCACCCCTCCCTTACCCCCTCCCTGCCCCTCCCCCCGCTTTCTTAAACCCCCAGGAGACGCTGGGCTACCTGCGCGAGGTGCAGGCCATCACCGAGGAGTACCGCATGCGCAGCTCGCTGCCCAACCCCGTGAACCGCGAGTTCCGGGAGCAGGCGGGCGGCTGGGCGCCCAAGGAGCAGATGCCCAGTGAGTGGGCGGTGGGAGAGAGTGGGGGCCGGGGGTGGGGTAGATGGGGGGAGGGAGGGGAGGGGAGGGGAGAGGGTGGGGGAGGGGCTTGAGCCTAGGGGGTAGCTGAGGTGGAGGGGGGAGGGATGCGGAGGCGGGAAGCACGCAAAGCGCGGACGGAGGGGCGAAATGGCCTGTCATCTGGTGGCGGCTGCGGGGCAGGAGTGGACTAGGGAGCGGGGACGCGAGGGGAGAGAGAGGGCGGCCGTCGAGCGTGGAGGGGATTGTCGGAGGTCGGCCTCTGGGCTGGAGGCACTGTGCACACCGCTCGGCACGCCCACGCTGCAGCCCCACAAGTCCTCTGACCCCCTCGGCTCCGGCACACTGGCAAACCCCACCCCCTCCCCTCCCCTCCCCTCTGCCCCATGCCATGCCCGGGTCCCCTTCTCATGACCCCCATCCCCCGCGCCCGTGCGGCTGCTGTCATACCCACCTCCCCGCCTCCCCACCTCCCCACCCACGCCCCACGCACCCCACCTCCCAAACTCCCCACCTCCACACGCCCTCACGCCCCCAACGCCCCGTTCCTCCCCCACCCCGCAGAGACCTGGTTCGCGCCCACCTCCACCAGCGTCGTGGTCAAGCGCCCCTCCTCCTCGCGCGACGGCAGCCGCCCGCGCTCGCCCAAGCACGCCTCGCCCTCCACCCCGGTGGCGGCGGCGCGCTCGCGGCCCGTGTCCGCCGCGCTCAAGGCGCTGCACGGCGTCAGCGATGCCGACGTCAGCACCGCGCTGGGCGCCGCCGCCAGCGCGCTGGCGGCGCACCAGCAGGCGACGGCGCTGGCGGCAGCGGCGGCGGGCGCGCGCGCGGGGCTGGGCTCGCGGCAGGGCTCGCGCACGTCTCTGGCGGGCACGCCGTTGGCAGCGCCGGGGACGCCGCTGGCGGCAGGGATGGAAGGCGGCGGAGGCGGAGGCAGCGGCTCGCCGCCGCCGCCGCGGCGTCAGCCGCGCGCGTCGGCGCCCGGCACGCCGGTGGCGGGCACGCCCGGGGCCGGCGGCGGCGGCGGCGGCGGGAGCCTGGCGGCGGCGACAAACTCGCCGCGCGCGTCGGGCATGGGCGCCGCCGGCGCGGCGGCGGCGTTCGCCGCCGCCGCCGCGGCGGGCGCTTTCCGCGCCGGCGCCAACGCCGGCGCGCGGCGGCGGCGCAGCGCCAGCAGCAGCGGCACCGAGCTCATCCCCGGCGTGACCGTGCTGTACGACGGCGGCGGCGACCACGCCGTGCCCGGCACCGGCCCCGCCGGCCCTGTGCAGCTGCCGCCCAACCAGCCGCGCTACAGCATCAACCTGTTCCAGGCGCAGCTGCAGCAGCAGCTCTACCTGCAGCAGCTGGAGATGCAGCTGGCGGCGGGCTCGGAGGGCGGCGGCGGCGGCGGCTATGACGGGCTGTACGGCGCCGGCAGCGGCGGCGAGGACGAGGCCGGCGGCGGCTACTCCGACAGCGGCCCCGGCTCCGCCGCCTTCAGCGGCGGCGGCGGCGCGGGGCCCGGCTCCGCCGGGCCGGGCTCGGCGGCGGCGGCGGCCGCCGCCGCCGGCCGCCGCCGGGCGCCGCTGGGCACCGGCTACCGGGCGCTGGCGGATGAGGACGTGTCCACGCACCTGCGCAATGTGCTGGTGGTGGGCGGCGCCAGCGTCGGCGTCAGCGCCGCCGCGGCGGCGGCCGCGGCGGCCGCCGCCGCCGCCACCTCGCCCGAGGACGTCAGCGCCGCGGCGGCGCGGGTGGTGGCGAGCAACTTCGAGGCGCGGCACGTGAACGTGGGGTACGGCATCGGGCTGGTGGGCACGGGCAACGGCGGCGCGGCGTTCGCGGCGGGCATGTGCACGCCGCCGGGCATGACTGCCTCGGGCGAGCCGCTGCCGTCCGACTCGCCGTCCACCTCGCCGCGCAAGGGCGCGCGCAGCGGCGGGCAGCAGCCGCCGCCGACGACGCTGGTGGCGGCGGCGGCCGCCGCCGCGCTGATCCCGGAGCCGCGCACCTCCATGCCCGGCCTGAGCGGCGGCGGCGGCGGCGGCGGCGGCGGCGGCGGCGAGCTGCTGTTCTCGCGGCGCAGCCTCGTGCTGGGCGGGCGCAGCAGCCTCAGCGGCGACACGCTGGCGGCGGCGCTGGCGGGCCGCGCCTCGCACTCGGGCATCTCCTCCGGCGGGCTGCTGGCCAGCGGCGGCGGCGGCGGCGGCATCTTCGGCGGCGGCGGCGGCGGCGGGTACGGCGGCGTCAGCAGCGCGGACGGCATGAGCCTGTTTGGCGCGGAGGCGGGGCTGCCGCTGGAGCCGATGGCGATGTCGAGCCCCAACCTGGCTGCGGGCGGCGGCGGCGGCGGGCTGCAGCCCACGCCGCCGCCGTCGGGGCCGCTGGAGGCGCGCGCGTCGGGCGCCGGCGGCGGCGGCGCCGCCGCCGGCGGCGGCGGCGGGCGGCTGTCGGGCCGCACACACCGCAGCGTGCTGCACCACCACCAGCACCCCGGCGGCGCCGCCGCCGCGGCGGCCGCCGCCGCCGGCCTGGGCGACGCGACCTCCTCGCCGCGCGCGTCGGCGCCCAACTCGCCCGTGCCCACGCGCGTGTCGCTCATGTCGGCGCGCCTGTCGGGGCGTGGCGGCGACCCCGGCGACGCCGCCGCCGGCACGCCCGGCAACATCAGCCCCGGCGGCGGCAACAGCCCCGGCGGCATGGTGGCGATGCGCGCGCGGCTGCGGAACATCACCGTGCCCGCCGCCGCCGCCGCCGGCGCCGCCGCCGCCAGCGGCAGTCACGACGACGACGCGGCTGTAGCGCCGGCGCAGACGGGCAGCCCGATGGTGGGCCGCACGCCGTCCTTCAAGCGCGCGCTGCTGGCGCCGCAGTCGCCCGGCGGCAGCGGCGCCGCCACGCCCACCATGTGCCCCGACTCGCCGTCGGGGCCGCACCCGGGCGGTCTGCTCGGCCGCACCAACTCCCGCAGCAACATGACGTCGGTGGCGGCGGCGGCGGCGGCGGCGGCGGCGGCGGCGGCAGCCGGCCTGGATTCGGTGGACGTCTCGCCGACGGAGGCCACCGCGTCGACGATGCTGCTGCCGTCGCCCGGCGGCGGCGTGGCGCCGCACCGCACGCCCAGCAGCCGCCTCAGCATCATGGGCGCGCCGACGCAGCAGCAGCAGCAGCAGCAGCAGCAGCAGCCGGTGGCGGACGAAATGGATTACGACATGTCAGCGGCGGCGGCGGCGCACCGCGCGCAGCCGCCGCCGGGCCCCATGCGGCGCATGAGCAGCAGCGGCCTGCCGGCGGCGCTGGGCGGCGGCGCGGCGGCGGCGGACGGCGGCGGCGGCGGCGGCGGCTTCAGCCCGCTGCCCACCATGCCCAGCCCCTTCTACAGCCCCGCCGCCCAGCACCAGCGCCTGAACAGCCGCGGCCGAGACGGCGACGCCGGGGCCGCCTCCATCGCGGCCGCGGCCGCGGCGCCGCACCACCACCACCACCACACCCATCATGCGCCAGCGGCCCCGGCGTCGCAGTCGGCGTCGCCGTCTGGCGGCGCGGCGGCGATGGCTCTCTCTCCGCGCGGCGAGCGCCTGGACGGCGGCGGCGCCGGCGGCGCCGACGCCAGTGACGGCCGCAGCAGCGGCGGCAGCCGCCGCGGTGCGGGCAGCCTGCCGCCCACGCCGCGCGGCGAGGCGCCGGCGGCGCCGTCGCCGCGGCGCACCAGCGCCGCCGGCGGCGTGGCGTTGGCGGCGTCACCGACGCCATCGCCGTCGGGCGCGGCGGCGGTGGCGCAGCGCGGCGCGGGCGGCCGGCCGCGGCGCAACAGCACCATCACCATTCTGGAGGAGCCCGACGCGTCGGAGCTGGACGGGCCGCTCAGCGCCGGCCACGGCGGCGGCGGCCACGGGCACGGTCACGGCCACTCCCAGCACGGCGGCGGTGCGCGGCACAGCCCCGCCGTGTCGCCGTCCGGCGGCGCCGGCGGCGCCGCCGTACCGCACATGTCGGCGGCGGCGGCGGCGGTGCAGCTGTCACCGCGCAACGCCGCGGTCGTGGCCGCCGCCGCCGCGCAGCTGGGCTCGCCGCGCCTGGGCGCCGGCTCGGCGCACCCCTCGCCGCGGCCGACCTCCGCCGCCGCCGCCGCGGGTGGCGGCGGCGGCGGCAACGGCCCCGCGTCGCCGCTGTTCAGCCGCCGCGGCGCGCCGTCGCCGGCGGCGCTGAGCACCGGCGGCGGCGCCGCCGCAGGCGGTGGCGGCGGCGGCGCCGCCGACGCCATGATGTCAATGCTGCACTCGGTGAAGGACGGGGCGCCGCGCCCGGCGTCGGCGGGCGGGCGGGCGCGGCGCGCCAGCATGTCTTCGGGCGCGGGCGGCGGCGGCGGCGGCGCGGCGCTGAGCGGCGATGCGGTGCCGGTGGGCATGCGGCTCAATTACATGGGGGGCGAGGCGGTGGGAGGCACCGCCGAGAGCAAACCCTGGCAGGCGGCGCCCACCAGCCCCACCCGCCGCACCCGCCGCAACAGCGTGTCGACCGCGCCCGCCGCGCCCGCCGCCGCCGCGCTGTCGCCGACGCCGCACATGGCGCGCGCCTCCGCGCCCGGCGTGCCTCCCTCGGCGCCAGCCGCCGCGGCGAGGCCGGGCTCGGCCGCGCGGGTGCGGCGCGCCAGCAGCGCCGGCAACGAGGACGCGCAGCACCCGCAGCAGCAGCACGCGGCGGTGGCGGTGGCGGAGGAGGCGCGCATGGGCGTGGGCGCAATGCCGGCCATCGCGCGCAAGCCGGCGCAGGTTATCAAGCAGACGCTGGACATCTAAGCATGTGTGATGTCTATTGGAGAGCTGGTTGCGTGGGGTGCACAGCAGAGCTGCTGGTTGCGTGGGGTGCATAGCAGAGCTGCTGGTTGCGTGGAGAGCACAGCAGAGCTGGTTGCGCGTGTTTGGGTCCGTAAATATGAGGTACAGTATTGCGTGCGGCACGCGCCGCGCTGTGGACGGCCCCGCTGCGCTGCAAGAAGCGGTGAGCGAGCGGCGCGCGGCGCGGCGACGCACTGCGATCAGACGGACGGCGTGCTGCGGGGCGGAGATCGGAATGCGCTGCACAAGCGACGGGTGACGGAGTGAGAGCCGGCGCCTGCTGGGCGCGGCGGGAGGCCGGTGCTGCAACAGAGTGCGCGATGCGGCTGTGGGATCGCGTTGGCGCAAGGCGCGCAACATTCGAGAAGTTTGACTCATACCGGTATTGCGTCTGGGACCGACCTGGCACCCCCGCAGCCGAGAGGTTGCGTGCGCGCGTGCGGGGCTGACGTATGAGCAGCGCGGCCGACCGGCAGGTTGCAATGACGGTGGCTGTTGATGGCATGGGGTGGTGTGCATGGGGTGGCCTTGCAGCGTCGGCCATTGCCTTGGGTTGGCAGGGGTGCTCGCAAAACGGGGCCGCGTGGGAAGAGCGCAGCCGCACCCCCGCCGGCAGGCGGAGCCGCCGCGGTGGCTGCGCCACGGGGTGACTCTGGGGTGGTGGGTGTGAACGTATGTGTGTGGACATGGGAGCTTCCGAAAATCGAGGTGGCAGAGGCTGGGGTGTGTGTGGATCCAGAGCGCTCGGAGATTTGTGCCTTGCGCAGGGGGTTGCGCAGGGGTTGCGCAGGAGGTTGTTTGGGGGCGGTTGTCCCAAAACCCCTGCCGTACATAGTGCTTGCCCCTTCATCAACTAACTGCAGCGACGGCGTTGAAACACGCTCCTGGTTCGCGACTTGACGAGGCGTGAGGCATGGCGTAAGACGTGACGAGCATCCCTTTTCTTTTTTGCGGTCTTGCGGGACTAGCAATCTTCCACTCTTCCACGTTTTGGGCATTGCATGTTTATGTTGTGTGCGCAGTAGTTTACCGCAGTTGGACCTGACTATCGCATGGGACCCTAGCTGCGTTTGTTCCGGTCTGGACCTCCAGCAACGACAACAAAACGACGGAGTCTGTTGACGGGCGCAACATGGAAAGGCAAGGCAGTGATTGTGATTCGAGGTGTGGTGGTGCCGAGTGCGGCGTGCGGCGTGTGCAGTGGATGGCTGGACCGCCACCCGTGGCCTAGCGGCATAGAGGGTGGCCAGGGGCACGGAAGCGGGCGGCTATGCACATACCGTATGAGCTGCCTGGAGTGCAGCCGGGGGTCGCCGTGTGCGCGGCAAAATAGCTGTGGTCAGTGTGGTCCCCGAACTTGACAAGCTGTCAATCCCAAAATTCCAAACTTTCTTCGCGGCCTCCACTCCTCATAATAGCCAGTCCCGTTTTGTTTACCAGAAGTCCAGAACCAAGATTCAAAATGTGGGTGCGTCCGCGCCACGCCCGTGCAGCGACAGCCGCGGCGCCCGCGCCGGCAGCCGGCAGGGAGGCGCTGCCACCTGCAGCCCCAGCGCCGGCGCAAGCAGCAGCAATGGGCCTGGGCCACGCGTCCGCCGCCGCAGCGGCAGCGCTCACCCTCCGCCAGGTGCGGCGGCAGGGCTACGCGCGCGCCCGGCCGGCGCTGCGCGCGGCGATGCTGCTGCTTGCGGGCCTGGCGGCGACCGCGCTGCCCGTGCTGGCGCTGGGCGCTGCCAGCGCCGCCGCTGCTGCCGCCGCCGCTGCCGTGGGCGCCGCCGCCCCCAGCGCAGCAGCAGTAGCCATGCCGGCCGGCGCTGGCAGCAGCACGAGTGCCAATGTCGGCGCACCTGGCGGCAGAAACAGCAGCAGCAGCAATGCGACGACAACGCAGACAGCATCACTGGCGGCGGCGGCAGTAGCGGCAGGAGCAGTGACGTCTTACGTGAAGCTGCCGCCCTCGGCGCCGGAGCTGACTCAGCCGCCGGACCCGGTGGTGTGGCAGGTGTACGGCGGCTGCGTGCCGCGTGTGCAAACCCCTGGGGCCCCGGGCGCCGCCCCCGGCAGCCCCGGTTTCGCGGTGTTCTGCGTCGCGCCGGCCGCTGCGGCGGGTGCTGACGTGGAGGGGACCAGCGCGGATGGAGGATTCCGAGCGGGGCGAGCTGCAGGCGGGAGCGGGAGGGGGAGGAACGTGTCGTTCTGGCACGACGTGCCGCTGGGTCTGCGGCGGCGGAGGGCGAGCAGCAGCAGCAGCAGCAGCAACACCAGCACGGGCTTGGCGGGTGCGCAGGGTGCGGGGGAGGAGGTGACGTTCTGGGTCACGAACGAGATCCCGCGCGGCACCAACGCCAAGATCGAGACGCAGGTGCGGGGTTGTGGCGTGTGGTGTGCGGTGTGGTATGCGGTGTTGGCCGCTGTGGGGGCGCCGTGCTCGCGGGCATGGCTCAACGGGCGCGCGTGCTGGCCGCAGCCCCTTCAATGCCCAGCCCCGGTTTCCTTCAGCCTCCAGATTCAGGGGCCCGCGTGCTCCTTCTGCGTCAGCCCTCTTGAGTTCAGGTGCGAAGCTGTGGGGTCGGAGTACGGTAGACCACCCCCCGTGCACCAACACCCAAACCCACACCTGCTCCTCCCTCCCCCCTCCGTGCCGCAGACCTCGCTGCCGTACACGCCCATGATGCAGTCCACGATGAGGGAGCAGCGCCGGCCCGGCGGGTCGGTGTGCGTGTATGTGTGTGTGTGTGTGTGTGTGTGTGTGTGTGTGTGTGTGTGTGTGTGTGTGTGTGTGTGTGTGTGTGTGTATACGTGTGTGCGTGCATGTGTGTGGACTGTGACGGGCACGGGTGCCCCCGCCCCTTCGCGATCTGGCGCCCTGAGCCTGACAGCGCCTGCCACCGTGCCGGTGTGCGGTATGTCGCCGTGTACTGTGTCGTACCTGTTCCGGACGCAGGCCCAGCCCCACGCCCGAGCAGCTGCGCTTCTACCGGGTGGGTCCCTCGCTCGTCAACTACGGTGGCATCCCGCAGGTGGGTGCGGCGCGGCCAGGGCAGGCCAGGCCAGGCAGTCTCTGCGGTGGGGCGTGATCGCCAGGGGGTGGGGCGTGATCGCCAGGAGGTGGGGCGTGATCGCCAGGAGGTGGGGCGTGATCGCCAGGGGGTGGGGCGTGATCGCCAGGAGGTGGGGGGACACTGCCGTAGTCGCCACGTCTGGGGGGGGGCAGAGGTTGGCCCACCGGCTCTGGGTAAGTGCCTGCTTCACCTCCGCGGTGCCAGTCGTCACCAGCCCCGCATGGGGGCTGACCCTGCCACCACACGCCGCCACACGCCGCCGACCACACGCCACGCCGCCACCAGACGTGGGAGGCCAGCGACGCGCCGGACCCGGTCACCGGCCTGCCCGCCGACAACGACCCGCTGGACTACCTGGAGGTGAGGGGGTGGGGTGGGGCGCCGCGGAGGTGGTGTGGTGTAGGTCTGGTGGTCTGGTGGGTGTATGGTGGCTGACCCGGGCCGTGGGGGCATGGTGGCTGACCCGGGCCGTGGGGGCATGGTGGCTGACCCGGGCCGTGGGGGCATGGTGGCTGACCCGGGCCGTGGGTGCATGGTGGCTGACCCGGGCCGTGGGTGCATGGTGGCTGACCCGGGCCGTGGGGGCATGGTGGCTGACCCGGGCCGTGGGGGCATGGTGGCTGACCCGGGCCGTGGGGGCATGGTGGCTGACCCGGGCCGTGGGGGCATGGTGGCCGCCCCGGGCCGTGGGGGCATGGTGGCTGACCCGGGCCGTGGGGGCATGGTGGCTGACCCGGGCCGTGGGGGCATGGTGGCTGACCCGGGCCGTGGGGGCATGGTGGCTGACCCGGGCCGCCCCGCAAAGCAGCCCGCTGCAGCGCCGCTGGCGGGCAAGCTCACGCGCGCGCACGACCCAAGTAAGGGCACGCCCCGCGTTCGTTGTTGCTGTTGCTGTTGCTTGCTGCTGCTGCTTGTTGCGTGGCGCGCAGGTGGGCGGCGCGGTGCTGCCGGTGGGCGGCGTGGTGCGGGTGCGGCTGCTGGGCGCGCTGACCATGGTGGACGACAACCAGACCGACTGGAAGATGCTGGTGCTCAATGTCAAGGTGCGGCTGGTGCGGCTGGTGCGGCGGCCGGGGCGGCGGCTGGGGAGGCGGCGGCGGGGCGGCGGCTAGGGTGGGAGCACGGGCGGAAAGGGCGAGAGAGGAGGCCAAACATGGAGGATCGGAGTCACGGGCAGCGGGGCCGCTCGGGGCCGCTCACGACTGGCCGAGTGACCGACCGACCGACCGCCTGCCTGCCTGGCTGCCGTGTGCCGCGCTACCGCCACCGCCACCACCGTCGCGCAGGACCCGGCCGGCTGGCGGGAGGTGGGCGACATCCCCGCCGCCCAGCGCCGGCAGCTGTACGAATTCTTCCGCACCTACAAGGCGCGTGGGCGCGTACCGTACCGTACCGTGTTTAGGCGCGTGCGCGAGTGTGCGGGCGATAGGTTGATAGAAGCCGCCCGCGTGTCCGCCGTGGCGCAGTGCCGTCCTCACTGACGACACAGGGCGAGGGATGCCCCTGCGTGTCCGTGTGTGGTGCCGCCGTGACTGCCGTCGTCAGAGTGGGGGAATGCCTCCTCGTGTGTGCCTGGCGCGGCTGAAAGCAGGGCGCCCAGCGCGCGGTCCCTGGCGCCTGCAAACGGGTCGCCTGCCTCCCTACTGCCCGTGCCAGCCCTGAACGCTTAATTGTGTCCTGACCCGCCCACCTCTTCTCAATTCTCATCGGCATCGCACCCCACAGATGGCCGAGGGCAAGCCGCCCGTCACCTTCTTCCTGCCCGCAACCAACACCACCACCGCCGCCGCCGCGGACTGGGCGGGCGCCTTCGTGGGCCGCGAGGCCGCCGCCGCCGTGCTGGCGCGCAAGCACGCCGACTGGCGGCGGCTGCTGGCCGGCGGCTGCAGCGCGGAGGACTGCGCGCCGCTGACGGCGGCTGTGGCGGCCGAGTATGGCCCCGGCTGGCGGGAGCTGGGCCTGGGGCAGCGGCTGGCTGGGGGCACTAAGAGTAGTAGGAGAGGGCCCGCATCACGGGACGGCAAGGCTGTAGCTGCTGCTGCGACGGCTGGCTCTGGTGTTGGCGCACCCGTGCCGGCCCCTGAGGCCGTCCGTAAGTAAGAGCGAAGTATGCGGCAGCCAGCTGTTGGCCTGTGCACGTAGTGCACGCTGGCTGGCTGGCTGGCTGTTGGCGTGTGCATGCAGGGCTGGCTGGGCTCCGCGCCTGCGCCGCCCGAACAGACAGGTGATAGACGGCCCGCCTGCGCGCAGTACTGCGATGGGCTCTGGCACCTCCTTGACACATTCGGACACACAGGATGCACACACGTGAAGTTGTACTAGCGGCTGCGGTTCACCTACTGATGGACGGGGCGCGGGCGGTCGTGCTCGCAAGTTACACGAATGCATCCATAATCACCGACCCACCATTCAGACCCAAAAAGGCCCACGCGCTGTGGTCCCCACCGGCCGCCCCGCGGCCCAGTCCTATACGGATGCACGCACGACCCCACTCGAGAGCCAGCATAATACCGGTTAACTGCCGGGCCCTCCAGCCCTTCGCTGGCCCGCACGCACAACGCTGACTGTTGACCGATCTATCAAGCGACACAGCACGCTCAGCTCCACCCTTTCACATACAGCGCGCGCCGACACAACCACACAAACCCCACTCCTGGAATAGGCACCGCCAGCCCTGTGTCCGGCCCGCCGCCACGGTACGGGGCCCTGTGCCGGTACGCACCGGTGCGTGCCGCGTCGACGCCATGCGAATAGTGATTGCCATCTGACCCAACGTAAAAATGCAGTTCTTGGATGAACAGCAATGCACTCTGGGCGCCAACAGCCAGCGCCTGCCTACTAGTCCGACCCCATGTGGGCATGGACGTACAACAGCAGAGACAGTGTGTCTTAATGCCAGTTTGCACTTGAGGGTATGCTTTGCGTGTGTGCAGTTGCACATTGCCCCCCCCCCACACAATTTGTAAGCCAGAAGCGCATGTGGCGGCCATGCCCGGGATGCAAGGCCTCTACTGCATCTGCCATGTAGCTCGTGGTCGTCCATAAACTTGGTAAGCTAGCGTCCGGCAATACGCCGGGTCAGTGCTGTCGACGCAACGAGGCGCAAACCCTCAATTCCACAACACACTCGATCTCACAACCAGGACTCCGTTTAGTACGGTCCCAGCATCGAGTACCGTACATATTTAGGGCAGTGCGCGCAATGCTACGGAGCACTGGCATAACAAGGCGCAGCCAGGGTGCGCCCCAGCACTGCCTGCGGCAGGCGGCTGCGCATCCCCTACAGGCGACGTTAGGCATTAAACAACAGGCACAGTAACGCAACAACAACTAGCACCCCGCATACCGCGACGCAGCCCGCACATTCTCCAAGGCGTCGCACAATCTCAAGATAAAATGCATCACATGGTATTACCGTAGCGCCGTGACTGTGTGAGAGGCACGCAACGCCACGCACGCAGGCTCCACAGGCTTCAACGCGCTCAGGCGGCATTCATCCGAACGTCCAACGAACACTCAGGCCACCGCACGCACAGTCTTTGTTGTCATTTTCCCTCGTGCTCTCTAACACATGCCATTGCATGGCCGCGGCCTCTTTAATCGCGCTGGCTTCTACGCCACGCAGCATGTCCCTCCTAGTGGCAGCGACGTCCGACCGATTGACCCGTGTGGTGTCCGTGTGGTCCAAAGCTCCTAGTAAGGCCAAAATCCGAGGCCACCAAACCTGCCCGTACTAAATTGCATGAGCACACATGCTGACACGCTACCGGACACCCGGCACGGCAGCTGCCGCGCCCCCAAACATGCATGAAATTGCCGAATGTTCGCCCTAGACCACAAAGGACGAAGCGGCCGAACCAGCCAGCATGGCGTCCACCCTTCAAAACACCCTTCGATGAAATGTCGAAACTGGTGCCTCCGTGGTCACCGCCGTGAACAGTTGGCATTATCACTCCCATCCTCCCGCATTTGAGGTGACCCCCCATTGACGTTCACGCTACTTGGGCAGCTCAAACCACATCGTTCCCTTTCCCTCCACGCCTTCGAGTTCCACGCCCTCGCAGACTCTAAGTCGTTGCCCCAAGCCCCCGGTTCCCGACCAGCTCCGCATTACCCATGGCCGCGGGGCCTCGCTCGTGTACGAGTAAAGACCAAATAAAAGAAAAAACCGCGTCACCACACGGATCGACTGCTCCATCTCTGGGCTATCCTTGTGCTGCCGGACCATTTCGTCCACAGCGGCAGAAAGAGGAAGCCAACATACAGCTAGGGATCTAGATTGGGCTGGGCCTGTCCACCCTGTCCACCCAGCCAACAAACCACCAGACAGATGCATGTAGTAGCCCCCACCCCTTAAAAATGGAACTGCCGTAGGAGCGCGAACGCAATCAGGAATGCGCTTGGCCGTGCATGCACACATCCGCGCGGGGATCTGATCGGAATGCCCATACGCGCGGTGCCGCAATCATGTGTGCTTCATACTCAAGTCCCGTAAACCCCATTAAAAGCCCCAAAACAGCCCCGCCATGCGGCAGCAAGCAGCAATTCTTGCTTTTGAACTCCATAAAATCACCTCCCATGATCGACATGTAGACCCAGCAGTGGCCTTCACCTACGCACCAACCCATGATGGCAATGTCACTGCCCACCTGCCCCTAAATGAATGGCGGTCGCTGTCCCGCGCCGCTGCCCGGACCACATTGACAAATGACAACCTGCTAGGCCACAAATCTCCACCTGCATGTGTCCCCCCACCTTTCTACCACCTTAAAACGCTCGACAACAACATAGACAACTCACCGTTCCACGCATACAATGTACATTGCGTACTCCCACACACCATAACTTGTGACAGCTGCATATGCAGCCTTGTGAAGCCATGCTAAAGATATTAGTACATGCATCAGCCTGGTCGCGTGAGCTGCCGCGGTTCAGCGGTGCCGCCCCTCTCTCCCCGCCGCCCCCGCCAGCACAGCGGCACCACCGGCCCTCCCGCTTGATCCTATACCCAGGCGCCTTGTCCATTCGCTTGCATGTCCACAACACATGCCCCATGCAACCTGGGAACGACTGCATCTCTGCAACCACTTCAGGCCTGCGCGCTTCGCCTCCATTTATTCTCTCCAACCCCATGTGAGCAGGTAATAATGTGACCCCCTCTCAACTGCGGAGCCGCCGCAAAATGCGACGCCAAGCTCCTCGTACGGAACCCCAAAACAATTGTAATGGCAATTGCCAGGTTGGACAGCAGCCCTCACTTCTCTGCTAAACAAATGCCGGACTGTGCGTTGGTGCCAAGTAGACAATACGAATTTGCTGCCGCGCAAGCTTTACGTTACTCTGCGTTGATTGATGAGCGCCCAAAGCAGCCACCCAGCAGGCGGCCCAGGACCGACCTGTTGTGTTGTCCTGGGCAGGCACCGCTCTTGCTACAGCCGTTTACACCGATGCTGCGACTGCCCTGCCCGCCACTGGCAGCTGACACCGCCGCCGGTGCCGCCGCCGTGGCAGCAGCCTCCGGCAGCGCCGCCCAAGCAGCCGCCGGTGCTGCCGCGGCGCCGCCACCGTGGGTGCTGCCGTCGCCGCCGCCGATGCAGTAGCCGCCGTACGGCTGCGCCGCTCCGTCGGGCATCACCGCCAGCAGCTGCTCGATGAGTGCGGTGAAGCCCGCCGCGAGGGGGCCGTCGAGGATGCTGGAGGCACACAGGCTCGCGGCCCGGAAGGTCGGCGGCTGCGGCGCCGCCGGCGGCGGCGCCAGCAGCGCCTGCTTTGCGGCGACCGCACCCGGGCCGCACAGCAGCGCGCCGCCGGCGTCCGAGCAACGCAGCCCCTGCTGGGACTGCTGCTGGCGGCCCTGCTGGCCTAGTGCTGCGACGAGGGCGCTCGCCAGCGCGGCGGCGGCGGACGCGCCGCCGTCCCGCAGGGGCGGCGGCGGCGCCATGGCATCGGCGTCATAGCCGAGCTCGCAGGCGCGCTTGCACAGGTGCTGGGTGCCGTTGGCTCCCGACTCCGAGACGCCGTCGGCGTCCGCCCAGCGGCCCAGGCTGATGCCTAGTCCGGTGGACAGCTGCTGCTGCAGCGAGGACGAGTCCACGCGTGCCATCAAGCCCTGCGCGAGCATGTGGCGGCGCAGCCCCTCCATGCCGCCGCCGTTGCTGCCATCCGTGGAGGCCGCGACCGCCGCCACCGCCGCCATCACGGCCGCGGCGGCGGCGCTGCTGTCGCCCGCGGCGTCGCTGGCGGCGCGCTGCCGCAGCGCCGCCAGCGCCTCTGCAATATGCGCGCCGCGGCCGGCGAGCAGCCGGCCACCGCCGTCTCCGGCGGCGGCCGCGGCGGCGGCGGCTGTCGCGGCCGCGGCGCCGACGCTGGAACCGGCGCTGGCCTGGCTGCTGCTGTCACTGATGCGGCAGCGGGCATCGGCAAACCTCTCGCCACCGGCATGCTGCTGCTGTTGCTGCGGTAGCGGCGACGGCAGTGACTGCTGCGCGTCGGCCGCAGGCGGCTGCTGGCCCTGCACAGCGAAGCGCCGATGCAGGCCGGCGCTGGCGCCCGAGCCGGGCTGCCGCTGCCGCAGCGTCGTCGCCGACCGGGGGCTGCTGGCCGAGCCACTGCCGGGGTTGGCGAGCGCGGCGGGCGCTGGCGCTGCCACCGCCGCCGCGGTTTGGAATGGGCTGTCCATCACCCGCAGCTGCTGCAGCTGCTGCGGCGGCGCCGGCTGAGGCGGATCCATGGTGAACGAGTCCGCGTCGGGGGGGGCAGCCGCCGCCTCGGGTGGGGCGGCAGAGTAGCCAACCTCCTGGCCCTGCCCGCGCCGCCGGTGGTAAACAAAATTGCTGCCGCCGGTGGAAGCGGCCGTGGCGCTGGCGGCTTGGTGGGAGAGCCGCGGCGTGGCATCCCCAGACATGACGGATGACGCACGTGAGCTCTGGGTGGCGAAGAAACCGACAGCAGCAGGGCCGCCGCTGCCGCCGCCGCCGCAGATGAGGATGCCGTTGCTGTCGACGCGGCCGGGCGCCCTGTGCTGCTGCAGCCGCTGCTGCTGCTGCTGCTGGCCACCGCCGCAGATGAGGATGCCGTTGCTGTCGACGCGGCCCGGCGCCCGGCGCTGCTGCTGCACGGCGCGCCGCCGCTGCTGCGCCAGAGCGGCCTCGATCTCCGCGATGGCCCGCACGGTAAGCCCCGGCGGCGGCGGCGATGGCGGCGACGGCTGTAGCTGGCCGTCCGCCAGCGGCAGCTCGGGATCATTGCAGCGCTGTAGCAGTTGTGCCGCCTGCACCGCCAGCAGCAGCGGCTCCGCCGCGTGGCCAGAGCCCGCCTCCGTCACGGCCGCCGACGGCTGCGACGCCGCGGCTCCCGACACCACCGGCGGCGACGAAGGCGACGGCTGCTGTTGCGGGTGCGCATGGTAGTGCGGCGACGGCGTCTGCGGCCTGAGCGGTGAGGCCGAGGACGTCGCGGACGCCGCCGACTGCGGCCCGCTAGGCCCCCCGCTCGCAGCGCCGACGGCTTGGTCGATATAGCCGCAGCACAAGTCTTGCGAGGCCGGTGCCGGGGCGGCCTCAGCCGCTGCAGTGACGCCGGCGGCGCGCTGTTCTGCACCCGCACCCGCGCCAGCAGCCGCGCTCGGCTGCTGTTGGAGGCCCACCAGCGCGAAGCTGGCGAATGAGACGTAGGTGGCGCTGCCGCCGCCGGCGGAACCGTAGGAGCCGCGCGCTGCGGCCGCGGCGGTTGGGCTCATGACGCCGTTCAGAGAATGAGAGAGGGCCGCCATGCCGCGCAGGGTGACGGTGCCAGCAGTGGCGGCGCTGCCGCCAGTCTCAAGAAGCAGCCCGTCGGCGCCCGCCGCCGCCGAGTCGTCCCCCGCCGCCGCCGCCCCCGCTGCTTTCCCGCCGACGACCGCCAGCCTGGCGACGTCGGCTGCAGTCAGCGCAAAGCAGCGGGGGGCGATGCCGGTTCCAGCGAACGTTGCTTCACCACCTGACGCAGGGACGGAACCGTAGGCTGCTGCGGGCACGGCGCTGGCGTCAGCGCCCGCGCTAACGAACGTGGTGCCGGCGCCGCCGCCGGTCAGCAGAGGAATTTCCGGCCAGCTTTCGCGTCGGAGGCTGAGCGAGGTGACGGAGGGGGTGTTGAGGAGCAGGTCGAATGCGCTGCCGCTGCCCATGTTGGAAATGTCGGTGGGCTGGAAGGGGATCGAGCCGCAGGTGCCGTCTGCTGCGCGTACGCGGGAGTGCTGCCGCTGCGGCGTCGCGCACTGTTGCAGCGAGACGATGGACGACTCGCGAGTCTTGGCTTGCGCGGCGCTGCAATTCTGCTGCGGCTTGGGCTTGATGTTACTGCCGGTCAGGTGTGGGTTCGCTCCGGCGCCACCTGCGGCCCAAGCACGTACGTCGCAAACGTGCCCTTCGTCCGTCGACCCATCGGCGCCGCAATGCGCCGCGACCGCGACCGCGGCCGCCGCGGCAGACGCTGGGAGGCTTTCATGAGCGAGTAGATTGTAGGAGCTTGGGCCCATGCGTACGTTCACCAATCGCCGGACCTGCAGTGGCGGACGAACCATCACGTCACCGATGTTGTGTCGAGCGCTCTAGCGAGCCGGGGCGAGCGCTGAAATACTTCCAAGCTTGGAACAGAGCGACCATCAAAAGCGCGGGAGTCGGGTCGCTCACGGACAATTAAACGCGACCGTGACGACAGGGGGAGCTTGGGCTTGTCCCGCACAGAAACCATCCAGCAGCTTCTTCCTGGCGGTTTCATGTACTAGGGCTAAGCGACCCGGTGCAAGAACGCTGCTCACCTGTGTCCTGTGATGGCCGTCGCTGTTGCGAGATGTCGACACCACCCAGCTCACGGCGGCGCGTTGGCAATATTCTACAACGGTCTTATTAACGCCACATCTAGGCAGCCTTCAAGCCAGCCAAAGGCCAAGAGCTCAGCTTCGAAAGCCACTGGCGCCTTCTGTTTCTAGCTACAACGATTCTGTATTGCTATGTCATGTAAGCTCCACGATGAAGATGAACAGCTACAGCTCTGAGGAACACGAGGGCAAACTTGCCACTCTAAAGTTCCCGCCATGCCGAAATGCAACCGGTGCCGCACCGCGCCGCCTGTGTAATCCGCTTCCACGCTGAGCCGCATGGTAGATAATGAGGCCTTATACATATTTCACTTCAGACCTCCAGACTCCGCCTACTTCGCCGGCTTAGTAACTTTGTCGTCCGGGTGGCCGGGCGCCGACGCGCTCGGGCCGGCAGGGCCGGCCCCGACGGCTGCGTCGGCCTGCGCCTGCACGCGCTGACCTGCAGCTGCGTGTACGCTGTGACGACTGCGTTCCCCCGCAGAGGTCCTGGCCCCACAGCAAGGTTGCAAGCATGTACCAGTGCACGGCCGCGGCTCGGAGCACCTGGGACAGCAGCGCGGGCGGCACGGAACCTGTGCGCGCCCAGTAACCCCGCTGGGCAGGCTGGCGGTTCGAAGATCCTGCCCTGGCGCATCCATTTTAGCATGCCGCTGCGTCGCTGCGACCGCCCAGTAAACCCAATTTTGCCTTAGGCTTGAGCCGCTTGACGGCTTGAGGACCCCAGGTCTGAGGCAACATTAGAGCCGTGCTTAGTTCTTACAGACGCCTTTTCTTCTTCTACTCGGTGCCTCCACATCGCCAGGCACCCGCATTTCCGCATCCTCAGTCAGGAGGCCGACACGACGACTCAAACGTCCTCCGTAAGTATCCTCCCGATCTGGTGCAGTGGTTGGTACCCCAGCAGCCCGCAGCACCTTCAACAAACGGCCTGCACCAGCAGCGCTCCACACACAACCAACCACGCACGATATCCTGTAGTGAACAACCGCTGCATCCGACACACACCACACCATGCGGATCCTGGTTTGCACCGCACAAACTGAAGAGGCCTTTATAGAGTCGCCAAGTACACAGTACAAATAGCAAGAGAGGAAGGGAAGTGGCCATTGGGGCCGGTAGGTAGAGAGGGTGAGAGACGGTGAGACGCCGAGTACGGTAGCAGGCGAGCCCAAGAATAGGGACCCGTTATTGCCTGACCTTCCGGCCACCGCGAAATTGCATCATACGACACGACAAGACAAGACAGGGTCAACCCGCAAGTGCAAACTGCAGGCCGCCGCAGCATGATGATGGTCTCTCATTGGACTGCCCGTCGCAGACATCGTGAACTAGGTTCCTCAAAACGCACAACTGCACACCTGCACACATTCATGTAGCTCCTTGGCTTACTTCTACTGGAATTGTAAACGCCCTACGTTCTTCCTAAATAGACACGAGAGGCAAGAAAAGTGCCAAGCTGCACCTGCCACGGATGGCGCCACAAGCCATGGCGCATGCTCAGCGCACAACGCATTCGGCCATGGCGGCAGGCATCAACTGCTCCAGGCTCGAGCTAAGCAGCAAAAGATGGTATAGAAGAAAACGACAAGTTGGGGCCCCGCACACATGACACGGTTCTGCGCCGCCCCAGCAACCAGCCCCGAACACAAACGTCATAAACATCATGGGCCAACCTACTACTTTCCCACAAGCAGCCCCAAATGCTGAGGGACTGATCCAACAGCAGCGGACATTCCGTGACCGTGCGAGACTAAATTACCTACCCGCCATGCGACCGGCGGCGGCGTAACTCTCGTATGCACGCCGCCAGTGCTTCTAAATGCGGCCCGCGCCCCGCGACTTGCTAGCAACTGCCTGGCCCTGCAACACTCTCAGGCAGGGCGCGGCCATTCCGCCGGAGACGCCACACCACCAGCAGCAGGCCTCACCTAACACCGGCGCCTGCACGCCACCGCGACGGCTGCCGTGCGCCATGCGCCCGGTGCCGCTTGCTTCCGCGCCCACCCAGCCCTTGCTATCACTGACGGTTGAATGGGCACTGTTCGAGCCTCCGCGCTGTGCCCTACCAACCACCTCATCCGTTAACCGGCGTCAACGCCATCAACGCGCCCACTGCTCACGCAGCCTGTGACGCCGTGTACGTCGTTCTTGAGCACCGTATGACATCATGCCCATGCAAACAGGGACCCGCCCAGCATCATTTGGTGCAAAAGAATAAAAACCAAAAGCCTAGGACCCACCGCCAGAGTCTGGTGAGACCGCGTCTCCCAGCGCTACCGGTGTCCTTGGGGCGGCCAGAGACGCCACCCCCAAATCATGTCTTTTTTTGGGTGAGCGCTGGCACACAGGTGTCCGGATGCCAGGACAGCCCGGAATGCCGCAACTCTGACGGATGCGCAAATGCTGTACGAAAAAAGCTCTGCTTGTGATCGCGCGCAGGGCAGTGATGATAAGAGAGATCGGATCAGTGGACAGCCGCACAGGGTGCGCCGTAAGCACACGCTCTCGCAGCTGCTATGCCTTGCTGACGACTTCAGTGCAGGACCAAGTAAAGTACCGTGTCATAAACACATACTCGTACAAACACACACCATCACACACACGCAGTCACAGTAAGCACGAATGTGAGACACTTATTCTAGCCACTATGTGCACCGGTAATGAGTTCATGCGGAAATATCCGCGAAGAGTTTCAACGTCGACCTCATATCACTGCCAGTAAAGTACCGTGAAGGAAGCGAGCGCAGCATTGTCTTCTTGAGCCGTTGTCCTGCGGAACCACTCGCGTTATGACTTATGAAGCATGTGCAGAGCTGGGCGGGTGAAATCATGTGCATCGGCACACCAGCATCTCGCGCTACCCCTGCGTCCGTGCAGGCTGCACTCATTGCGGGCGGCCCCGCCTCTCAATCGCTCTCAAATCCATTCGTGCAAAGCCCAGCCACCCCGCCTGCGCTGTGGGCCCCATCCAACGAGCTGTTCTTAATACTGAAACGCGCGCGGCCCGTTGCGTAACGCTGACGTCTACGCAACCCGACCAAATAAAACCTAGTTGTTCTGGAGCCAAGCCAGCCAGTCCTCGCCATTGCCGCTACCGCCCACCGCCCGGGCAAGCCTGCCGTCACCAACCGCCTGGGCTCCCGCGCCCGCGCCGGCACCGTCATTCGCCATCCCGTCGCCTGGTGCCCAGCTCCCCAGCGCGGCAGTCGCAGTGGGCTGGCCCTGCCACGGCGCCAGCTGCTGCTGTACGGGCGCGGCGTGTTGCGGCCAGGCGCCTGGCGGCGGGCAGTAGGCGCCAGGGCCGGCACCAGCAGCACCAGCACCTGCTAGTGCGTCGCGCTGGGCGGGGTACAGCTGCGCGCCGCCGCCAGGCACGCCGCCCACATCGGAGCCCCAGCCCGAACCGCCGCCCGAGCAGCCTGGGCCCCACTCCAGCGCATCGAAGGCCGCCTCGCCGCCGCCGCCGCCCGAGAAGCGGAACCCGCGCGCCTCGGCGGCAGCAGCGGCAGCAGCAGCAGCAGCAGCAGCAGCGGGATTAGTGTCAGCGGGGTGCGCATTGTGCTGCTGACCTGACTGCGCGTGCGAACCAGGCGCCAGCGGCGACGAGCACGGGCCAGGCGCGTTGGCGGATGGCGGCGGTGCGCGCTGCCACGCCGGCAGGCCGGCAGCGGCCGCCGCGGCGCCCGCCGCCGCGCCCGCCGCCGCGCCCGCCGCCGCCCCATCAGCGGCGCCCCTGGCTGCGGCCGCCGCGGCTGCGAATGGGTCGCCCGGCGGCGGACCGGCTCCGCCGCCGCCAGAGGTGACCAGCCGGCCGCCGGCCGCCGCGCTGTGCTCGCCGTGACCCGGCTGCGCGTTGGTGCCGCTGCTGCTGCTCTCGCCACTGCCGCCGCCGGCCGGAGCGGGGGCCGCATACCCCGACACCTCCAGCATCATCCCAGCCTCCGCATCCGCCGCCGCCGCGTAGTCGTCGTACGGCGGGTAGGCGTACGCCCCCGGCGGCGCGTGCCAGTATGGCAGCCCGTGCGGCGGCGGCGGCGGCGGCGTCGCCGCCGCACCCGGGTAGCCGCCCGGCTGCGGCAGCGGCTCCTCGGCGCCAGCCGGCGGCATGGCCGCAGGCCGCGCCGCGGCGCCCCGTGGCGGCGGCGGCGCGCCGTAGTGGTGCCGCGGCGGCCACATGTGGTACGGATGATGCATCGCATGCGGCGGCGGCGGCGGCGCATGCGGGTGCGGGTGCGGGTACGGCATGCCGTACGGCGCGTGCAGCGGCGGCGCCGGGTAGTGGTACGGCGGGTAGCGGCTGTACGGCGGCGGCGGCGCCGCTGGCCCGCGGGCGTCTCGGGTGTAGTAGGCGGGCGGGCGGCGGTAGTAGGCCAGGCGGCCGGCGGCGGCGGCGCCGCCCGCGCCGGCGGCGGCCCAGCCAGGCGGCGGGTAGGCTTGGTGCGGGTGCGGGTAGTGGTGGTGGTGCGGGTGCGGGTAGGGGAAGTTGTGGCCGTAGGGGTCGGTCGAAGGGTGGCGTGCGCCCGTGGCGCCAGACAGCCCGCTCGCCTGCGACGCCGACGGCGCGGCGGCTGCTGGCGCCGACGCGGCGGCGGCCTCCGAGCCCGGGAAGGAGGCTGCCGTGGGGAGCTGCCCCTCGGGTGCCGCGGCTGCGGCGCCTTGATGTTGCAGCATGTAGTACGGCAGAGGCGGCGGCGGCGCACCAATGTCGGCGGGCGCGCTCTGCCGCGCGAAGCCCGGCACATTTGCAACCTGCGACGAATGCTGCTGCTGCTGCTGCTGCTGCAGAGACGCCAGCGACGGCGCAGGGGCCGCGGCAGGCGGCATAAGGGCGTGTGCGGGCTGAGTCCCGGCGTGCTGTTGCTGCTGCGGCTGCTGCTGTGATGCAGACGGCTGCAGCAGCAGCGCGCCGGGGGGCGCCAGCTGCCAGCTCAGCAGCGCGCCGGATGCAGACCGCCCGAAGCCGTCGGTCGAGGCGGTCATGGAGAGGCGCGGCGCCGAGGCGACGGATCTCAGGAACGGCTCGCCCCGGCCGGCCGGCGGCGCGCAGCCGAACGCGGGCGCCGCCGGGAGCGAGCCTGAGGCTGATGCGCCCGGGCCGTACGCCAGGTCAGCGGCGGAGGCGGAGATGGACGCGGCGGCCGCAGCCGCGGCCGCGCCCGAGGCGGCTGCCGCCGCCGCGGCAGCCGGGCAGCCCTGCGACTCAAACGGGCTGGCGGCGGGCGGCGGCGGCAGCGCGGACCAGGAGACGCCAGCGCCCGCAAGTGGCGGCATGCGGCGCATAGCCTTGGGCGGCGGCGTGGGCACGGCCGCAGGCTCCGCGCTCTGCTGTTGCGGCGAGCCCGTCGCCTGCGTCGCGGCCGGTCCGGGCGGCGCCAGCGCCCGGGCCTGAGCTTGCGCCTGCGCTGCCGCGAAGGCGGGCGGGAGCGGCGATGCGCCGTTGCCGTTGCCCGCGGCGGCTGCGGCCGCAGCCACGGCGGCGCTCTTGCAAAGCGCCGCCGCTAGCACCACCACCATGGCATTGGCGTTCGCAGCAGCGTTTGTAGCAGCGGCCGCCGCCGCCGTGGTTGCGGCCGCAGTGCCTGGCGCCGCCTGCCCGCTGTCAGCGCTGCACGCCGCTGCGGCGATGCCGGCGCCGCTGCCGACGGTGCCGACGCTGAAGCTGCTGCTCTTGGGCAGCTGCTGCGGCGGCTTGCTGCCCACGGCCGCGCGCTTGCGGCCGCCGCCACGGCCTTTGGCGATGGTGGTGCCGGCGGCGGCGGCCGCGGCGACGACGGCGGCACCAGCAGCAGCCTCGGCATCGTCGTCTGAGCTCTCGTCGCGGCGGCGCTGCGTGGCGGCGCTGCTATTGGCAGGTCCGCTGCCGCGGGGCTTGCGTTGGCGTGCCTGCGTCATCGAGCACAGCAGAGGCGGCGTGGCTGCGACAAGCGGTTGTGCCCAAGGGCGGTGAGCTAGCAGCTGACGGGCTGTGCACACACCGGCACATGTAGTTGCGGCCGGCATTTGTAGCTGCGACCGCGTGCGCGAGGCTACCCAGAAGCACAACAGCGCCCAGGCCCGCGAAAGTACACGCACAATCCCGAAGCAGACAATCGTCAGCACAAACACACGCACAACCCGACAAGGTGGAGCCGACTCACCATCCCCGTCAGCACCGGCAGGCCGTGGCGTGTGAGCCAGGAGCCCAGCGGCTCATTGGAGCCCACCACCCGGATGCTGCGGTACCACTTGGCCATTGGCGAGCCGCCGATCTGCATGAGGCGCGTGCGCGGCAGGGGAAGCGGGGGCAAAAGAATGAGGCAAGGCGAATGCATACCAGGCGTATCACGAGCCTGCGTCGCTAAGCTAACCATAGGGGGGCGCGGGCCATGTGCATGGAGTTTGGGCGAAAAGTGTGTGCGTGTGCGCCAACTCCGCAAAAGACCAAACTGGGGGCCTCCGGTACCACCGCAGGTTTGGGTTTGGCGCTTACGCGCCCTGGCACGCGCTGACACAAGCCCTTTGAACAACAAGGACAATAACAAGATCATCTTCACTGCTGCGGGCGGGTCGTGGTCCTGCGGGCCGTCGCTTGAAACCGAAGTGGCGAACTTTGGGCAGAATGGCTAATGTTGGGGTTCTGGGTTCAGCCGCAATCCTGAAAATTAAAAACCGAGCCATTAACGTTGCTTTGCTGACAGCCACAATCAGGATTGCGTCAACACGAACGTCTGGGAAAAAACTGTGACCACGATCATATGATCGTATGCGTTTCTCAGACGCGTGACACAACTTAACCTGCGCTCTAAAGGTTTATCGATATTTAAAGAATAATGCCACCAGTTCCATGCACCCGGTTAAAATAGCCCTCCATGACCCATGACCCACTTCGTATTACTGAGGCCTTGCCCGCGCCCGTGCATGCCCGCGAGCGCGTGCAACCTGCAGACGCCTTACTCGCCCCGCGCCGCTCGCGCGGCCCCCCTCGCACCCACACCACGCACAGCCGCTGCTCACCTTCTCGAAGCGGCTGCGGCTGACCAGGCCCGCCTCGCATTCAATGCAGGCCGCGCCGCTGACGTAGCTCTCCGGATGGAACAGCCCCACCACGTTGCCCTCCGGCACGGTCGCGAGCAGCGCCGGCAGCGACATCTTCGCCAGCGCGGCGTCCGTGTCGCTGTTGCACTCGCCGTCCGCGCCGGCGCTGCCGGCGACCGCGCCGGCGCCGCCGCTGCTGCTGCCGCTGCGGGTGGCGCGCGCGCGCGGCTCGCGCCGGCGCTTGCGCGTGCGGTTGGTCTGCGGCCCCACCATCACGTGGACGGGCGCCGGCAGCACCTCCGGCAGCGGCTGCCGGCGGCTGCCGCCGCCGCCACCGGCCGCGCCGCCGGGCCGCGCGTGCGCGCGACCGGCGGCGGTGGCGGCGCCGTGGTGCGCCTGGCCGCCGTCGTGCTGGTGCTGGTGCTCGTGCAGGTGGGGCGCGCCGTGGGGGTCGTCGGGCAGCACCACCATGTCATCCATCACGTCGTCCACCAGGTCGTCGAAATCACCCAGCGCATCCTCCGTCTCAATGTCCGTGTCGCCGCCGCCGCCGCCGCCGCTGCCCTCGGCCTCGCCTTCGCCCGCAGCCTCGCCGCCGGCCTCCACCGGCGCCCGCGCCGCCGCCGCTGTGGTCGCAGCTGCAGTCGCCGCTGCCGCCGCTGCCGCCGCCGCAGCGGCGGCGGCTGCATTGTGGCCCGGCGACGTGCCGTCGGACTCGCCGGACCCGGTGAAGGAACCCATTGGCGGCATTAGGCCGGCCAGCGGGTGCTGCGCGCCGTACGCGCAGCCGTGACCCAGGCCCTGCCCCGCCTGAAGATCCTGGATCTGCATTTGACACGCGCCGCCGCTGCAGGCATCGCTGTATGCCCGCGCGCCGGCCGCGGCCCCGGCGGCAAAGCCGCCCGGCGAGAACGCGGCCGGTGCCGGCGGAGCCGACGCCGCTCCGCTCGGCCTCGTGACCGAGCCCTTTGCCTGGTGCCGGAAATCCGGGGCGGCGCCGAAGAAGTTGGGGGAGGAGGAGTGCAGGGGCATGCCGGGCCCGTCGTGGGCAGGCGCTGCGATGGTGGTGCAAGCATGGCTGGGCGTGCCGCTGTGGGCGCCGGCATGGCCCGCGTTGGCCACATCCGGCACAGCGCTGGTGGGCGGTGGCGACGCGTGGAGAGGAGGGGAAGGCGACAGCGCGCTGACACCTGCCGCAGCCACCGCGGCCGCGGCGACGGCGGACGAGAAAACCCCGAGGCTGCACGCGAGCGCTGGCGGTTGGTGTTCGTCGGACGGCGCTCGGCCGTGCGCTCTCGGCGTCAGCGGTGCAGGCGCTTCGAGAGCACCGCCGACTGGCGCTCCTGCTGGCTGCATAATTGATGTCGGCCCGGCGTGCGGCTCGTGTGAGCTGGGCCCCTTCGCAACACCAGTCGATGCCGATTGCCTGACGCCCAGCTTGGTCAAGGAGCCCGTGCCAGTCATATCCTGGTAAGTGCAGTTGTCGTTTTGGTGGACGAACCCCGGGCTGAACTCTGGGTGCTGGGAGCCGTTTGGCGATGAAAACGCCTCGTCTTCGCCGTGACGAACAACCAGTCGTTCTGAGCCGCCATTGTTGCGATAATTGGCATCAAAGGGAGCCGCCAGCTCCATCAGCGCAAGCAGGGTGCTAGAAACAGCGCATCTTAATCTTCTTTGGAGTTCGCTCGCAGACGGCTGTCTGGTAACCAGAGCGAAGTGCACGCTGTGCTGGCGCTCGTGGGTCTTCTTCGGGTTCACTGGGACCGCCCGAGTCCAGTGCTCGCAGCCTAGTCGAGTTAATCTTCACACGAACAAAAATGCGCGCTTCTGTTGCTAATTAGAAACCTAGTCCTGCAACTATTGTCCTTTGGATAAAGCAGCCTGCGACATGACTGCGCTTTGCGGCTTGCACGACGCGCAATCCAGGGTTCCTCGTAGTCCCAGTCACCCAGGCCGTTTTCCGCATTCGAGATAGGGATAGTGCGTTTCCATGTCTTACTTGCCAATCCCGCGACTGACCGTACTCGACTGGCTGGACCCGGCCTTCTGCTCGGATGCGACATGCACAATGCGATCACCACGAACGACGCCTCTGTCCTCGCTAACGACCATCCGCGCTGCCCGATGATTGCTTCATGCTGCGTGCAAGCGTTTCGTTCAATAAGCCGTGCATTCGGGTGGTGCTGCTTGCCGTTTCTGCTGACATGCCCATCCGGCCCACCGGACCCACGGTCCCAGCAGGTCCCAGCCGTGCGGAATACGAAAGGCGAAGTGAAGTCGCATCAATGGAATAAAACGGCGCGCCGGACCCCTCGGGTTGCGGGCACTCCCGGCGCAGTGTCGTAACGCGGCACCCCTTTCGGTGGCGGCCCGCCGCGGCCCGCCCCCACATGCGACAGGTTCCCCTGGCCGCCCCGGTCACACGGCTCCTGCAGTTCGATTCCTCCCCACGGCAATACTGCAGATAGTTGTGCCGCGTGAGGAATGGACAGCTGCTGGTCCAGCTGCGGTTCAGAGCGGGAATTTGGGGGATATCAACCGGCCGACAACCTCCCGTCCCGTCCGTTCGTGTTCAGCCAGCGCTTCGTGAACCTCGCCCGACTCTCTGCAAATGCGCATTCCTTGAGGCATTCTCGATCATCTCTCCAGCGTGTTGCGCGTCGAGCAGGCCCATTCCCGTTTCCGCCGCGGTCGACACGGGGCGCGTGAGCGCCCCCAAACACCGCCATTCCCTCGGGCCCCGCCAGACCCTTTTCAAGGCAATCTCATTCACCACTACTGGTCCCCGCTCGGCGGCTTCTCAGTGCCCGTATCATGTAGGTGGCTTTGGGCCCCCGGCGTCTACACAGCGTAGGTGACCCCTCACGCGCCATCTACACCTCGAAAATTTTTCCTAGGGGCACGCCCCCAAATCCCCCAAACCATCTACGCTCCCTGTCTAAAAGACCGCCAAACCCGCCCAAACCGTCTACGCTCCGTAGATGCCGAAACCCAAACCCAAAAATTTTTCTCCGCCTTCGGCGGATTTGGGGCAAATTTCTACAGCGTAGATGGAAGATACGAGCACTGCGGCTTCTTCCCTTGGCGGTGAGCGGTGGTTCACCGCGCGGCCCCTGTCCATGGCTGCTCTTCCTCCTCTTCTCCCTGACCACACACACCAACCTCCCCACAGCAACGCTAGCGGACGGGTGCCCTGTCCCACGCTATCAGCGCCCAATACACAGCCATTGCGATCCACGATTCCACCCGCGTTGCTAGGGCCCTCCTAGGCCACCCAGCACCAGGCCGCACCCTGCCAGCTAGCGCCATCCTGCCTGCACCCTCGTGACCCGTCGTCCGCGGGATGCCACCCCACGGGTCGCCACGACGCGCCACCCGCAGCACCAATCTGCACCAATCAGTTCCAGCCACGGATGAATTCTGGGTCCCCCAGCAGCTCCGCCAGTTTCCGGTTGTACCTGCGTTTGCAGGCAGGCGGTGGGCAGGCAGCCCTCCTGACACGGCGCCTTAGACAGGTTGGGCAGGATCCAGCGGCACTCAGCAGCGGACAGGCGAGCCGATGGGGCGGCGGCGGAAAGCGCTGCCCCCCCCCCCCCCCGCCTACGAGCGCCGCACAGGCTAGTGCGCCCGCACACGCCTGGAGCCACCCAGACGAGCCCGGGGTGGGGGGGAGGGGGAGTTGCAGGTGTGGCGGGCAAGCAAGCAACGCCGCTCCGCGGCTCCGCAGCCCGCGCCGCCGAAAACCGCAACGCCAGGGATCCGCGGCGCTCACGACCGCAGCAGCGCACCCACACGGCCCACGCAGGCCACACGGCCCACGCAGTCCACACACCCCACACCGCCCACGCCGCCCGCACCGCCCACGCCGCCCACACACTCACGGCTCGTAGAAGTCGACCAGCTGCTTGCGCACCGCGGCGGGCATGGGCGGCCGCGCCTGCCCGCCGCCGCCGGCGGCCGCGGCCGCGTCTGCGTCTGCGTCGGAGATGCCGCCCGAGCTGCCGCGGCGGGCGGCCAGCGCGGCGGCGCGGTTGACTGCGAAGCGCTGCTCGGGGTCGTTGAGCAGGTCGTGCTTGATGTCCGCCCACAGCCTGCAGCGTGTTGATGGGGCGGAATGGAATGGAATGGAATGGAGCGGGATGGAATGGAACGGCAAGGGATGAGAGGATGAGCATGCCCACATGTGGCACACCCCCACACAGGCCGGCAGCGTGTGGCGGCTGCGTGCGAGGCTGCGGGGGCGGCCTGCTTGGTACGGCCGATGCGGCTGCGGCTGCGGCGGCCTAGTGTGCTGTGTACGGCTTTCGAATGCTGCACCGAGCCCCCCCGCGCACCCAGCCACCCCGTGCCCCCAAGCCCGGCTGTGCAGCCACCGCACTCAGCAGCCGGGCCTCTCTTCTCTCACCAAGCCATAGACCCCAGTCGTTTGGGTGATCGGGCGGAATGAACCAGCTCATCCCCAACACTCAGTGCCAATGGCCACCATCCACCATCCCCACACGCTACATCCGTGCGCTACACCGCCCTCCCTCCCGCCGTGCACGCACGCACGCACTTGTCCTGGCCGTCGGCAGTCACGTCCTTCTTCTTCTTGTGCGCCGCGGCCGGCGCGGCCAGCGCCGCCGCGTCGCCGCTGGCGGCCAGCTTGGACAGGCGCTCCACCTCGGCCTTGAGGCCGATGGCGCGCGGGTCGAGCCCCAGGAAGGACAGAGCGCGGCGGTAGGTGGGCAGCGGGTCGGCGAAATAGTCCTGCAGGGGTGGGTGGGTGGGGGTCGGGGTGCGCGTGTGTTAAAAAACCAGCAGACGGACAAGAGCCGGCAAACGTGTGATACCAAAGAAGGCCATCTAAATGCGAATGCGAATGCGAGTGCACACGAACGTCGTCCGGCACGGGGCGCCAGCAGCCCAACGCAACACGTGTAAGGCAAACACACACACACAGCCGCAGCACAACGCGCGCACCTCGGACTTGATGACCAGGAACTGCCGCCGGTCAAAGTACTTGAACCAGGCGTCCAGGTACACCGAGTACACGCCCCGCAGCAGCTGACAGGCGGTAGCGGACAGTAGCAGACAGTGGCGGGCAGTAGCAGGCGGGCAGTAGCAGGCAGGTAGGCGGGCACGCAGGCAGGCGGGCAGGGGGCTTGTGTCGGATGCCGACAGCAAGGGGCGCAGCGAGGGCGGCCAGGTCGCAAGGCCAGCAGGACGGCTCGCGGGCAGGCAGCCCCCTGGCGTGCCGCCAGCGGCCCACGCAGCAGCAGCGGCGGCAGCGGCAGCACGCCCGGCACGCCTGTCCCTGGCACGTCGAGAAAGCATCCGCCCGCTGCCTGCCCCCGAAGCCGCGGCGGGAGGGCACGGGGCACGGCGCATGCGGCGAGCACCCGGCGCCCTCACCCTCCCCCCCTCCCTCGCCCCCTCCCTCACCCACTCCCTTCCCCACCCCCGCACCCCCACCTGGTCTGCGTGGAAGAAGACGCGCTCCTCCTGCAGCCCCCAGGTCTCGAAGTGCAGCAGGCAGCTGGTGGCGGCGTCGGGCGCGGCGCGGGCCTGGCAGCGCTTCAGAGCCGACAGCTGCGTGGGGCCAGGAGGCGGAGGTGGCGCAGGGGCAGGAGGCGCAGGGGAGTGTCCCATGCATGATCAATTAAGACTGGATGGACTGCGCTCCCACCCCCGGGTTCCCTCTGTCCCTGGCGTTTCGTATTCTCCAACTCCTTAACCTTGCAAACCCCCCGGCCGCAGACCTCCCCCCCATGGTTGATTTGGGAATTGGAGAAAACTACCCACACACACACACACACACACACACACACGCCCCATGCCCGCCCACCTGCTCGTCCACGAAGGCGGCGAAGCCCTCCACGGTGTTGCCGTACTTGGTGTTGTAATGGCTGTAGCGCCAGAACGCGCTGTACAGCCTGGGTGTGGCGTGCGTGGGCGTGCGGGTGTATGGGGCGGGTGTGGAAAAGGTGGTGGTGGCGGCCCGCCCCACATCCCCCGCCCCACCTCTCCACGGGGTTGCGCAGCATCACGATCATGCGCGGCGGGCGCTTGCCGTACACCGCGGACAGCACTAGCGGCAGCGACCTGCGGGGCGGGGCGGGGCAGGCGCGAGGGCGGGTGGTGGGCTCCCGGGCATGACTAAGAAGCTGGAGGATACGAAGCGCCGCTGAAGGATACGAAGCGCCGGGAACAGCGGGAACCTGACAGCGGGCAGGTGGCTGGCACCAGCCCTTGAACCAAGCCCCAGCGCAGGCCGAGCGGAGGCGGGAGCAGGGATAGCGCCCCTGGGCGGGAGCGAGGCGTGCTGGCGCCATGGCGGGGAGCCGGGGAGCGGAAAGGGCAGTTCGCGGGGAGCGGAAACGGCAATGCGCGGGGAGCGGAAAGGGCAATACGCGGGGAGCGGAAAGGGCGATGCGCGGGGAGGGGAAAGGGCAATACGCGGGGAGCGGAAAGGACAGTTCGCGGGGAGCGGAAAGGGCAGTTCGCGGGGAGCGGAAAGGGCAAAACGCGGGGAGCGGAAAGGGCAATTCGCGGGGAGCGGAAAGCGCAATGCGCGGGGACGGGGAGGGGAAAGGGCAACGCGCGGCGAGCGGAAAGGGCAGTTCGAGGGGAGCGGAAAGGGCAATGCGCGGGGAGCGAAAAGGACATTTTATGGGGAGCGGAAAGGGCATTTTGCGGGGAGCGGAAAGGGCGATGCGCGGGGAGGGGAAAGGGCGATGCGCGGGGAGGGAAAAGGGCAGTTCGCGGGGAGCGGAAGGGGCAATGCGCGGGGAGCGGAAAGGGCACTCCCCAACGGTCATGTTGCGCGCGGCGTGGCGCGGTCCAGATGATGCTGCGGCGGCGGCACAACCCTGCTGCTGGCAGCACCCCGCCGTGCAGCCAAGCAGCCAAGCACCCCAACCCCAACCCCACACGCACATGTCATTGTAGGGGATGCCGATCTTCTTGGCCACCTGCGGGCGGCGAGCGGCGCACATGACACATTAGTGTCCACACGACACACATTCACACCCGCCAGCCCCCACGCCGGCACGCGCATACCGTACTAGCGCCCGCCCCCATGCCGTTGCCCCCATGCCGTCGCGCCCATGCCACGTCAGCGCCGCGCTAACGCCCACGCGCCAACGCCCACCTGGCGGTCCGCCGCCTGCGCCGTGGAGAAGCACTTGTCCAGACAGGCGTCCCTGCGGCGGCGCGGCGTGGCAGCCGGGCGGGCGGGCGGGCAGGCAGGTGGGCAGGCAGGTGGGCAGGCGTGCGTGTGAACGGGTGGGCATGTGTGTGGCAGGCGTGCAGGCGGGCAGGGGCGGTGGTTTCAGGCCAATACGAGCCCACACGAGTTCAAACCGAGACCAGGACGCGGCCAGGGGTGGTACAGGGGAGCCCGGGGCTTGGCTGGCTCCCACATGCCAGGGGGCGGGGCCCGGCGCACAGGGCGGCACGTGGGGCAGGTCCCCTAGGCACCCAGCCTCCCCACCAAGACGGTCTCTCCCCCGTGCCCGCACGCACCGCTCCGCGCCCTCTTTGTGGTCGTCGTGGCAGCCCTTCCAGCACGGTTGCTGCAGTGGCAGCAGCGGCATTCGCAGCGGCACGAGCAACTTCAGCAACAGCAAGCCAAGATGTGCGGTTTCAAGCAGTCGAGCTGCGAAGGCGAGGCAATGAGATGTCCACTATTCGGCCGTGCCCAGCCGGCACGCTACTGCACGTGACTGACCGGGAGCCTCCTTCCCTTCCTCGCTCCCTCCCTCCCTCGGTAACTCCGCCGCTCGCTCGCTGCGTGCATGCGCTGCCTGTCCTGTGCATGGATGCCGCTCAACACCGCCACGCTGAGATTGCTGCACGAGGGGCAGGCACGCACCATGGTGGTGAGGAAGGTGCGGTGCGTGCGCACGCCGGGCGCGTAGTAGAAGGCAAAGGTGCTGGCGCTGCCGTCGATCATCATCTTGGGCTGCCTGCAGGGGAGGGCAGGGCAGGGCACGGCTTGAGCGGGCCAGGCCGGGCCAGGTCACGGGCGGCAGTTGTGCAAGCCTGAAGCGGACAGGCGTGCGCACATCGGCGTCGCAAGATGCGCGCAGCAACCATTGCCTGGCCTGCCGCCTGTCCGCCGCCGTCCTTGTCCCACACGCACGGGCGCCCCCACCCTTCCCCGACGCCGCCCCCTCCCCTCACCTGCCCTGTCCCCCCCCCCTGCGCTCCCGCCCTCTGCACCCGCCACCACTGCCCCCCCCACCTCCGGAGCCACGCCTCATCCGCCGGCTCCGCGTCCTCCTCCTCCCCGTCCTCCGCCTCGTCCTCCCGGCTGCCCGCCTCGCCCGCCCGGCCGCTGCCGCCGCCGCCGCCGCCCGCCGCGCCCGGCGCCAGGCGCTGCCAGTCCATGATCTTGTCCGCGCCCGCCTTGAGGCCGTTGAAGAGGCCCGCGCTCTTCTTGTCGTGCTCCGCCCAGAAGTGGTAGCGCGACACGTCCGTCTGGCGGCCAGGGGGCGGCAGGGGGCGGCAACGGCGGGAACGGCGAGCGGTGGGTGGTGGCGGGGGTGGGAATGGCGAGCGGTGGGTGGTGGCGGGGGTTGCCGTATGAAATATGGATGTGATGGCGGAAGTGGAGCAACTGCTGCTGCGCCGCCGCCGTACTCTTCCCCAGCACCGCATCAATCTATCGTCGAGCCGCCCGGCCCTGCCGCGCCCCCAGCCGTGCCCCTGGCCGTGACCCAAGCTGCGCGTTGCCGCACCCACACCCTGTCGCCCCCACACAAACGTGCGGCAGTCACGCTGCTGCGCTGCATTGCTACGCAGCCGGCTACGTGCCTCCCCCCCCCCCCCCCGCCGCGCCGCGCCGCGCCGCGCCGCGCCGCGCCCACCTTGACGATGAGCGGGTGCTTGTACACCGCCGCCCACAGCGACTGGCTGCCGCTCTGGAAGCCGCCCAGGATCATGGCCGCGGGCAGGCAGCGCACGCCGCTGCGGTTGCCCTCATCGTCATCGGCGCTGCCTGTGTGGTTGGATGGCGGCACGCCACCGCAGCGCACACAGCGCCGCGCCCGTCAAAGGCCGCGTCACGGCACGTCACGGCACGTCACGGCACCACCTCATGCATTTGCGTGACGCCTGTCTAGTTGGGTTGGTTTGGCTTGGGCTGGCATCCACAACCACCTCCCGGCGGGGGGCGCCCAAGCTGCAGCCTGCCACGCGGCCCTGCCCCCAGTCCAGGGCGGTCACGGCCCCGCCCCGCCCGCCGGAAGAATGCCGCCCCCACACATCACCCCGTGCACGGGCGGGCACCGCTGGTGCCGTGCCGTACGAGCACCACACGCCGCCACGCGCCACGCCACGCACTGCCGCCCCACTGCCCCTAGGCCGCCCCTAGGCTGCCCCACTGCCGCCGCTCGGCCGCACCCTCGTCGCCGTGGCGCCAGCATGGGCTGGCCAGGCCGGGCAGGTCCAGGAAGGGGCGGTCGGGGCCGGGGCCGTTGGCGTACAGGTCGGGGTCCAGCACCGCCAGAGCCTCGCGCAGCTCCCAGCCTGCGGGCGCGGGCGGGCAGGTGGGCGGGCAGGTGGGCGGGCAGGTGCAGCGGGCAGGTGGGCGGGCAGCGGGCAGCGGGGGGCTGCAGGCAAGGGGCTGAGTTGGGCCGTTGGTGGGGCTGAACTGGCGCCCTCACTTGCGCGATGCCCCCGCTTTCGTCCTGTACGCTGTCACCCCCACCGCCCGCGTGCCGTATCGCATGCGTCCGTCCTACCTCGTGGGAGGGAAGCGGCCTGCAGCGCGCGCACGGCACCATCGCTGAGCGTCCTGGGCGCGACAAGTCGCGATTCATGCACCAGCACCGCTAACAACGCTAAAAGTATGCGTTGTGACCCTTGAAGCCGCATGCTTGACAGCCGGGCCAGATATTTTCGCGTGCGCGCAGAAATGTCGATTGTCTTCGCAAGCTATCGCAGTTGCATGACAGTTTTGTGCCACCAATGGTCAATGTGTTTCTTCTGTATGCTTCACAGCTGGCTAGCGCACCACAAGAAAGCTCGACGGTGTTGAAAAGCAACTGATTGATTTCTCTGCGCTCGAGGGTTTCTTGATGGTCTGACATAGATTACAATACATACATAGAAGCGTCCAATTATGACGAATACGTGAAGGGCCCCGTCTCGCGGTGCTGGCCCACGGGCCAGTGCACCGGCTTTTTTCCGTCAGAGTGCTTCCTCAAATCGTTGTTGCAGGCTGTGCATGAATACATGGGCATCGAATATGCACGATCACCTCTTCAAATGACGAAGAGCCCAGCTCGTAGCTTTCAGCCCGCTCGCAGGCAGGCACAGCGCGGAATACTATTAATTTGTCTTCACATTGTTAAGTACATACAAAGCTGTCGTCAGTGCAGGAGTTGCAGTGACATTGAACACCGCCATCAGACCGGGCGCCCGGCCAAGCTGCACAAGAGCGACTCGCGAGCCATTTCGTGCCCTCTTTCCCCTAACAAACTGTGTTTTATCCACAAAAAAAGTCCCCTCGCGTCTGCCGCTAGCTGATGCAACACTGAATAGGGGAGGAAGGAAGAGTCCACTCGAACAATGGACCAGAACGTGTTTGCTCTGCTCGGAGACGACGAGAATGCGGACCCTCATGTCCTGGCGGCCAAGGCCCCTAAGCCGGTGAAGAAGGAGGCCCCCAAGGAGGAGGCCAAGCCGGGTGAGAGCTGCTTTCGGCATTGCGGCGGCGCCTGCGACAGTTCACAGGCTAACTCCCTGCCCGCCTTTCCTGATCTGCAGCCAAGGCTCCTGTCGCCAAGCAGGAGGCTCCCCGCGCTGATAACGGCGGCCGTGGTGGCCGTGGGCGCGGTGAGGGCGGCCGCGGTCGCGGTGGCCGGGGCGAGGGCCGCGGTCGCGGCCGTCCCTTTGTGGACCGCAACGGCGGCGAGGGCGGTGAGGGCCCTGTCATGGAGCGCACTGACGGCGAGGCTGGTCGCGGCCGCGGTGCCCGCCCTGGGCGCGGTCGCGGTGGCCGCTTCTCCGGCGAGGGCCGTGCGCCCCGCCGCGAGTATGAGCGCCACGACGGCACTGGCCGTGGGTGAGCTGGGTTCTGGCAAGCTAAAAGGCGTGCGGGTCAGCTTCGTATGAAGGGATGCAAGTGCAGCATGCGCCGAAGTATTGTCTCGCCAGCACGATATCGCCCAATTCGCGGCGCTTTCTCAGTCCATGGATGCATTCGCTTCTGTCTTGCAGCCACGAGACCGAGAAGCGCCACGGCAGCGGCCGCGGCAACTGGGGCAAGGAGGGCGACGAGGAGAAGTGAGTACAGCGAGCTAAGTTGGAGCGGCTTCCGCCCAGCAACCAGTAGCTCTAGATCTAATTCCTCAGGAATTGGCGTGATCAGCAGCCGTTTGCTCGAGACGAGGAGCCTATCGTCAACTTGCGCGCTCTGACGCGGCGGCTGTTTGCGGAGCCGCGCTCTAGTGCACGCCGACTGGCTCGCCGAGCTATGCTTTGGTCACGATATGCTATCGGTGTTCGAGTTGAAACAACTCTGGACTTTCGGCGCAACTCAGCTGCGAGGGGACTGGCGCGCGCTTGCACGATTTCGACTTCCCAGAAGCTGCTGCTTGCGAATGAACGCACACATGTTGACGAGCAGCGCCAAACACCTGCGTTTACAGGCCCGAGGGTGAGGAGGTGAAGGCTACCGAGGAGGTGCCCGCTGGCGAGGAGGGCGCCGCTGCTGAGGCCCCCGCTGAGGAGGCCCCCAAGGAGGAGGAGAAGGTCAGCAAGCGCGCGGCTAGCAGCCGGCGGGGGTCAGAGGGCAGTGGGGAAGACGCGGGGGTTATTCCACGGGTGCGGGAGGAGGCCGGCAAGGGTGCACGATCCCGGGCGCCGCCCACGGATTCACCTCGCGTCCATTACGCTTCTGGGGCTGGTGGCACGTGCTGCAGCCCGCCTCTCGATCAGCGGCGCCGTGTGCTGAGGCTGCCACCGCGCGCGGGCCCATCGCCCCATCCGCGACTCACACGAACACAGCGTGCTTGCGTGCTGACCGGGCGCTTTCTTCCGCGTGTGCTGCCGCTCCCTCGCGCTTGTTCCAATTCTTCGTGGCGGTCTATTGGACGCATCAGGAGATGGGCCTGGAGGAGTACGAGGTACTGCTGGCCGAGAAGAAGAAGGCGCTGAACAAGTCGGCGGAGGCGAAGAACGTGGACCCCAACGCGGAGCTGAAGGGCCTGAAGGTGTTCACCAAGCAGTCCACCGAGGAGCAGGTGCGGCCAGGCGGCGGCGGCAGTAGCGGCGGCAGTAGCGGGTGGCCGCGACCGGGCCGGGGGGTTGAAAGGATGGGGTGGGGAGAGGACTGGGCCTCATGCACGGCGGGGCGGGGCGGGGCGAAGGTTACGTGGCGCGGATGCGGATGCGGAGCTGGTACAAAAATGGGAAGGGCGTTGGGGCGCCGTGTGCCCGCAACGGGCCGGGATGTGCATCAGCCGGCGCGCATCAGCCGGCGCCGTCCTGGCCCCTGGTTCAGGCGAGAGGCGTATGGCGGCTTCATGCGTCTGGGGGGGAACGGACTCCCGTATTGTGCATCCCCCTGTGTGTGTTTGCGCATGTGTCATCACGCCTCTCCGCCCCGCCATCCTGCCGCTGCTTCACCCGCTCAGGGCCTGGACCTGGCCGCCGTTGAGAAGAAGAAGGCCGAGGCCGAGCGCGCCGCCAAGGAGGCCGCCTCCAAGGCCAAGGTGCGCGGCGCTTCAAAGAGGGGGGGGTCGCAATGTATGGTGGACAAAGGACACAGGGCAGCCCAGGGGCGGGGCAAACGTCCGCGGCAGTCTGGGTTTGACGTGCTGCTGCACATCTTCGCTGACAGTCGTTCTGAACATGTATTTTTTTCTTCGTGTGTGGTCCTGGGGTCACAGGCCGCCGTCGTGATCGAGACCGGCTTCCGCATTGAGAGCGCCGAGAGCGCCGGCCGCGGCGAGGGCCGCGGCGGCCGTGGCGGCCGCGGTGGCCGCGGCGAGGGCCGCGGCGGTGGCCGCTTCGGCGACCGCCCCCAGAGCGCTCGCGGTGAGGGCCGCGGCGAGGGCCGTGGCGGCCGCGGTGGCCGCGGCGGCGAGCGCACCGAGCGCCCCGGCCGCGGCGAGGGCCGCGGTGGCCGCGGCGCCGCCCCCGCCATGGATGAGAGCCACTTCCCGGCTCTGTCCTAAGCGATCGGCGCAGTCGCGATTGCGACGGCAGGCATCATACAGCTCGTGTGTTTTTAGCCGTGCTGGCGCCATGGCGAGCGGCGGCCGGAGCGGCGGACCGGCGGTACGGAGCCGGGCCGCTTAGCGTGGAAGCCTGCGGAGCCGGGGCGGCGGCGGCGGCGGGAAATATGCGTGGCGATGCCGCCCAGAGCAGTGCACGCCGACAAGTGCGGAGGCGCAGCGCAAGGCGAATGTGAGCAGAGGGAGTCCAGCAGCAGCACACGGGCGGGTCGAGGAAGCGCCGGTGGGGCCCTCTAGGGAAGACGGAGAGATTGGGCAACGACGGGGGCGAACCCCTCGTCTGACAACAAGAACAATTCGCGATGTCTCAACGGTGGCGTGTGCAGGGGTAACTTGTGTGAGGCGGGGATAGTCAGTGCGATGGTCCCCGCAGGAGCAGGAGGAGTGCGTTGCCGTGTACGGCTTAGTACTACGTCGTTTGTTGTTTGAGGTTCAATCGCAGAAGGCTGCGCCGAGGACGCGAGGGCGTGGTGATGCTGCTTTGGCGGCGTGCCCCATGCAGTGGCGGGCCCACACCGGGGCTGTCGCCATGGTGTGTTGGTGGAGTGAGTGTTGAGAACGTTGGGCGACGTGCTCTCTGGATTGATAAGGTTTTTGCGCCTGATTCTTCGGTGTCAAGACTTTGCGTTGGCGTGTCGAGCATTCGCTGCGCATTCTCTTCCTCGCGCGGCTTCCGACACAAAAGTTTTGGGGCGGAGCAGCTTGGGGATGAGGGACGCTGGGGTGCCAGAGAGAGAGGACACGCTGACCTCGACATTTTCTCCTTGGCCTTGGCTAGATCTGAGGTATATCTGTCGCAATTTAGGACCGGCGGGGACATGCCGGTAAGGGTGGGGAGGGACCGGGGTGTGTGCTTCCGCTGTGCTGCTGGATAGTCCGACATGCAAAAATGACAAATCACATCTCTCTGCGTGTCTCCCGGACGCGGCTTCGCCAAGTTACTGTGCCAGCCTGGTCATTACAATGCCGGTGTGGTCAGCCTGCAAGTACGAAGAGCGCGTCAGCGATGGAACACGTCGTGGGCCTCCCAATCTGCGAAGCGCGGCAAGCTCATGCAGCCGACGTGCCGAACTGCATGGCAGCTGTACTAATACCGTACTGCTGCCCGCACACAGCACCTAGCCACAATCCTTGAACGCACAAGACGCATGCACCTAACACACACCTACAACGCATGCAACTCACAAGCGCCTTCCTACATTTGCCACGCGTGCAATCCACTGAAGGCCTTCTACCTACCGTACAAATGCCTACATGAATCCGTCGTGCGAGTCACCCATGCGATTGCCGCAGTTCCACACCAGTTCAAGAGGGTTCAGTTCGTTCGAATCGGCCCACGCCTATCCACGCGGGACCCCAGCACGCGGGCCCTCCTGCGCCATTGGCGTCTTGCAACTTGCACCTGTCTGTTGCCACCTGCTGCCGCAAAATGGACGCCGCAGCGCCCAATCCCAAAAGCCAATCTACGGTGCTGTCTGCTACCCTCGTGAATCATACGAGCTCGCCCATTTCGATGGTGAGCTATTACCTGCCGGCTCGCCGGCCCCTGCGCGCGGCGCGACTTTCGGACCATCCGGAATCGCCGCAGCCACCGTGCCAGCCACCGCAGCGAAAGGCGTGTCCACCCGTGAAGGAGCGGCCAGTCGGACTGCCGGCTCTGGCCCGGCCCCCGACGGCGCCCTGCCTGCAGCCGCGCTGTCGCTCTCCGAGGCCGAGGACACGCCAGCAGCTGAGGGCGGCGGCAGACCGCTGGACGACGCGCGAGCAACCCCTGCAGCGCTCGTGTCGCTGCCCGCGGCTGCGTCGGCTTGTGCTGGCGCGTCCCGCTTTACAGCGGGGACTGCTGTGCCGCCGGCAGCGCTGCTGCCAGCAGCTGTGCCGTTGATGGCAGCTGCCGCGGCGCCGCGGCTCCCCGCCAGCAGCTGACGCAGCTGCGCGCCGCCCGCCGACGACGGCACCGCCACGGTCAGCGCCGGCGTGGCAGAGGCGCCCCCGCGACCTCCGCCTGCACCACTGCCGCTCCCGCCACCACTGTTTCCGCCACGCCGGCCGCCGCTGCTGCCGCTGCCGCCGGCGCCGGCGCCGCTGCTGTTGCCCATCCTCGCCGCGCCCGATGACGCCGCCGGCGGCGGCCCGCGGTGCCCACCGCCGCCGCCGCTGCTGCTTGCAGCACCCGCGCCGCCGCGCGCCGCCGCGCCTCCACCCCCGGTCGAGCCGTTCGCCGCCGCCGCAGCAGCGGCCGCCGCCGCCGCCGCTGCCGCCGAGGCCGTGGCGCGCATGCGGCTGCGCTCAAGTGCGCCCGCCAGGTGGCGCATGAGCGTGTTGCTGCGGCCCAGCAGCGGCGCGTCGTCATCGTCGCCGTGCTCGTCCATGTCGTCGTGCGTGGCGCTCTCGTACACGCTACCGTACTCCTGCAGCGGGCTGTAGCCACCGTAGCCCTCGCCCTCGTCGCTGTCGCCCTCGCCCGTGCCCGTGGTGGCGCCGGCGGCGCCGCCGGCGGCGCCGCCGGCGGCGCCGCCGCCGAAGCGCAGCTGGCGGCGGCGCTGCGGCGCGCCGCCGCCGCGGCCGCGGCGGGCGCCGCCGGAGGCGGCGGCGGCTGCGCCGGCGGCCGCGGCGCCGAAGGCGGCGCCATCCTGGGCGTAGTCGTCGCCGCCGTCGCTGATGTCATCTGAGGAGAAGTCCTCGGAGGGCGTGGAGGAGCCGCCGAGCCGCCGGCTGTCGGTGCGCAGGAAGGAGGGCGTGGGCAGGCTGCCGCCGCCGGGGGAGGCGGCCGCGGCTGCGGCCCACGCGCCGGCACCTGTGCGAAAACGCCCAGGGGGCGGGAGTGAGGTAGTTCATTTAAGAACCCAAAAGCTGGTCGTGCGGACTGGGGGTGATGGCACATTGACAAGCCAGCAGCGTCCAATTGTCAAACAACGGCATCACGCACAAGCGCAGGCGGCAATAGTGCCAATGCGCATTGGTTCCAAGGTGGCGCACTGCCTTACCTGCAAATGCGCTGGCTCCGCCCGCCCCGCCCGCGACTGGACGGGCACCCGGCGGCGCCGGCGAGCCCCCCGACAGCTCTCGCGACGCCGGCACAGACGACGGCGGCTGCTCTGCGCTGCCGCCGGCTTCGCCAGACGCGGAAACCCGCATGGACGCCACCGCGACACTGCCCGACACTGCCGCCGCGGCCGCGGGTGTCTGTCCCGCCGCCACACCGGCTGCGTGCTGGGCCTGCTGCGACAGCATGGCCGCTATGACAGCACCCGACTGCCGCCGTGAGCCGACCGGGCTGGAACAGGAGGCGGCCAGCCCGGAGCCGAGCGCAAGGACGCCCGCGACGGCGGCGGCGGCGCCTGCGGACAGCGGCGAAGACGCACTCGCGGCCGCCCCCGACAAACTGAACCCGTTGGGTTCCCACTCGCCACCACTCAGCGACGGAGCCGTCGCCGTCGGAGGGCCCGAGGTGAGGATTAGGCCGCTGCCTGTGGAGGCGCGGGCGGCCGTGCCTTCGGCCGTTTGGAGCTGTGGCGCGGCGGGGTTGCCGGACTGGTAGCCGCTGCTGCTGTGGTGGCTGTGGTGGCTGCGGGGGTGGCTGCGGTGGTGGTGGTGGTGGTGGTGGTGGTGGCGGTGGGGCCCGTCGTGATTGGCGCTGCCGGCGGCCTGCTGCAGCTGCTGCTGTTGCAGCGACACGGGCGGCTCCGTCACTCCGTCCATCTGCCGGTCCAGGATTGCGGACGCCACCGCCGCCGCCAGCACCTCGTCGGAGCAGTGGTCGCCGAAGCGCGACAGCGCGTTGGCCGCCGCCGCGGCGGCGGCCGCCGCCGTTGGCGCGTCCAGCAGCACCGGCAGCGGCCCCGCCGCCGCCGCCGCCGTCGCCGAGGAAGTGCTGCACGTCGAAGCCGCGGGGCCCAGATCCGCGGCGGCAGCTGTGGCTGATGAAGGTAGGGGCGTGGCAGCGCGGGAGGAGTCTGCGCCGTCGGAGCGCTTGCCGAAGGCCGGCACCGCGCCGGCCGCGCCGTTTGGCGCGGCGCCGCCGGGCGCTGCCGTCCCGGCCGCGCCGCTGTCCTCGTCCTCGGCGGAGCTGCCGCCCGCCTCGCCCCCACTCCTCGCGCCGCCATTCGCGTCTTCTGTCCCCACCACCGCACCGGCGGCGCCGGGCTGAGCTGTCGCTGCTACCGCCGCCGCCGCGGCCGCCGTCGCGGTAGCCGCCGCCGCGGCGGTGGCAGCAACCGCGCCACCGCCAGCCGTTGCTGGCGCGGCGCCGGTCATGTCCATGTTCCGGAGCCACGCGGGCAGCACCGCATCCAAATGCTGCCGCTGCTCCGCAGACAGCCCCACCGCCGGCGCCGCATCGGCGCCGCCGCCAGCGCCGCCGCCAGCGGCACTGCCGGCAGCAGCGGCACTGCCGCTCAGGCCGCCCCCGCAGCTGCTGCACACGCTAGCGCTGCCAGCGCCGCCGGCGCCGCCGGCGCCTTGACCGTTGGCGTGCAGTGCGGAAGACGTGATGGCATCCGCTGCCAGGCCGGACGCGAGCGGCAGCGACCAAGGCGCGCCCGTCGTCACGTGCTGCGGCGCCGGCGCCGGGTGCGGCGCCGCGGCCGCATGAGCCACGGACACAAACGGCGAGGCAGCCCCAGGGGACTGGGCGCAGGGAATGCGCACCCCTGCCCACCCCTCGCCTGTCGAGTCCACGGAGCCACGTGCCACGGCCGCCAGCAGGGAGCCTGCAGCGCCCACGCCGCCGGGGCTGGCGCGCGGGCTTGGGCTGGCGCGGATCGGCAGCGGCATCGCGGCCGCAAAGCTGCCGTCTGCGCCGTCGCGGCCTGGGATGGGCATTGCTGAGGCCGCCGCTGGCGCCAGCGTTGCGGCCGCGCTAGCCGCAGGTTCGGCGTGGGGGCTGGCGCGCGGAGACTTGGGCGCCGCGGCGATGGTTGCGGCGGGTGGTGCTGCTGGTGCCGCCGCCGCCGGGTCCGGCGCGGCGGCCGCGCCCGGCTGCACGGATGCGTTGCGGACTTGCGGCGAGGGCGCGCGCGGCGGCAGCGGCGGCCGCGGAGCACAGGGCGAGCCTGGCTGCGACACGGGCGGCAGCGCACCCGATGGGAGGCCGCCGTCCGGCTGTTGCTGCGGCTGTTGCTGCAGCTGTTGCTGCGGCTGCTGGCGGGCCAGGTGCAGGAGGCCGGACAGCACCGCGGGCCCGCGCATTGGCGAGCTGCTGCCGCACACGCCGCACACGCCCGCACCTCCGCCGCCCAAGCTCAAGCCCATACCTATGCCGCTGGCGCTGCCGTTCAGGCTGCTGCGGTCGCCGCATGGCGCAGAGGTCTGGATCTTGAGCCCCCGCCCCTCCTCCTCCTTACCCGCCTCCTCCTGCTCCTCCTCCGGCGGGGCCGCGCTGCACGCCGCAGCCGACCCAAAGCTCGCCTCATTCCCGAGCTCGCCGCCAGGGCCTGCCGGCGGCAGCAGCCGCACCACCGCAGCCGCCGCACCCAGCCCCAGCCCCAGCCCCTGGCCTGCCGTCGCCGCCGCCGCGGCATCCAGCGGCGCCGCGCTACCGTTGGACCGGGCTTCGCCGGTCGCCGCGTCCACCCTGTGGGGCCGCCGCGATGCGGGCACGTTGTGCATAATCCCTGCCGCGACCTTCGGTGGCGACAACGGCACCTCGTTATTCAGCAGCCTAAAGTCGTCGTCTTCCTCGCCGCTGGCGTCAGCCCCCGCGCGCTCCTCGGCGCCGCTCGCGCCCGAGCCCACGCCGTCGGCGGTCCGGGCTTGGCGGCTGTGCCGCCGGTGCCTGTCGCCGCCGCCGTTGCCCACGCCCGCGGACAGCGGCGATGGCCGCTGCAGCGGCGGCCGCTGGGTTGGCGAGCCGGCCTGCGGGTGTGGCTGTTGCTGCTGCTGCTGGTTTTGCCTCAGCGTCACCAGCTGCTGAGCGGCGTCGCGCGGGCTGCTGTAGCTGCCGCGGCGGTTCTCGACCTCCTGCAGTCAGCAGTCAGCAGGTAACAATAAAAAGGGGCGGGGCGGGTCAGCGCGGCGACCGTTACGACCAGCATCCACATGACTACCGTACACACGCCCAACACGGCGCCGGGCTGCAAGCGGCCAGCAGCACGCACCGGCGGCATGGGGAAGTGCAACGGGTGGCTGCGAAGGCCTTGGTCGTGCTGCTGCGGCCGCGGGCTTTGCGGCTGGTGCGGCGACGAGGGCGGCCGCAATGCAGCCGCCGGCGTGGCGCCTCCGCCGCCTCCGCTACCAGCTGCGTCCGGCGTGCCCGCGCCGCCGCCGCTGCCCGCGCCGCTGCCGCCACGGCCGCTGTCGATGTGCTCAAGCACCGCCTGACGCGAGGCGGGGGAGCCGCTGAGCTGAATCTGACCCGCCAGGAGCTCCACCTGTCAGAGCAGCACCACGTGAATTGTTGACTTCGTTTATGCGACATGTGCAAGCCCCAGCTGGGTTCACAGGTACAGTTCATGATAGCGCCGCAAGTCATTCCCTAAACCTGGCGCCCCGTGTTGATTACCTGGGAGCTACTGCGAGCCGTCTCCAGGGCGCTCGCGCCGTCGCCCGCCCCGCCCGCCACACTGCCGGACGCCGCGGCCAAGACAGCGGCATCAACCGCCGGCCCGGGCCCCAGGCCCAGCCCCAGGCCCAGGCCCAGGCCCAGCGCGGCCTGCGCCTGCACCGACGCGGGCGAGGAGTCCCTGTTGAACAGGCGCGGCGAGCCCAGCACCCGCGCCGACTGCCATGTGCCCGAGTTCTCTGTAAGAGGCGGGAGGTGGGAGGTAGGGAGGTGGCACGCCGTGTCAGTGGGGCAGAGACACGTGCCGCTCGGCATGCAAAAGACGCGCCATGACTGCGCCCTTGAGGGGCGGGGAGGGTGGCGCCCAACTATTGAGCTGCCCAAGCGTGTACCAATGGATAGTGCGCCGGACGCGCGCCCTCACCTCGCCGCACCGCGCTCGCTATCACTCCTGCCGCCGATGAAGCCACGGCCGCGGCCTGCTGCCCGCTGCCGCTCTCGCTTGGGCCCGGCCCCGCCAGCGCCGGCCCCGGCCCCGGCCCCGCCGCCACCTCCTGCGCAGCCGCTCCCGCGCCCTGCGGCCCCGCCGCGCCCGCCGCCACTCCTGCCGCCACTCCTGCTGCTCCCGCTGCAGCTGCGGCCGCAGCTGCGGCCGCCGCGCCGCCTCCACCTCCGCCTCCGCCTCCGCCGCCCGCGGCCGCCGCCAGGCTGTCCACGACGCCGCTGTACTCGCTGTGCAGCATGCGCATGGTGCTGGAGCCGGCGTCCAGCACCGCCTCGCCCTTCATCATGCGCTTCAGGCAGCTGCACGTGTAGTGTGCAGCGTGCAGCGTGTAGCGTGTAGCGTGTAGCGTGCAGCGTGTAGCGTGTAGCGTGTGCGGCGGGGCAGGGGGTTGCATGCATGCGTTAATATATGAGGTGGTGGTGATAGACAGGTCATGGCGTAGGTGGGTTTGCCAGGGTGGCAAGAGAAGTTAAGCATAGAGTGAGCACTTCATGCTAATGCCAAAGTCAAGCAGGGGGAAAGGGCGTGGCGGGCAAGAGCGGGGGCAATGTAACGGTGCGGTCTGGGCAGCGAGGTTGTGGACAAGCAGAAATGGGGCAAGGAGCAAGGCGCGGCCGCGCGCGCCGTCCTGCTGCCCCCGCACGCTGGCTTTGCCCCCCGCGCGCGCTCACCCCAGCAGCGTGAGGTGGATGAGGCCCACGGAGCGGTCGATGTTGGAGTTCTCCACGCAGGGGATGGCGTGCTTCTCCGCCTTGCGCAGCAGGTACTCCTGCGGCAGCGGCAGAGAAGAGCGCGGGGGTAGGGGGCCAGGGGGCAAGAGGGGTCAGCGGGAGGCACAGGCAGGGCGGCGCGCGCTGCAGGTGCGGCGCCGCGCCACTACGGTAACGCTACCCGTGTGAGGCTGGCGCCATTGCGCTCGGCCCCATTGCAGCTGCCATGCCTCCGTCCATTAGGCATGACCTAGATTTACGGTATCATAGCTTGCGCTCGCAACCTGGTGCGGTTCACACTCCGCCGCCCGCCCCGCCGCACCTGGATCCAGCGGATGTTCTTCATGTTCTTGACGTACTTGTTCTTGTTTGGATCCAGCGTCATGTACTTGGCGCGCACCGCCATGCGCTCCACGTGCTTGCCTGCGCGCGGCAGGGCGCGGCAGGGCGCGGTGGGCGCGGTGGGCGCGGTGGGCGCTGGGCGGCCGAAGCGGGGCGGCAGCAGCACAGGCGGCACGGCACGCGTCACCCCCGCCCACCACACCACACGTACGCGCCCGCTCTGCCGTCCCCCACCCCGCTCCCCAGCACCCCCCACCCCCGCCCCCAACCCCCCCACCCCCGCCCCCAACCCCACCACCCACCCCAACCCCACCAGCCCCACCCCCGCCCCGCCCGCCCCACCCTCGCTCTTGATGAAGACCAGGAAGGGCACCACGCCCGGGTGCCGCGCCGCCAGCCGCAGCACCAGCCCCACGTGCAGGTGCACGCCCTCCACCACCAGGCTCTGCCGCCGCGCCTCGAAGCCGCTGATCAGCTGCTCCAGCTGCTCGCTCACCTGCGGGCCGGAACAAGCCACAGGCCGCACAGACAGGCCCGGGATTATAGATGCCTGGGGTCTGGGATCGCACAGGCAGGCGCATGGCCACACTTGCAAGCCCAGGATCGCGCATGCAGGCGCAGGATCACAATCAAGGGTGGGCGTGTGCATGAGGACTTTGACGCACACGGTGAGGCGGGAACGGTGAGAGGCCCAAACACGCATACACACACACGCCCCGCCCCGCATCCTCCATATCCATGTGGCGCCGCCAACCCACCAGCTCGCACTGCGCCTTGTAGCCGCGAATCGCCAGCTCGTGAGGCGACAGAGCCGCAAGGCCCCCGCCCATGCCGCCGCCGCCTGCGCCTGCGCCCCCGTTGTGGTTGGCGCGCAGCGGCTGCGGCGCCTCCCGCCCGGCCGCTGCCTCCTCCCCTGACGCCGCCGCGTTCACTGCCCCAGCAGCGGGCCCATTCAAGCCTCCACTTGCTGCTCCCCCAGCCCCAGGCATTCCCGCCTGCCCCTGCCCCTGCTCCGGCCCTCGCGCGCGCCCTGGCCACGTCGGGTCCAGCCCCGCCGCGGCGGCAGCTGCCGCCTCGCCGGCGGCGACCGCCGCCGCCTCCGCCGCCACCGCCTCCGCTGCTGCTCCCGCCTCTCCTGCTACAGCTGCTACAGCTCCCCCCTGCTGCCCCTGCTGCTGCTGCTGCTGCTGCTGCCGCGCGGCGGCGTGCCGCGCCTCGTCCAGCGCCTGCTGCTGCCGCAGCGCCTCGCCGGCCTCGTAGGTGGAGGCGAACAGCAGCGGCGTCTCCTCGCGGCTGGTGAAGCTGCGCATCATGTGCCGCACGCTGTCGGTGGACAACACCGTGCTGATGCCCAGGCGGCCCGCCTGAGAAAAGGGGCGCGCCGGGGAGGTGCAGGGTTCAGAATGCGCGTAGTGGTGCCGTGTGCGGCGAGAGGCAAGGTTCGATCAGAGGCGAGGACTGGGATTAGCCCCAGGGGGACCTGGCGCAAATAGGCCGGCTTTGTGTTTGGCTCGGGGTGCAATAACGCTGGGAGCCATGTAACGCAGCAGACGCGCACGTGCCCCGAGCCGCACGCACCAGGATGGATGCGAGCGTGGATTTGCCGCTGCCGCTGGTGCCGCACAGCAACACGATGATGTGCCGCCGTCGCTCCTTCAGGCTGCAGCAGGGCACAGACACACCAAGGTTAGCATGCCCTGACGTCAAACCAGCAGTCTTAAGGCGGCAAGTTGCCGTTCGGCGCTGGCAAAGCCCGTTTCACGGATCCGGCCAAGCAGTGTGTTCCTCCGGGTGCCCCGTGCTTCCCACAACACCTTCCCTCTTCCCCGCTCCCTCCCCCCAAGCCCTCGCGCGCGCTGCAACCTGCACCAACCTGCACGCTGCTTTGATCTCGTCCGAGGAGGGCACATACTTGTAGTTGTACTCCGTGAGCGTGCTGCACACCAGCTCATAGAACTCCGACCGGGGCATGGTCACATACACAGAACCCTCGTCGTGGCTGCCCACGCCCCACAGTTGCCGGCTGCCCGAAGCGAATCTGCTGCCCTCCGCCGTGAAGCGCTCCAGTTTCTGGAAGACCAGCTGCGCGGCCTTGTATGCATGGCGGGGTTTGCAGCCCATGAACTGCAACATTCCCCGGATAGCATCGCGCGTGTAGCGGGCGCCAGACGGCTTATTCTCCGTCGTTGGATAGTCCAGCCCTTTCGTGACCACCACGAACGCCACGCTCGCGCGCGCGGGCCCGGGCGCAACCCCGCTCGCCTGCTCCATCGCTCGCTCCCGTTGCACGGCTACGCTTCAGTTCATTCAAAAGTTACGCAGGCAAAGCGGCAGTCCGCCTTATGACCAGGCTCAAAACCCGGGCCCCTCGAAAGCCATTTTCCATTTTGTTTACCGGCACAGAGCTCTAGGCAAGCCTACCAAGACATGTGATGGATAAACCTGTTGCGACATGTGAAATATAGCTAGCGAGCGAACATGGGCAGATGCAATGGTGACTCTGTGGGATTGGTGACGCGGGCAGCTTCGCATGCCCCTCCGGCAGCAGGCTGGGAGGTGACAGGGACAGGGGGCGACGCGCTGGCGGGGGCGTGTTCACGGCGCTAGAGCGCAATCACCACGCGGCAGCCTACCGTCAGGGCCAGACAACCATAATGGAATGGCGTGACTTTCAGCTGTAACAGGGCGGACCCTTCTTCCTTGAGCACCCCTGCGGTCTCCCCATCCTCCCATGTCCCCCGACGCTGGAACACCCTTCGTATGCAGCCGGGCACCCCGCAAGGTGTAAGAAGGCTTGCGCACGCGCAGAACCGACCTGCACTGTTCCTCACGTCGCGGCTGGACTCACGGACCTAGGCCAGGCGGCAAGAGTACCAGCAGATATACCTGGCCAGTTGCCACCTCACCCACGAATAGACGGATGCTGCGTGCCGCCCACCTGCGTGCCTCCCTCTGGTGCCGACAGCTATCCAGCGCCCCTGCGCCGACCCCGCCGCCAAGCTGCCCACGGCAATCCGCGTGCCGCCCCGCCCCGCCCACCATACGAGATAGCCAACGTCCCACAACCCGCCATCGCTGTCGTCAGACTCATCACCGCCCCTCAGCTGCATTTCGTGGGCCTCCTCCGCACAGCCGGCGGCCATGATGCGGGCCATCCGCCGCAGTCCGCACAGGCAGTGACGGGTCGGGTGTTTGGGCGCCGGTTGCGTTGATGCTGAGTGATGAGTGCTGACGCAGCCCACGAGCAAGTGACCCCAGTCACCCGCCCTGATCCAAACTCCTCGGGCGGTCAAACAGGACCACAGTGCTATCATCACAACGCCTCAGCCTGCAACAGCTCATAGAAAGGCACCACGGCCACCGCATTGGCGTGGCCCGCCCCCTCCTGCCCGGTGGCTGCCACCGCAGCGCCGCCTGCCCCCGCCGCCTGCCCGCCGCCAGCCAGCCCCCGCTGCAGGCCCTTGAGTCGCCACGCGCTGGTGGGTCGGAGCAGGGCCTGCGGGGTGGAGGGGCGGCGAGGAGGAGGCCCACAGGGAGCGGCAGGATTCGAGGCAAGTCGGCGGCAGGGCGTCGCGTGGGTGAAGACAGGGCATGCGGGCTGAGCGGTGTCAGCTTCGGCCTGATCAGGCACACGGCACGCGGCACGCAACCACCCGACACATTACATGGGTATAAGCCCCAGGCACCTAGCCACGGTCACTGCTCACCTTGAGTGTGTTGGGCGTGTGGCACAGCGACTGCCGCGGCCCAGCCGCCCGCCGCAACGAGCTCGCAAAGGCCGCCAGCCGCGCGTGCGGGTCAGGTGTCGACCTGCCCGAGCCGACGGCGCCCCGAGCAGCAGCAGGCGCAGCCCCACCAGTGTCACTGCCGCTGCTGTCCGCAGCGCTGCTACTGCTGCTGCTTGTGCTGCTCGTGGCGCTGCTGCTGCCAATGCTGCTGCCTTTACCGCCGCTATCTCGGCCTTGCTGGAGGGCAGCTGCGTCCAAGTCAAAGTCCCACGGGGACAGCACACACACATGCAGCCGGAGGGCCGGCTGCAGCGGGCCCGGGCCGCCAGGTGTTGCTGCATCACCAGCGGTGGCACTGGACGCCGCCGCCAGGCTGCTGTCACCACTGGAGCCGCTGGCCCCGCCATCGCCTGTTTCTGCCCCTGCGCCTGCCCCTGCTGCGCTGCTTGCCAGGCGCGCAAGCTCCCGAGACACACGGTCCGCAGCCTCTGCAGACGTGCCGCCCAGCCTCGCACCGGGCGCTGCCTGCCCTCCGACGCCGCCGCGTTCGCCACCACCGCCGCCGCCACCACCACCCGCTGCGCCGCCCGCCCCAGCATTTGGCGCGCTAGGCGGGGCGCTGGTGCCGGCGATGATGCTCAGGTCCACCAGGCGGCCGCCGGGGTCCGTGTGTGACACGCTGACGCCCAGGCCGCGGGCCGCCAGCGCCGCCGCCAGCGCTGCGACGTAGGGCGCGGCGGAGGCGGCGTGCATCACATCGTGCGGGTGCAGCGGCTGCGGCAGCGACAGCGCCGCTGCTGCTGCTCCTGCTGCCGCGGGGTCCGCGCGCGGTGTTGTCTCGGCCCGCCCTTCCGGCTCCTCCCGTTGCTGTTGTTGTAACTGCTGCTGCTCCAGCTGGTATGCCCGCACCCGTTCCCACGGCACCGTGGACAGGTCTGTCCGCATGCGCGTCACGCGGACGTTGCGCAGCGCCCGCTGCACCGCCTGCGACTGCCGCGCACCACCCTCACCCTCACCACCATTCCCACTTCCACTGCCACGACCGCCGCCGCCGCCTGCCCCTGCTGATGCTTCCGACGCCGTCGCCGCTGGCGGCCGCCCCGGCGCTGGTGCAGCCGCCCCAGGCCGCCCCTGGGCAGCGGATGCCCGGGCATTCCCCAGCGGCGTCAGCCGCAACCCGTCATCCAGCTCTCCCTCGCCGTACGCACGTGCCAGGCCCTCCACGCTGCCGTACCGCAGCAGCAGCTTGCGCGCCGACTTGGCACTAACCCCCGCCCCCACCACCCCCGCCTCCGGCTTGCCGACCAGCGCCAGCAGGTCGGCGTACGCCGCCGGCGGCAGCAGCTGCGGCGGCTGCGGCGGCGACCCAGAGCCCGCGGCCCCGGATGGCTGTGACCCAGAGCCCGACGCGCTTGCAGCCGCCTGGTATAGCCGCAGCAGGTCAGCGGCCGGGCCGCCGGCGGAGGCATGGGCGGCGTCGGCGCCGGCTGCAGCACCAGCAGCGGGCGGCCGCGTGCGCCCGAGCGCCACCAGCGCGGGCGACGCCGACACTGCCAGCGGCGGCACCTCCTGCGCGCTGGCGGCGCGGCTGAGCTGCCTCAGCTCCAGCCAGCCCGCGCCCGGCAGCGCCAGCAGCTGCAGCATGTCCGAGTCGCCACTCGCGACCACGACGCGCAGCGGCTGCGCGACAGCGGCTGCGTCGCCCGGCCCGGCCTGAGCGCCTTGCTGCTTCTCCTGCTCCTGCTGATCTTGCTGCTGCTCTTGCTGCTGCTCTTGCTGCTGCTCCTGCTGCTGCTGCTGCCCGGCGCCCTTAGGGCCCCCCTGCTGCAGCGGCGCCAGCAGGCCCGCCGCCAGGGAGGCGATGAGGTCGTCCGCCTCCAGGCCGGGCATGCCGTACAGCGCCAAGCCGCCGGCACGCCGTACGGCCGCCACGAAGGGCACCAGATGCGAGGGCGGCGCCTCCATCAGCGTCTCCGCCTCGGCCAGGCGCGGGTGCCGCGCGTGAGGCGGCCCCGGGGACTCGGAGCGGGGTCCGGCGGCAGAACCCGTCCCTGACCCCGACCCCGACTGCGGCTGGGGCTGCTGCATGCCGCTGAAGGCGGCCGGCGAGGGTTCTGCAGCGGTTAGGTGACGGGCTCTCGCGCGGGGCTACAGTGGCTTGGGCGCCTTGGCGAATGGGAGCATGTAACCCGAGGTAACGGACCTGGTGCCTGATTTCCTTAGCGCCATCCGGCGCAGCTTTCCGAGCCCTGAACCTGAACCCCGACTCCTATGCATACTTGTGCTCCTCTGGTATCGATATGGTGAATACCACATTGCGCGACATCCATCCAGCCCGTCCGCACCGCACCTGAGCGCTGCTGCGCCACGGCCGCCGCGCCGCTGCCTCGGCCGCCCCGGCCCCCGCCGCGCCCGCCCTTGGCGTGCCGTTTGTCCAGGTATTCAGGCACCAGCGCCCGCCGCTCCTCCTGCACTGCCGCCGCCGCAGTGCTACCACGCCCCCTGCCCGGGCCGCCGCGGCCCCCGGCGGCCCGGCCCCGCTTGTTGTCAAAGACCACGAAGAGCTGGCTTGTGGCCGTCAACCGCCGCAGGGCCCGCAGCCAGGTCTCGAACGCCTCCGCGTGCGAGACGCCCCAGCCCGCGTCCGCGCGGCACTGCATGAGCACGTTGGTGCCATCCAACACCAGGACCGGGCCGGGGGCGCCAGGGTGCTGTGTCCCGGGAGAAGGGTGCGGGAACTCGGGCGAGTCGGCGGGCGCTGCGGCGGGCAAGCCCGCTCCGCCCGCAGCAGCAGCCCGAACCCGTTGTGCTCTCGCGACATGTTTCGCCCCAGCGGCTGCGCCGGGGTGTTCAAAGTATGTGCCTTGATAAGTTTGCGTCGCGAGTTTGCAAGGACAGGGAAGCCGGAGCGCTGCAGGCTGCTGCGGGTATACGTTGCGGGCTGTGGTGCTTGTGAGGCGATGGGCGTTGCATTGGGCTAGGTATGTGCCCCAGTATTGAAATCGCTCGCTTCCGCTTGCTTTCGGCCCGCAGCGACGAGCTGCAGCCATGAAAACGGGTAAATAGCGTTCTGTAACGAAGTAACTTTATTCATAACGATACATTGTACCTCTTAATAGGCACTGGCGTCGGTCGTGCTGCCCGCAAAGCAGCCTGCAGCAGAGGGGCGACGTGTACGGCACTAGCGCTCGACGCTGTATAGGGCGCCTCGCGAGCCCCAAATAAATGCAATACATACAGTTCAGTTACCAATAGCTTGTGCACACACCAATCAGTGCAAAGAAGCACCTAGCCTCGCTACTGGTCTTTCAGCGAAGGACCCACCTCGCGTCGCAACACCGATTCTCGCTCCCAAGCACCTCAAACCTCAACATTCAACACTTAAGGTAGCCCAAATAGTCTTCACTTGCTCGGCTTTGCACGATGGCCAGCTCGGCTTTCTGCATCGCCGTTGCCCTTGGCCTTCTGTGCCACGCGGCGGTCGCTATCAACGCGGCTCAGTCTGTCGCTAGCTCCAGCCAGGACGCCTTCGTCGGCGAGAAGCTGCTCCACCGGTGGCGGGAGATGCTGTCCGCCCGCGCGGACAAGGGCGAGCCGGCGCCCTCGGTCTTCGAGCAGGCCTTCACCGCCACCTTCACCAGCAAGCAGGCGGGCGAGGTGGAGCGCACGCTGGAGCAGCTCTCGCAGCTGATGGCCTGGGTGGACACCACGCCCGCGCCCAACGCCACGCAGCTCGCCTTCCTGCCCGAGCTGCGCTCCGACGCCGCCCGCGAGCTGGCGTCGCTGGCGCTGGCGCTCGCCAAGAGCGACGGCGCCGACGCCAAGGCGCTGGTCGCCTCGCTGAACGCCATCAGCGCCAAGCTGCAGTCCGCCTCCTCCTGGCGCGGCTACGCCGCTGGCCGCCGCATGGTGGTGGGCGCCATCCTCAAGAAGCGCATGGACTTTGGCGGCCGCTTCCCGCTCGAGGTGCAGGCGGCCGTCGACGCGGTCATGCTGCAGCTGTTCCAGCTGCACAAGCTGTCGGTGGCCAACCGCGGCGCCGTGCAGTTCTTCCACGTGTCCAAGTCGGGCGGCACCAACCTGTGCCAGAGCGCCGAGGCCAACGGCTGCGCCAGCCAGGGCTTCGACACGCGCACCAACTGCCTCATCCGCGACTTCGCCGACCAGCCGCGCTGGGTGACCTACAACGCGCACAAGTACGTGCAGTACCGCATGAGCAGCCGCCAGGCGCTGCCCTGGTTCGTCAACTTCCACACCTACCGCGCCGAGCTCACCTGCGACCAGCGCCGCGCCTACCTGCTGCGCAACGGCCTCACCTTCTACGCCAACGAGTACACCAACCCGCCCACCGGCATCCCCGCCGGCGCCTCGGCCGAGGAGGCGGAGGCCGCCACCAGCGGCATGTGCGAGGACTTTGTCAACCTCATCATGTTCCGCCACCCGCACGACCGCCTGCGCTCCCAGATCGGCTGGGTGCAGAAGCTGTACAAGGAGTTCTACCTGGACACCGACACCCAGAAGGCCTTTGTGAACCGCACCACCGGCTTCTGGGAGCGCCTCATGCCCGCCGGCGTGAACAACTACTACATCCGCTCCCTGCTGGGCCAGCGCTTCTTCGAGTTCCCCGTCACCCAGGTCAGTGCGGTCCACCGCGCCGTAGGGCTAGGCTGCTGGGGGCTTTCCGGGGTTTGTTTGCACTCGCGCCTCTGCCTCCCTCATTCCCCCGAACACGGCGCTGAACCCGGCTTCCTTTCCTTTCCTTGCAACAACAGGTGCTGCCGCAGCACGTGACCCTGGCCAAGCTGGCGGCGCTGCAGCACGACATCCTGCTGTCGCTGGACGCCAAGCCGCGCAACGAGCTGGCGCTGCGCGTGGGCCTGGGCTGGGCGCAGGCGCTGCGCGACGACGTGATCCGCTCCTCCGCCGAGCTGGGCGACGCCGTGGCGCTGCCCATCGATTACTCCACCATGCTTGAGCGCAACGCGCCCGACGTGGAGGTCTACAACTTCGCGCGCGAGATGCAGGCGCTCGACACGCTGCTGTGGAACTTCGTGGCCATCGCCGACACGCAGCTGGGCGGCGGCTCCAACCTGAGCAGCGACAAGTGCGGCTACGTGAGCATGGGCTCGCCCTCGGCGGCCGCGGAGCTTGAGAAGCGCTACGCCGATGTGGTCATCCCCGCGTCCAGCCTGCGCACCGGCGGCGTGGGCGTCAACGGCGTCTCCGGCGCGCCGCCCGCCGACACCGCGGACGCCGCCGCTGCTGCCGTCCGCGCCGCCGAGAGCACCACCACCGTCGAGGGCGAGCAGCAGCCGGCCGCGGCGAGCGAGGAGGCGAGCACCGGCACCGGCAAGAGCGTGCTGCGCGGCGCCGCCGACAGCAGCGCCACCAAGCGCGTCATCTCGATCAGCCGCCGCACGCGCAGCAGCAGCCACCGCCGCATGCTGCACTAGAGTGCTGTTGATTTTACGCACTACTGTGCTGCAGCAGCGTGCGCGTGGAGTGTGTGTTGTGCATCAGTGTGGCGTGTGCAGGAGAGCGCGCAATCAACGTGGCAGTGGATGGCGTATGTGTGTGGTTTAACTCCTCTAGCGCCGCCGATGAGGCGGCAAGGTAGATGTTTAGCAGGAGGGCGATACATAGCTCTGATCCTAGAAGACCGTCAGACATGTACAGCGCTGCGATACCTGGCGGCGCGTGCATCACTCCAGATTCTAGCCGCCTATTATACTTAGCAAGCTTGATTGATTTCAGTAAAGCAATTGATTGGACTCCCTCTAGCAGGACATGACACTAAGCGCCGCGCCGATTGTGCCGGCGGTAGCAAGAGGCATGCCAGCGCCCAAATGGCTGCGAAATGGCTGCCTACGTGATTGACTAGCTAGTGGTCGCGCTGTGAAGCGCATAGCATCGAACGCCTGTACAGGCATCCTCTGCTGATGACCTGGGCATTGGAGGAAACCGTGTCTCCCAAGTCGAGCTGGCCCATGCCGGCATCGCTGTAAGCTCTCGAGCTCTGCAACCTACCTCCCGCCCCGTAGCCCGCCCCGGAGACCTCCCGCATTCTTCGACCTTAGGGGAAGACAAGAGGCAGGGCTGGGGTCGCAGCGTGGGTCATAGGGCGATATGCTCACGCAGGCAGGTCACCGGGTTACCCTGATGCAGGGTTGCACATCACCCTGATCACCTGATGTAGCTGGGAGGGGGGGCGGCATCTGGCAAGCCCTGTGGTGGGGCCGTTTGGGCACGAAGGTACGAAAGCAGATTGCAGCTTTGAGCCTAACCGTCGCCGCAGTGCTCGTATCATCCATCTACGCTGTAGAAATTTGCCCCAAATCCGCCGAAGGCGGAGAAATGTTTTGGGGTTTGGGGCCGCGCATCTACGGAGCGTAGATGGTTTGGGCGGATTTGGCGGTAATTTAGACAGGGAGCGTAGATGGAATGGGGGTTTGGGGGGCGTGCCCCAAGGAAAACTTTTCCGGGTGTAGATGCCGCGGGAGGGGTCGTCATACGCTGTGTAGACGCCGGGGGCCTAAAGGAACGTCGAGGGGGGGGCTGGCTCGAGATTAGGTGTACAGATTTTACAGGAGTTACGAAGTGCACGGTTTGCACGGTGGCACGGAGTTACAAATTTTACAAAGTTCACGGAGGGCACAGTAATGCCACGGAGTGCAGGAGATGCGCCAGAATTGCGGAGCTGTAACCTTTTTCCAAGAGGAGCCCGAAGGGGGGAGGGCGGCGCGGGGTGGGGAAGGGGCATGGGGTGGGTGGGCGGGTCCTACGGCTAAGGGAGAAGCCGCAGGGGGAGAGAACCCGATGCGCGGAGTACAGGAGAGAACCTGGGCTTGGGATCGAAGCAAGGGCGCGGATTCCGGTCGAGGAGGGTGGTTTGAGGGCGTTGGCGCGGGGTGTGGAATATGTAACGCGAGCCAGGCCACCGCTGCCAGCGGGGGACATTTTACAGATTTTCCGGAGCGCACAGCCGATGCTAGGGTTTTCCGACCGGGGAGCGTACGGGCACTGACCGTCGGGGCCGTGACAGGGGGTCTGCCAGCCTAGTGTGCATCCAGTGCCCGTATCATGTAGATGGCTTTTGGCCCCCGGCGTCTACACAGCGTAGATGACCCATCTACGCCCCGAAAACGTTTCCTAGGGGCACGCCCCCAAAACCCCCAAACCATCTACGCTCCCTGTCTAAAATACCGCAAAATCTGCCCAAAACGTCTACGCTTCGTAGATGCGCGGCCCCAAACCCCAAAAACTTTTCTCCGCCTTCGGCGGATTTGGGGCAAATTTCCACAGCGTAGATGGAAGATACGGGCACTGTGTGCATCTACAGAATTATGGGTATGGCTGTTGGCGGCCGCAGGTGAGAGGTTGACGTTGGGACTGGGGAGATTGGGCGATACTGTGCGTCACTTTCAGTCCCAGACCTGGAGATAATTGACGTGATACAGATGAAGGCGCTGGTGGCTAAGCAGAAGCCCGTCAGGTACGAGCGCCTGACGCGCCGCTGCATCGGGACTCCCCTCCACCCACATTGATGGCCTCAGGGGCGGCCTTGCGTGCCGCCGCGCCTTCGTTTTTCGCCGGCGCCTGCAGGCTGACCTTTCAGAAGCGTGGCAGACGCGCCATGATTCTGCAGCTCAAGGCATTGTACTGGCCAAAAGTTGTCGTCATGTTGTTGTGCCCTCAGGAAGAGAGGGGCTGGCGGGGAGGGGCCTGCCGGGAGGGGCCGGAGGGGTTGGGGGGGGGGGGGGGGTAGGGCACAGCGCGCGCGGGAAACGGACACCCAGCCGGTACACGCAGGGGGACACAATGTCGAGCCGGCACTAGCTACAGTCGGCGAGCCAACATTCACTGCGTCTCGTTCTTCCGCAGTGGGCTTTTAAGCTACTTTTAATACTCTAGAGGCGCTCAGGATTATCCGCACATGTACGCACACTGGTCAGGTGATCAGCGTCTCGGAGCGTTTTCGTACTTCGCAGCAAAGTTCATAGTCCGCGGTTGACACTCTGTCGACACCAAGTAGTATCCCAGTGCAGCCGGCGGTATTGAATCAAGGACCACTATTGCACTTGCAGCGACTAAATTGTGGATTGACTAAGCCGACGCCCGGGAAATTTTTGCATTCGACGGAAGAATGCTTGCGCGCTGCATGACCATGGGGAGCTCGACCGTTCGCGGACAGCTGGTCCGTGGTGGCCCTGGATCGCTCAACGCTGGCGTCGCGCGCGGCACCATGGGGCGCCGGACTGGCGCTGTGCGTGTCATGGCCTGGCAGTGGAACCCCTTCGCTGGCGACCAGCAGGCGCGCGATGCCGCTATCAAGACCAAGATGGCAGAGGCCAATAAGGCGCTGGAGCACGACAAGATGTTGTGGTGAGCGAGGACGCGCGCAATTTTGAGCAATTCTTTTGGATTCCGACACTTTTACAACGGAAACTGCTGGGCGCGCCGGAATAGCAGCAGCAGCATCAAGCAACATCTGGTAGCCCCAGGCACTTTCTGCAATCACATATGCCTGCCACGGCACGCGGCAACATACCGGCACGCGGAACCTTCTCCCTGACCGTGTCCCTGACCTTCTTCCGGCACCCCCGCCTTGCTGTGGTTCACTGCCGCCGCAGCTACCAGTGCGAGCAGACCAAGAGCGGCACCGGCTGCACCGACATCGGCGTGTGCGGCAAGACCCCGGAGGTGTCGGCGCTGCAGGACCTGCTCATCTACTCGGTCAAGGGCCTGGCCTCCCTTGCCCACATCGCTCGCAACTCGCCCGCCAAGATCGAGGATCCGGCTATCAACGACTTCATCAACGGCGCCATCTTCGCCACCCTGACCAACGTCAACTTCGCTGACGACCGCTTTCTGGAGTTTGTAACCCAGGCCCGTGCCCACCACGCGCGCCTGTCCGCCAAGATGGCCGCGGCCGGCGTGCAGGTGCCCGATTCCGCCACCGCGCAGCAGCCGTGGTTCGGCTCCATGCCGCATCCCCTGGTGTGGAACTCCCAGGCGGCGGCGCTGGGCGGCGTGGGCGACATGCTCGAGGTCGGCCACAAGGTAGGGTGTGGACTGCATGTGTAGAGAATTTGAGATTAATTGCGTTTCGAGCAGGCTGCTTAGGCCTTTGACCCCGCCGCTTGTGTGCGCGAGTTTTCCGTACCGCCCGAGCAATCGGCGGACCTTGTATTGCCCCGCCTCGAATTGCTTGGATGATTCCTTCCCCTTTACACCTCACACCATTGTTTGCAGACCGGCATTGCTGAGCGCCAGAAGGTGCTGGGCGAGACCCTGGCGGGCCTGCAGGAGCTGCTAATGTACGGGCTTAAGGGCGTGTGCGCATACGCCCACCATGCTACGGCCCTGGGGTTCACCGACCCGACCGTGTACGCCGAGATCCAGGTGCGAGTTAGCAAGGCCCCGAATAGTTGACCATGAAGGCTGCGCGCATTTTACGTAGAGTCGGTACCGTAGCAACCAAGGATGGGAGTCTGGGCTGCGCATACGAAGGAAAAGACTCCGCCGGTGGGTTCTTGCCTCGACTGACCTGCGCCCCGCGTCACCTGTCCCCGTTTTCAGGAACTCCTGCACTTCCTGAACACTCCCGGCGCCAAGGACGTGGGTCAGGTGCTGGATGCCTGCTTCAAGTGCGGTGCCACCAACTTCAAGGTCCTGGAGATGCTGAGCAACGCGCACTCCGACACTTTCGGCCACCCCACCCCCACGCCTGTCACCCTCAACCCCGTGCCCGGCAAGGCCATCCTGGTGACCGGCCACGACATGCACGACCTGCACATGCTGCTGGAGCAGACGGCGGGCAAGGGCATCAACGTGTACACGCACGGCGAGATGCTGCCGGCGCACGGCTACCCCGGCCTGAAGAAGTACCCGCACCTAGTCGGCCACTTCGGCGGCGCCTGGTACCGCCAGAAGATTGACTTTGCTGAGTTCCCCGGCGCCGTGGCGGTGACCACCAACTGCGTGCTGGACCCGCTCCAGGTTTACAAGGAGAATATCTTCACCATCAACGAGGTGGGCGAGGGAACGGGGACGGCATTGCGGGGCTGGATGGACGGGCGAGTGTGGTCTCATCGCGGTTGGGCTGAGCTGCACCCGACGGTGGCAGGGCGAACGGGTTGTGTCTTGCACCGTGCAGTCCAGCTGTTTTGTGCACTCCGTGTTTCGCCGTCTCACCCCTGACTGTGGTGCACTCACTCAATCGCAGACCGGCCTGTCGGGCGTGCCGCACATCAGCGCCGACGCCAACGGGCACAAGGACTTCACGCCCATCATCAACCGCGCGCTGCAGCTGCCCGGCTTCACGGCCGAGCGCATCGAGAAGCTGCCCAAGAAGAACAACGTCACGGTGGGTGCGCGCGGGGGCTTGGCGTGACGGGTTGTTGTTCGGCCAGGAACAACACGGGTTGGGGACTGGCCAACAAAGCGATGGCAAAGACGTGCCAGCGTGCCAGACGGCTGCAGCAACATCGCGCTGCTAGTGAAAGCCGCCACCTATCTTTGCCTTCGCATCTTGACTCCTGCCACCCCCGAATGGCTTTCTGCGCCTGTGCGCAGGTGGGCTTTGGGCACAAGGCCGTGCTGAGCGTGGCACCGCAGGTGATTGACGCCATCCAGTCTGGCCGGCTGGAGCACATTTTCCTGGTGGGCGGCTGCGACGGCTCGGAGCCGCAGCGCAAGTACTACAGCAAGCTGTACCAGTACATGCCCACCAACACCATGGTGCTGACGCTGGGCTGCGGCAAGTTCCGCATCTTCGACCAGGACTTCGGCACGCTGCCGGGCACCGACCTGCCTCGCCTGCTGGACATGGGCCAGTGTGAGTTGGGATTTGGGTTGGGATCGGATGGACGCGAGGATCATTCCCAGAGATGGGATCATTTGGGCTCATGATGCATGTGGAGTTATGCTTTCGGGCCTGCTGCCCTTTGGGTACGTATGTGCTAGTCCTGCCGGCCGCATGCGTCGTCTCCTGTCTGACCCGCCCCTTGCTTTGAACCCCACAGGCAACGACTCTTACAGCGCGCTGGTGGTGGCCACGGAGCTGGCCAAGGTGTTCAAGACGGACGTGAACTCGCTGCCGCTGTCGCTGGACCTGTCGTGGTTTGAGCAGAAGGCCGTGGCGGTGCTGCTGACGCTGTTGCACCTGGGCGTGCGCAACATCCGCCTGGGGCCCCGCCTGCCCGCCTTCCTGACGCCCGAGGCTGTGGGCGTGCTGGTGGAGAAGTTCAACCTCATCCCCGCCAACGTGGCTGACCCCGCGGCTGACATGCAGATGATGATGAAGAGCAAGTAAATGGACTATGGTGTTGTGCATCTTGAACTTTAGAGCTTCTTGCAAGGCTTGCCAAAGGACTTGGCACAAATCGCATGCACTGAAACTCGTTCACTCTGACGCGGCAAGTCATGCACGGGCATTCGCACAGCGGCATTTTACACTAATTGCAGCCGGGCGTTGAATGGAAACCCACGGCAGAATTCATTTCGGCAAGCACGTTTTGGTTGCCCCGCCGTACCGTGCTCAGTACGACGCTGCGTGCTTTTCATTGCACCCGTTGCCCAAGCCGTTGCCATTCATTGGTACACACTTTTCCCGTCGTTTTGGGGGCAAATGGCTAAATGGCTAGGTTCATACTGCAACTCCCAATGTATTATTGGCGGGATGTGCATAGTAGCAGTAGTGCGTTTTAGTGACACACCACGGTGACACACCCAACACCTTCAGGCGTGCGATGTTGCAGAATAAATTGCAAGGTCTGGGGCTGTCCCCCCCTTCTAAATGCGTTGGCACGTGAACCGTGCCGAATGGCCGTCACCTGGGCAGCCGTTGCCTTTCTGATGAGTTGAAAAGGCCGCGATGTTTCATTTGCGCCTGGACTGCGCATAACTTGTTTCGCGGGACTCGGGTTATCAGCTCCTTCACCAGGGTGGGGAATCCCCAAAACGTCACTCCCCTGGAAGCACACCGCCCCACCACACCAACCATGCACCCCCCCATCTCCGGATGCGACATACGGCTGCGCCTGCACACGTCCGGAGTCAGGGGCCTACTTCCTCGACCTCTTCAAGAAACCCAAGAAAACTGCTGTGTTAGGAAACACGAGAGGGATAACACGCAGACTCTTCCTTGCTGTGTGTTCGCTCTGGCGGCGCACTTTAGGCAGGGGCAGGGGCAGGGGCAGGGGCAGGGGCAGGGGCAGGGGCAGGGGCAGGGGGCTGGGGGATCGGTCCGGAAGACCTGCAGCACACTGGGGATGTCGGAGCCTTCGTGCCATAGTATGCCAAGAGCTTATTCAGCTTACTGATACTTAACATGCGTGCTGTGCATTGGTTGCGTTGACGGCTTCGTCAGTATGTGAGTGCGTTGCGGCCATCTGTGGTGTTCAGGCAGGTCTGTGCGGCGGGCCGGGGGCGTGGCCAGCTGGCCACCCCACATGGCAACCCCGCGCAGGGGCAAGCAGGGCAAGTTGCAGAGGGTGATGTCGCGTAATCGGTAACAAGGCTGCAAGGGCCTGACTAACGTAGCCTTACAACGTGCCGCACCTGTGGATCTCACCACACACACCACACCACGCCACATTGCGGGCCTGCCGAGTGGCCACGCTCCTCTTGCCTCCCTATTCCATTGTCACTTTCCGTGTGGGGTTCTTACGCTTCTCACCCAGTGTTGACATCAGTGTGCTTCGCTCTCAGCTCTCAGATTGACGTTTACCGGTATCTCGTAAGCGAGTTCATTGCTGTGGAGCGATCACCCCGCGGATCCTACGTGTCCTTCCTGAATAAATGCTGCTAGAATAGTAGCTGCTAGTATTCTTGTGACAATCCGTCAAACATGGGCCCGAGACATGGCATGCCACACAGGCTGTTCCACAATCTCGGACCATCTCAAAACTCAGCATGCCAAACACAGGTAATCAAACATTAATCACGAAAGTCATGTCATTGATCCACGGCACACAAAAACGGTCAGATAAGCCATCACCACAGCAGCATGTCTGTGCTCCGTGCAGGCCGCTCCAAACAGCGGCCGTCACATAATGCGCACGCCCATCAGCGCCACTCTGTAATCCTCCCACAAATGCCAGTTATCTACTTGTTCCGCATCATCATCTTCATGTCAGCCCCGGGGTCGGCCACGTTGGCGGGGATGAGGTTGAACTTCTCCACCAGCACGCCCACAGCCTCGGGCGTCAGGAAGGCGGGCAGGCGGGGCCCCAGGCGGATGTTGCGCACGCCCAGGCTCAGCAGCGTCAGCAGCACCGCCACGGCCTTCTGCTCAAACCACGACAGGTCCAGCGACAGCGGCAGCGAGTTCACGTCCGTCTTGAACACCTTGGCCAGCTCCGTGGCCACCACCAGCGCGCTGTAAGAGTCGTTGCCTGTGGGGTTCAAAGCAAGGGGCGGGTCAGACAGGAGACGACGCATGCGGCCGGCAGGACTAGCACATACGTACCCAAAGGGCAGCAGGCCCGAAAGCATAACTCCACATGCATCATGAGCCCAAATGATCCCATCTCTGGGAACGATCCTCGCGTCCATCCGATCCCAACCCAAATCCCAACTCACACTGGCCCATGTCCAGCAGGCGAGGCAGGTCGGTGCCCGGCAGCGTGCCGAAGTCCTGGTCGAAGATGCGGAACTTGCCGCAGCCCAGCGTCAGCACCATGGTGTTGGTGGGCATGTACTGGTACAGCTTGCTGTAGTACTTGCGCTGCGGCTCCGAGCCGTCGCAGCCGCCCACCAGGAAAATGTGCTCCAGCCGGCCAGACTTGATGGCGTCAATCACCTGCGGTGCCACGCTCAGCACGGCCTTGTGCCCAAAGCCTACCTGTGAACAGGCGCAGAAAGCCATTCGGGGGTGGCAGGAGTCAAGATGCGAAGGCAAAGATAGGTGGCGGCTTTCACTAGCAGCGCGATGTTGCTGCAGCCGTCTAGCACATATGTGTCATCGCTTTATTGGCCAGTCCCCAACCGGTCTTGTTCCTGGCCGGACAACAAACCGTCCCACCGTTGACCAAGCCCGGCAGCCGCGCGCACCCACCGTGACGTTGTTCTTCTTCGGCCGCTTCTCGATCAGCTCAGGCGTGAAGCCGGGCAGCTGCAGCGCGCGGTTGATGATGGGCGTGAAGTCCTTGTGCCCGTTGGCGTCGGCGCTGATGTGCGGCACGCCCGACAGGCCGGTCTGCGATTGAGTGAGTGCACCACAGTCAGGCGTGAGACGGCGAAACACGGAGTGCACAAAACAGCTGGACTGCACGGTGCAAGACACAACCCGTTCGCCCTCCCCCTACCATTGAAGTCAGCCGCCGCCTAACCTCAGGCACAGCTCAGCCCAACCGCGATGAGACCACACTCGCCCGTCCATCCAGCCCCGCAATGCCGTCCCTGTTCCCTCGCCCACCTCGTTGATGGTGAAGATGTTCTGCTTGTAAACCTGGAGCGGGTCCAGCACGCAGTTGGTGGTCACCGCCACGGCGCCGGGGAACTCAGCAAAGTCAATCTTCTGGCGGTACCAGGCGCCGCCGAAGTGGCCGACTAGGTGCGGGTACTTCTTCAGGCCGGGGTAGCCGTGCGCTGGCAGCATCTCGCCGTGCGTGTACACGTTGATGCCCTTGCCCGCCGTCTGCTCCAGCAGCATGTGCAGGTCGTGCATGTCGTGGCCGGTCACCAGGATGGCCTTGCCGGGCACGGGGTTGAGGGTGACGGGCGTGGGCTCGGGGTGGCCGAAGGTGTCGGTATGCGCGTTGCTCAGCATCTCCATGACCTTGAAGTTGGTGGCACCGCACTTGAAGCAGGCCTCCAGCACCTGGCCCACGTCCTTGGCGCCGGGAGTGGTCAGGAAGTGCAGGGCATCCTGCGGGGGTCCAAATGGAACGGAAAACGTAGGTACAAGGGCGATAGGCACGGGCGATAGGCGCGTCGTGAGATGCCAACAAAAGCGCAGCCGCCCCGGCTAGCCGCGAGCCCACCTCCACTTGACACGTAGACCACACCAGGCAAGCTAAGCTGATCGAGAGCAACCATATCCTAGCCATAATGCAGGCATCCTCGCTCGCACCTGGATCTCGGCGTACACGGTCGGGTCGGTGAAACCCAGGGCCTCCGCGTGGTGGGCGTACGCCGCCACGCCCTTGAGGCCGTACACCAGCAGCTCCTGCAGGCCCGCCAGCGTCATGCCCAGCACCTTCTGGCGCTCAGCAATGCCGGTCTGCGACGTGGCGGCGGGAGGTGGAAGTTATAACTTGGATCAACAGGAGCGCCGGGCATGTGGGTCAGGATGCGGAAGTGGGTCGGGCAAAAATGGAACCGTACGTAAGCACAGGCGCGCAGGTGCATGCATGGGTGCACCGAGCCACGCAACCACAGGGCGCCCTCCAGAATCTGCGGCCGCCGCACGGGACCAAAACCGCCACCGACCTTCTGAGCAACCTCGAGCATGTCGCCCACGCCGCCCAGCGCCGCCGCCTGGGAGTTCCACACCAGGGGGTGCGGCATGGAGCCGAACCACGGCTGCTGCGCGGTGGCGGAATCGGGCACCTGCACGCCGGCCGCAGCCATCTTGGCGGACAGGCGCGCGTGGTGGGCACGGGCCTCGGTAATGAACTCCATGAAGCGGTCGTCAGCGAAGTTGACGTTGGTCAGGGTGGAGAAGATGGCGCCGTTGATGAAGGTGTTGATGGCCTGGTCCTCGATCTTGGCGGGCGAGTTGCGGGCGATGTGGGCAAGGGAGGCCAGGCCCTTGACCGAGTACACCAGCAGGTCCTGCAGCGCAGCGACCTCGGGCGTCTTGCCGCACACGCCTGCACACGAAGGAGGAATAGCGCGGGACAGGAGGGGGAGAGGATGAGGGGCTACGCACCAACACGCGGAATGGAGGGACGGGAGGGACGGGAGTGGAGGGCACGTAATCCGGGCCTGCCGAGCATTAGACATGCCGCGAGCACAACACCCACCAATTTCAGTGCAGCCGGTGCCGCCCTTGGTCTGCTCGCACTGGTAGCACAGCATCTTGTCGTGATCCTGTGCACATTGAAAGCGGATGAGTGCGGGGCAAGGCTCGCATGCGAACGACCTCGACTCACCAGCGCCTTGTTGGCCTCATCCATCTTGGCCTTGATGGATGTGGCGTTGCGGGACTGCTGGTCGCCAGCGAACAGGTTAGACAGCTGCCAGGCCAGCACCTGAACGCTTGTGGCGCCATGGCCAGAGGCGCGAAACATGCCGCCGGCAGCGGACTGCGCCAGGCGACCACCAAGGGTGGAGCCCGCCATGCCCAGGCAGCGTGACAACATCGCGAGAAGCGCTCGACGAAACTGTTGGTGTCGGAAAAGTGAATGTGCCGCGCGGGATGCCGGAAAACGAGTACTTGAACACGCAACGCGGTGTAAGGCCCGGCGGGGGATATGCTGGACGCTATACGGAACGCGAAGAGACTACAGGTGTGCGCGGCCACCGACGCTGAAGTAAAGCTGGAGCGCAGATACGACACTTATTAATGCCCCTGAATTCACGAAGGGGCCATGCATGGCCCCATGTGGCGCGAATGTACCGGCGCATCGGTCCGCATTTGGCCCAGCAGAAGACTGATTTTTGGGCCAACACAGGCTGGATGGCTCCCCAGAGCCGGCTGCTTGAACTGGCAGCAGCTTGCGTCGCTTGGGCATTCGCCCACGCGGCAGCCCTCAACGCGCCTTGCAGGACTCGCGGATTGAGCGTGCGCTTCTGGGTTTGAACGGAGTTTGTGGAGAGCGCTGTGGCGAACGCTGTGCGAATCCAAAGAAGTCCGGCGAAAGCCAATCGACACCGCGACTAGACTTGCAGGGCAAGTTGGCTCAGCCAAAAGCCCATGGCAAAAATCGATTAGCCATTGATTAGCCATTGATTAGCCATTGCGCGTGCCGATCAGGGGTGTTGCGCTGTTTCGGCCCCGGCCCTGCTGTAAGCAGTCTAGTCGCCGAGCCTACACAGCAATTGACATAAAGCATAGAGCGACCAAAACATCGTTCAAACCTGCTAATAGACCAGAGACACAGAATTTCACTTGCGTCAGGGTCAATTGCGCCAGCTGTTGCCCCAGTGCTTTGACGCCGCCTCTGCGCGGAATTTGGAAGCGCAACGTATGCAGACAGAAAAACAACCGAGCTAGCCCAAAAAGGAAATGGAGCAGCTGGCGGTGAAAGTCGCGACCTGCCTTGCGTTAGCGGACCCCTGGCTCAGCCTGAGCACCAAGCCATTCGATTACAGCGCTGCTTTCAGCAAGCAGGCAAGGTCGGGGTTGGTCGAGAGAGGCGCAGAGCGTGGGAGAACATAAAGCCCTCTCAGGGCCCCTCCGTGGCCTCCACTGCGGGGCCCAGGCCCCGCAAACGCTTGCCGTTCCCTACGCCGGTCTGTGCTGCACTAGCTCTGCGATGCCACATGGCCGCAGGCATGGGGGCGACGGCAGACTTACTGTAGAACGGGAGGACAGGGCACCATCCATGTAAATGGTTCCCCCGCTTTGCAGGGCGGCGCCGCGGCCGGGGCGGTGGCGGCAGCGGCAATGGCCGCTCGCCCCGAATCCGTACTGGAACTAACGTTCCAGCGCGGTGCCGTCAGCGCGTGGATGCAGCAGCCCGCTACAGCCGGAGCGGCGGCAGTAGCAGCCGCAACCAAGGCGCACGTGCCGGAGGGCGTGCTGGAGGGGCTCGCAGGGCTCGCGGCGCGGCTGCACGGCCTCATGGACGCGCTGGCTGTAGCAGGCGGCGCGGATCCGGGCGGCGCTGCAGCGGCTGATCCGGACGCGGCCGCCACGGCTGCTACTGCCGACGGCCCGGTGCCGGCTGAAGCCCTGGACGTGGGGGTGTCGGTGGCCGCCGCCGCAGCTGTGACGGCGGGCGCTGTGCGGCCCGAGTGGACGTCCGCGCTGAGCAGCAAGTGGGTTGGGTGCGCCCGGCTGTGTGCCGGTGCCGTGTGTCCGTGTGTGCCAAGAACGTCGGGGCGCGACAAGAGACAGAGCACAGGGGACAGGGGGCAGGGCTTGCTCGCCCGCGGTTGCGTGGGCGTGCCGCGGCAGCAACCCGGGCCTCAAACACACGAAACCCCATTTCCGTTTTCTCCAACACAACCTGAACATGCCGCCTGGATTGGGCTCTGCAGGCCGCAACGCATGCTTCGCCTGGACTCCCTGCCTCAGGTGAGGTGTGCGGTTGGGCAGCACGGTCGGGGCAGCGGCAGTGCGGCACGGCCCGTACCGGTCGGCTGATGCACTGGCGCGCTGCGGCTGCTGCCCCCGAGTGTCTGACCTGGTGAACCCACGCTACTTCTATTTTCCCCTCCTTCTCACACACCCGCCCTTTGCTGTACGCCGCCGGTACAACAGGAGCTGGCCATGGTGAGCGCTGGTCCGGAGGGCCGGAGGGCCGGTTTGGGCTGCTATGGTGTCCTCTTTGGGCTGCAGTGGTGTCGGGATGTGGGGCTGGATTGGGGTTCTTGGTGCTGCTTGGCAGTCTTGCGGTACATGGGACATGCAAGCTCACCGCGGCGGCTCTTCACTGCCACGTGGCATGGCCCCAGCACGTACCAAGGCCTTACACCGCGCGCTGCGCCCGCAGGTCTACACAGCCTACGCCGCCGCGCTGCGGCAGGCGGCGTGGCAGCGGGTGGCGGACGCCATCTCCCCCTCCCCCTCCCCCAGCTCCGGCGACGCCGGCCCGCTCGCAGCACCGGCCGGGGCCGGCAGCAGCGCCGGCGGCGGAGAAGGCGGCGGCGGCGGCGCCGCGGCGGGTGGCGGCTCCGCGGCGGGCGGCGGCGATGCGGCGGGCGTGGTGGCGGCCCTGACGGCGGCGGTGGCGGGGCTGCGGCGGGCGGCGGGCGTGTACGAGTGGCTGGGCTCGGAGCTGCTGCCGGCGCTGAGCGGCGCCGCGCCGGCGCAGGGCGACGTGTGAGTGTGGGGGCGCCGGTGTGCGCGTGTTAGAAACAAGCAGGAAAACCCTGTGCGGGTATTACTGTGCACTCGGTTGCGGGGCAACGTGTCCGGTGTGGTAGCGGTAATCGCGTGAGGTGGCAGTGTGGAGGCGGGGCGGGGCTCCCTTCGCTGCCGCCGCAGGGTGTTGCACTGTTGCAGACGCCTGTGGCGACTCGATCCGTACGGCTCGCAGGGACCCCGTGGTGGTCCACAATGTGTGCAATGTGCCACACAGCGTGTCACAAAATGTGTTACGCGATGTGTGGCACACAGGCCGCTGGAGCTGCTGCCGGCGGCGGCGCGCTGCATGGCGGCGCTGTGCGGCGCGGAGGGCCAGGCGCTCATGGCGGCGGCGGCGGAGGCGCGCGGCATGTCGCCGGGAGCCCGGCGCGCGCTGCACGGCGGTGGGTGGGGCGGCACCCAGGGCGGGGCGGGTGGAGGCGTGCGTGAGGTAGGGCTGGGTGTGCGGGGCGATGGCGGGAGAGGAGCATGGGAGGTTGCTGATGTGCCGTACCGGTACGCGGCGGTCGAGGCACCCAAATCGATGGGCAGCAGGACACAGCGCTGCTGATGCCGCTGCCGGTGTTGTCGCCGTCGCGCCGGCTGCTCGCTGCCTCGCGCCTCCGGACCCACGTCCCCGCAACCCCCGCCTCATCCGCGCCTCCACCCCCATAGGCTGCGTGACGCTGCTCAAGGGCGCGGAGGCCGCGGCCGGCGAGGTGGCGGCGGCGGCGGGCGCCACGGCCGGCGCGGGCGTGTCGGAGCGGCTGCTGCGGCTGCGGGCTGCGGGCGGCGCGCTGCACGCCGCCGCGGCCTGCTACTGCCTGGCGCTGGAGCGGCAGAAGGAGCTGGAGCTGGGCGAGGCGGAGGCCGCCGCCGAGGTGGGCTGGCGTCTGTGTGTGTGCGTGTGTGTTGGTGGTGGCGGGGTGGATACCGGTCCAAGTTTAACACAGCCAAGGGGGTTGGAGGGGACGGAAGGAGGGGACACCAAAGAGAGGCCGGCACACGCGCTCGCGGACTGCCTGCGGGCACGTGCCGGCAGCACCTGCTGGGTATGTACGTTGTGGCCTGATCGGCGCTACCGCTGCCAGCTGACACCGTAACCTGCTACCCACGCCGCCGCCGGGCGTTGCTCGGCGCGTTGCTGCTCGCAGGAGTGCCGGCGGCTGCTGGAGGCGGGGCTCAGGCGACTGGACCGGAGTGACCCGCCCGCCTGGGCCGACAGCTTCAGGGTGCGCGGGGTTGATGAAGGGGCTGGGGCTCGGGCTCGGGCTGGGGCTGGGGCTGCGGCTGGGGCTGGGGCTAGGGCTGGGGCTGCAGCATGGGCTGGGGCTCGGGCTGGGGCTCGGGCCGGGGCTGGGGCTGGGGCTGGGGCTCGGGCTGGGGCTCGGGCCGGGGCTGGGGCTGGGGCTGGGGCTGCAGCATGGGCTGGGCTGGGCTGGGCTGGGCTGGGCTGCGGCACGGGCTGCGGCACGGGCTGCGACACGGGCTGCGGCACGGGCTGGGCTGTACGACAATCAATCATGAATGGACACCTCCCCCTCCCTACGCGACCTGCAGGCGCTGCAGGCGGCGGCGGCGCAGCTGGCGGCCGCCGCGCACAAGGACCGCCTGGCTGTGACCTACCAGCCGCTGCCCAAGCAGCCGCCGGACGCCGCAGCCAACGCCGCCGTGCGGGTGACGCCGGAGCGGTTCAAGCCCGCGCCAGTGCGGCCGCCGGTGAGTGGCGGGCGCGGGTGCGGCAGGCGGAATAGGGGCGGCTGCGGGCTCCCCCCGTCGATACGCGGCAGTCGTAGCTGCCACCCCTAGGCTGGCCACCCGAGTGGCGCAGCAGTGCCTACCGGAATGGGGAGTGGGTGCAGGGCCGGAGGCCGGCTGCAGCGTGATGTGATGGTGTGCCCCCGCTGTGCTCGAGACGCCCGACTACCTACGGTGACGTACAGTAGCTCGCACATGCGGCTGCAATTTCTCCTAGCAGCGCTGATGTCTCTTTACGGGATTGGTTCCCCCGCTGTGCTCCGCGCGGGCTGACCCCCATCCCCGTGTGTGTGTGTGCATTCCGCCTGCTGCTGCCGTCCTGCGGCCGCTGTGCAGCCCCCGCCGGCCGAGGCGGCTGGGAGCAAGGGTGGCTGCGCCGTCATGTAGGTAGGCAGTGGCGGCGGCGGCGCCCCGACACGCCGTAGCGCAGACACGCACATGCCCGCGAGCGGGTCCGGGAGTGAGTGGGGCCGCGCAGGGGCCGCCCGGAGTCGGGATGCAAGCACACGCAGGGGCCGGCCGGCACGCAGGATGGCGCTAGCGGCAAGCAGGATGGCAGCGGCACGCAGGACCTTCCACGACGTGGTGTTGTGGAAGCTGGTGTTGACGGCGTTGGTGGGCGCGCAAGGCAGTAATGACATGACGGGCATGTATCATAGCTATCATCACGTTGGCACCTGTATGTGTACTAAAAGCGCAGGTTGTGGCGGGCCGCACCGTACGCACACAGGGCGTAGCGCGGATGCGGGGCCGCGAAGGGACGCAGGGCGATGGGAAAATGGTACAGCAAATGTGCGCAAAGAATCACACTGCTGGCTTGCGCGTGTGCTCGTGGCGCTGGTGGAAGCGCGGTCGGGTGCGTGCTGGCGTTTGCACATTGTGTGCGTGTGCGTGCGTGCGTGTTGGTTCCGCCCTAGCGGTACAGTGTTTGTGCACTGCCCGACACGCTGTGTCATGCGGCGTGCCTCGCATGCACATTGTGTAAGCCTTGAGTCCGCACACCGTCTGCAATCAGCTCGCACAGTTGGGATGTCCGCGGCGCTGGGTGGGGTCGGTGGGGTGAAGACCCCTACGCCGAGGGTTGGACCACCTGGAGCGGGGCGATGCTGTGCAGGTCCGTGTGAGTTAGGACGCCTTATGTTGTGCCGGCAGGCCCACTGCTTTTCTCATCGGCACACTGCAGGCAAGTTCTACACATTGCTCATAGCACAGTACAGCGAGGTGAGCTTGATTGATCCTCGCTTGCCCGCCCGAAGTCGAGGCAGCACCTGACCCGCGGGGCCCGCGCTTTCTCGCTGTGCCTGGCTCGAGGCCGCGCAGGACTGCGGCAATCATGGAAACTGCCAATGAGGAGGAGGCCGCGGAGCGCAGCCCCGTCGCGGGCGCCGCCTTTGGGCCGCTGCCGCCCCTGGCGCTGGTCGCGGACCCGAGCAACGCGCCGGTGCTGTCGGTCGCGCCGGCGCCGGCTGATGGTGGTGGTGGCCTGGCGTGGGATGGCGGCTGGGGGGACGTGGCTGCGCTGCTGGCACAGGCCGGGTTGGACCGCCTTGGAGCCCAGCCGGCGGACTGCGGTGTCGCAGCCGCCCGCGCCCTCGGCGCCTGCAGCCCCGGCGCCTTTGCTGCCGCGGCGACCAGCGCTCAGCCCAGCCTGCAGGCAAGCCCCCAGCCGCAGCCCCTGCCATCGCCCTGGCCCGCTCCAAATACGGCAGCTACCGCGGCTCCAGATGCGGCGCCAGGTGATCACTCCGGTGAGCAACCAGTGGGGCAGCCGCCGCCGCCGCAGGAGCAGCAGCAGCAGCAGCAGTACGGCGGCGGTAGCAGCGGCGTCGGGTTCGGAGGCGGCAGTGCACCCAGCGCAACTGCTCTCGGCGGCGGCGGGGCGGCAGCAGGCGGTGTGCCGGCGCTGATTGCCCCGCAGCAGCAGCAGCAGCAGCAGCAGCAGCTGGGGCCCAGCGGTGCTATCAGCGGCGGCGGCCCCGGCGGCGGCCCCGGCGACGGCCCCGGCGTGCTGCCGGATGCCGCGGCGCGTGAGACTGCTGCTGGCGATGCGGCGACGGCGGACCCGGCGACACTAGCCGCTGCACCAGCCGCGGACCCGGCGCACGGCGCAGCTGCTCCCATGGAGACTGATGCGGCTACCGGTGTGGGCCTTGAGCCGGCGGCGGCAGCACCGGCACCGGCAGCCGGGGTTGCTGTGGCAATTGAAGCGGCACACGAACCGCAGGCCCGCGCCCTGCCTGTAGCACGGCCGGCACGCGCTGCCGCCACGCGTGCACGTGACCGGATCACCCAAACACTGCAACACGAGCAGATGAGAGTAGGACCGGTGCCGGCAGCAGCAGCAGCAGCAGCAGCAACAGCGGCAGCAGCAGCGGCAGCGACTGCAAGGGCTGCGGGAGGCGTGCCTCAGCCGCCGCCGTCGCTAGCACCTGCTGCCCTTGCGGGAGGAGGAGCAGCGTGCGCCGCCTCCGCCGCCGCTGCCGCAAGTCGCCAGGAGGCGCCGGAGGGTGGCGGGCCCAGCAGCAGCAGCGGCAGGGGCAGCCCGCCTATCAGCTGCGGCAGCTGCGGTAAATGCTACATGCGACGGCCCCGCGCCCCCTCCGGCTTCTTCGCGCGCGGCACCGGCGCCTACACCTGCGGCAGCTGCTGTCTGAAGAACAGGCACGCGACCGGCTTCTACGGCCCGCCGGGGACACGGAGCCTGGAGGAGGCGGGTGGCCGCGAGTGCGCCGAGTGTGGCACGGAGAAGACGCCGCAGTGGTGCCTCCACCCGCTTCGCGACGGCGTCTATAGCTGCACTGCGTGCTACAGGACGTTGCTGCGCCGCCGGGCGTCGGGACGGGCGCGGAGTGCTTTGGAGCACGAGCAGGAGGAGGAGCAGGAGATGGAGGAGGACGCCGCCCAGCATGCAACTGCAGCTCACGGCGGCGACCGCAGCTCGCCCGCCGCCGCCGCCGCTCTTGCTGCCGCGGCGCCGCAGGAAGCCCTGCCCCCACGCGCCCAAGGTGCGCCTCTCTTGCAGCCCCAGGACGCATCAGCCGCCGCCATTGGCGGCGTCGCCGGGTGCGGAAGCGCTCGTGCAGAGACTCCCAATGAGGAGGTGGCCGCGGAGCGCAAGGCATCGCGCGGGGCCTTAAGACCGCTGCCGCCGCGGGCGCAGTCGCCGGCCGCGGACCCGAGCAACGCGCCGGTGCTGTCGGTCGCGCCGGCGCCGGCTGATGGTGGTGGTGGCCTGGCGTGGGATGGCGGCTGGGGGGACGTGGCTGCGCTGCTGGCACAGGCCGGGTTGGACCGCCTCGGAGCCCAGCCGGCGGACTACGGTGTCGCAGCCGCCCGCGCCCTCGCCACCTGCAGCGCCGGCGCCTTTGCTGCCGCGGCGACCAGCGCTCAGCCCAGCCCATTGTCAAGCCCCCAGCTTCTCCCCCTGCCGCGGCCCTGGCCCGCCCCAGACACGGCACCTGCCGCGGCTCCGGAGGCGGCGCCAGGTGGTCACTCCGATGACCCATCCGGGCGGCAGGAGCCGCAGCCGCAGCCGCAGCCGCAGCTGCTGCAGCAGCAGGACGGCGGCGGTGGCAGTGGCAGCGGCGGTGGTGTTGTCGGCGGCAGTGCACCCAGCGCAATCGCTCTCGGCGGCGGCGGGGCGGCAGCAGGCGGAGCGCCGGCGCTGGACGCTCTGCAGCTGCAGCTGGAGCTCCGTGGCGGCGGCCCCGGCGTGCTGCCGGATGCCGCGGTAGGTGAGACGGCTGCTGCCGTTGCAGCGACGGCGGACCCGGCGGCACTTGCCGCTGCACCAGCCGCGGACCAGGCGCACGACGCAGCGGCTGCCATGGCGACCGATGCGGCTACCGGTGTGGGCCTTTGGCCGGCGGCGGCAGCACCGGCACCGGCAGCCGGGGTTGCTGTGGCAATTGAAGCGGCACACGAACCGCAGGCCCGCGCCCTGCCTGTAGCACTGCCGGCACGCGCTGCCGCCACGCGTGCACGTGACCGGATCACCCAAACACTGCAACACGAGCAGATGAGAGTAGGACCGGTGCCGGCAGCAGCAGCAGCAGCAGCAGCGGCAGCGACTGCAAGGGCTGCGGGAGGCGTGCCTCAGCCGCCGCCGGCGCCAGCACCTGCTGCCCTTGCGGGAGGAGGAGCAGCGGCAGCCGCTGCCGCAGCCGCCGCTGCCGCAAGTCGCCAGGAGGCGCCGGAGGGCGGCACGCCCAGCAGCAGCAGCGGCAGCGGCAGCCAGCCCATCAGCTGCGGCAGCTGCGGTAAATGCTACGTGCGACGGGCCGGCATCGCGTCCGGTTTCGTTGAGCGCGGCACCGGCGCCTACACCTGCGGCAGCTGCTGCCGCAAGAACCTCGCATTGCATGGGTTCTACGGCCCGCCGGGGACACGGAGCCTGGAGGAGGCGGGTGGCCGCGAGTGCGCCGAGTGTGGCACGGAGAAGACGCCGCGGTGGTACCTCCACCCGCTTCGTGTGGGCGTTTATCGGTGCAACACGTGCTACTTGAAATTGCTGCGCCGCCGGGCGTCGGGACGGGCGCGGGGTGCTTTGGAGCACGAGCAGGAGGAGGAGGAGGAGCAGGAGGAGGAGGACGCCGCCCAGCATGCAACCGCAGCTCACGGCGGGGGTGGCAGCACGCCCGCCGCCGCTGCCGCGCTTGCTGCCGCGCCGCCGCTGGGAGCCCTGCCCGCACGCGCCCCAGGTGCGCCTCGTCTGCTACCCCAGGATGCATCGGTCCCTGATGTCGGCGTCGCCGGTGGTCAAAGTGCCCGGGCGGCTGTAGCGGCAGGCGCCGGCGCGGCAGCTGCTGCGGCGCCACCACCGCGGGCAGCATCCGCCAGCATGCAGGGCCCGGCTGGCGGCGTGGGAGAGCTTCCCAGCAGCAGCAGCAGCCCGGGGCGGGAAATCAAATGCGCCTCCTGCGCCGCGCCGTACGTGCGCCGGCCCGGCGTTCCCTCTGGCTTCTTCGCGCGCGGCACCGGCGCCTACACCTGCAATGGCTGCTGCCAGAAGAACCTCGCATCGCATGGGTTCTACGGCCCGCCGGGGACGAAGAGCCTGGCAGAGGCGGGCGGCCGCGAGTGCGCCGAGTGCGGTGTGCAGGAGCCACCGCGGTGGCGATCCCACCCGCTTCGTTCCCCGGGCGTCTATTGCTGTGGCACATGCGACCAACGGTTAAGGGCCGTTGGACTTCAGCGGGGCCGCGCACAGCAGCCCGCTACGGCCACGGCGGGGCCCGACGGGACTGCACTGGCTGTCGCTGCGGCGGCTGTCTCGCCCGACGCATCCGCAGCCGCGGCAGCCACGGCAGCGGCGGCAGCACCAGCGGCTCTGCCAGCAGCTGGCACGGGTGGCGGAGCGGCTCGTGAGGGCGGTGTGGCTCCGTCTGCAGGTGCCGGCGTGGATTCCGGTGCAACTACCCCTGCTGCTGTGGTGTGTGGGCGCGGCGGCGCAGGCGAGGCGCCGTCCATCCGCCGCGGTCTGGGCACTGCGCCGCCCGAGCGCCTGGCGGCGCTGCATGCGCGCGACCGGATACAGCAGCAGGCGCACGCACGGGCGGCGCAGACACCGTCGAGGCAGCCTGCGCAACCTGTGCAGCAGCAGCAGCAGCAGCGGCAGCACCAGCGCTCGGCGGCGTCTGCACTACCGCCCAGTGGCGCCGGGGGCGCAGGCGCCAGAACCGGGGCCGCAGGAGGCACAGGCCGCACACATGCCGCAGCCGCACAGCAACCTGCGGGCGTGCCCGGGGGCGCGCCCCAGCTGCACCACCAGCAGCCACCGCCTCAGCCGCAGCAGGAGCAGGAACCACAGCCGCAGCCGCAGCAGGAGCAGGAGCGACAGCCGCGGCCGTTGATCACGTGCGCGACCTGCGCCGCGCCCTTCAAACGCGGCAGCGGAGGCTTCTTCGCTCGCGACACCCGCGCCTACACCTGCCGCAGCTGCTGCCTGCGGAATGCCCACTCCCACGGCTTCTTCGGCCCGCCGGGCACACGGTCGCTGGAGGAGACAGGCGGCCGGCAGTGCGCCGACTGCGGCACGGAGAAGACGCCGCAATGGAACCTGCACCCCACTCAGCTGGGGGATTACGCCTGCTCTAAGTGCCGTGGCAGGCGCTGCACTGAGAATGAAAAGGCACAGAAGAGGCAGCGGACGGCCCCGCCACACCAGAGCCCAGGCGGTGACGACCCGCCTAATCGGCAGGAGCTGCGAGCGCAGCAGGGCAAGGGGCTAGGCCCGCAGGCGGCCGCGGATGCGCCCCTCCGCAGCGGTGGCAGCGACGGCGGTCGCGCCACCGCTGAGCCCGCCAGCTCGGCCGCGGCGACGGCCAGCGGCGCCGCAGCCACCTCCGCAGCCGCCGCGGAGGTGGAGGCAGACAGCGACCGGTACCTGCTGGTGGGTGCGCGGCTGGCGGGCGCCGGCAGCCTAGCGACGGCCTTGCCGGCATCAGCCTTGCCCGCACAGGCCGCCCGCATCGGCGGCGGTGGGGCGGCTGTTGGGGCTGCGGACGGCAGCCGCGGTTGTCGTGCTGCGGGTGCTGCAGCTGGGGACAGCGGCGTGCAGGTGGCGGCGCCGGCACCGCAGGAGGCGCAGGCCGGCGCGGCGCTGGTTGCGGAACCAGCAGCTGCTGCGGTCACGGAAGCGGCCACAGCGGCGGCAGCAGAGGCGGTTTGGGGTGCGGCTCAAGGGTGGCCTGCTGCCGTTAGCGATGCAGCAGCGCATGGGGGCCGCTCGCCGCAAGTAATGCCAGCGTCGGCAGCAGCCGGCTGCGACAGCCAGCTGCAGCCGCGACAACAGCCGCCCGCGAGCGCTGCCGGCGCTTCGGCTGCAGTCGGCGCTGCTGCACTTCCTGTCGGTGGCGCCGGTAGCGCGGGCGGCGGCGGCGGCGGCGGCGCCCGTGGCGCTGCAGGTGGGGGCCCTGCGGCCACGGCTCCGGCTCCGGCTCCGGCTCCGGCTCCGGCTCCGGCTCCGGCTCCGGGTCAGGCTGTGCCATGCGGCTCATCACGGGCGCAGGCAGCTGTATCAGCGCCAGCTTTGCATGTGGTGCGCGACAGCGACGTACCTCTGCCGCCAACATCACAGCCGCCACGGCGTGGGCTGGCACCTGGTGTCTCCCCTGCTGCCATCGCAGCGGGTCGTGTCGTCAGGACCCCGGCCCACGCCGCGGCACTGGCGTCCGTGCCGGAGCCCGGTGAGCGGCAGGCAGGGGCGGCGGCTACGGAGGCTATGGAGGCGGCGGCGACTGAGGAGGCTGCTGCGGGGAAAGAGCCCGGCCCTGCTTGCAAGCGCCGCCGGCTGGATGGCTGCGCCAGCCGGGGCCGCGGCGATGGCGGCCCTGCTACAGCCGTGTCGGTGGGCGCCGCCGGCGGCGGCGGTACGGCGGAGGACACGCGTGCCAAACCCTGGCCTGCACCGGCAGCCCCGGCGCCGGATCGAAGCTCCGAGGCCGTGGAGCAGGCGACGAGGGCCGGCGTGACCCCGCAAGGGCTGGCAGCAGCGGCTACTGCCGCTACTACAGCTTCCGAATCTGGTGCTACTGCCATGGCAACTGTCACCGGCGGCGCTGCTGCGCCCGGCAGCGGCCCTGCCCAGCAGGCCGATAGCAGTAGCTGCGACACCCGCTGCGCCTCCTGCGCCGCGCCGTACGAGCACAAGCTGCAGGTGCGGCACGGCTTCTTCGCGCGCGGCACCGGCGGCGCCTACACCTGCCACAGCTGCTGCCTCCGCAACCTCAGGTCTCCCCACGGCTTCTACGGCCCGGCCGGCACACGGTCCCTAGAGGAGGCAGGCGGCCGCGAGTGCGTCGGCTGCGGCACAGAGGGCCTGGGTCTGGCCAGCGCCTGGCACCTGGTCCTGCCGCCCGACACGACCCGCCGCAGCCAGTACCACTGCCCGGCCTGCCGCATGGCGACGGCCAGCTGCAGCGCGGCCAAGGCGGCGGCAAAGCAAGCCACGCCGCCGCCGCCGCCGCCGCCACCACTGTCGCTAGCACCGCCACAGCCACCGACTCTTCAGCCCCACCAGCCGACGGCTGCGCCCGCAGCGCTTTCGCGCCCGGCGCGGCTGTGGCCGGCAGCGCCCAGCAACAACAGCGGCGCCTGCGGCAGCCTCAGCAGCCCCGCGCCCCGCGTGGCGCTGGCAGCAGCTGCGCCCACAAACACTCGCACAGCCGCGAGCAGCCCAGCTGCGGTCGCAGCCGCGAGCGGCCCAGCTGCGGCCGCAGCTGCGCACGGCCCAGTCGATGCTGCTGCCGCTGTGCCGGCGGCCGGCGCTGATGCTGCTGGCGCCACCGCCGACGCCACCGTCAGCCGAGGTGCCCACGCTCCGCCGCGCTCGGATGCGTGTGATGGCGGCGGCAGTGCGGCCCAGCGGCGTCCGTGCTGTGGGGTAGAGGCACCCGCTGCCCGGGCCGCGGGGTGTGTGGCCGGTCCTGCACCTGCACCTGCCGCTGCGGGTCCGGATACTGGTGGGGGCAGCCCCAAGCGGCATCGGGCCCTGCTGGGCAGAGATGAGGCAGTCGTGACGCGGGCTGCTGCAGCACGTGCGGCCGCCGCCGCAGCAGCGGCGGCGGCGGCGGCGGCGGCGGCGGCGGCGGCATCGGGTGGGCCCCGGTATATGGACCATGATGGGGGAGCGCGCGAGGGCGGCGGCGGCGGCTGCAGGGCTGCTGGTGGCTGCGCAACTGCGAGCGGCAAGTCACTTGCTGGCGATCAGGGGGAGGCGGAACAGGGCCGACACCAGCCGCCGCCACAGCTACCACCACCACCGCAGCGGCAGCCGCCACCGCCGCAGCCGCAGCATCAGCGCCCAGATGAGCAGGCGCAAAACGATGCCACTGTCGCTCGGGAGCGCTTCTGCGCATGTGTGACGGCGGCCGCGGAGGTAGGTGTGGCGGGAGCAAGGGCAGCAAGGGCAACGGGACTGCTAGGGCCGGCACCGCTTGCGAGCGGGTTCAGTGGTTAGGAGGAGCGGTGGAGTTTAGGAACACTTCTGGCCTTTGTTGGACGTGACAGGGCGGGACGGGACGCGGCGACATGATCTAAGTTCCGCGCAGTCATCACTCCACCATTATCGTATCGTTCGTCTTGATGCCGTGCCGTGCCGTGCCGTGCCGTGCTGCACGCGTCGCAGGATGTGTGCGTGCGCGCGCAGTCCAGTCAGTGCGCGGCGGCTGCGGGGCTCGGCGCCGCCGGCTGCGGGCCGCCACCCGCGCACCCGCCGCGCCAGCCAGGGGAGCGGCAGCTGGCGGCGCGCATGGCTTCGTGGCTGCAGGCGAGTGAATGGGGCTGCTCCGCTCGTGCATGCGTGGTGGCTAAGATTCAGCGTTGTGAAGGGCAAGTGTCCACGCGGGGACCAACGCGAGCGCGTGCATTGATCCGCTGCAGGCCCACGTGTGCCGGCGGCCGCTAGCGCTGCTGCTCGGGCCGTCTGCGGATGCGCTGGGCTTGGACAGGGAGCAGCCGCCGCCGGGCCTGGCGCCGGAGGAGCAGGTGCGGCTGCGCGTGTCTGTGTGTGTGTCCACGCTATAGGCATGCAGACGTGAAGGGAGGGGGGGCCGCAGCGACGTCGGGTCAAGCTGGGCTTGTGCTGCCGCGGTCCAAATAGCATTCCGCCCCGCGTGCGTGTCTGGATGCGTGCAGGCCGAGTGGATCAGCTCGCGCGCCCGCGTCTGCGCCACCTTCCTTCGGGTGGAGCGCGCGGCGGCGGCAGGACCCGGGTGGCGCATGGCAGCGTCGCAAGGCGGCACGCCAGCTCCCGCCAGCAGCGCCGCTGCAGCAGGCGCCCTGCCTGCCGCGGCTGTGGAACTTTTCTGCTCGCAGACGGCGGCAGCGAGCGGCGCTCTCGCGGCCGAGCTGGCCGGCTGGCTACTGCCGGACCCGCCGCCGGCCGCCCCGCCGCCGCCGCGGCCGGCGGCGCCAGCAGCGGCAGCGGCGCAGCCGACCTCGCCGCCAGTGGCGCTCGTCACGCCGGTCCTGCCGGTGGCGCGCGCACATGGCACAACGCATGTTACAGATGGACCAGCAGCAGGGGGCGGCGCGGTTGCGGGGCTGAGCGGCAGCGGCGGCAACGGCAGTAGCAGCCTGGCATGGAGCCCCACAGCACATGGGGCCGCGGAAGGGCATCGGGCTCCGGTGTCTGCAGAAGCGGCGCAAGCCGACACGCCCGCGGCGGGCTCGGCGGGCACTGCCGGTACCAGGGAGCAGCAAAGGTCACTCCTGGCGGCGGCGCTGCAGCCGCTGCTGCTGCAGCCGGTGCGTGAGGGACTGCGGGCGGCGCTGGTGTGCGGTGCGGCAGGGGGCGCGTGGGGCGCCCCGCTGACTGTCCAGGAGCCGGCAGGTGATGAGCCAGGTGTCATGCGGCAAACGCCGGCGTGAGGATGGTACAGGGGATACCTCTGGGGAAGCTGAGCACTCCACTGCCCAATTCCACTACTAGGTCTTTTTAAGTTCCGTTGGTAATAGGCGCCCACGCCGCGAGTTGCGAGTCAGGCACTTGCCGTCGGCTCGTGACCGAAGCGACTGCCGGCGACCGGGGCGCGACAGGCTCGCATGGGGGAACGGGAACACCCTACCTCCTGAGTGACGGTTCGACGGTACATTGCAAAACAAGGGGAAGTAGCTGATAGCCCGATTACCGTACGGCGCGTTTGCACATATGGACGCGTAAGAGTTTGAAGCGGTATGTGAACGGTAGCGTCTCAAATGTCATGTTGTAATGAACTAATAATGCTGCAGTTTGGGGGTTGCGGGGCAGGTGTAGTGGCTGCTGTGGGTGTTCATTGGCACCAGCCTTACGTCGCGGGCCGCCACCTACCAGGCTGCGCCGCCGTTGGGGCTGTGCCGAGGCGGTGGTGGTGGCGTGCGGGTCCACGTGTGTATGTGCGTTCTGAACCGCGCACGCTTACCGATTGCGTGGCCATGCCATTGTCCTTTGTTTAACTATAACACAAAGCATCAGACGCGCCGGCGGCATCCACAACAGCACACACATACCAAAGCCGCGTCCAGGGTGGCTGGCAACGCGGCCTGCTGCTCATTGCGGGCCTGGCTGGTGATTCGTCTGAGCGCCTGCTGCGGGACTGGTTGTGCACCTGGTCCGGCCCAATTTGATTCCTGGACCGGTGGCCTAGATGCCATTTACGGTATGTACTTTTGGAGGTGGTTGCGGAGGGTTTCTTACACCACGTACACTGGGTGCAAATGAGGCAATCCTGTTATCACATGCCTCCCACTCCTCCCCGCACATCCATGTCGCCCTATCGCCGATGATTGTACCTAGCATACCCGTCACCCCTCCAGCGTCTCACGGGCGCGCCCCAGCTGCACCAGCAGCAGCCACAGCCGCAGCCTCAGCAGGAGCCACAGCCGCGGCCGTTGATCACGTGCGCGACCTGCGCCGCGCCCTTCAAACGCGGCAGCGGAGGCTTCTTCGCTCGCGACACCCGCGCCTACACCTGCCGCAGCTGCTGCCTGCGGAATGCCCACTCCCACGGCTTCTTCGGCCCGCCCGGCACACGGTCGCTGGAGGAGACAGGCGGCCGGCGGTGTGCCGACTGCGGCACGGAGAAGACGCCGCAATGGTACCTGCACCCCACTCAGCTGGGGGATTACGCCTGCTCTAAGTGCCGTGGCAGGCGCTGCACTGAGAATGAGAAGGCACGTAAGCGGCAGCGGACGGCCCCGCCACACCAGAGCCCAGGCGGTGACGACCCGCCTGATCGGCAGGAGCTGTGGGCGCAGCAGCAGGGCAAGGGGCTAGGCCCGCAGGCGGCCGCGGATGCGCCCCTCCGCAGCGGTGGCAGCGACGGCGGTCGTGCCGCCGCTGAGCCCGCCAGCTCGGCCGCGGCAACAGCCAGCGGCGCCTCACCCACCTCCGCAGCCGCCGCGGGCCGCGGCCGCAGCCGCAGCAACCAGCAGCAGCAGCAGCAGCAGCAGCAGCAAACATGACGGGTGGACGCGTGCCGGCTGCAGCGGAGGCGGAGGTGGCGGTGGAGGCGGGCGCGGCAGCGGCGGCGGCAGCGGACGCGGAGGCGGAGGCAGACCGCGACCGGTACCTGCTGGTGGGTGCGCGGCTGGCGGGCGCCGGCAGCCCAGCGACGGTCATGCCGGCATCAGCCTTGCCCGCACAGGCCGCCCGCATCGGCGGCGGTCGGGCGGCTGTTGGGGCTGCGGACGGCAGCCGCGATTGTCGTGCTGCGGGTGCTGCAGCTGGGGACAGCGGCGTGCAGGTGGCGGCGCCAGCGCCGCAAAAGGCGCAGGCCGGCGCGGCGCTGATTGTGACAGCAGCCGCTGTTGCGGCCACGAACGCTGCCACAGCGGCGGCCGCAGAGGAAGTTCGGGATGCGGCTCGAGGGTGGCCTGCTGCCGTGTGCGACGCAGCCGCGCCTGCGGCCCAGGGCCGCTCGCCGCCAATGCCAGCGTCGGCAGCAGCCGGCTGCGGCAGCCAGCTGCAGCCGCGACAGCAGCCGCCCGCGAGTCCTGCCGGCGCTTCGGCTGCAGGCGGCGCCGCTGCAGTTCCTGTCGGTGGCGCCGGTAGCGCGGGCGGCGGCGGCGGCGGCGGCGCCCGTGGCGCTGCAGGTGGGGGCCTGCGGCCACTTCCGGCTCCGGCTCCGGCTCCGGCTCCGGCTCCGGCTCCGGCTCCGGCTCCGGCTCCGGCTCCGGCTCCGGCTCCGGCTCCGGGTCAGGCTGTGCCATGCGGCTCATCACGGGCGCAGGCAGCTGTATCAGCGCCAGCTTTGCATGTGGTGCGCGACAGCGACGTACCTCTGCCGCCAACATCACAGCCGCCACGGCGTGGGCTGGCACCTGGTGTCTCCCCTGCTGCCATCGCAGCGGGTCGTGTCGTCAGGACCCGGCCCACGCCGCGGCACTGGCGTCCGTGCCGGAGCCCGGTGAGCGGCAGGCAGGGGCGGCGGCTACGGAGGCTATGGAGGCGGCAGGGCGACTGAGGAGGCTGCTGCGGGGAAAGAGCCCGGCCCTGCTCTGCGGATGCGCTGGGCTTGGACAGGGAGCAGCCGCCGCCGGGCCTGGCGCCGGAGGAGCAGGTGCGGCTGCGCGTGTCTGTGTGTGTGTCCACGCTATAGGCATGCAGACGTGAAGGGAGGGGGGGCCGCAGCGACGTCGGGTCAAGCTGGGCTTGTGCTGCCGCGGTCCAAATAGCATTCCGCCCCGCGTGCGTGTCTGGATGCGTGCAGGCCGAGTGGATCAGCTCGCGCGCCCGCGTCTGCGCCACCTTCCTTCGGGTGGAGCGCGCGGCGGCGGCAGGACCCGGGTGGCGCATGGCAGCGTCGCAAGGCGGCACGCCAGCTCCCGCCAGCAGCGCCGCTGCAGCAGGCGCCCTGCCTGCCGCGGCTGTGGAACTTTTCTGCTCGCAGACGGCGGCAGCGAGCGGCGCTCTCGCGGCCGAGCTGGCCGGCTGGCTACTGCCGGACCCGCCGCCGGCCGCCCCGCCGCCGCCGCGGCCGGCGGCGCCAGCAGCGGCAGCGGCGCAGCCGACCTCGCCGCCAGTGGCGCTCGTCACGCCGGTCCTGCCGGTGGCGCGCGCACATGGCACAACGCATGTTACAGATGGACCAGCAGCAGGGGGCGGCGCGGTTGCGGGGCTGAGCGGCAGCGGCGGCAACGGCAGTAGCAGCCTGGCATGGAGCCCCACAGCACATGGGGCCGCGGAAGGGCATCGGGCTCCGGTGTCTGCAGAAGCGGCGCAAGCCGACACGCCCGCGGCGGGCTCGGCGGGCACTGCCGGTACCAGGGAGCAGCAAAGGTCACTCCTGGCGGCGGCGCTGCAGCCGCTGCTGCTGCAGCCGGTGCGTGAGGGACTGCGGGCGGCGCTGGTGTGCGGTGCGGCAGGGGGCGCGTGGGGCGCCCCGCTGACTGTCCAGGAGCCGGCAGGTGATGAGCCAGGTGTCATGCGGCAAACGCCGGCGTGAGGATGGTACAGGGGATACCTCTGGGGAAGCTGAGCACTCCACTGCCCAATTCCACTACTAGGTCTTTTTAAGTTCCGTTGGTAATAGGCGCCCACGCCGCGAGTTGCGAGTCAGGCACTTGCCGTCGGCTCGTGACCGAAGCGACTGCCGGCGACCGGGGCGCGACAGGCTCGCATGGGGGAACGGGAACACCCTACCTCCTGAGTGACGGTTCGACGGTACATTGCAAAACAAGGGGAAGTAGCTGATAGCCCGATTACCGTACGGCGCGTTTGCACATATGGACGCGTAAGAGTTTGAAGCGGTATGTGAACGGTAGCGTCTCAAATGTCATGTTGTAATGAACTAATAATGCTGCAGTTTGGGGGTTGCGGGGCAGGTGTAGTGGCTGCTGTGGGTGTTCATTGGCACCAGCCTTACGTCGCGGGCCGCCACCTACCAGGCTGCGCCGCCGTTGGGGCTGTGCCGAGGCGGTGGTGGTGGCGTGCGGGTCCACGTGTGTATGTGCGTTCTGAACCGCGCACGCTTACCGATTGCGTGGCCATGCCATTGTCCTTTGTTTAACTATAACACAAAGCATCAGACGCGCCGGCGGCATCCACAACAGCACACACATACCAAAGCCGCGTCCAGGGTGGCTGGCAACGCGGCCTGCTGCTCATTGCGGGCCTGGCTGGTGATTCGTCTGAGCGCCTGCTGCGGACTGGTTGTGCACCTGGTCCGGCCCAATTTGATTCCTGGACCGGTGGCCTAGATGCCATTTACGGTATGTACTTTTGGAGGTGGTTGCGGAGGGTTTCTTACACCACGTACACTGGGTGCAAATGAGGCAATCCTGTTATCACATGCCTCCCACTCCTCCCCGCACATCCATGTCGCCCTATCGCCGATGATTGTACCTAGCATACCCGTCACCCCTCCAGCGTCTCACGGGCGCGCCCCAGCTGCACCAGCAGCAGCCACAGCCGCAGCCTCAGCAGGAGCCACAGCCGCGGCCGTTGATCACGTGCGCGACCTGCGCCGCGCCCTTCAAACGCGGCAGCGGAGGCTTCTTCGCTCGCGACACCCGCGCCTACACCTGCCGCAGCTGCTGCCTGCGGAATGCCCACTCCCACGGCTTCTTCGGCCCGCCCGGCACACGGTCGCTGGAGGAGACAGGCGGCCGGCGGTGTGCCGACTGCGGCACGGAGAAGACGCCGCAATGGTACCTGCACCCCACTCAGCTGGGGGATTACGCCTGCTCTAAGTGCCGTGGCAGGCGCTGCACTGAGAATGAGAAGGCACGTAAGCGGCAGCGGACGGCCCCGCCACACCAGAGCCCAGGCGGTGACGACCCGCCTGATCGGCAGGAGCTGTGGGCGCAGCAGCAGGGCAAGGGGCTAGGCCCGCAGGCGGCCGCGGATGCGCCCCTCCGCAGCGGTGGCAGCGACGGCGGTCGTGCCGCCGCTGAGCCCGCCAGCTCGGCCGCGGCAACAGCCAGCGGCGCCTCACCCACCTCCGCAGCCGCCGCGGCCGCGGCCGCAGCCGCAGCACCAGCAGCAGCAGCAGCAGCAGCAGCAGCAGCAAACATGACGGGTGGACGCGTGCCGGCTGCAGCGGAGGCGGAGGTGGCGGTGGAGGCGGGCGCGGCAGCGGCGGCGGCAGCGGACGCGGAGGCGGAGGCAGACCGCGACCGGTACCTGCTGGTGGGTGCGCGGCTGGCGGGCGCCGGCAGCCCAGCGACGGTCATGCCGGCATCAGCCTTGCCCGCACAGGCCGCCCGCATCGGCGGCGGTCGGGCGGCTGTTGGGGCTGCGGACGGCAGCCGCGATTGTCGTGCTGCGGGTGCTGCAGCTGGGGACAGCGGCGTGCAGGTGGCGGCGCCAGCGCCGCAAAAGGCGCAGGCCGGCGCGGCGCTGATTGTGACAGCAGCCGCTGTTGCGGCCACGAACGCTGCCACAGCGGCGGCCGCAGAGGAAGTTCGGGATGCGGCTCGAGGGTGGCCTGCTGCCGTGTGCGACGCAGCCGCGCCTGCGGCCCAGGGCCGCTCGCCGCCAATGCCAGCGTCGGCAGCAGCCGGCTGCGGCAGCCAGCTGCAGCCGCGACAGCAGCCGCCCGCGAGTCCTGCCGGCGCTTCGGCTGCAGGCGGCGCCGCTGCAGTTCCTGTCGGTGGCGCCGGTAGCGCGGGCGGCGGCGGCGGCGGCGGCGCCCGTGGCGCTGCAGGTGGGGGCCCTGCGGCCACGGCTCCGGCTCCGGCTCCGGCTCCGGCTCCGGCTCCGGCTCCGGCTCCGGCTCCGGCTCCGGCTCCGGCTCCGGCTCCGGCTCCGGCTCCGGCTCCGGGTCAGGCTGTGCCATGCGGCTCATCACGGGCGCAGGCAGCTGTATCAGCGCCAGCTTTGCATGTGGTGCGCGACAGCGACGTACCTCTGCCGCCAACATCACAGCCGCCACGGCGTGGGCTGGCACCTGGTGTCTCCCCTGCTGCCATCGCAGCGGGTCGTGTCGTCAGGACCCCGGCCCACGCCGCGGCACTGGCGTCCGTGCCGGAGCCCGGTGAGCGGCAGGCAGGGGCGGCGGCTACGGAGGCTATGGAGGCGGCGGCGACTGAGGAGGCTGCTGCGGGGAAAGAGCCCGGCCCTGCTTGCAAGCGCCGCCGGCTGGATGGCTGCGCCAGCCGGGGCCGCGGCGATGGCGGCCCTGCTACAGCCGTGTCGGTGGGCGCCGCCGGCGGCGGCGGTACGGCGGAGGACACGCGTGCCAAACCCTGGCCTGCACCGGCAGCCCCGGCGCCGGATCGAAGCTCCGAGGCCGTGGAGCAGGCGACGAGGGCCGGCGTGACCCCGCAAGGGCTGGCAGCAGCGGCTACTGCCGCTACTACAGCTTCCGAATCTGGTGCTACTGCCATGGCAACTGTCACCGGCGGCGCTGCTGCGCCCGGCAGCGGCCCTGCCCAGCAGGCCGATAGCAGTAGCTGCGACACCCGCTGCGCCTCCTGCGCCGCGCCGTACGAGCACAAGCTGCAGGTGCGGCACGGCTTCTTCGCGCGCGGCACCGGCGGCGCCTACACCTGCCACAGCTGCTGCCTCCGCAACCTCAGGTCTCCCCACGGCTTCTACGGCCCGGCCGGCACACGGTCCCTAGAGGAGGCAGGCGGCCGCGAGTGCGTCGGCTGCGGCACAGAGGGCCTGGGTCTGGCCAGCGCCTGGCACCTGGTCCTGCCGCCCGACACGACCCGCCGCAGCCAGTACCACTGCCCGGCCTGCCGCATGGCGACGGCCAGCTGCAGCGCGGCCAAGGCGGCGGCAAAGCAAGCCACGCCGCCGCCGCCGCCGCCGCCACCACTGTCGCTAGCACCGCCACAGCCACCGACTCTTCAGCCCCACCAGCCGACGGCTGCGCCCGCAGCGCTTTCGCGCCCGGCGCGGCTGTGGCCGGCAGCGCCCAGCAACAACAGCGGCGCCTGCGGCAGCCTCAGCAGCCCCGCGCCCCGCGTGGCGCTGGCAGCAGCTGCGCCCACAAACACTCGCACAGCCGCGAGCAGCCCAGCTGCGGTCGCAGCCGCGAGCGGCCCAGCTGCGGCCGCAGCTGCGCACGGCCCAGTCGATGCTGCTGCCGCTGTGCCGGCGGCCGGCGCTGATGCTGCTGGCGCCACCGCCGACGCCACCGTCAGCCGAGGTGCCCACGCTCCGCCGCGCTCGGATGCGTGTGATGGCGGCGGCAGTGCGGCCCAGCGGCGTCCGTGCTGTGGGGTAGAGGCACCCGCTGCCCGGGCCGCGGGGTGTGTGGCCGGTCCTGCACCTGCACCTGCCGCTGCGGGTCCGGATACTGGTGGGGGCAGCCCCAAGCGGCATCGGGCCCTGCTGGGCAGAGATGAGGCAGTCGTGACGCGGGCTGCTGCAGCACGTGCGGCCGCCGCCGCAGCAGCGGCGGCGGCGGCGGCGGCGGCGGCGGCGGCGGCATCGGGTGGGCCCCGGTATATGGACCATGATGGGGGAGCGCGCGAGGGCGGCGGCGGCGGCTGCAGGGCTGCTGGTGGCTGCGCAACTGCGAGCGGCAAGTCACTTGCTGGCGATCAGGGGGAGGCGGAACAGGGCCGACACCAGCCGCCGCCACAGCTACCACCACCACCGCAGCGGCAGCCGCCACCGCCGCAGCCGCAGCATCAGCGCCCAGATGAGCAGGCGCAAAACGATGCCACTGTCGCTCGGGAGCGCTTCTGCGCATGTGTGACGGCGGCCGCGGAGGTAGGTGTGGCGGGAGCAAGGGCAGCAAGGGCAACGGGACTGCTAGGGCCGGCACCGCTTGCGAGCGGGTTCAGTGGTTAGGAGGAGCGGTGGAGTTTAGGAACACTTCTGGCCTTTGTTGGACGTGACAGGGCGGGACGGGACGCGGCGACATGATCTAAGTTCCGCGCAGTCATCACTCCACCATTATCGTATCGTTCGTCTTGATGCCGTGCCGTGCCGTGCCGTGCCGTGCCGTGCCGTGCTGCACGCGTCGCAGGATGTGTGCGTGCGCGCGCAGTCCAGTCAGTGCGCGGCGGCTGCGGGGCTCGGCGCCGCCGGCTGCGGGCCGCCACCCGCGCACCCGCCGCGCCAGCCAGGGGAGCGGCAGCTGGCGGCGCGCATGGCTTCGTGGCTGCAGGCGAGTGAATGGGGCTGCTCCGCTCGTGCATGCGTGGTGGCTAAGATTCAGCGTTGTGAAGGGCAAGTGTCCACGCGGGGACCAACGCGAGCGCGTGCATTGATCCGCTGCAGGCCCACGTGTGCCGGCGGCCGCTAGCGCTGCTGCTCGGGCCGTCTGCGGATGCGCTGGGCTTGGACAGGGAGCAGCCGCCGCCGGGCCTGGCGCCGGAGGAGCAGGTGCGGCTGCGCGTGTCTGTGTGTGTGTCCACGCTATAGGCATGCAGACGTGAAGGGAGGGGGGGCCGCAGCGACGTCGGGTCAAGCTGGGCTTGTGCTGCCGCGGTCCAAATAGCATTCCGCCCCGCGTGCGTGTCTGGATGCGTGCAGGCCGAGTGGATCAGCTCGCGCGCCCGCGTCTGCGCCACCTTCCTTCGGGTGGAGCGCGCGGCGGCGGCAGGACCCGGGTGGCGCATGGCAGCGTCGCAAGGCGGCACGCCAGCTCCCGCCAGCAGCGCCGCTGCAGCAGGCGCCCTGCCTGCCGCGGCTGTGGAACTTTTCTGCTCGCAGACGGCGGCAGCGAGCGGCGCTCTCGCGGCCGAGCTGGCCGGCTGGCTACTGCCGGACCCGCCGCCGGCCGCCCCGCCGCCGCCGCGGCCGGCGGCGCCAGCAGCGGCAGCGGCGCAGCCGACCTCGCCGCCAGTGGCGCTCGTCACGCCGGTCCTGCCGGTGGCGCGCGCACATGGCACAACGCATGTTACAGATGGACCAGCAGCAGGGGGCGGCGCGGTTGCGGGGCTGAGCGGCAGCGGCGGCAACGGCAGTAGCAGCCTGGCATGGAGCCCCACAGCACATGGGGCCGCGGAAGGGCATCGGGCTCCGGTGTCTGCAGAAGCGGCGCAAGCCGACACGCCCGCGGCGGGCTCGGCGGGCACTGCCGGTACCAGGGAGCAGCAAAGGTCACTCCTGGCGGCGGCGCTGCAGCCGCTGCTGCTGCAGCCGGTGCGTGAGGGACTGCGGGCGGCGCTGGTGTGCGGTGCGGCAGGGGGCGCGTGGGGCGCCCCGCTGACTGTCCAGGAGCCGGCAGGTGATGAGCCAGGTGTCATGCGGCAAACGCCGGCGTGAGGATGGTACAGGGGATACCTCTGGGGAAGCTGAGCACTCCACTGCCCAATTCCACTACTAGGTCTTTTTAAGTTCCGTTGGTAATAGGCGCCCACGCCGCGAGTTGCGAGTCAGGCACTTGCCGTCGGCTCGTGACCGAAGCGACTGCCGGCGACCGGGGCGCGACAGGCTCGCATGGGGGAACGGGAACACCCTACCTCCTGAGTGACGGTTCGACGGTACATTGCAAAACAAGGGGAAGTAGCTGATAGCCCGATTACCGTACGGCGCGTTTGCACATATGGACGCGTAAGAGTTTGAAGCGGTATGTGAACGGTAGCGTCTCAAATGTCATGTTGTAATGAACTAATAATGCTGCAGTTTGGGGGTTGCGGGGCAGGTGTAGTGGCTGCTGTGGGTGTTCATTGGCACCAGCCTTACGTCGCGGGCCGCCACCTACCAGGCTGCGCCGCCGTTGGGGCTGTGCCGAGGCGGTGGTGGTGGCGTGCGGGTCCACGTGTGTATGTGCGTTCTGAACCGCGCACGCTTACCGATTGCGTGGCCATGCCATTGTCCTTTGTTTAACTATAACACAAAGCATCAGACGCGCCGGCGGCATCCACAACAGCACACACATACCAAAGCCGCGTCCAGGGTGGCTGGCAACGCGGCCTGCTGCTCATTGCGGGCCTGGCTGGTGATTCGTCTGAGCGCCTGCTGCGGACTGGTTGTGCACCTGGTCCGGCCCAATTTGATTCCTGGACCGGTGGCCTAGATGCCATTTACGGTATGTACTTTTGGAGGTGGTTGCGGAGGGTTTCTTACACCACGTACACTGGGTGCAAATGAGGCAATCCTGTTATCACATGCCTCCCACTCCTCCCCGCACATCCATGTCGCCCTATCGCCGATGATTGTACCTAGCATACCCGTCACCCCTCGCCCAGTCGCCCGCCACCATTATTGCCGCCAATAATGAGCCAGCAGATGGACTGCCAGTCCCAAACCCATAACGTCACCCGCTGCTCGTGCCGTAAACAAATGGTGGGCTCATCTTCAAGCCCGTTGCAGCCACCGCTCCCACAGCCGTCCAACTGTACATGCGTTCGGAATGCACACACCGAATCCCCGAAAAACACGCAGACATCTCCACGAGACATCATTGTGTGGGCCCCGCCGGCAGCGTCCCGTGCGTTACTGCTAGACATCATACGCATTGACGGACCACCCCGCTTAAAAAGCTAGAACCTTGCATGTATACGTTATGCTGTAATGCAGCACGATCCCACCAACCCGCATGCGAAGGATATGCGAACACGGACACGCACAGATCCAGTTGCCCCCAATGTCCACGCCTTTCGAGGAGAGCCACGCAGACATTCCTTGAGACACAGACGCACGCACACGGACACTAGAAATCGTGCGTTAGGAGCGATGGAAAATGCAGCAAGAGAGGGACCCCTGGCGTGACAGTAAAAACAGGGCCACAGAGTGCCCCAGCACATGCTTGCTTGTTGCGAACCAAAGTTTGAGCTCCAAACATGCCAGATGAAGTAGTTAAGAGTAACAAACAGCGCGGCCCACCCGCCCAACGGCGGCGGAGGCCGTGCCGGACCTGCCGCCGCGTACCGCGGCATCCAGGCCCCGCGGCCTTGCTGGCCGCCCGCCCAGCAGTAATACCCCCCCTCACGTGCATGCACGCGCCACGTCAGCAGGTAGGTGCTGCCCTGCGTGCCGGGGGCCCATGCAAGTTTAACTAGCCCGTAAAATGGAGATCAGCAATTCTAAGCAATCCTAAGCACTGCCGCCTTGATAAAGCACTGCGCAGCGATATGTGGCTTCTCACCCCCTACCGCTTCTCCAACCATCCTTGCAACCCCCTCCATTGGGTGCAGTTCAATCAATGCCTTGACTATTCGCCATCGTGTGACATTCAGCCCCTGCCAGCGACCTCCACTAGAACGGCTTGCATATGGCACACCGAGTTGCCTACTTGCACAGTTGCACCCATGCCTGCTGCCATGGCGTTCCCCAATGCACCGAGGGCGCTTGGCCAAGCCTTCTTGGCCTAGCTCCACGTACGCACACGTGCACGCGCGCCGATTCAGAAATGCGTTTGTTACCGTGGTGTCTGATGATGTTTCGTGCGTCCGTAAAATATGCGGTGGGAGAATTCAAAACCACCCTGACGGCAGGTCGCAGAACAGCACATGCCCATCGAATGAACCGCACAACCTTCAGCAGTGCACTTAACCTTCTCACCGCCTAGCGCGAACCTGCTCACCGCCTAGCGCGCTTCCCCGTAAGATTATCACACAATGACCATAGACGTGCTTGATTGATACTTGAACACGTGCTGCTTACAAGTCAAAGGGCAGCCCCCAGCCAAGGCCTGCGCCCTCTCCGGTGCCGGCACCAGCTCCACCATTATTGCCTCCAGGCTGCTGTTGCAGCAGCAGCTGCTGCTGCTGCTCCTGAGGGTGCTGCTGCTGCTGCAACTCACCGAGCTGCCTTTGCAGAAGCTGCTGCTGCTGCTGCTGCCGCTGCTGCTGCTGCAGGTACTGATCCACGCCGCCCACTGCGTCAGCGTGCGCACGCCGCTCCCTCTCTTGCAGTGCTTGCAGCAACAGCGACCCCCGGCCGCCGGCCTCCTCCAAGAGCATTCCGCCACCCAACCGTGCGCCCCCATCAGCACCAGCACCAGCACCTAGGGCTGCGTGTGCTGACAGCGCCGCCAGCAGATCACCTGTGCTGCCTGTGAATCCGCCGCTCGGCTGGCGGCCTTGCAGGGGCTGGGACAACACGTGCTGCTGCAGCTGGTGGGAGTAGGGGTACTGCTGTTGCTGCTGTTGGTGGTGCTGCTGCTGTTGCTGCTGCATCAGCATCTGCATCGGCGAGGGGCCCGAATTGAACATGGGGGACTCTGCGAGGTTCAGACCCACACCACCGCCGCCGCCTGCTGCCATAGCCGCCAGCAGTCCCCCGTGTTGGCCCGGATGCATCACGCCGTGGGCCGAGCGCGGTTGCTGCTGCAGTTGCAGCAGCAGGTCCCGGGGGCTGTCGTGCGGCAGAGCCAGTGCAGGGTCTGCTGGCCCAGGCCCCAGCAAATCGGAGTTCCCAAGGCCCAGCCTATGAAGAAGCGAGCGCTGCTGAGACATTTGCAGTGCGCGTTGCTGCAACAGTTGCAGCCCGCCGCCCCCGCTGCCCCCGCCGCCACTGCCGAGGCCACTGCCAAGCAGCGCCATCTGCTGCTGCTGCATCTGCTGTTGCTGCAGGGCCTGCATGGAGGGACCTTGCCGTTGCTGCTGCTGCCACTGCTGGTGGTGGTGGTGGTGCTGCGGTTGCTGCTGCTGGCGCCAGTCGCCAGTGTCCAGCCCTGACCTTGCGAGGATAGGCAGCGCGTCAAGCCGCTGATGCAGCGACTGCTGTTGTTGCAGGTTGCCTCCCAGCCAGTCGAGGTCGAGGGACGGGACCCCCCGCCCGCCAGCACTGCTGCTGCCGCCTGCGCCGGCGCCGCTGCCGTCTTCACCCCCAGCAGCAGCAGCAGTGGCAGCATGAGCCAGCAGAGCAGGGGCAGCAGCAGCAGCCCCGGATGCCACATTGGCTGCGCGGCTGGATGCCAGAGTCGTGCGAAGCACCACCAGCGGCTCTGAGCGTTCTGATGCAGCCGCCGTAGACGACACTGCGACGCCGTCCAGTGCCTGCTGCTGGTCGCCGCCCAGTCCTGTGATGGCAAACGGTGATGCCACTGGCAGCCGGCGGGCGCCAATGCTGCCGCCCTGCTGTTGCTGCAGCCCGGCGAGCAGCTCATCCAGTGCCGATTGCTGGCGTCCCCGCAGCAGCGTCACGTCGGCGCCGGCGGCGGCGGCGGCGCCTGGCGTGGTGCTGCCTCCGTTGCCTCCACCTCCGAATGGCGCAAGCCGCCGGGGCGCCGCACCGGCGGACCCGAGGCCGGAGTCCGCCACGCCCGTCGTTGTTGTTGCCGCGGCGCCGCCCGGGGCTGCCGCAGCGCTGACGCTCGCACCGGGCGGCCATTCGGATGAGCGGTCCAACGCAAGGTCCAGAGCCCCACCGCTGCGCTGCAGCTGCTGCTGCGAGTCTGATGCTGGCATACCGCTACTGTGGCCTGAGAATCCCTGCTGATGCGTCAGGCTGCGCGACAGGCCGTGGCTGTGTCTGTCGAAGCCAGGAAGGGGCGGGCTTGCGCCGAGCACCATCCCGCTGCTGTGCAGGGCGGGCCCCGCCGCCGCACTGCCCACCGCACAGGCAGCAGCAGCGCTGTCGGGCTCCACGGTGCTTAGGGCGCCGACATCCCCTGCTACAGCCCCCGCCGAACCAGTGCTCCGAGCTGTGGCGAGCCGGCCGCCGCCCGAACTCGCGCCCATAGCCGCGCCCGCGCCGGCTGAGCCGCCGCCGGTGCTGACCGCAGGCCCGCCCACCGCCGCGCCGGCTGCTGCTGGCGACTTGCCAGTCATAAACATCGCAGCCCGGGCCTCGAAGGAGTCACCGATCTGCTGCAACTGCGGGTAACGTTGCTGTTGTTGCTGCTGCTGCTGCTGCTGCTGCTGCCTGGTTTGTTGCTGCCGTCGCTGCAACAGCATGGCGGCAGCTTGCAGCTCTACAGCCGCCTCCTGCTTGATGTGGCCCGGTGACAGCAAAGGCGGCTGCGAGCCGGACAGCGTACGTGCCAGTAATGTACCGCCGGTGGCGGCGATGCTTCGGCCGCGGTCGCCGCCGCCGCCCGACGGGTCGGGGGCGCCTGACACGCGCGCGTCGTCGTTGCCACCAAGCAGGTTCGACGGCGCCGCCGCCACCGCCGGTGGTGCCGCTGCCCTGCCCCCGTCGGCGGCGCGCTCGCCGCTGCGTCCGGCGGCGGAGGGGCCGTCGCCGTCGCCGGCACTCGCCAGCAGATCGCCGCCGCTGCCTCTTGTCGGCTGCTGCCGGGCGTCAGGCGCGGACGGCAACGCCTCGTGCGCCGTGCTCTGTTGTCGCTGCAGCAGCTGCTGGGGGGCCTGCTGGTCGGAGGCTTCCTCCGACCGCTGCGGGCGCTGCAGCAGCTGCTGGGGGGCCTGCTGGTCGGAGGCTTCCTCCGACCGCTGCGGGCGCTGCTGCTGCTGGCGAGCCCCAGCCGCCTGCCGTCGACGGGGTGAGGCACCTCCGGAGGCTGTTGCGGCGCTGGTGCGGCGGCCAGCAGCTGCAGCAGCAGCCTCATCGCCGCTCTTGATCGGATCTGGCGCCTGAGGCTCCGCCGCCGAACCCTTCCGCCTTTTCTTGCCAGACGACTGCTTGGGTGCGCGCGTGCGGGGGTTGCCGCGTAGCACCTGCATGCGCGCGCAGCAGTGGTTCGGACATGCACGCAGGGTGTTGAGTGCATGGGTGCCAGCCTGGAGCCCACCCGAAACGCAATCATGTGCCGTCCCATGCATGCATGCATGCACAGGTTTTTCATCGCTGCTTCGCGCACGCGCAGGCGCATCCAGCATTGGAGCAAGTTAGTTCGCCTTGCAGCAGCAGCGGCAGCACGGTGGTCGAGTTGGCTCTGGCTCGATGGCAGGAAACAGCCGACCATGCACGACTGCGGCGCCTGTTAGCTGTCCGGCGGACCCGGCGCATCCAGGCGCACCCCAGCGTTCTTTTTCTTCTGGATACCGGATACCTATTCGCAATAATCAGCACACTCCGCGCTCACCGGCAGGCCATGCCGCTCCAGCCAGTTGCCCAGCGCCTCCCCGGTCTCCGCCACCCGGATGCTGCGGTACCATTTGGCCATTAGTGAGCCGCCCAGCTGCGTGCGATGCAGGCAGGCATGCGCGCGGCGGATGGACACATGTGCGTGCATGATTAGTAAGGGCGATGCGCATGCGCGTCCAGCATTCATACAGCAGAAGCAAGCCGCAATGTTGTCTACATAAATCGAGCATGCATGGGTCAAGCAAGGCAGGGTCAGAACGTACGGAACAAGCAAGGGGCGGCGTTTCTTCCTGCGCGCGCATGTACGGTACATGCTCACCTTCTCGAATTTGGAGCGAGACAGAAAAGAACCCTGTGTGTGCAGATGTGAGCGAGCGAGGGATCCTGAGCAAAAGCACACTCTGCACCCAGATAGACCCCACGCCCCGCCGACAAACAATCAGCGCCGCACACATCGCAATAACAAGTACACTATTCTGATGCTTCCTGGAGTCCCTGCTGTTGATGATCTTTATCTACACCACAGAAGTAGCACATCGCGGACGGGTGCGGTGGCTAGATGCAGACAAACACGCGCCGCACCTGATGCTCGATGCATTCCTGGTTATCCAGGTAGCGGTCAAAGTGGAAGACCCCAAACACCTTGGGCACGGCACCATCCCCACCGTCGCCCGCCGCCGCCGCGGCATCGCTGCCGGCCGCGCCGCCGGCGCCACTGACAGTCACGGACGCGGCGCCAGCCGCACTGCCACCAGCTGTATGAGTAGCGGCCGCTGCATCTGTGCCTTCCGCCTGCGCGCCGCCCCCGCCCCCCTCAGAAGCCGCGCCGCCGCTGCCCGCCGCCGCCACAGCCGCGCCAGCGTCGCCGGGTGCCGCCTTGACCTGCTGCTGCTGCTGCCGCTCCTTCCTCTTGATTTTGGCCGCTGTGTGCTCCGCCGTGGGCGGACTGCAGCACACGCGCAGTGGCGGGTAATGGGCGCCAGCAGGTGGTGGCCCCGCGCCGCCACCGCTCCGGTCGGACCCTGCGCCCCATGCCGTCATGTCGCTGTCAGCTGCGGCAGGCGATCCCGACCTGCCCCCGCCGCCGGCACCACGCGCTGACGCCGCAGGCGTCGGCCGCTCGGCGCCGCCTCGCTTGGCTGCAGCAGCAGCCGCAGCGTCGCCGCCGCCAATCGCACCGGACAGCGCCCGTGAGCCGGTTAGCTCCAGCGGCCCCGCTGTCTCATCATCTGCGGCCGGGATTGAGCCGCCCGAAAGCACCCCGGCGGGAGCAGGCGCCGCAGCCGAAGGAGCAGCACGCGGATGGGGCCTTTTGGCTGACGGCGCGCCGCCTACGCCGCCTCGCTTCGAGGAGCCGCCGTGCGGGGAGACCGAATGCCCAGCCCCACCGCCGTCAGCCCCGCCGGCCGAGTCGTCGGCAGCCGCTGCCTCACGCTTGCGACTGCGACCACCACCCCCTGCCGGCGTATCAGCAGGGGCTGCACCCGCTGAGCCGGCGCTGGCTGCTGTCAATGCATGGGCGACGCCGCTGCGGCCGCGTGCGGCGCTGCTGCTGTTGCCCCTCTGCAACGGAGTCGCTACGCCGCCGCGGGCGCTGCCGCCAGCTGCTGGGCCGCGCGACCGCGGCCGCCGCTTCTGCGCGCGCCGCCGCCCGCCGCCGCCGCCTTCCCAGTCCTCCTCCTCCTCTTCCTCCTCTTCCTCGTCGTCATCATCATCGGTCTCCTCCGCGCTGTCGGCGACGTCGCTGAGCCCGCTCGCGCTGCTGCCGCCCGTGGTGGTCGAGGCGGTGGAGGCGGTGCTCCCGCCGTCGCCGCCGTCGTCCCCGCTGTTGCCGCTCGCGTCCTCGCCATCATTGGCGGGGCGCCGGCGCCGCTTGCGCCGCTGCCTCGCCACCTGCTGCTTCGTGGTGATGGCCGCCTTCACTGCAGCCGCACGCCTGGGCAGCCGGCGCCCACCGGCAACGATGCCAAGCGCCGGCGCCGCCGCCTCTGCCGCGGCATCCGCTGCAGACGGCACCTGCTGATGCTGCTGCTCCCGCCCGCTGCTGCCATTGGGGCTGCCGCCCCGCCGCGCGGTGCCCGCACGACCAGCGCCGCCGCCCGCTGCTGCGTCCCTGGCTGCTGCCGCAGCCTTGCCGTGACCCTGCTGGTTGTGTTTATGCGCGCCTGGACCTGTAGCAGTATCGATAGCGGCAGCATCAGCGGCTGCCTGTGGTGCAGCTGCCTGCACGCCTTGATCTGTGTCGTTATCATTCGGGGGGTGTTGCAGGCGCTCCGATTGCCCCTGTCGCTGCTGTGGCACACCTGCGCCGCCCGTGTCGCAGCTGCCGCCAGCTACTGCCGCCACTGCCGCCCCCTCGCCTTCATCTTTGCGGCTGCTGTGCCCTGCCCCGTCCATTGCGCTGTGCTACTACTGCGCCTGCTGTCCCGCCCCCGTAGCCCCACCCGAGCCCCTCTCCGCAAACACACGCTGCCCACTCCAACCAACCCCCTCCCGGCTAAAGCAACGGCTAAGCTAGTTGAGGTCGTCACGTCCGCTCCCGTGCATCGACTGATTTGCATCATGCCGCTGGCCGATGCTTTAGGCTTGCGGGACGGCTGCTGATGATTGAGCGCCGTTGCTGCTGCTGCTGGTCCGGACGTTGCTGCCGTTGCTGAAAATGCTGCTGCTGTATGCGATATCTCAGTGCGTTGTGCGTCTCGAACGCGGGTAGAGCGGATGTTGGCGCCTGTCTGCTTCCGGAGCGCATGACGACTGCTGCAGCAGGTGCGTGCCAACCGCCCCAGCACCCTCACAACGAGACCCTACAGGCCCGGGCGGGCGGCAGGCGCACAGGAATTCATCGATTAGCTCGTATGTGTTGATTGCCACTGGTATGCCGGTATGAAAACCGCGTCAAAGAGCGAATCGCGTCAGCCCGCTTGAAACGGTGCGTACGACTCGACCCAGGTATGCACACACACGGCAGTGCCATGCACGGTGACACAGGGAGCGTGCCTGCGCAGATTCTGGCAACGTGAAAGCCAGATGTCCATCCAGATTACGTGCACGCCCATCCCATGCGAAAGGATAGGGTAGCAGCGCCGGCGGTGGCTATAGAAGTTGGGCGTGCCGCGCGGGGTGCTCGGGTTGACTGCCCCTGGCCGAAGACGCGCCCGACAAGCAGAACCCGAGCACAAGTGAGCAGTGCCTATAGTAAAGGCTACATTGATCATGCGTACTGTGCCCCAGCGACGCAGAGACGCGGGCTGCTGGGACTTTTCGCCATGCTTCGGCGCGGTCACCAGGATGGTTTTGCGGCACAACCCTATAACTGCGGCGTCTCCGTGTGCTAGCCCTCCGCCTTACCTATGTCAGATTACCGCATTACGCAGGCGCGTTGGGCCCGAGCCCTCAAGGAGCACCGTGCGCGCGGGGCCTCTAGCAACTCCTATTTCAAGGCACCGCGCTGTATCAAAATATATGTGCAAGTTAATGCTTGTCTGGTAGTTTAGTCGCAGTAATGTATATCACTTCCAGACTCACAGGCGCGGGTGCAGTGCGCCTAGGGAACAAAACGTCTCTGGCACCTGCTCCAACAACTCTGGCCTCCAACTCTGGCCTATTATATTCTCTGCGGGTGAATAACCAGGTTGAGCAAGCAAACATGGCACCCGCGAAGCTCGCGTACATCCAATTTACGGGGGCGGTACAAAAACTTGGTGGCCTCGCCCCAGTTCAAATGTAGCGTGGGCGCAACACATGCTTATTGATAAGCCGAGACATGCAAGCGAGCAGGTCTCCATGTACTGCGGGGATTGAACGGGTGGTAATAGCTTCGCCCTGGCGAAGTCTGACGCGTCCGAGCAAAGGTCCGAGCGGCAGCTGAAGCGACAGAGTAGCGTCCAGAAGGGCGAGCAGCAGAGGTGGAGGACTGAGATGAGACCAGCAGGCTGCTTTGGGGCTCGGGGGGAGGGGAAGAGCAAACCGCTGGGAGTCTGACATCCAGGGCAAGCGTGCCGCCCACACGAAATGTGTATGTAGATTGTAGAAGCTCTTACAGAGTGTTTCACGCGCGGTAGACTCTTGCATTCATAACGAGCCCGAGGAAGTGGAACGCAGACAAGCAGTAATTAGTCGCGTGGGCGAGGATCGGATGAGGATTTCCCGTCTCCGGTGCGTGGCATGCGAGGCGAGGCGCCAACAGGCGCCCTGGGGGCCCTTCCGGCGTGACACCATAAAAAACGCGTTAAGGGCTCTGCACCCCGTAGCAATAGCTGTACATGCGTTTTCATTATTATTCCCTAACTTGAGAACGGTTTGTTTGCTTCGAGCTCTTAGTTGTGAGCTCCACCACCACGCGCTCTCCATACATGCAACTAACCGGTCCATTGTTATGGACGCCTGCGCATCCGACCTCGCCCATCCACTCGCCAAAGGCATCTCAAGCAAAGCCAATCAGCCCCTGGAAGCTTCCCTGCCGGGGACCCCTGAAGTTGATTATGCCTTTTCACACCTTCCAACAGCAGGGGAACCCTTGCCCAGCAGCGCGTGGGATAGTTGGCTGCTGGACCCAGTTCTTATATTTCGACAGCGTGCCGGGAGCATGCAGCGCCTCCTTCTCACACTGTACGGTTTGAAGATGATGACGTGCATTTGTTCATTCAGTTATGCAAGTGCCCTTGTACTGTACACACTCAGGGAATGCGCTTAACTCACCAGCTACCCTGCATGTGCCGCAAACACGCGCGGCACCTATCTGCCAGCGCATTATGTGTCACACGCTCATGACGCAACCCACGCCACCACATACCACAGGAACAGCTTGCGGACATGCGCGCACGAAAGACACGACCGCGCCTACCTGCAACAATGACCCAACGTGGCCCCCCGCGCCCCGTATGACACAAACCCCATCCAGCCTAGACAGCCCATTCATTTCCTCACGACGAAGACGAGGCCAATCCGTCCACAGCAGTCCAGCGTCATCACGCGTTCTGACCCATCACAGCCAACCAGCGGTCAAGCCACTGCTGTTGCTGCTGCTTTTGCTGCTGCTGCTGCTGCTGCTGCGGCGGCGGTGGCGGCGGCTGCCCAGCAGCAGCAGTGTGTCTGCTGAGGAACGCAGCAGATGCGCCGGCGGCCATCATCCCCTCTCGCCCGCAACCGTCCTGTGATTCCCAACTCAGGGACCATTCCGGTGGGCCCAGCTGCTGCTGGTGAGCATTATAAGCAGCAACTGTACACTGTTGGTGCTGAAAAGCGGCCTGCTGCTGCAGATGCTGCTGCGACTGCAGCAGCTGGTTGGCGGGTTTTGTCCACTGCTGCGGTGCGGGCTCACTGCTGCTGCTTCTGATGTGGCCCACAGCAGTAGTCTGATGCGGCTGCTGCTGTGGGTTGCTCGTTGCCGCTTGCACTGATGGTGTCTGCCATAGCTGCTGACCCAACATCATCGTTTGTCCTTGGGTCTGCTGCTGCCACTGCTGCTGCCCCTGCGGCGGGGCCTGCGGTTGCCCGTGCACCTGCATTGCTTGCATCTGCTGCTGCTGCTGCTGCTGCTGCTGCTGCTGCTGGTTGTATGACCGAGGCGGCAGGGTAGGCAGAGTCAGCTGCAGCTGCTGCAATGATTTGTGACGCTTGCCAAGTTCCATGATGCCGGCGCCGGTTCCGCCGCTACCGTCATCGTTGCGCGCCGCGGCGCCGCCCTTGGTGCCTAGCTGCTGCACCAGCAAATTGTGCAACGAATACTCCTCCCCGTCACAGGCAGCAGCCCCACCCGCCGCAAGAGAGCCGCCAGCACCGCGGTGGGTCCAGCGCTGCATCAAGCCAGCAGCTGCATCATCACCACCAGCGGCAGCACCAGAAGCTGCAGCAGCAGGAGCAAGGTTGCCAACATCCCCCGCTTGCTGGCGCTGCTGCTGCTGGTGCTGGTGCTGTTGCTGTTGCTGTTGCTGCAGCGGCTGTTGCTGTTGCTGTTGCTGGTGCTGGTGCTGGCGCTGCTGCTGCTGTTGCTGCTGTTGCTGCTGCTGCTGCTGCTGCTGCTGCTGCTGCTGCTGCTGCTGCTGCTGCTGCTGCTGCTGCTGCTGCTGCTGCTGCTGCTGCTGCTGCTGCTGCTGCTGCTGCTGCTGCTGCTGCTGCTGCTGCTGCTGCTGCTGCTGCTGCTGCTGCTGCTGCTGCTGCTGCTGCTGCTGCTGCTGCTGCTGCTGCTGCTGCTGCTGCTGCTGCTGCTGCTGCTGCTGCTGCTGCTGCTGCTGCTGCTGCTGCTGCTGCTGCTGCTGCTGCTGCTGCTGCTGCTGCTGCTGCTGCTGCTGCTGCTGCTGCTGCTGCTGCTGCTGCTGCTGCTGCTGCTGCTGCTGCTGCTGCTGCTGCTGCTGCTGCTGCTGCTGCTGCTGCTGCTGCTGCTGCTGCTGCTGCTGCTGCTGCTGCTGCTGCTGCTGCTGCTGCTGCTGCTGCTGCTGCTGCTGCTGCTGCTGCTGCTGCTGCTGCTGCTGCGCGTCTTGCTGTTGCTGCGGCTGCTCCTGCTGCTGGTACCCCGCCGCCGCGGTCATGTACTGCAGCTGGTGCGCACCGCCGCTTTCGTGTCCACCTAGTCCACCAGCCGCAGCCGCAGCCGCAGCGCCAGTAGCCCCGGCGGCCAGAACGCAGCCGCCACTCGCAAACACTGCGCTCTGCGGCGTTTGCTGCTGCTGCTGCGGCAAGCACTGTTGCTGCTGTTGCTGTTGCTGTTGCTGGTACTGCTGGAGCTGCTGGTGCTTCTGCTGCTGCTGCAGGCGGTACATGCTGCTGTGAATGAAGCTGTTCTCGCCCAGCAGCGCTACTGGAAAGCCGGCACCGCGCATCCCCCCGCCGCCAACCACACCGCCGCCGCTCACACCACTCACACTCCCTGTAAAGCAGCCTCCGGCACCGCTGCCGCCGCCTGTGTGCCCCCGCGGCGGCCCCTCAGACGAGTAGACGTCCTGGCTGCAATCGGCAGAGCACCAGTCAATGCTGTCGGCAGCAGCCATGCCGTCGCCGCTTGCGCGGCTCGCGACGCGGCTGCACTCCGCGCTGCCGACGCTAACGGCGGCGGCGTCAAAGCAGTACGGCGTGCTGCAGCTGGTGACCACGTGCTCAGCTGGAATGGCAGCAGCGTAGGCAGGGTAGCCGCCGCCGCCGCCGCCGCCTACCCTGCCCATCGCGCCGCCGCCGCCGCCGCCGCCTGCAGCAGCGCCACCTGCTGCTGCTGCTGCCGCCGCCCCGACACCGGCCCGTTCACAGTCGCCCAGTCCATCTTCGCTGGTGACTCCGCCGGTGCTGACCATGAAAAGCATGGCACGTGCCTCGAAGGACTCTGCCAGCTGGCGGATGCGCACCTCTGGCCGCATCGCGGCGGTGGAAGCCGTCAGCAGCTGCAGCGTGCTCTGCGCCTGCAGCTGCTCCTGCTGCAACTGCTCTTGCTGCTGCTGCTGGCGGAGGTGGTGCTGCGCTGACGCAGGCCGCCGGAGAACCAGGGGCGGGTCGTCGTGCCGCGGAATGGTGAATGACTCGTGCTGCTGCTGTGGCTGCTGCGGCGCACCTGCCGCCGTCGCAAATGCCGCCGGCGGCGCAGTGGTGGGGTTGGCTGCGGCAGCCGCTGCTGCCGCCCAGGTCGAGGGTGCCGTGCCGCTGGGCACGCCACCGGCTGCAGATGCAGCTGCGGCAGCTGCTGCTTCTGCTGCTGCTGAAGAGGGCTGCTGCTGGTGCAACTCCAGCCGCTGTTGCTGTGTCTGGTGAGCACCCATGGGCTCGGGAGCCGTGCCGCCGCCACTCGTGGCCGGCAGCAGCAGGGGCGGCGGCAGCAGTGGCGGCGCCTTCTGGGCAATTGCAGACGCGAACGGCGACACGATCGCGTTGCGCTGCTGCTGCGGCTGCTGCGAGTTGGGCGCCGCCTCCTGCTGCTGCGAGCTAAAAGGCGGCGGCGGTGGTGGCGGCGGTGGGCTCAAGGCGGCGGCGGGTGCAACGCCAGCCGCCGGCGCCGCTGCTGTGCTCATCAGCAGGGCGGCGCCTGCTGCTGGCGGACTGCTGCTGCTAAAGCGACCGCTGCTTGGCGGCGGCTGGTGGTACTGCAGGTCAACACCACCCGTGCGGTCCGCTGCGGCTGAAGGTTCAGCAACGGCAACAACGGCAGTAGCAGCAGTCGGCGCTGCTGCGTAAATACTGTCACCAGCAACGGCAGCGGGGGCGACGGCCGCCGGGGTAGGCGGCGCGGGTACCTGTGGCATCACCGCTGCCGCCGACGGCTCCTCTAGTGGGGGTGACCGTTGTGCCGTCCCGCCACCAGGGGCAACATCAGCAGTAGCAGCAGCGGCTACCCGCACTCCTGCTGCAGCGCGCGCCGCGGCGGCATGCCTTCTGCTGCTGCTGCCGCTGCTGCGCATGCCGGCAGCGGCCGAAGGGCAACCAGGAGCACAGGCGGCGCTGGCGGTGGCGCTGGCGGTGGCCCCCACCGCCGAAACGCTGGTAGAGCGCGCTGGGCGCGCAGCAGCGGTCGCCGCCGCAGGCCCGCCCTTCACTGCGGCCAGGGGCGACTGCGGTGCAGCAGGAGCCTCACCGCCGGCAGCATGGGGAGAGGGCTGTCGCTGCTGAGGCGGCGGCGGTGGCGGAGACGCCCTCTGGCCGCCGCCGGCCGCCGGGCCGCCAGCAGCGGTAGCGGCTGCTGCTGGATGCGGTGATGCAGCCGCCAGCGGTGGCGGCGACCCCAAGGCCTCAACAGCAGCGTCCTTTCGTGTCAGCAGGCGGGTTCGGGGTTGCCCCTTCATGATCTGTGCCATCATGCGGGGGTGCAGGTACACGGTCAGGGTCAGTGCGGAGCAAGCTTGTCGCACTAGTACTCATCCAGCAGCTGTACATGTGATCTATGGGGCGTACGTCACGCAGGGGCGGTTCCAACGGATCGGCCGTGCATCATGATAACCCAGCCAGCCACGCAGTACACGCAGCCCGCCCGCCAGCCAGCCTGCACTTTTGACAAGCTGCTGAGATCGAGTCATCCATCCGGACACGCACGTGCGCATGCTGCCAGTCGTGGCCCTTACGGACCCGGCGCATCCAGGCGCACCCCAGCGTTCTTTTTCTTCTGGATACCGGATACCTATTCGCAATAATCATCACACTGCGCGCTCACCGGCAGGCCGCGCTTCTCCAGCCAGTTGCCCAGCGCCTCCCCGGTCTCCGCCACCCGGATGCTGCGGTACCATTTGGCCATGACCGCACCGCCCATCTGCATGCATGCGTGCAGGAATGCGCGCGGCGGATGGACACACGTGCGTGCGTTATTAGTGACGGCAATCAACGCACGTACGGCGGACGTGCGGCGCCATCAATGACATGTATTTGATGACTTCCTCAGCAGCGCATGCACAGGCAGGGGTTCACATGGGGTGTGCGTGAATGAAGATCCGTGTGACACAGCGACTCCGTTAGGCTCCATTAGGCTCAGCAGACCAGCTACCGCATTGCGCGGCGCGTGTCAGCAAACAGGTAGCCACATCTCCAGCGCTATTTCGCCACTAGTTCATTGTAACAAGCTCACCTTTTCAAACCTGGAGCGTGACAGGAACGCGCCCTGCGGGCGACACACGAAGCCAGCCGCACAATGCAAGGCACACGTCGGTGATGCACAGCCGGGCAGGGAGGGCGGGGCACCCAACCGGCGGGGACCGACCCCAGTTGCCCGCCGGACACCCCTACTACGTACAGGCCGTAGCTAGCAACACGTGGGAACACTGCCTATGACTGCCCACGAAGCCCACCCACCTGGTACTCAATGCAGTCCTGGTTCTCCAGGTATTTGTCCACGTGGAGCACACCGAACAACTTGTGCATCGGCACACACCCGTCCCCACCGCCGTCCTCGCCCGCAGCCGCTGCTGCAGCCGCTGCAGCAGCAGCAGCAGCAGCAGCCGCAGCCGCAGCTGACGCGCCGCCAGCAGCGGTAGCCGCGGCCGCGGCCATCGCCTCCTCCAGTGAAATGGATTTGTTCTTGCGCTTCAGCTTTGCCACGGTGTGCTCCACCGTGGGGGGGCTGCAGCACACGCGCAGGGTCGGCGGTATGGTCAACGGCGGCGGCGGGGGAGGCGGGGGCGCCGCTGCCTTGTCGGCTGCGCGGCGGTCACCGCGACCGGGCTTGGAGCCAGCAGCAGGGGAAGCGGCCCGCCGCGGCGCAGCTGCCGCTGCTGCAGCTGCAGGCGGCGCGGCGACGGCAGCAACTGGACGCGGCGCGGAGGCCGCCGCCGCCGCGGCGGTACGGCCTGCGGCTGCATTGGAGGCTGCGGGAGCAGCAGCCGCAGTCGCAGCCGCAGCAGGTTCGGCAGGCGGACGCTGGCTCGCCGCTGTGTGATACTCAGGCAGCGCCAGCACAGTGCTGCTTGTGGCAGCAACTGAAGGCGACGACGGGCCACCGGTGCAGCCGACAGGAACGGCAGCAGTGCTGGAGCCCCCCCCGACACGCGCGGCCGAAGAGCCTGCCCTATCCGCCGCATCCCGAGCCAATTTGTTCGGCCGTCGCAAGTCGTGATCGACAGAGCCTTGCGAAGCCCGCTGGCTGGAGCGGGGGCGCTTTCGAGCTGAGTCCGGCTGCCGGAGCGCGCTGCGGTCATCGCTGTGGCGTCGTGGTTGCGCGCCCGCAACGCCCGATTTGTCCGACGCATCAGCCTCCATCGATTCCTGTCGCGTAGAAAATGCGTTCGCCTCGATGGCCTTCACTGCACCGTGGACGCTCGAAGCGCCCCGTGTCGCAATCCCGTGTCGCACTTGGGCCGCTGTCAGACGACTGCCCCAGAAGAGCCTGGGCGAGGTCTGGTTGATGGCAACCCTTGGACAGTCTGCACGGCGGCAGCGAAGCCACCCCGCCGATAAAACCGGGATGAATGCCCATGTCAGAAACGATGGCAAGCACAACGTTACAATGCCCAGCGCTACGCTTGACAAGGTTACGTATGCCTGTATACTGTTTCTGCCCCCACCGCGCCAAAAGGCGGTTCGCAACCAAAATGTACGCAAACTGCCCAAGGTGTTCCGCATTCGCGTTATTCTGGCTTCCATCGCTACGAAGATGTCATCATAATTTAGCTGTTCGAGCGACGTACCTGAAACTTTCAGAAGGCGTGCCGGTACGCGTCCGAGGCCATTGGCGACGCGCGCAAGGTCAGTGGTAACATCACCAAAGATATTTACTCGATCATAGCCCTTGAAAGCAGCCAGGTGCCTTCCCCCAGGTGAGCGAGTGCAGTGGCCTTTTTTATGACCGCCGCGTGCAATCAGTTTATTCGGCGTTGATCTGCAAGCGTTGAATGCATCGTATAGATTATTCGTTTGGAAAGGAGTTCCGCCCTAGCGATGAGGATTTCCTGAAGGGGCGGCAGAAACCTGCTGTACTTCGCTCGCCCACACACCATCCTGATCAGCGCGCAACCGACTTACATTTCTATGGATATTGTCAGTTTGATTTTTCGCCATCTTACAGCCGCTTAACAACACCGATCGCCATCTCACACAAACCAATAATATTAGTCGTCACACACCCCCGTTGGCGGCCCCGCAAACGCGGTGCGATCGCAAATAAGGACACCGCCGGGCCGAGTCTCCGTCCTGTGCAGCATTCATCTCGATCCAAAGGCAGCCTGCCAGGAGCGGGAGAAGCACTCTCGGCAAGCCGCCGCCGGCAGGGTGCCCCTCAGCTCTATTCTTCCAGCACGGCGCACCAGTATTCTGCCTGCACGGCGCACCAACTGGACAACGGTACACGCTGAAACCTCACGAACGCAAGTAATCACGCAACAGCTGCATCATGCGTATAGGGCTTCATGTGCCTCCGGCAGCCGCGCTCACACACCCGGTTGCCCCAAAACTCACCACCAGCCAGCTACACGCTTGGAGAAATGCAGGACGGTATGAAGCGTTGCTCGGCAGCCCGCACACACTGCGAGCGCGCACCGCTGGCACCAAGCACACGCGCGAATGTGCCTGCGCTTTACGGTACCCCACGATAGATGCAAAACACGTGCACAGTTCGATTTGCATCACCGAGTGGACGCTGCTGTTGGGTAGCGGCGCCGTATGTACACACAACACATAGCTCACGCCGTCATACCGCCAATTAATAACACACCACCACCACCACCATCACCACCACCACGCCACACCACACCACACCGCGCCACGCCGTGCGTGCCGCCACAACGCCGCGCACGCGGCACCTAGTGGTGCTGCCGCGCCGCCGCCGGCGTCTCCGGCCCGCGCGCGAACACCTCCACCGCGCCGCGCACCACATCCACGCTGACGTCGGCGCAGTGCAGCAGCTCGCCGTCCACGTTCCAGGCGCTCTCGGGCGCCGCCGCGTCCCACAGGCAGCCGCCCAGGTAGTGGCCGCCCGGCAGCGGGCTGTGGGGCGGTGGGGTGGTTGGGTGTGGGAGGGGGTTGCAGAGATGGTTGGGAGGAGTGGTGATCAATCCCAGTTCCCAAAGATGGGATGGACATGAGGAGGGAGGCGTGAGAGAAGTCTTGCAGGGGCGCCTGCAGGGGCGCCTATAGCCTTGCAGGGGCGGCCCCGGCGGCTACACGGACAGCACCCCAGCTGCGCTGCCCCCAAGGCGCGCTGCTGCGCCGTAAAGCTCGCGCCACGCTACCCGCCACACGCTCCCTCCGCACACGCGGCCCCCCTTCCCACAAACCCCTGGTGCCGAGCACGCACCGGAGCACCCCCGCCCGCGCCTGCTGTACCGCTCCGTGCTGTATCCCGGGCGCTGGGCGCCGGGCCCTTCCAGCCACCCTTGCACCTTCCCCCCGCCCCCCAAGATTGTCTACCGTCTGCCACCTCCTTAACTAACGATGAATGTACCCCCCCCCCCGCCCCACCCACCCCCTGCTGCGTGCGCGGCACGCACCCACCTGACTCGCAGCGCGGTGATGGGCACCACGCGCACGTGCGGCAGGCACCTGTCCACCAGGCCGCGCGCGGACAGGCGGATGAGGAAGCGCAGGAAGTTGGGGTGCGCGCACTTGGACACCAGCACCAGGTACATGCGCCCGTCGCACAGGTGGCCGTTGGGGATGATGCCTGCGGGGTGGGTCGGGTGGGTGGGGTTGTAAACACCACCCCAATCTAAACCATGGGGGTTTGAGGGTTGCAAAGATATGGACAAGCGGTACAGGATGGGGGTGGGTCGGGTGGGTGCCAAGCGGTGGGTGGGTCGATGGGTCGGTGGGAGATGGGATGGAGGTCGGTATGGACTGTACCACCCGCGCCATCCGACCGCCCCTGCCCGCCGCCCCGCTGCTCCGCTCTCCAGGCCGCGCAAGACGCGCAGGTCGCTCCTACCTCGCCGGCTCTTGTCGCTGCGGCAGGGCGTCACCACGCACATGATGGACGCGAACTCGCCCTCCAAGTGCGTCCAGCCCTCCGCGTCAACCACCGGCGCCGTACACAGCCCGCTCGAGCCGCCGCCGCCGCCGCCGTCTCCGCTGCTGCCGCCCGGCCCTGACGCCGGCACGCCGCTACTATGCAGCGGCTGCGCTGGCGGCGGCGCCGCGCCCGACGGCGTGCCGGCGGCGCTGCCGCCGCCGCCGCCTGCTGCCGCCGCCGCCGTCATGGCGGTCACGGGCACGGAGTTTGAGGACAGCGACGGCGGCTGCAGCGGCTCCGGCGCGGCTGCGGCTGCGGCGGCTGCGGCGGCGGAGGCCGTTGCGTAACCAGTGAGGCTGGACGGCGCGCGCGGCGAGCCGCCGCAGGCGCTGCCGGCGCCGCCGGCGCCGCCTGATCGGAGGAAGCTGGCGCCGACGCTGCCAGCCGCGGGCGCGCCGGCCGCCGCCGGCGCGGCTCCGGCGTGCGCGGGGGCGGTGTGCAGCGGCCCAGTGCTGTGGTCCTGTGAGGACGGCCCCGCCAGGTGCTGCAGGTGCTGCTGCCCCCACGACAGCGGCGCACTGGGAGCGCGCACCAAACCCTGCCCCTGCCCACCGCCGCCGATCCCGCTGCCGCCGGTTGCCAAGGCCCCGCTCGTCAGGGCCGGCGGCGGCTGCCCCAGCCCTGCCGCCGCCGCCGGCTGCGCCGGCCCCGCCGCCTGCCCTCCCGCCGCCGCGTCGCCGGCGCCGTGGCCCGACGCCGAATGCACCGACCCGCTGCCCACGCCCAGCGGCCCAGCCCCCGCGCCGCCGCCGCCTGCAGCTGCGCCGCCGGCCGCCGGGTTCGCGCCCGCGTGCGCGTAGGGCGTGAACCAGCCCGCCGTCGCGCTGGTGAACAACCCCATCGCCTGCGCCTGCCAGGCCTGCGCCGCCGCCGCCCCCGAGGCCCCCTGGCCGCCGCCGTGGCCGCCGTGCACGGGCGTGCCCGGCTGCAGCGGCGTGGCGTCGGCGGTGGCGGCGCCAGAGGCGCCGCCACCGGGGCCCACCGACGACACCGGCAGCGGCGCCGGCGCGTAGCGGTGCGCCGGCGGCGTGCCCAGCGACGCGCCGGCGCTGGCGCTGGCGACTAGGCCGTGGCTGTGGCCGTGACCGTGGCCGTGCCCGGCGGCAGGCGTGCCCGGCGGCGGTGCGGCATGCGCGTGCGCGTGCGGGCTGGCGCCGCCGAGCGGCGTGCCGGGAGCGCCGCCGGGCGTGTGCGCGGCGGCTGCTCCGCCGCAATGCAGGGCGCTGGTGGTGGCTGAGCGGTGGTACGCGCCGTGGGGGCCGTCCATTCGGATGCCTGCAGGCGCAGGTGCGGCGGCAGGCACACCGTGAGCGAGGCCGCCGGCGGGCGGAGGCTGCAGCCCCGGCCGGCGCGGCATGCGCTCCCAACTTCCCCGGCCCTCACCCCGCCCAGCCGCCACCACCGGACCACCGGCCCTGCCGCCACCCTTTCCAGTGCCACCACAATCACACCCACCTCTCTGCCCACTGGCCCTGCCGCCACCCACGCCCCCACTCACCCGCCAGGCGGCACACCTCGCACTGGCTGGTGCACAGCTGCTGCACGTCGGCGGTGGTGCTGGTGGCCTCGCGGTAGGCCAGAGCCACGCGGTAGCTGGCGCCGCGCAGCAGCTGCAGCGCGCCCGTCACGTCGTACCTGCATCACATGTGTGTGCGGGCGAATCACGTGCACGGGGTCCCACTCAGTGTTAATTTGTGGTGAGATTGTGTTCGGTTTGGGGGATTGGGCAGGGCGACGGCCGTCCATCCAAACGGCATTTGGCAGGTGTTGGAAGCTGGCGACGTGTGCTTGCGGTGCGCCTGAAGTGCCGCCCCAACTGCCCAAGGCCCCAGCACTGCGCCTCCGCTCAGGCCGCTCAGCCCCGCGGACCCGGCCCCGCGCCGGAGCCCCATCGCCGCCGCGTGCCGGCGCTCACCGCACGGGGCCCATGAAGCGCAGGCGCTCGCTGAAGCGCATCACGTCGCCCATGAAGCCGTAGCCGGCCTGGGAGGTGGGGGGTAGCCGTGCATGTGACGGGGGGGGGGTGAATACCATCCCAAGCAGGGGGAGTTCACATTCATGATAAGCGCAGGAAGTAAAGGCAGGGCGCGCGGGGCCAAGCAGGGCGCAAGGGCATGTTGAGGCCGCTATGCTGTGTTCTGCGGCCGAGGGTGTTGCAGACGTGTTCCAGAAGGGCGTGCGATGTAGGGCGTCGCGCAGAGGTGAGCACATCGCCATTTCGGCCATCGCCATGGCGTGCTACGGCGGGCTACGGCGGCGGCTTGCCTGGCACACGAAGTGTCGCACGGTGCCGTCGGCTGCGGTCATGCGGCCGGCGTCCAGGCTGAGGCGGTCGCCCAGCGCGATGTGCAGGGTGGCGGTGGCGGCGCAGCGGGCGCCGTGCAGGCTGCAGGGCAGGGCACGGCACGGTTAAGGGTGGGTGGGGGTTCAGCCGTGGGGCTCAGCCGCGGGGTTCAGCAGAGCGGTGTGAGGCAACTGGATGGGTGGGTTGCTTGAGGTCGGTATCACCGCCCCCTGTTCGCATGGACGGCTCCCCCCGTTGAACCAGCTCCAACAAAAAACTCCCCCGCCCCCACAGCACAGGCCTGCCCGGCACGCCAACCCCCGGCCCCCACAACACAGGCACTCACGTGTACGCCACCGCGTCGGTGCTGCCGGCGGGGATGTGGCCCACGCGGATGCGGTGCGCCGTCACGTCGCCGCGCGCGCGCCGCGCCAGCAGGCCCGCCACCACCTCCTGTGGTGTTTGGCAGGTTTTGGGTTGGGGTTGGGGTTGGGATCGCCACCGCCTGGCGGCACCACATGGCCAAGGGCCCGTGCAGGGACGCCCCTGCCCCTGCCCTTGCCCCTCCGCAGCCTCAAACCCAACCTCCTCCACCACCTCCACACCCTTTACTCCCTCCTCCACCCCCTCCACCCCCTCCTCCACCCCTCCTCCTCCTCCTCCCCCTCCTCCACACCTCCACACCTCCACAGGCGCCACCCCTGCCACCACCCGCCGCCACGCACCTGGAACAGCCCGTCTCCGCCCACCGCCACCACGCCCTGGTACCCGGCCAGCTCCTCCGCCTTCATCAGCTCCACCATCTCCTTGGCGTGGTCCTGACATGGCACACATGAGAGGCACACGATGACACACATGAGACAATGAGGAACGAGAGGGACGGTGGGGCCACACGGGGTTTGGGAGCTGCGGCGCACCCGCGGGACGGCTGTGCCGCATTCGCGGACCCAGCTGCTTCCCGAACACGCGCATGGGGTGTGTTGCCTCAAACCGGCCGACACGGCCAACCGGAGGGCCACCCGCCGCCAGCCCGATGCCGCCCTCTCCCGCCGCCCACAGCCCCAGTGCCCCGTCGGCTTCCCGCCACCAGCCCGTGTGCCCTTTCGTCTCCCACCCACCCGCCCACCCGCCCGGGACCCACCATCTTGGCCGTGTCCACCACCGTCACCGCCACCCGCGCGCGCTGGAAGATGGGCGCCGCCACCCGCTCCCACACGTGCCGCGCCCGCCCCGCGCCGCTGAACGGGTTCACGTACACCAGCAGGTTGCGCGGCCTGGGGGGGGGGGGGAGGTAGCCGTCCATGAGACGTTTGTTTACAAGTAATGTGAAGTGCCGATGGGGGGTGGCGGGAGGGAGCAGGCAAGGGCGGCGTTGAGCTCAGGCCAAGTGATGGTGAGTGGCCCACGGGCCCCTGTCTGCCCACCGCGCGCGCTTCAGGCCATAACTTTCCGGTCGCCCGGGACCGGCACGGGGTCACCGACCTCGCGCACATGCGCGCCAATCCAAGCCCCTGACTGCAACTGACCCTCCGCGCCTGCAGCGCCCCATGCCCAATGCCCGATGCACAACAAACCCCCAGCAAATCCCAGGCCGCCGCACCTGTCCCTTAGCGCCGCCAGCCGGCCGTTTATGAGCGCCACCCACTCCCGCACCGCGTCGCCGCCGGGCGCCGTCAGCACGTACTCCTCCGGCCGCCAGGTGTTGGGGTCGCCGGCGCCGGGCCGCGAGAAGGTGTGGATCACGAACGAGTGGTCCTGCGGGTGCGCGCGGGTGGGCGCGGGCAAGAGTGTGGGTGCACGTGTGGTAAGCAGAGGCAAGATGCGGTGGGCGGCGGGCGGTGGACTGACCCCGTGTATGTGCATGCGCACGTGCATATGCCACATGCATGGGGCTCTGCTGCGGGGCGTGTGCCAACCGCCAGGTGGCACGGGCCATACGCGGGAGCCGCCCAGGCAACCTCCCTGCACGGCCCAACGCCCAACCTCCACGGCCCAGCGCGCGGCGGCCACCCAACACCCCACCACAGCCGTGAGGCTACCCCTGTTTTTCCCCTCCACCGCCCCCCCCTGCAGTCCCCGCCGCGCCCTGGCGGTCGCAGCTCCTCCCCCCGAGTACAACTGCTGGCAGCCGACTGCTCAGCACAGTCACCGGCGCCAGCGTCGCGGCTGCACGCACCCGCGCGTAGCAGCAGCCCGCCTGCTTGTTCAGCGCCACGGCTGAGAGCACCTCATCGAAGGGGACTGCGGGGTCGGGACGACAAGGCGGCCGGGGGGTTGCAAGGCTGGTCGGCAACGCGGGTGCGCTTGTAAGGTAGGGCGGCGGGGTGCCGGCATCCTCTTGTTACAGCAAGCTTGTGCGAGCAGATTGTAGAGTCCCCGGAGCCCAAGTACGGGTACTGAGCACATGCGGCGCAAGCCATGCGCGGCCGCAAACACGGGGCACACATACACGGTACCGCAATCCCATCGGCCGCACATAACACACGGGGGCGCACCTCGCCTCGCCAGCTTGCGCCGGTCCACGCAACAGCCCACCGCTTGGTTGACCGCCTTCCACGACACGTGCGTGGCGGTGCTCTTCACCTGCGTGCACGCATGACCGACCCATATCGGCAGCCGACCCACATGGCATGGGCAGCCGCGCTGCTGGAGCCTCCAGCTGCTCCAGGGGAGGGGGGCTGCTGCGAAGTTAGGAGGGACGGCCCCCGCATACCTTGACACGGTGGCCCCGGAACCGCATCACCGTCTCCAGCGATGCGGGGCCCTCCTCGCCGCCTGCAGGCACAACCACATTATACTCAGACTTAAATGGAGCGCGGGGTGGGCGGTGAGACCCTTCCGGCACACTACTTCGACGGTTGGACCTCCGGACGCGACGGCTCTTCGGTCCCGCCAAGCCCCTCCCACGAACTACGACAGTGGCCAGGACCGGCCGTGACTCCGACTTGCATAGGGTCGAACAAGCGAACTGAGGAACTGGTGCATATCAGCCCAGCATATGGGTATCAGGCCCTCGCGAGCTGCTGAGCAGGCCACGCTGGCATCGCGCAGGAACCTGTGCTCCCGAACCCTGCCCCCAATTGAGATTGCCCTTACCTTGGCACGCCTGAACACCGACGCATGACGAAGCACTGCAGAGAGGCGCGAGGGGCCAGACCGGTTTTTGCTTTGCCTGAGAAAGCCCCGCGCGGGGCAGCCCCGCAATATAGCTTACCTGCTCTCCGTCCTGTTGATAGCTGCTGCTCGAGATTCCTGAGCTTTGCCCGTCCGGGTGAGCACCGCCTTACTTTGAGAACCGACAGGCGAAAAGCAGTCCTGGTGTGACGGAGCTGCCTCTATCCATGGCGCACCAATACTATCGTCGGAATCCACACGCTTCAGCCGTGGCATTTCTTTCGCAGCGCAAGAGACAGGCGGAGCTAGGTCATAATAGGTGCGCCGGGTGCTGCTGGAAGCGTGTTAAGTAGGATTTGCGATCGATACTTGTTGAGAACGCAGAATGGGCATCGTGGCGAGGCGAAACGACGCTTGGGCTGGCCTCAGTCGCGAGGCCCATCGCTTAAAGTTGCGGTTGTGTCGGTTGCGCCCATTTCAGAAGACGCGCCGCTGCCAACTCGTTGCTACACAGCCCACGTCCTTCCTGACAACAGATTAACAGGGTGCGGAAAGCTCTTCCAGCGACGAGATTTTTACAGTTTGCGAAAGCCTGCGCTTCAATTCTTTCCCGTTTTCGCAACATGGCTGCACCTTTTGAGAAGTGGCTTGACAAGCATGGTGGGAAAAAGCACGCGAACTTAGACCTGGTGAAGGAGCTGCCCAGCGGCGACCGCGGTGTAGTGGCGACCGCGCCGATTGCCGAGGGCGAATTGCTGCTGCTGTTGCCCATTAATTGCTCGCTGTATATGCCAAACGACGAGGAATGGGAGAGGTGAGTTGGGGAATTTGGGGGCCAGCATGCGACTTACGCGTCGGCGGCTGCGAGGCGAGCGACGCGAGCCATAACGCAACACGCGCATGTGCGCCCGAACAACCTGGCTCTCGAGCACCGTGTCGAAACGGGACAGCGCCAGGTTCCGGACTCCAGGTGGCTCCCGCCACGCTGCCGCACTCCTTGGTTGGGGCCGGCCCCGGAGTGGCCGGGGCTCGGCAGCGCCTTTCCGCATCACCCACAGCTTATGCCTCCCAGGACACTGGCCGGCGCGCGATGGGACCGGTTACCGCCACCACCGCCACTGCCACCACCACCCGCAGGCGCGGCAGCTCCTTCCCGGAGGCGGTGCGCTACCTGCATGAGCACCACCGCACCCTCAGCCCCTTCCTGGCCACCACGGTGCGTGTGCCCAGCCGCCCTTGCTCCTCTCAAAGCTCTCTGATTCAGTGGAGAGAATCTCTGGAGGAAACATTTTACCACGCGGCGGGGCAATTGAACCCCGCTGCCGCATGCACCAGCCACGCGCCACTGTCCTTGTGGCCTAACGCGCCCACCTGCCGCCCTACCAGCAGTGGCAACCCAGCGCATCCACCTCCACACCTACATGACTACATCCCATCCAGATCCCGGCACTCGCTGTTTGCGCCTTACCAACTGACACCAACCCCAACCCGCAGCTGGCGCTGATGTCGGAGGTGGCGCGCGGCGGCGAGTCGGCCTGGGCGGCGTACGTGGGCACGCTGCCGGCGTCCTGCCCCGACTGCCTGCTCAACTGGAGCGCGCAGGAGAAGAAAGACCTGGAGGGTGAGGGGGGGGTTGTAAACACCAGCCCAATCTAAACCCAAGCGGGGGGCGGTAACTATGAACAACCAAGAGTGAGGGGGAGGTTGTGAACACCAGCCAGCCCAAGCTAGGCCGAACTACGGCACCGTAACTAGACGGAGGGCAGGCAAATGTAATGGAGGGTGAGGGGCGCGGCGCCGCGGAGAAGCGCTCGAGCGGTGGCGTTGGAGGAGGGTCCGGGGCCGTGGCAGGGGCGGCGGCGGCGGGAAGGGCATATGGGCTGCCGGGCGCATGGATCCAGGCGTGCGTACGGTATGTGCGTGTGAGCACAGCACGAATATGGCATGCGAACTTTCTGCTACTTACTGCGGCAGGCACGGCGCTGGAGGAGCAGGGCCCCGACCCCGCGGCCGACGCCTTCGAGCGCCACGTGGCGCCCATCGTGGCCGCCCGCCGCGACCTGTGGCCCGCGCAACAGGGCAAGGGCGAGGGCGAGGCGGCGGGCGACCTGGCGCTGTTCCTGCGGGCGGCGGGTCTGGTGCAGAGCCGCGCCTTCCACCTGGAGGCGGAGAACTGGGTGTCGGGCGCCAAGGAGGTGGGGCGTGGCGGGGTGTGTGGGGGGGGGGCGTCCGTGTGGACGGGAGCGGGGAATGGGCGGGGCTGAGAATCTCCGCGCCCCATACTCACACGACCTGGACTATGACCGCCCCCCGATAACGCGGTGCCCAGCCACTCCTTGCCTTGCCTGGCTCTGGCCACCCGCCGCCAACCCACGGCTGCCCGCCCCTGACTCCGCCCCTGCTACCGGCCCCTGATCCCGCCCCTGCTACCGGCCCCTGATCCCGCCCCTGCTACCGGCCCCTGATCCCGCCCCTGATCCCGCCCGCCCATGCCCCCGCCCCCGCCGCCGCTCCCTCCACCCCGCCCAGATCTCCAAGCTGGAGGGCGGCGGCACGCAGGTGTTCCTGCTGCCCGGCATCGACATGATCAACCACTCCCACGACGCCGGCCGCCGCAACGCGCACCTGCAGGTGCGGGAGGGGGTGCCCGCGTGGGGTGTCCGGGGCAGGCCGGAGGGCCACCGGCAGGGCCACGCTCCGTTGCGCTTGACGGCTGCCGTACATGTCGATACAGACAGACATAGTGCTCCTGCGCGCGGCACCGGCGCGGGCCCTTTTTGTAACAACGACGGCTGCAAGGAGCTTACGACGCATGCCCCGACGCTTTCCCGCTGTACCACTGGACATCGGCACTTCCAATTATTTGCAAAACACCGTCTCATGGACGGCTACCCCCCGCCCCCCTGCGCGTGTTGTCTGCTTGCATTCTGGTGCGGCCTGCAGCGACTCAACGTGGCGCAGGCGGCGGCCGCGAAGCTGACGGAGGGCGACGCGCCGGAGGGCGTGGACGCGTACTTTGTGATGCGGGCAGGTGAGGCGGCGCCGGCGACGCCATGCCGCGGTCCGGCGGGGGAGCGCTGGGCGTGCGTGGCTGCCTCCGTGCGGCTGGGGGGGGGGGGGGGAAGGGCTGCCGTGCTTGGGCCGTTGGGCGTGTGTGTAGCATCAGGCACTCGAGGCGGCCGTCATCGGCCTCGCCGACACGCTCTTGTTAGCGACCTTGGGTGCACCGGCCTCCTTGCCCATGGCCTTGGGGCTCGTGGCCTCCTTGGGGCTCTTGGGTGTGGGCGTGGGCTTGGAGGCCTTGCGTTGTGTGTCAGCCTTGCGCTTGGAGGTCCCGGCGCACGGCTGCTTTGGGTTCGCCCCCGCGCCTCAAGTGCAGTGTTCTTCAACAACCTAACCTTGTAACCCGACCGCCATCCCCCAACAACAGACAAGCCCATCGCGGAGGGCGAGGAGGTGCTCCACACGTACGGCAACCTGTCGGACGCGCAGCTGCTGCAGACGTACGGCTTCCTGGATTCCGAGGACGACTTCGCGCAGCTTCCGGACGGGGCAGCGTCTGGATCCGGATCCCAACAGCCCGAGGCGGCTGCAGAGGACGCGGGCGGCAAGGGCGGGAAGAAGGGCGGCAAGAAGCGCGGCAAGGCCGGGGCGGCGGCCGCCAAGGGGAAAGAGGAGGCGGCGGAGGCGGCGGCCGGCGCGGGCGGCTTCCGCAACCCGTACAATGCGGCGCTGGTGCCGTGGGAGGCGGTGGAGGACGTGTGCTGCACCCTAATGAAGTCCATGGACCAGGTGCGGCTGTTTGCTGGCGCCTGTGCGTGTTTGAGGGTTTAGGGGGCTGCCGGGCCGGAAAGTGCGCGTCGCGGCCCCGCCGCCCATGCCAACGCCCGCCCCCGCGTCCGCCCTCGGCCACCCGGTAGCAGCTCCATCCGCTGCTTTCTTCATGCCCGCTGCACCACTTTTCGCCACCGCATCCTCGCCTTGCAATCCCCACGTGCCCTCACCCCCTCACGTGCCGCCACCGCACCGCCACCATACGCGTACAGGGCCCGCCCACCGCGCTGAAGCGCGCCAAGCGCGACTTCCTGGCGGCGGCCGGCGTGCTGCAGGCGGCGGCGCCCGAGGCGACCCAGTTCGTGCTGCTGGCGCGCGAGCCGCTGCCGGACGAGCTGCTCACGGCGGTGCAGGTGCGGGCGGGCGGGAGCGCGGGAGCGCGGGCGGGCGGGGCGGGAGCGCGGCGTTGGGAGCGCGGGACGCGGGCGCGCCGGAGTGCGGAGGCGGCAGGGGTTCCCGGGCGGGAGCGTGCATTGCCTTGGGCGCAAAACGCAGGGGGCGTAGGGCGGCTAGCCGGACAGTGCCAGCGAGTAAGGAACGAGTAACGAGTACAAGCGCTCACGTTTCCTGTGCTGGTCCGCCGCGCCGTGCGCACCGTGTGGAGTGCAGGTGCTGCTGATGACCAAGGAGGAGTTCAACGAGCTCAAGCGCGAGCACGGCGCCAGCCTCCCAGCCGGCGGCAGCGCCGCCGGCGGCAAGAAGGGTGCCGCCAGCAAGAGCCCCGCCAAGGGCGCGGCGGGCAAGGGCAAGAAGGGCAAGGGCGGCGCGGCGGCGGCGAAGGCTGAGGAGGCGGCGGAGGAGGCGGGGAAGGCGGGCGAGGGGGCGGCGGCGGCGCTGCCCAAGCTGTCGCTGGGCACGGCGCTGCTGGAGGAGGATGAGGACTTCGCCGAGATGGTGTGCATCGCCACGCTGCAGGTGGGGTCGGTGTGGGGGGTTGCGAGGATGTTTGGAACAAGGGGGTGGGTGGTGGGTGGGTATAGGCCGGTTTGGGTGGGTGGAGGGGAGGGCCGAGGGGGGGAGGGGCAGCAGATGGCTGCTTTGGTGGAGGGAGGGGCGCTGGGCATTCCAGTTTGACTGGGGTGGGTGGAGGGCAGGTTGGCGCAGGCCCACGGACGCAGGCGCCACTGTCATCGATCGTGTGCGCGTCCCCTGGCTCCGCATCTGGACACCCGAATCCGGATTTGGACCTGGATCGTGACAGGTGCTCAAATCATGCGTGGAGCGCTACCCCTCCACGAGCAAGGAGGACGTGCGGCTGCTCAAGAGCGGCGAGTGCACCGGCCGGCAGCGCCTGGCGGTGCGGGTGAGTGGCCCGGGCGCGGGCGCGGGCGGCGCGGGCGGCCATCGGCGGCACGCAACATCAAGGGAGTGTGGGCCTGCGGGGAGCGCACCTCGTGCATTCGCCAGTGCCGAGGCGTGGTGATTGGGCGGGGGGTGCATCAGCGCCCTACCGGAGGGACGCCCGACCTGCTCGGTCATCGGCAACGAATCGCCTCGGCTGCAATGCTGCTCAAGTCATCCATTTCACCATTTGCTAAGAAGAAAGCTTGCAACCCTTCTTGGCGCGCTGCGCAGGTGCGGCTGGGCGAGAAGGACGTGCTGCAGCTCGCGCAGAAGGCGGTGGTGGAGCTGCTGCGGAAGCTGCGGGAGGGCGAGCCGATCGGGTGAGCGCAGGGCGGGGGAGGGAGTGCAATGGCCTCTTTGCGGTGCAGCCGCGGGGCTGTTGTCGCTGGGACGTGTAGTGCTACATCCTAGACAAAGGAGGTGTAGGCTACCTGTGTACACTGGCCTCGTATCTACACGGTGCCGTCGTGGGCTGATGGTTGCCGCTTTGGCACGTTGCAGGCAAGACACGGACGAGGAGGAGGAGGAAGAGGAGAAGCCGCAGGGCAAGAAGGGCGCCAAGGGCAAGGCCGCGGGCAAGGCGCAGAAGCCGGCGGCCAAGAAGCGGCGCGGGCTGGGCGCGGAGGCGTCGAGCGATGATGACATGGCGGCGGAGGCGGAGGCGACGGCGGCGGACGAGGAGGAGGACGACGACGGCTTGCTGGCCGGCAGCGACGACAGCGAGCGGGTGAGAGGCCGTCGCGGCTGCGGGGTTGGGGGGTGGGGCAGCTGGGGGCCAGGCGGGGCGGGGCAGTGGCCGGGTGTACGCCAGCTGCACGACCAGCCGTGTGGGGGTATGCGCAGCCGGCAGCTTGCGCTGCCGTTGCGCGTTTCCTGCCGTACGTACCAGTGGTTGCGGTCCGCGCACCGTACTACGTTGTTATGTGTTGTGCTCTTAGCTCCACTTCCTTCCCTTGAACTGCGCGCGCCCCGCTCGCTCGCTCGTCGCCGCCAGGTGGGCTACGGCGCGGACGACTTCGACGACGGTATCGGCGAGGCGCACGACCGCGGCAAGCCGCACGAGGCGCCCAAGGCCAGCGAGTGAGGAGGGAGAAAGAAACGGAGCAGGAGCAGGAGGAGGGGGAGCAGGGGCTGATGGGGAGCAGGCAGTGGCGGGTGGGGTGGGGCCGTTGGGAGAAGGCGCGCGGGCAGCCATGTTGAGCAGCTGGGTATCGGAGGGACCGCCGCACTCCACGCCTTACGTGGCTGGACCGGCCGGGAGCAGGGCTACGGGCTGGGTTGGGTTTTGCGTGCTGCGGGGTGCGACGGGGGCGGGGTCTTGTGGAGTGGTGGAGCTGTGAGCAAATCGTACGGGCACTGTGCCCTGGATTTCGGACCCAAGTAAATATCATGACAGCTATAGTGCGGGACACGTGGTGCACTGATGTGGTGCCAAAAGCTTTTGTGGTTTTGTGACGCGCGTGTGTTCACTAAGCTCTGGCCCCGGGGCCAGTTGCTGGCCGGGTGCGGTCCGGGGCTAGTGCTTGCACTCGTAGTACCTCGTGTGTCGGCAGTCGTGATGACTGTATTGGTTACTAGTCGCCGTGAGTCCCCGTACGCAAAGCAGGAATGCAGGATGGGGGCACGGAGACGGGGCGCATCAGGCGGCTCCTGATGTGTCATGCTCGGCTGGAAGCCTGACTTGCGTGCTGGCGAACAATTGAACATGCAAGGTGGAGATCTCTGCGCTGGACATGGAAGCGTTCGCTGCACACAGGCGGCGCATCGTCCATTCGTGCTTACAGACGGCCAGCCTACCCTGTCAACATACTCGACTCGGACCTAGCCAACACTCGCACCTGGCCACAGGAGCCTCTCGGACGTTCATGCTTGCACATGTCTAGAAGTCACATTTCACATACAGGGGGGCCCCTGTCCCCACAACAACATGAGCGTGCACGCAATTGAACCAACAGTCAAAACAACGCATCGACAGTATGTCCATCATCCGCGAATGCTCGGCGCGCTATGGATGCGCCAGATGCCTTTATGTCTTCTGCGCGACTGGTGAGTCTACCTATACACTGACCCAACCCCGAAACAACGCGTACAGAAGTTTCCACGGAACGCGACCCCGTGTCAGCCTTATGCTACAGTGAACAGCGCGACGCCGTCCGCGCTAGATTCGTTTGGTATGTATGTGCCACAGCGGATGCCGAGCGCCCCGCACCCTACCCGTCACATCCCCGACCGCCCACAACAGTCAGACCACCCAACTCCTTGCCTGCACGCGGCGCCTCGGCGCCCCGACCCGCCGCCGCCTGCTGCCGGGCCAGAGCCCACGGCGCCCGCCCCTCCGACCGCCGCATGCGCCGCGCAGCGCGGCCCAGACCACCTCTTCAGCGCGGCCGCCTCCCTCCGCAGCTGCCAAGGCCCAGCGCTCCCTCCAGCTGCTGCCGCCATTCGTGCGCAGCAGCAGCAGCTGGGCGGCTGGCACACGTCGATTTAGTCGGTGGCCTGCATGTCGGGGTCGGAGTGGAAGCGCTGCCACGCCATCACGAAGCCGCACACCAGCATCACTGCGAGCGGCGCAGCGCCGGGGGTCGGAAGGGAGAAAGGGGGAAGGGTGCGGAATGGGTGAGAGGAGCGGGTTGGTGTCAGGCCGTACAGGGGCGCCCATACTGCACGGCCATGTGCATTGGCGGCCTCTTGGGACACCGGGAGGCGCTGCGAGGCCCAGTGCCGTCCACACACGCCTCTCGAGACTGGCGGCGAACACGGGCCCGTAGCGTTTGTGTATGCGAGCGGGATGTTTGGCCTTTAATACTTCTCTCTGCCAAAAACTTGTGACAGGGAAACCTGGTAAAGCTCACTTGTTGTGCGGAAGGCGGCAGGGCTTGGGTGCCGGCATGCATTGCCCCGCGCACGCCGCGAGGGCGCGCGCGGGGCGCCGGCGGCACCGCGAGTGGGGGAGTTGCGGGGGCGGTCGCGGCATTGCTGCCGCTGGGCCACCCGCAGCTCGCGGCGCGGGCCACTGCCAGGCCTCGCATTGGGACCTATACGTGCACCTTAGCCCAGTCCCACCCATGCTCGAACCTACCGTGCCAATCCAACACAGCTTGACATTCCGACCCCGCCTGCCCCGCCCCGCCCCGCCCACCCCCGCCCCCCGCAAGGCACTTTCCTACCCCCAGCCACCCAGCGCCCCTCCTGCCCCACGCGTAGCCCCACGCTGCCCGGTGGGTGCCCACCAGTCCCGCCCCTGCGCCGCACTCACGTCCGCCCAGGCCGATGACGAAGGGGTTCTTCGCCGCGTGGAAGAACTCGGCCGGCAGGATGCCGCTGCCGATGAGCATCTCGCGCTCGCGCACCGTGAACTTGTCGATGGGCAGCTTGATAACCTGGTTGTCTGTGGGATTAGGGAGTTGAATTGGGAAGGGGGAGGAGGAAGGGGTATGGGAGCAGTCCGGTGCGTGTGCGTCTGTGGGGGCTGCGGCACGGGGCTGCGGGCAGGGGCACGACACGCCCGGGCGCCGAGTGGAAGCGCGTTCCGGCCAGCGCTCCACGCTACTGAGCCGTGAGCGGTTTCACCTGAAACCCGCCCTACGTTAGGTCCCCCCTCCCGCCCATCACCGCCAGGGCTGTTGCAACACGCCGCGGCGTTACCTGGCGCCCGCCCCCCCCCCAGCTCGGCCCACCCAAGGGCGGCACCATGCGTGTGCCCCCTGCCGCCGGCACCCACGGCCCCTACTCTGGCCGCCTCACCCTTCACAGCCTTCATGTCAACGCCGGGGTTGAGGCGCAGGAACTCGTCGGTGGAGATCCCCCGCTTCGACAGCACCTCCGTGAGCGTCTCGCCCGCGCGGATGGGGTACACGCGGTAGGTGGTACCAATGCCGCCCAGAATCTCCAGGTCACGGCCCGAGAGCTTGTTCGCGGGGAGCAGAATCGTCTGCCCCTCGATGACCTTGCCGACCTTCACGTCCGGGTTGATGCTCAGGATTTGGTCCACAGTCATGCCTACATGCAAGCGAAACGGCTCAGCGTTGCCCTGCGAGTTGCGGTGTTGCGGAGGCCGGTCCACGCAGCAGTTGCGCAAGCCGAAAGCAACTCACTCCGCTTCTTCGCGATGCTGTCCAGGGTGTCCCCCTTGCGCAGCGTGTATGGTCGCACGTCAAATGCAGCAGCCCGGACCAGCAGTCGTTGCCGGGAGGAGCATGCTCGCACAGGCCTTAGCGGAGAGGCGCGCAGGGACTGCATGGTTACAGGCCTGGGTTAATCCTTCTGTATTGTTTAGGTGTTGCGAGCAGCTGAGGGGCTGCTGCTGGGCGCTTCGTCGCCATGGGCGTGGAACTTGACGATTCAGGCTCGCACTCCTTCCACCGCTTTATTCTTACCGCCGGCAATCATGTTTACCATGTCAATTACCTAGCGTAACAATTTCTATATAGCGGACTTGTATCAACTCGGACGACTTGCGGTAAATGCTCTTGCGGGTCTTGGCGCTGCCGGTGACGGTCCCTCTGTATTTGTGGTGGCTATGGATCAACACAGCGATAGCGGTCCCCGTCTGGGGCTTCGCGTTCGCGCTCAGAGCAATTTCATGGCTGTTCGGGCTCCCGGCTGCTTCGCCTGTGACCGAGTCTGCCGGCCTGTCAGGGTAAGGTGCAAGTCAATTGCTCTTCAGCAGGTCCAAGGTCTCAATCCTGTTGCTGCGCGCGCACAGGTCGTGTCATCCGGTAGCTGACGACTCTGCCTTGTGGCGCACAAACGATCTCTACGTATCGCCCAGGCGCGTGACAAGTCACGTAACGGTGAGCGGTGAGGCTGTGTGCGGCGCGCCTCGTCACTTGGTCCTTAGTCAGCACAACCGAATTCAGGAAAGCGTCGTAGCCATACCCTATTGTTCCCCTGCCCTGCTCCCCTGCGCCTTGACACGCATGCACAGCCGCGCACCGTGAAGAGTCCGACGCCACGCGGCCTGCGGCGATTTCCAACGGTGGGCCCCAGCGCCGGAACCTCCACGCCCGCAGCTGGCGCCGCCACGCCCCCTACCGCATCGGAAAAACCCAGTGCCGACGCGCTTCGGCTCAGCCTGTTCCTACCGCGCTCAGGCAGACTGACGGCCAAGGTGAGGAAATACAGTTTATGCGTGCGTGCTGGCCAAAGGGGTCTGCAAGGCAAAGGAACTTGGGAAGCCCGCCCGCTACCTGCTGCTTTCTGCTCCTAATCGTACGTGTCGTTCTGCTCCACCGTGACGTCGCGCCGTAGGCCCTGTTGGAGTCGCTGCAATCGCTCGTTGGAAACCGCCGGGATGCGGCTGCAGGACACCGAGTCCACCGCTGCCTGCGGCTGAGCACCTCGCTCCCCCGGCGCTTCCAGCAGGCCCAGCCCTCGCCAGCCCGGCCGGCAGCCGGGGGTGCCGGCCAGCAGCCAGCGGTCGCCGAGGCGTCGCGCGCCGCGGATGGCGGTAGCTCCGCCGCGCCGAGCAGCCCGGACCAGAAGCAGGCGGCGGACACGGCCGCTGTCGGACAGCAGGCGGCAGCGCAGGCGGCGCCTCCCGCGTCAGAACCGCTTGCCAGTGGGATGGGTGCCGACGGCGGGAGCTCGCCTGCAACCAGCAACCAGCAGCAGGCCGCACTGCTCCCGGCGCGCCGGACGGGCTCGCTGCGGCGCCCCTCCACGGACAGCGCCTTCGACGTCGCCGAGCAGCTGCCCCCACCGCTGCCGCCGCCCTCGCCGCTGCGTTCATCGCAGCCGGCGGCGCGGCCCGGCCCCAAGCAGCACGCCGACCTGTTGTTGCAGCGGCTGCCGGGCGACGCCGGGACTGCTGCGCTGTCTCAAGCGTCCGGGGGCGACGACGAACGCGGCGGGGATGGGGACTTGCAAGAGCGGCCCTCCATGATGCAGTGCGTGGAATGTACCGCCGGCATCTCGCCGGCAATTGCGGACGCCCCTGCAAGCGCGGCGCCGGCCCCGCCGGCATTTTGCTCGCCGCTGCGCCACATTAGTGCAGTGGGCAGCCCCGGAACCAGCGCCACCGACGGCAGTCCTAGCCTGCCGTGCCCTGCCGCCTACGTCCTGCGGCGCGGTGGCATCGAGGGGCCGGCGGTCCCCGCCACGGCGCCGCGCCCGCGCCGCCTGTCGGGCCTGTACGCGCCGCCGGCCGCACAGCACCCGGCCGCGTCACCTGTGATGCGGAATTCAAATTGGGTTTCTTCAGGCGCCGCCGCAAGCGCAGGCGGCATCAATGGTGCCGTCGGTAACAGCACAACATCGGGAACAACGGCGGCGGCAGCAGCAGTGCCGGAGGCGCCGCTGTCGCCCACGGGCGCCGCGGTCGTGTTTGTGCACGCCACCGCCGCGAACGCGGCGGTGATGGCCGCCCTCAGCTCAGACCGGTCTCAGGTCGCGGCGGCGGCGGCGTGCGCGCTCACCAGTGACGGCGGCAGCGTGGCCGGCAGCGTGGCCGGCAGTGCCAGCGGCGCTGCAGCGCGCAACGGCGCGGCGGTGAAGTCATCGTCCGGAGGAGCGGGCGCCGCAGGTAAACGCTATCCCGCCTCGGTGTGCGGCGGCTCGGCTCAACCCGTGTCCCGAGCCGGTCGTGTGACCACGCAGCGCTCAGCGACGTCGACGCGGCAGTCGGCGGCGGGCGCGTATGCCGGCGGCGGTGGCGGTGGAGCCGGCACGGTCAGCAGCGGCAGCAGCAGCGCGGTGGGCGGGCTGCATGGCGCCGGCGGCGCATTGCCGCGGTACCTGCAGCCCACTGCGTCGTTCGCCGCCAAGCAGGCGCGCAAGTGACGTGGCTTGCGCAGGTGGGATTGGGACGTGGGTCGGACAGCGGCTGTGCGGGGAGGACGACGAGGAGCGCAGGTAACGGTGCTGGTCAGGAGCGGATGGCAATGCAGGGGTGGCCAGCTACCACAACCGCAAGCGTATCGGAAGGTGTGTTCCGCAGTTTTATCGCATGTACGTGCCTTACATGCAATTCTTCCCACACAGTATCGTACACGCATCCTTTCCCCCACGTGGTATGTAGCGAGTGGCGCGCAACAATAAAAGGGCCCGTGCGCTCTCCCATGCTTATGCGTGGCGCGCAGTGTCAGTTCGTGAAGCAGATTGCTTTGGAATTGGATGCGTGTGTGCGGTGAGCCGTACATAGCGGATGATAGCGCTGGCGCTGATGGACCAGCCGTAGCGGTGATTTCAATCTAGCAGTGAGCGCAACATCTGCGCTGGGCCGTCATGAGCACCGGATCAGAGTGAGGCCAAAGGATGAGGTGTCTATGTGTGCTGGTGCGAGATGTGATGCGAGTGGTGGGTGGGTGAGGCGGCACGGCGGGTGATGATTGATGAGGGCATGGTCCATGTCACGTGTGTATAAGGGGTACAACCCGAGCTATAGGCTGGGGGATGGTTGAGTCAGTGCTACCATGGAGAAGGAAAGGGAAGGCGGCGGCGTGGCAAGGGGTGGGAAAGTGAGGAGACAGTGGGAGGCGGAACCGCGGCGTAGGTGATCCGTGCCGTATTGAACTGGGGACACGTTTGGCTTGTTACCAAGCGTGTGGCCGAATGTAGGGTAGCGGCTTAATTGCTGCCTTGAAGTCGGTCTGACTTGAGTCGGTCTGACGTGATTAGGCCAGGCTCTGCCCGAGGGTTTTGCAGATCTAGAGCACCCCTGGTTTGCCCGGTGAGGAAAGGGGGCATGATTCGGGTCACTGGGTCTGATTGGCCGTGTCTGAATGCAGGCGGCACGTGGAGCAAGCAGCTCCTGGTCCTCCCGAGACCCAGACCAGCCGTACTCGATCGCGCACCGCCGTGGTGGTGCTCTGCGGTGGACCGGCTGAGCAGGGCCTGCGGCGTCCAAGTAAGGGCGGGTGGGATGGGGCCAGGATCGTGCGGGTCGGGGTGCGGGGCAGGGTCCACCGCGAGTCGTGTGCATGCAACTGCCAAGGGTATGGACGCCATTCCGCACACTCTTTTGTATCAAGCGGCAATCCAATACAAATTGCTTCGCTCTATCTCGCAGCAGGCGCGACAGCAAGTACTTCCCCAGACCCACGGGTTCTCGCCACCGGTCTCCGCTAGCCGCGGCTGCCGCGGCTGCAGCTGCGCTCAATGGCGGCACCATGGCTGCAGTTCTGGCCGGTTGGCCCTGCAGTGGACCCCGGAGGCGGGAGGACTTTTGCAGCAGCCGCGGCGGCGGCGGGCGGCCCCGCGGCGCCGCTCGCTTCGCTGCCGCAATTCACGAGCGTTGAAGAGGCGCTGGGCGTGCTGGAGGCGGCCGTGGCTGCGCTTCCGCCGCTGGTGCTGCCGCCGGCGCCAACACACCCCACGCCGGCGCCCTTCTCGCTGCTGCGCGGTGCGACTGCGAATGCCGGCGACCCTCCACCACAGCCTACTGGCAGCTCTGGGCCGTGGCCTGCAACTCAGCAGCACCTGGCCTTCGGGCCCGCCGCCATGCCGCCGCCGCCGCCACAGCACGCCCGCTGCGCGGGCGGGCTGGAGGGGCCGCACGGCGGACAGCCCCGGCGGCCCGCAGCGGTGGCTAGCGGGGCGCCGGGCGGCAGCGACGCGGCGGCGGCAGGCAAGCCCGGCTGGGGTGCGTGGGGTTCCCGGCCGGTGCCGGCGGACTCGATGGCGCCGAGCGCCGGTGACGGCGCCACAACGCGGTGCGGTGTGTGCCAAGGCTCTGGCGCGCCTGCCTCGGCGGCGCCGCAGCACGGCGTGGCAGGTGCTGCAGCGGCCGCGGTGGGCCAGGCAGGAGGCACCTCCCGCGCTAGGCAGCAGGCCGCCGCCGCCGCCGCTGCGGCGGCGACGGCGGTGATCGGCACCTTTATCGCGTCGTCACAGCCTGCCGCGGACTCTGCCAGCCTCAGGCGGGACGCCCGCGCCGCGGCCGAAGCTGCCCTCTCCGCCGCCGCCGCCGCAGCAGCAGCAGCGTCTGTGGCCACTGGTAGGGTGCTAGTTGTGATTACATAACGGCGTATCGCCGGCTCTACCTGCACGTTCGCAATGAGCTCTGTCTGTAGCAACGCTATGCGCTTGCTGCCGTGCCCGGTGCCCAGCAGGTGTCGCCACCGGAGACTGCAGCATGGCTGGCGGCTACCTGTCGCCGCCCGCGCCGCCGCCTGCTGCCGGCTGGGCTGCTGCGGAGGCGGCTGGTCGCCATGACGATGCCGCAGGCCTTATCCCCAGTGGCGGCAGCACTGCGGCTTCGGCTGCTGCGGCTGCTGCGGCTGCAGCTGCCGACAGCTGTGGTCCCGGCGGATTGCCGTGGTGCCAGCTGTCCTGGGCGGCCAACGAGGGCAGTTGCGTGCCCTCGACTGCCGCCGCCGCCGGAGCCCAGCGGCGCGCCCCAACCGGCCCTGCGTCTCCGGCGAGCCTGCAGCGGCCAGCTCCAGCAGTGCCGGCGGCGGGCCTCCCAACCGCGCCGAGCAGCCATGGCCAGAGGGAGCCGCCGCAGCAGCAGCCACAGCAGCATCCACAGCAGCTGCAGCAGCAGCCCGCAGCTGCTGCAGCCGCGGCTACCGCCGCGGAGACGACAGCTCCTGTCGCCGCCGCCACAGCTGCCGCCGGCAACTCAGCCGCGGTGGCCGAGGGCCACCAGCACGCCGAACGGCAGCATCAGCAGCAGGCGCCGCACACAGCTCCTACGCCGCCGGCGCCGCCGCCGCCGCCGCAAGCAGCTGTGGCAACAATGATGCCACCCCTGAACGGCGGCGCACATTCGGTCAGCCAGGTAGAATGCGCCACCTGCGCCGCCAACGTGGGCCGGCGCGCGGCCGCACCTGCTGGCTTCTTCGAGCGCGGCACCGGCGCCTACACCTGCCACGGCTGCTGCCAGAGGAATCTCCGCAGCCACGGCTTCTACGGCCCGCCGGGGACACGCAGCCTGGCAGAGGCGGGCGGCCGCGAGTGCGCCGAGTGCGGCGTGCACGACGCACCGGAGTGGCGTCCTCACCCCAAGCAACCCGAGCATGTCGGTGTCTACGTCTGCATCGCATGCTACAGCCGATTAAAGCGCGGAGCCAAGCGCTTTCAAGCGCATGCGCATGACGGCGGCGTCCAGCCTCACGCGCAAGAGGCCGTGCCCGCAGCAGCCGCAGCCGACATCGCCTGCAGCTCATGCGCCGCGCTGGTCCCGCACGACAAGTGCAGCAAGTATGGCTTCTTCGCGCGCGGCACCGGCGCCTACACCTGCCACAGCTGCTGTATGAGCAACGTCTTCTCTCATTGCTTCTACGGCCCGTCGGGGACCCGCAGCCTGGCAGATGCGGGCGGCCGCGAGTGCGCCGAGTGCGGTGCGCAGGTGGCATCAGAGTGGCGTCCCCACCCTGAGCGTGTCGGTGTCTACGTCTGCATCTCGTGCCACGGCAGCTGGAAGCGCCGAACCAAGCGCTTTCGAGCGCATGAGCATGACGGCGGCGTCCAGCCGCATGAGCCGCAGCCCCAGCCGGTAGAGCACGCCCCGCTGCCGCCGCAGCCGCAGCCGCAGTCGCAGTTTCAATCGCAGCCGGCTGCGCGCGCCCCGCTGCCGTCGCCACAGTCGCAGCTGGTGCTGAAGCAGACGGCGAAACCAGCGCGTGTGGGGGCAGCGCCCGCGGCAGGCAGCAGCGACGGCGAGTGCTGCTATGCTGGCGGCGGCGGCAGCGGTGGCGACGCCAGCAGCAGCCGGGCAATGGGCGTACGACAGATGCGCCCGGATCAGCCGGCAACAGGCCCGGACGGGAGCGCGGGCACGCAGCGTCCACCGCCTCCAGCCAGCAGTGTCCGCTGCCTGTGGGCGGGCGTCGCACCGGAGGTCAGCGGGGCCAGCGGCGGCCCTTGCTGCAGCGGAAAAGGCGTTCGGCAGGTCGACATGGATGCGGAGCCAAGCCCGCAGGATCACTCGCAGGATGGGGATGGGGATGGGGACAGCCAGCATCGGCCGCAGCCGGCAGGCAGTGTGCACGGCGGCGGCAGCAACCAGCTGGCTAGCCGGTCCCAAACGCCGCCGACGCCGTCGCCGCAGGCACAATGCGCAGGGCAGCTGCAAATGGCATCGGCAGCAAACCTGGCGGCGGCAGCAGGTGTGCGACCTAGCTATGGCGACACGGCCGCATGGACTCACCCGCCCATAGCTATGGCAAGCCCAGGAGCAGCAGCGGCTGGTGCCTGGATCAGCGCTTCCCCAGACGACGCTTCGTTGGCGCCAGCGCCAACGACAGCGCCACTTACGCCAGTACCCTCGGCACTAGCACCAGAGGCCGTGACCGCAGCAGCCGCAGCCGACATCGCTTGCAGCTCATGCGCCGCGCTGGTCCCGCACGACAAGTACAGCCGGCGTGGTTTCTTCGCGCGCGGCACCGGCGCCTACACCTGCCACGGCTGCTGCCAGAGGAATCTCCGCAGCCACGGCTTCTACGGCCCGCCGGGGACACGCAGCCTGGCAGAGGCGGGCGGCCGCGAGTGCGCTGAGTGCGGCACAACCGAGAGTGCGCCTCAGTGGCTCCGGCACGCCTCGTGTGCGGGCGCCTACAGCTGCTTAGCTTGTGCCTATACGCGCAAGCGAACGCTTGCGCCGGTGCGGGAGCTGTCGGCGCAGCTGCAGCCACAGCAGCAGCAGCAGGCGGACGGTGCTCGCAACGACCCAGCTGGCAGCGCCCCGCGGCCTGGCCCGCCGCCTACAGCGCTTCCGGCGGCAGCTGTGTGGGTGCCAGCATCGCTTCTCACCAGGGCGACTAGTTCGGGTCAGGAAAGTGAGCGGGTGCAAGCTTCCACGACTGCGCTGGCCGCAGCTGCCGTCACCGCCGAGATGGCGGCAGATGGATCCGCTGGATCCGCGTGGGATTCCGCCGTCGCAGCCGCTGTGGCGCCTCCCGCGTCTGCAACTGTCGGCAGGAGCAGCCGGGCTGCTATCTCTGGAACCAGCGGCGTCCAACAGCTCGACCACCCTTCGAACACTCTTCCACCTGCCGAGGCGGGTTTCCTTGGGCGTGAGGGCGTGTCGGGGCTGCAGCCATCCGAGACGCAGGCTGGGGCTGCTGCTGTGGCGGCGGCGGCGGCGGGGGAGGCGGGGGCACAGGCGGCGGCGGAGCCTTGGGTGGCGGCGGAGGAGTTGGCAGAGATGGAGGCGGTGAAGTTGCATCTCCTAACCGCAAACGCGCGGGCGGCGTCCGTGGCTGCTGCTGCTGCGGTGGCGGCGACGGCTGATGGGGCGGAGGCTGGGTCGGATGCAGGCGCGGGGGCTCAGGCCCAGGCGCAGATGCCACCGCCCGCGTCCGCACGCCCACCTGAGCTGGCAGCCTTCGGGCAGCCTGCTGCGACAGCGCCCGGCCCCGCCACCATCCGGTGCGCCACCTGCGCTGAGCCCTACGCGCGCAACAGTAAAGGCCCGTCCGGCTTCTTCGCGCGCGGCACCGGCGCCTACACCTGCCACAGCTGCTGCTGCAAGAACCGCGTGGCGAACGGCTTCTACGGTCCGCCGGGGACACGGAGCCTGGAGGAGACAGGCGGGCGGGAGTGCGCCGAGTGCGGCACGGAGGGTGCATCTAGTTGGAAAGCCCACCCCGAGCAGACGGGCGCATACTGCTGCGCTGCGTGCTGGATCAGGCTGAAATGCCGTACAGCAAAGCGCGCACGCTGCGCCCAGGAGGACGAAGCGGAAGACGGCGCGCCGGCTGCGGCAGGAGCCCTCGGTGCCGCCAACCCATCGCCCGCCCACGGTGCGGCCGGGGTGCTGGCAGCTGCCGCCAGCGGCGCCGGTGGCTCCGGTGCTGCGGCCGCGGACCCTGCTGCTGCAGGAGCGACCGGTGGCTGCGGCTCAGCGGCTGCAGCGCCGCGGCAGCCGGCAGCAGCAAGCGCCCAGGCACCACCAGCCGACGCCGGGGACAAGCCAGCGCCGCCCAACAGCCCGCCGGCGGTGGCTGATGGGGCGGAGGCTGGGTCGGATGCAGGCGCGGGGGCTCAGGCCCAGGCGCAGATGCCACCGCCCGCTTCCGCACGCCCACCTGAGCCGGCAGCCTTCGGGCAGCCTGCTGCGACAGCGCCCGGCCCCGCACCGGATGGTGGCCCCGCCACCATCCGGTGCGCCACCTGCGCTGAGCCCTACGTGCGCCAGAATAATGGCCCGTCTGGCTTCTTCGCGCGCGGCACCGGCGCCTACACCTGCGGCAGCTGCTGCCACAAGAACCGCGTGGCGAACGGCTTCTACGGCCCGCCGGGGACACGGAGCCTGGAGGAGGCGGGCGGCCGCGAGTGCGCCGAGTGCGGCATGCAGGATGCATCTGGTTGGAGTGCCCACCCCGTGCAGACGGGCGTATACTGCTGCGCTATGTGCCATAGCAGAATGAAGCGCAACACAGCCAAGCGCGCATGCTGCGTCCAGGAGTACGAGGAGGAAGACGGCGCGCCGGGAGCCCTCGGTGCCGCCAGCCTATTGGTCGCCCACGCGGCGGCCGGGGTGCTGGCAGCTGCCGCCAGCGGCGCCGGTGGCTCCTGTGCTGCGGCCGCGGACCCTGCTGCTGCAGGAGCGACCGGTGGCTGCGGCTCAGCGGCTGCAGCGCCGCGGCAGCCGGCAACAGCAAGCGCCCAGGCACCACCAGCCGACGCCGGGGACAAGCCAGCGCCGCCCAGCAGCCTGCCGCCGGTCAGGTGCACCACCTGCGCCGCGCCCTACGTGCGCCGGCCCGGCGCCCCCTCCGGCTTCTTCGCGCGCGGCACCGGCGCTTACACCTGCGGCAGCTGCTGCGCTGGAAACCTCAAATCCCCCTGCGGCTTCTACGGCCCGCCTGGCACGCGGTCGATGGAGGAGGCGGGCGGCCGGGAGTGCGCCGAGTGCGGCAGGGAGAATGCACCTGCTTGGAATATCCACCGCGAGCGGACGGGCGCGTACTGCTGTGCTACGTGCCATAGCAGAATGAAGCGCCACGCAGCCAAGAGCACACGTCAGCAGGCCCTGCAGGAATCTCCGGATCCCGAGCCGCGGCGCAGTGGCGGCGTGCACGTGGAGCAGCAGCACCAGCAGTCGGCGTCGCTGGCCGCAGAGCGCACGTGGGACGGCGGGGCAGCTTCCTATCTGCACCCGCAGCGGCAGCAGCGCAGGGCAGGTTTGCCCTGCTACGATGCAGCCGGCGCGCCCGGGGCCACGTCGGCTGCTACTAGTGCTGCCGCAGCGTCGATCAGCGCCCCCTCGGCAGCAGGTGATTCAGGGGCTTTCACCGCCCGGCGCGACCACAACCGGCAGGGGCGTGACGATGTTGACAGTGAGGCTGAGATGCCGCCGCCGCCGCCGCCAGTGCATGCACTGTCAGTCAGCAGTCAGCCCCAGGCGGTGCTAGCGACTCCAAGCGCTGATGGCGCCCCTTCGCAGCCACAGCAGCAGCAAATGCTTCCACAGCAGCAGCAGCAGCAGCGGCGGGTTGCGTGCGCCTCCTGCCCCACAACCGCCGTGCTGCTGGCCGGCGCCCCCTCCGGCTTCTTCGCCCGCGGCACCGGCGCCTACACCTGCCGCGCGTGCTGCATCCAGAACAAGCAGACGCACGGCTTCTACGGCCCGCCCGGGACGCGGTCGCTGGAGGAGGCGGGCGGGCGGGAGTGTGCCGAGTGCGGCACGGAGGAGACGCCCCATTGGTGCAGCCACCCCACACGTGTGGGCGCCTACAGCTGTAGCGTATGCTCGCTGGCGCTGCAGCGTCGGCCAGAGGTGTAGGTGCGCAAGAGGTGATGGATCTGGTGCTGTCCAGGGTATCGCAACTGACGGCGTGCAAGTGCTCCGTGCGGGTGGGGCGCGGCGCCTAGGCATGGGGGGTAGGGGGGTGGGGGGCTGGGGGCTGACCGGCTGAGGACCCGTTTACCCGAGAAGATGAAACGGCCGCGGTGTCTGTAAAGGAGGAGGAGGAAGTGGCGTGGCAGTTCCAGGCGGCGTGCCGACACGCCTTGAAGCACAGGCGTGCAAGTGCGCGTTGGGTTGCTTCTGCTCAGGTCTTTCGAATCGGCGGCGGTTGGTGAATGGGGTGTGAGTTTCGCCGCATCTACTGGAGCTTGTCGCCGGAGGATTTTTATTTCATGATTCTTTCAAAGCCGCAAAGCTATTGATTTCATAATAGGGTTGCTGTGCATACCTTTCGCGTCGCGACGTTAACCACGAGCCTTTTCTCCAGGTTCGCTCCAACTTCTACCGATTTTTGTCCTTTCAAAGCAGTGGTGCATGGCTCAGGGCTATTTTGCTGTCGTGTGGTGCTTTCGCGAGGACTGGTGGGAGGTATGGATTCCGGACGTTCTGGGCGCCATGGTGAAGGAGGACACGGAGCAAGCCGCGCTTCGGGATATCCAAGGGCAGCTTGCGGCTTGCCTTTCAGAAAGTGGCGAGCTGCCGGCTTCTCTCGGGAGGCAAGCCGTGGCGGACAAGGCTGATACGCTCCTGGCGGAATGCGTGGCGGAGTGCGACCCTGAGGGCTACCCGGAGGCCCCTGTCTCAAAGCGTGTGGAGTTCATTCCCTGGCCCCCAGTAGTGATGTGCGCAGCACCGCTAAATGTGTTGAAGAAGCCGTGGATCTGCAATTTCTATTGCGGTTTCTATTAGCCGTTCCATGCGGTGCGGGGCATCGGAGGGGCGGGGCGAGGTTTGGTCAGGTTGGGTTGCACACGGTTGCACCCGCCTCTGGTGTGGTGGTGGGGGACTGCCTTTTGTTGCGCACGGAGGTTCGGGGCGCGGGTATGTGTGATGCATGGCGATCTGCGGGGGTGGGGGTCATTGTGTGGTTGCGTGGAGGACGTGGCGGCGTCGCGGCGCCCCCATTGACGAGATGGTCCAGGCTACCCTTACTACGGGTTGACGGGACAAGGCACGCACGGGCTGACAAGTCGGCAAACAGATCAAATCCCTGACCCAGCAAGCCCTTGCGCGACCCCAAAGACACGGGTCGTGGCTGTGCAACGCGGTTACTATGGGTTGATAGATGGGAGGGGGCAAGGGACGAGGAGTGGTGGATGATGCAGTCATGCATTCGTGCGGGCCTGCGGGGCCATATGGTACTGCAGGTAGGTAGGGTGTGACGCACCCCCAGGACCCACCCGGCATTGAAAGATGATGCGGCACCGAGCAGAGAGTCTGCCGCGTTGCAGGGATAAGTGCAGGGCGTGTAAGGTTGGCAGCGGCATGCGCAGGCACGCACGGAGCCTTGTGTCCAAATGATTGCGCGTCACGACGTCCATTTGTCAGCGCAAGAGTACAGCAGCGTCGACCACGCAGACACACACCAGCAAGCCCTTGCGGCGCTCTCCCGCTGACCAAGCAGCCAGCAGCCAGCATCATTACCAGCTACCTACTCCGCCGCGCTCGCTCACTCCCCTTCCTACTCCCGTTCCCCGCCCTCGTCGCCTCCCCGCCCCGCGTCCTGTCGCGGCTCCTGCCGGCCCTCCTGAGCCCCGCTCCCTCCCTGCTCCCCGCTTCCTCCCGGCCCCTGCTGCCCCTGCGGCCGGCGCTGCGCCTTGCGCGCCTCCAGCGGGTGTGCGGGGTCCAGCCGCTGCAGCACGCCCGAGGCCAGCCCGTGCAGTGAGCGGCTCTCCGCCGCGCTCACGCGCGCGCGCGACACCACGCCGCGCAGGTGCCCCAGCGGCAGCCGCCGCCGGCCGTGGTTGCCTGCACATGCGTGACAGGCGGGCGCGCAGGTCAGAACGGGGCATGCAGTCACGGCCTGACGGACAGCAAGCGGCCCGTCCTCAGCCTTGTATCAACGCGTGCACTGCTGACCGCCCCCAACACCGCGCACGCGCGCGCGCGCACGGGCAGCCCCAGGGAGCGCGCCACGCACCGTTGTTGCCGCCGCCCTTGCTCTCCGCGCCGCTCATGCCCACCGCTTCCGCGATGGCCGCCACCTTGCGCAGCAGCAGCTCCACCTCCTGCGCGCTCGCCGGCAGCGTCCCCGCATCCGGCGCCCCTGCCCCAACGCCTGCCCCTGCCCCAGACCCTGCGCCGGCGCCGGCGCCTTCCGCAGGCTCCGCGCTGCCGCTGCCGCCGGAGCTGTGTCTCCCACCCACCAGCCCCCCCGCCGCGATCGCGGCCGCTGCCGTCGCCCCAGGCGGCCACGCAGACAGCTGCGCCGCAGCACCACCACCGCCCACCGACCGCATCCGCAGCAGCGGCCGGCTGCTATTCCCGCTCCCGCTGCCGCTTGCGTCGCCACTAACACCGCTACTGCTGGCTGCGTCCACCTCCGCCGCCGCCTTATCCACCGCCGACGCCGACGCCACGGCCAGCAGCCCGCAGCGGCGGCTGAACAGTTCCGCCAGCACCGCCGACACCGCGTGCGACAGGTTCATGGACGGCTGCACGCGGCCCGTGGGGATGGCGCTGGCGTAGCTGCGGCGCGTGGCACGGAGCGGGACGGGTGGTGTGGGTCGTGGCGGCGTGCATGCGTCAAAATCCTCAAGATGTGTGCTTAGGCAGCAATCCGCAGCAGGTGACGCACGTGGCTGTTCAGTGGTTGTTTAGTTGCGGCTTGCTATCCTAAGCGCCGGCGTGTCGGGCACAGATGTCCTCAGCATGCAAGGGGCCGCTGCGGAGCGCCTTAGGCAGCTGGCGCCGACGCAGCCCGACGCGCGCCCGCACGCACACCCACCTGCACAGCCGCAGCTCCGCCTCCGTCAGGCCGCTCTCCTCCCGCCCGAACACCAGCGCCGTCGTGCCCGCGGCTGCAGCCGCTTCCGCCCCTGCTACTGCTGCACCTGCCCCCGCTGCCCCCGCTGATAATGGCAGCGGCGGCGGCTGCGCCGGCCGTGGCGCCGGTGGCTGCTGCGGCAGCGCAAAGGGGAACTCGGCGAGAAGGTGGCCCAGCGAGGCGTGAGTGCGGCGCGCCGCGCCGGTGCGCCGCGTGAAGCCGATGCTACTGCTGGTGTCAGCCAGCGCCTGTTCTAGCGTGTCCACCTGCAAGGGGCGGCGCGGGGCGGGGCGGGGTCAGGCCCACGTGCGGATGCGAGTGTCGTGCGCGAGGCCTGTGCCCGCCAAACCCGGGGTCCACCCTGCCCTCGTCTCCTCGAGTACCAAAGGACCCAAAAGACCAAATGGCCGAACAGAACCCATTGGGCTACCCACCGGCGGTATCGCCAATAGGCTGCTTAGCCCTGCCACCCTGCCCTGCCAACCCTTCTGGCACACGGGGCCCCCCCTAGCCTCACCACGACTGCTCGGTCCAGCACTGCATCGCCGCACGCCACCTTGCGCGCCTCGCCGCGCCACCCAGTGGCGGCGCCGTCGCAGCGCGGCGCCACGATGTACAGGTTTAGGCACCTGCGCACATGACATGATTCGCCGGCGCACATCACTGGCTGCATGTGCCAGGCTTGGAAGGAAGAACGCACGGCCCTTTGGCGCCGCTTGCAGGCCCGCACATGGCCGCGCGCAGCAAGCGCGTGTGGCAGGCTGGGCCACACCCGCGGCCAGGCCTGCGCTGCCCCGATCATTGCACCGTGCAGGAGGCAGCCGCACACGGACTCACTCGAAGTTGGCGGCGGCGCGCGCTACAGCCCCAATGTTGGCTTCGTGCTTGGGTGCCACCAGCACGACACGCACGTCCGACAGCAGCAGGTCGTGGGGTAGCGCCGGCCCTGAGCTCGCGGGTGCCGCTGCCTGCCCTGCGGCAGCTGCCAGATGCGGTGCCTCATGTGGTGAAGATGTGGAAGGCGCAGGCGTCGCGGCGCTCGCGGCCACCGTGCCCGAACGAGACACGGGCGGGTGGGCCGCAGCAGCATACGCCCAAACCGCGGCGGTCCAGCTCGTCGAGGCTTGCGGTGCCCTGCGCGCGGGCCGGCCAGCGGTTTTTATTGAAAGGATGATGTATAACTGCAAATGAAGGCAATCGCGCACATCCAGCATTCTGCCTGCCCGCGACGAGCGAGCCTGACACGCATTTAACCTGAGGTGGTCACCTTCTGCTGCCGCATCCTCCTTGCCGCACCAGAGCACTTTGCAGGCAAAAGTCAGGTCCGCGCGGTCGCCGCCACGCTGCTTCTGAGCCAGAACTTTGCGGACCCACTGGTCGGCGACGCGGCAAGCTGTTTTCCAGCATTGCGCGGCAATAGCAGTGCAAACAAACTAGCAGTGTACTTGCGGCAATGCTTGAGATGGCACCAGCGCAGCCGCTCGCTAGCCGATTCCGCGCAAATAACAGTAATCGCAGCTAAACGACTTTCCTCTCCAGTCCCTTATCAAACTTGATGAAGTAGCACGATGCACAGGTAGTCACAGTGAATACCCCACAACTCCTCACAGTACATACACACGCGAAGAGAGAAATGGCGCCGTGTAGAGACAAAGACAAGGTTGCGCGGATGGAGCAGGCGGTTCGCCTGTTGATTCATGGCCTAGGAGAAGATCTGGAGCGCGAGGGACTGCGCGACACGCCCAAGGTGGGGCCGGCCCGTGTCACGCCCCCTTGTGTTGATGGTCCGCTGCGGCGAGGGCTGGCAGCACCTTCAACCCACAACGACTGTTGGTGACAAATTTTGTTGCCGAACTGTGACAGAGAGTGGCAAAGGCGCTGCTGGACTGCACCCAGGGCTACCACCAGGACACATCGAGGTGCGCGCCGGCGGCATTTTGTGCCTGTTTGGTGCGGGCGCGGTACCGCGAGCGGTTCCAAAGCACAGCGCGGCATGCATCATTTGCTAGGCAGTGCTCGGCGTGCGAGGTTTAGGGCAGGGCGGGGGTGCCACAATTGCCAGCCCGGCGAGTCGCTGACGCGGTCGCTTCGACCTTTTGCCGTCGCGCCCCCCTTGAATCGCCGCGCGCAGCACCCTCGGCACAGCGCTTTTTCACGAGCCCATCGTGCACCACGGCGATGAGGGCGTCGTGCTGGTGCGCGATATCGACTTTGCGTCCACCAGCGAGGAGACGCTGCTTCCCTTCCACGGCCGCTGCCACGTGGCGTACCGCCCCAAGGACGGCGTGGTGCTGGGGCTCAGCAAACTCGCGCGCCTCACCAAGCAGTACGCGAAGCGGCTGCAGACGCAGGAGCGGCTGGCGGCGGAGGTGGCGCACGCGCTGCAGCAGAGCCTGGAATGCCACGGCGTGGCGGTGGTGCTGCAGGCGCGCCACCTCAGCAACGCCGCGGCGCCGGCGCAGCGCACCAGCGCCTGCGTGTCGGGCGTGTTTGCGACAAAGGGCTCCTCACACCTCGAGGTAAGCGCGGCTGCTGCGGCAGCACTGCGGCTGGCTGGCTGCGGGGTGGGGGGCGGGGTTGGGGCCTCGGGAACCAGTTGCGCACGGCGCCGACCGGGATTGCGGACAAAGTCAGCGCCAGCAGCGGACGGGGGCTCTGGCGATGAAGCGACATGCACCATCACTGATGGCAATGCAATCAACCAACGCGAACAGGAGCTGCTGTCGCTGCTGGACTTGGAGGACCTGGCGCCGGCGGCCGTGCACAACCTGGACCTGTGCCCGCGCTACGGCCGGCCCTCGGCGGCCGCCTGCTGCGCCTCCTCCTCCCCGACCCCCGCACCCCTCGCCGCGTCCTCCGGCCCCGCCTCGGCGCCGGCCTGCAACGGCACCGGCTGCGGCCTTCACCCCGGACACCACGGCCCGGGCGGCCACCACCACCACGGGCACGGGCACGGGCACCACGTGGACGGTGGCGTGGCGGCGCCCGGCACGCCGGACCCCAGTGAGAAGGACACGGACGGCGACAGCGACGACCTGGTGCTGGAGGCTCCCTGCGCCTGCGACGAGATGGAGGGCGCGGTGCAGCAGCTGATCGCGGAGCTGGGGGAGAACCCCGGCCGGCCGGGGCTGGCGGGCTCGGCGCGGCGCTACGTGATGTCGCTGCTGGCGTCCACCTCGGGCTACACGCAGCAGCAGCCGGCGCCGGCGGGCGGGGCCGCAGCTGCGACGACGGCGGCAGCAGCAGCAGGGTGCGGGCCGGCGGCGGCTGGCTCGGGCGCGGTGGGGCAACAGATGGAGGCGCAGGCAGTGGCGGGCGCTGGCGCCGTGAGCGTGCGGCCGGCGGGTTGCTCGCGGTGTTGCTGCGCCAGCGAGCTGGCGTCGGCACACATGGCGCATGACGAGCACCACGCAGCGTCAGCAGCGGGCGGCATCTTGGACCAGGAGCAGGAGGGTTCGGGCTGCGCATCACGGACAGCGTCGGGGCAGGCGTCGGGGGTGGGGCCGCTCAGCGGCATCGTCACGCTGCGACTGCCGTTCTCGTCGCAGTGCGAGCACCACATGCTCCCCTTTTACGGCGAGCTGCTCGTTGCGTACGTGCCGGACGTGTCCGCGACAGCAGCATCGCCACACGAAGCTTCACCAGATGCTGCAACAGCAACGTGCTCGCGTCCGCAGCAGCTGCCGCGCGGCGCGGTGGAGCAGGTGGTGTCCATGTTCACGCAGCGGCTGCAGGTGCAAGAGCGCATCACGCACCAGGTGGCGGACGCGGTGGAGGGCCTGCTGCGGCAAGGGCGACAGCAGCAGCAGCAGCAGCAGCAGCAGCCCGGCGCGGTGCAGGGCGAGGAGGAGGCCAGCGTTGGCATGGGTGCGGGCGCGGCGGGCAGTGTGATGGTGGTGTGCGACGCCGCGCACATGTGCATGGTGGCGCGCGGCGTGGAGAACCACAGCGGTAGCACGACATCGTTCGCGGTGCGCGGCGCGTTCGCGTTTCGGCCCGACATGCGGCGGGCGGTGCTGCGGCTTTTCCGGGACAAGCAGTGAGAGCTCGAACTATTGAGCGTGGGCAAAAGAGCGTGGGCAAGAGCCGATACATGATGTGTGTTAGACAAAAAATCAAAGCCGGACCACAACGGACATGATGTGTGTGTGTGAGGCTGTGAGCGGTGCGTGGCCTAGGACAGTGCTTATAGTGTACTGATTAGGTAGGTGCCAGGAGTGAAGAGCGGGGCTTGCCGGCGGGGCCGTCGGAAGTGGGCCGTCGTCATTTGGTTGAATGCACAGAGAGCATGAGCAGAGGTGATGTTAGTTCGGGCGCTGAGCTGTGTGTTCGGATGTATACGGTGGACTCGGATGGGACCTGAGGCATTGACAGGTCCTTTGAGCAGGTCCGCACAATGAATTTGCTGAGACCACGTGAGCAGACTTCGAGTTGTGGTAACCGCTGGCGCCCGAGCGTAGAACAGAGGGTGGCGGAATTGGCCAGGATACACAAACTGCAAATGCGTCGGCCCAGCCCTGGAACAAGGGTGTTCAGCAGCCTAGCAAGGTGGTGCAGGCAAGGAGCGGCAAATGTAACTGGCTGATCCTGGCCAACGGGTGTTCGGCGGTGCGCGCCCTTGTGGTTTGGCATGACGACCCCGCTACAGGCGGAGATGACAAGGCCGCGGTTGTGACCGCCAGTGACCGCCGGCGTCCGAGCCAAGGACAGGGCCCCCGACCGCCGTCCCCCAGCTGAGAAAGCCTAGGACACGTGCCAGTCATTAAGCAGCCTACCACGTACAGCGAACGTCACATACTCCAACTCCCTGGCTACGGCGCAAGGCTGATTAGCGCTGGGGTTATGTACGCACGGGGGCGGTCAAGGCTTGGATGCCGAGGATGTCTCGAAATTTGGGGTCTATGAGGCAGAGCCTGGGTATGAGCCACCTGCTGCGCATGTTTGAAATGCACACGAGCGCATGGCTGCGTATGAACCAGCGATTGCAGCCCCGGCCTTTTTGGCTCTAAGGTCGAAAGTCCCATGCAAAAAAACTCATTTGACGCAGCCTGTGATGCCTTGACCAGAGACGCAACAAAACTATATACGCATAAACAACAACAACCAATCCATCAACCAAAGCCCTGTAAAGTGACGAGTCCGCACCACTGAACCCCTGGGTTTTCCGCCGCTCAATTTAGTCGGCTGTTGAATAGGGGCAGGAAAAATGCAGGAGGAGTCTGTGTATGCACTGATTCCTCAGCCGCAGGAGGTGCCCCAGCGGCCTGCGATGCACACCTCGAAGGTGCGGGGCGAGCGGGCGGGTGCTGCTGGCGAGGGCGAGGGCGCGGAAACCAATGTATCTGCACATCATTGATATGAATATGGTTTGCTCAAAGAGGGTCGGCTGCCGCGGCAATCTTGCGGGGTTGTCACTGACGGTCGTCGCGGCCCTGCTGTCATTTCATTTCGCGTAGTTTGGAGGCAAGACGCATCCCGCCCAGTTTGAGTTTGGACAAAGCAAGGTTCAACCGCACGCGACGATGGGGCGACCAGATGGAGCGAATGGGCCCGCGTTCCTCCACGCGCACGAGAAGGAGCCCAAGCTACCATCTCGTGAGTCTCGTGGGGGCTGCGGCTGAGTAGGTCGGCGCTCCGCGCGAGGGACAGACTTGGGAAATCGGGGAAGGGTGGCCGTGCCGTGCCTGACCCCGCCCTGACGCCTGCCTCGCGCCGCTCTTCGCTCGCAGCCGGCCCGCCCAGCAACCCCAAGCAGAAGGTCCGGCCGCCGGTGCCCGCTAAGGACGAGAAGCCCACCATGGGCCTCACCAGCAACAAGAACTTCATCACGGCGAACGCGGTGGACGTGATCCTAGCAAAGCCCGGCAAGGTGCCGCAGCCGGACTTCCAGTGGACGCAGAAGCCCGACTACGGGAAAGTGCCCATGTACCTGAAGCGCAACAAGGACCGGGTAGCCAAGGAGAAGGAGCACTTCACGCAGTACCTGCGCATGCGGGAAGCGCCGGTGCGTGCGGTTGGGGGGGGCGGGTGCGGAGGAGGTTGTGGTGTGGTGGGAATGCGTGTGGGTAACGCGGCGCGGCGGGGAAGGAGGAGGGTCCAGGTGCCAGCCACGAAGTACGACGTGCGGGTGCAAGGCAGTGGGTGACGCCTCGCGTGCAACAGCGCGGCCAAACGCCGATGCCGTGTAGCAGTGACTGCAGTCGCTGTTGGGGGGCACCGCACCAGCCACCTCGGTGCTGACAGGGTACTGACGTGGACCCGCTTCCCGCCCGCCCCGCAGGAGGCCAACGCGCACGTGAGCCAGCTGTCACCCGAGGACCGCCAGCAGCTGGTGCGGCATCTCAAGTCCAAGTGGGGCAGCGTCAACACGGCGTACCAGGTGCGGAGGTGCAGGCGCAGGCGGGGGTGGAGGTGGAGGCGGAGGTGGGGGTAGGGATGGAGGCGGAGAAGGCCATGGGGGACAAGGAGGAGAGCGGGGAAGGAAAGGGAGGAGGAGAGGGCGCTGGTGGCGCGGAAAGGCGTCAAGAGCTGGGTCAGGGGCGGGCGGCTGGTGCAGCGAAGCTTACGGGGGCACATGTTCGAAGCTCAGACTTAACTGTGCGTGTTACCAGGAGGGGCAATGTGCGTTCCGGCTGCGGCTAGACCGGCTGGCGGCCCCGAAACCTCGACTATTGCGCGCGACAGGAGCGCGGCACAAACGGCGCGTCCTCGAAACCCCTCTCAGCGCTGTCTGCTGACCCTGCCCTACGCCTGCCTCTCCCTTCTTCCTTTCTTCCGCAGGGCCTATCGTTGAGTGTGGACAGCGCGGTGAAGAAGGCGCGCAAGGAGGCCATGGAGCGCGAGCTGGCGGAGATTGAGCGCGACATCCGCACCCTGGAGCGCGGCGAGGTGGTGCTGGTGGTGGACGATTGAGCGCGCGTGCATACGTGTGTGCGTGCGTGCGTGCGTGCGTGCGTGCGTGCGTGCGTGCATGCGTGCGTGCGGCCGGAGGTGGGGTGAGGCGGCGTGGGCGCGCTGACAGCCGGCGCGGCGGAGCGCAGTCGGGTGGGACGAGGAGGTTGGCCGTGACGGTGATGGCGGAGCGCTGTGGGGAGCAGCAGGGCAGGACGAGGAGGGGCGGCGGCGGGGAGCCAGCGCTGCAGGGGGAGGTTGCGGCGGCCGCGGCTGCGCACGTGCCGCGTGCCCGGCGCTGTAACGCGCTGTGCTGTGAGCAGGTGGGGAATGTGTAGAGCTAGGCAACATCGACGGCCCGATGCGTGAGGCCAACAGGTAGCTACTAGGCAGGATGCAGGCGCCATCTCGGCGGGGTAACATGGGGTAGAACTTGACGTCTCACCACAGATGGGGTTTGCGCGACTGACGATCAATGGGGCTAGGGGTAGATGCACAGGCTTGGAGACAGAGCAGGCGGTCAATATAAAGACCGGTGCCGAATGACGGCGAGGCTAGCGTGCTGGACGTGGTACTGGCCATGATTGTCCACGAGGCCATGAATGAATCCCGTGTACAGAATCGGCGTGCTAGGCGCTCGCTTAAGAGTTGCTGGTGTGGCTCTGTGTGGTGGCAGTGTGGCACCAGCCACAAGGGAAGACGCTCTGCCTGACTCAGGGACCCGCAGGCGGACTGTAACGTGAGTCAATGAACGTCCGGTCAGGGCAGCACCCATGCAGCACCCCGGCCAGAAGCCTGCCTCAGCCATAATTCGATTCCGCAACTCATTCGGCAGCGCGACAGCACCCTTCTATGGCCGCACAGAGCCTGGAGTCCTGGATGTGTAACTCCCGCCATACCGGTATGGCGTGCAAGGGTCACTTCTTCAAGACTACGCTACACTCTGTGCAGAGGGCCACAGCCAGACAGGGCCAGAGCCAGACCAAGGCTTCTTGCATAGTCAACGCGGCAGTCCCATACCGCGTCTGCCACGGCATTGGCCGCTCAGTACAGTGGATGCAGTTGTATTGGTGGCAGAGGTGAGAGATACACGAGTCATATGATGGCCGCTCGACTCAGCGGCCGAGCCCACGCCCGCCAATGCGGCTCCCGACGTCAACTTGTTTACACACACGAAACCCTACGTCACCACGCGCCCTACGGCGGGGAGCGACACCACGCTACCATGCTGCCTCTCTGAATTAGGGCTTCACCCGCGCAGTGTCATCTCCATCCGCCTCAGCGCGCTAGCTTGCTCCCAGCCCGCGCCCCGCCGCCCCCTCGGCCAGTGCGCACCACAGCCCCTCACACACTGGCCGCAGCAGCAGCGGCTGCAGCGCCGCTGCCAGTGCGCCAGCAGTCACAGCCGCCTGCTGCTGCGGGCCCAACCGCGCGCCGACAGTGCCGGATGCCAGGGCTGACACCGCTTGCGTCTGAGGCAGCAGCCATTGCGTGAGCTCGCGCGCAAATGTCATGCTGGCAGCAAATGTCGTCGAGCGGAAAGCGCCCACCGTCGCCCCGCCACCGCCGGGCTCAACCGCAGCGGCGGCGCCGCCGCTGCCGCCTTCACCGCCGCAGCCGCCGCCTTTACGGCCGCCGCCGCCGCCACGTCCCGCAGCCGCCGACGCCGCCAGCATCACGTACTCCGCCGCACTCAGGAGCCGTGCGCACACACGACTGCGCGCGTCTGTCCAGCCAGCCTTTGCAGGGCAGCAAGGGAAGACAGCAGGTCAGGAGCTGCCAGCTTGCGGCAAGTCCCATGTCTGGGGCTTAAGGCAGGCATCCCATCACGCAAACAGATAACCGCACCCGCTCCTCCGGCGCTAGGCCCGGCGGCAGCTGCTCCCTATCCAAGCCTAGCGCCTCCGCGGACGGCCCTAGCAGCAGCGCCAGCGGCCGCCGGCACACGTGGGCCTGCGGTGGGAGCGGTTGGCGTGTTGCGGTCTGTGAGTTCAGCATGTGTGCACGCTGCTCAAAAAGGAGGGCCGATTGGCGATGGCGGGTTCCGCAGGCCTGCCCCGATAATGCTGCAAACCCTAGCTGCACAGCTCCCGACGGCAGGTGTCACGGCAGGTGTGTGTGCACGGCGCACCCACCTGCAGCCACGAAGTCATGCGGCCCACCACCTGCTCGTGTGAGACCGGCAGCGGCAAAGCAGCCAGCGCGGTGCTGCTGCCGCTGCCCGGCGCTGCTGCCGTGTCGCGCAGCTGAGCGACGTGCGCGATGACGGCCTGACGGCGTGCGCGCGGCATCATAGCGTGGCACACAGTCAGACACAGCTTCAACAACAAATTGCGTTCAAAAAAAGGCGTCGAACGTTTGACTTCATGTTACGTACCCTAATGTGTACACACACATACACATGCACACATTATGCAATTTCCCTTGTGCTTTCTAACACACAGGGGATGCCATCATGCACGGCGGCCCGATGGCGGCCATTGGCGCGGCCCCCGGGTGCCCCGTCCCGGCCTCGGCCTCGGCGTGCCGCACTGAAACCCGCTCACCCGTGCAGACGCATCCACGCACGCCGCGAACAGCGCCCGGCCGGCCAGCGCCGCCGGCTCCGAAGCCACAACTGCCCCGTCCAGCTGCAGGGGCCGCTCCGCCGGCCCGTCGGCTGGCTCGGCCGCCACCTCCCGCTCCCGCCTGCCGTCGCCGCCCGTGCGGCCGGCGTTGCCTCCGCCCGCGTCGGCCGGCTGCTGCTGCGGCTTGCGCTGCGCCGCCCGCGCCCGCACCTTCTGGTAGCATGAATGGCACTGATATGGATTGGAGCTCATCAGCCCAAGCTTCACGCTGAACCTGACGGAGTACCATTTATGCGCTTCCTCAGCGGCGCAGTCCGCGCACTGCCGCCCGCCCGCCTCCTCCAGCGACCGTGTCCCGGGCGGGCCGTAGAAACAATTGGCGCTCCGGTTCCGGAGGCAGCACCTGTCGCAGGTGTAGGCGCCGGTGCCGCGCGCGAAGAAGCCGAACCGACCGCGGGCATCTTGCGACGGCGCCGCCCCACAGGAGCCGCAGCGGATGGCGGCTGGTGCCGGCGAGGGCGCTGGCGCGGCGGGGGTGGCCGCCGGTGCCGAGGGCGCTGGTGCGGTGGCCACTGCTCCCTCTGCCGCTGGCGACGGGTGCTGTAAAGGTAGCATGGCCAGCTGCGGCAGCGCCGGCGCCGCCAACCACGCCGGCACTGCCACAACCGCAGTCGAAGCTGCCGCTTCGGCGTCAGAGGTTGCTGCAGGCACTGCCGCAGCAGCGGACGCCGGCACGACGGCCGCAGCAGCCACAAGCGGCAAAGGCGCCACCGCGGGTGCGGGCCTGCTCCGCGTTGCACTGCCGGGGCCCATGCCTTGGCCAGTCGCTGCGTCTGGCAGCGGCGGTTGACGCATCTGCTGCTGCGGCGGCATGGCCTGCTCTGCCGCTCCCTTGGCCGCGCTGCAGCTGGTCTTCGCCTCGTGGCAGGCCGCGCAGCGGTACTGGCTGCGGCGGGTCGTGTCGGGCGGCAGGACCAGGTGCCAGGTGCTGGCCAGACCCAGGCACTCACTGCCGCACTCGGCGCACTCGCGGCCGCCCGCCTGCTCCAGGCTCCGTGTGCCGGACGGGCCGTAGAAGCTGCAGGGAGACCTGAGGTTGCGGAGGCAGCAGCTGTGGCAGGTGTAGGCGCCGCCGGCGCCGCGCGCGAAGAAGCCGTGCCGCACCAGCCGCTGTTGCTCATAAGGCGCGGCGCAGGAGGCGCACAGGGTGCCGCCGGCGCCCGTCGCGGGGCAATTGCCGGCCGAGGCAGCGGAGCCGTCAAGTGCGGCGGTGGCAGTAGCTCCCTCCTCAGAAGCTGTAGTCGCGGCAGTAGCCGCTGCTGCCGGCCCCGCACCGCTGCCAGGCCCAGACATCCCGCCGCTGACGCGTCGGCGCTTGTGCGGGCTCGCTACTGCTATCCACGTCTTGCCCGCGCTCTGCGACTCGCCAGCTGCCTGCGCAATCACAGCTATCGGGACGCTCGCGGCCGCTGCCACCGGTGCCTCCGCCGGATCGCTCTCGTGCGGAGAAGGCTGGGCCGGGCCGGGCTCCTCTGATGCCTGCCCCTGCGCGCACAGCTCTGCTACTGCCGCCGCCGAAGGCGCTCTCGGTGCCGCAGTGGCTGGTGCTGTGGCAGCGGTCGCCAGCTCGAACTGCCCTGACGCCGGTGACACGGCCCATGCAGGCGCCGCCGCCGCAGCCTTCCCGTCTTGCTCGACAGCGTCTTTCGCCAACTGCTCCAACACGGGCGGCGGCAGCTGCACACAGCGCGGCAGCGGCGGTACCGCAGACAGGCTTCCTGGAGCACCGGCGGCGACGGCAGCCTCGTACCCGCCAGCTGCGGAGCCAGCCGGCACCGCAGCTGCGTGCCCCCCCGCTGCCCGCTGCTTCGGCTTTCCCTCGCCAGACATGACCCCTGGCGCCATTGCCGCTGCAGCAGCGCCTGCCTCGCCAGCCAGAGGGCCCACTCCCGGCGCGTCAGCTGTGGCAGCTGCTGGCGCGCCGCGGGTGGCTGCTGCAGCCTCCGCTGCCGCGACGCGCTGCTTTGGACGCCCTGGCGCGGCGTGAGGCGCAACGCTGGCCACGGGTGCCGCCGCCGCCGCCAGCTCAGGCCCCGCCTTCCACGCCCCGGCCTCAAGCGGCAGGACCGGCGGCCCCCGCGGCCCCTGTGGCTTGACTGCCCGCGCCTGCCGCTGTTCTACGTGCTGCCCCTGCACCCCAGCCTGACGGTCCTGGGGCCCACCTGCCGGCAGCTCCAGCCCCGGCTCCGGCTCCGGCCCACCCTGCCGCTGCTGCGCGTGCGCAGCCAGCCCCGTCCCCGTCGGAGCTGCGAGTTTCTGCTTTGGTGTCCCTTGCTTGCTGGCGCACTGCCTGCACCAGTATGCGCCCATCCGAGTGGGATGCAGCCTGTACCGATTTGCATCCTCCGTGCCGCACTCGGCGCACTCGCTGCCGCCCGCCTCTGCCAGGCTGCGTGTCCCCGGCGGGCCGTAGAAGCCGTGGGAGTTGACATTCCTCTGGCAGCAGCTGCCGCAGGTGTAGGCGCCGGTACCGCGCGTGAAGAAGCCGGACGGGGCGCCGGGCCGGCGCACGTAGGGCTCAGAGCAGGTGGTGCACCTGACCGGCGGCTGCGCACCACCTGCAGCTTCCTTGGCCGCCTCTTGCGCCGGTGCCGCCCCTATCGCAGTGGCGGCGGCTTTGGCTGCCGTGGCTGCTTGCGGCGCCTCAGCCTGCACTGCCTCGTGCGCTAGACCCCCTGCAGCGGTGGCGTCAAGGGCAGGCACCGCCGCGCCGTCAGCAGCTGCGGCACCCACCGCTGCCGCCCTTGCTGCTGCCGGCGCCGTGCGTGCCGGCGCTGCGTCTGCTGCCGTCGCCTGATTTGCCGGTGCTGTTGCTGTTGCTGCTGCTGCTGTTGCTACTGCTGCTGCGCTGCCGAGGACGCTCTGGGCACTGCGACCCCTGGTGGCGGGACCCGGGGCGAGCGGGGCTGGAGCCCGCTGCGGCGGCTGTGGCTGTGCCCCCGCCGCCGGCTCCGCCCGCCTCGGCCGTGTGCGCTGCCGCGCCTCCCCGTCTTCCTTCTGGCCACCTTCTTGCGCCGGCCGCGTGCGCTTCGCGCCTTCGTGCCTCTTTGTGCATTTGACGCAGCGGTAGGCGCCGGAATTCACGGGGTGCAGCACCCTCCGCGCTGGGGCGTCGGCACCACAGTCCACGCACTCCCGCCCGCCTGCCTCCTCCTCCAAGCTCTGCGCCGCGGGCGGGCCGTGACCTCCCAAGCCGACTTGGTGTCCCCTGCCGCAGCCGTGGCATGCGTAGGAGCTGCCTGGGGAGACGGAGCCCGATGGGATGCCTGTGCGCAGCACGTCGGGCGCACCACAGGCGGCGCACGTGTGCTCCGGCTGGCTGCTTGACGCCACCGCTGCGGATGCCACGCCTCCGGCCGCCTGATGCGCCTGCGCCTCAGCCCCTCCGGCGGCTCCCTGCACAAGCTGCGCGCTCCTTGGACGCGGCTGCCGCGTGCGAGGGGCGGCCGCTGCCGTCGCCGCTGGTACCGGGCTGTCGCCTTTGGCTGCAGCTGCCGGGTGCTCTGCATCTGTCTCGAGCTCCTGGGTGCGGCCCTGCTTAGGTCCAGGGACCCTTAACCGGCGGCCGCACGGGTTGCAGACGTAGACGCCCACCTGTGCCGGATGCATCCGCCACTTTGACGTATTCACGCTGCCGCACCCGGCGCATTCCCGCCCGCCTGCCTCCTCTAGGGACCGCGTCCCAGGCGGGCCATAGAAGGCGTGGGCAGACTTGAGATTGCGGATGCAGCAGCCGTGGCAGGTGTAGGCGCCGCCGGTGCCGCGTGCGAAGAAGCCGGACGCGGTGCTGGGCCGGTGCACGTAGGGCGCGGCGCAGGCGCCACACGCGAATGGCTGCTGCTGCTGCTGCTGCTGCTGCTGCTGCTGCTGCTGCTGCTGCTGGTGCTGCTGCTGCTGGTGCTGCTGTATGGGCCCATCCGCATCTGGCGTGTCCGCGCCTGCCGCAGCCGGGCCCGCGCTCGTATCTCCTGTGTGCGCCGCCTCGCAGAGCGGGCGTCAGCAGCAGCCGCATCCACTAAGCCCGATCCCGTGGCAGGTGCGGCTTGCGGCGCCTGCAGCTGCCGCTGGATGCGCGCGTGGGCAGTACGCGCCGCCGCGCGTACCGGTGGCGCCGGCCGCCACCCCGCGGCTGCTGCTGCTGCTGCTGCCGCCGCTGCTGCTACTGCCACGGTTGCGGGCCCGGCGGGCGCACCTGCCGTTGCGCCCGGCGCTGACAGCGCAGCAGGCGCAGGCCCGGCGACAACGCCCGCCCCGACAGCGTCAGCTGGCACAGCAGGCGCAGCAGGCGCAGCAGACGCAGCAGGCGCAGCAGGCGCAGCAGGCGCAGCAGGAGCAGCACGAGCAGAGGGCCCGCCCGTTGCTTCCGCACCGGCCTCACGCGCCACGGCCGCGAGGCCGCAGCCCGCTGCAGGCTCGGCCGCCGCTGCATCCACCTCCCCCTCCCAGGATGGCGCCGCGACGCTGCCGCGTTCACGGCCCTTCAGCCCCTGCCGCCCCTGCCGCCCCTGCACCTTCGGCACCTGCCGCTGCGGAGCCATCACGCCCGCCTCGCGCTTGCGCAGCTGCTTGGCACATGGCCTGCAGGTGTAGGCGCCAAGGCGGGCTGGGTGGGAGCGCCAATCAGACGTGCTTTGCATGCCGCACTCCGCGCACTCGCGGCCACCCGCCGTCTTCAACGACCGCGTCCCCGGCGGGCCGTAGAACCCGGTCAAAGCGAGGTTCCGCCGGCAGCAGCCATTGCAGGTGTAGGCGCCAGTGCCGCGCGCGAAGAAGCCGGACGGACCTTTACTGTTGCGCGCGTAGGGCTCAGAGCAGGTAGCGCACCGGACGGTGGTGGGGCCGGGCGCTGCCGCAGCAGGCTGCCTGAAGGCTGCCGGCTCATCAGGTGGGCGCGCGGATGCGGACGGTGGCATCTGCGCCTGGGCCCCCACCTGTGCGCCTGCATCCGACCCAGCCTCCGCCCCATCAGCAGGTGCCGCCGCCGCAGCAGCAGCAGGAGCAGGACCAGGCGCAGCAGCAGCCACGTCCGCTGCCTGCGCGTGTGCGATTGGGGGATGCAGCTCCTCCACCTCCACCTCCGCCTCCGCCTCTGCCACCTCAATCGCTGCTGCCCCAGGCCCAGCCTGTGCCTCCGCCGCCGGCGCCGCCACCGCAGCCCTAGCCCCAGCCTGCGCCGGTGCCGGCAGCGGCTCCCGCTCCACGGCTAGCGCCGGCGGCGGGCCGCAGCCTCCTGCCAGGCTGTGCTCGGCAGCTGAGGCGGCAGCCCTCGCGGCGGCGCTGGCTTCCGCAGCAGTCTGTGTGGTACCGGAAGCTTGGACTGCGTCCCTTGGCCCTGCGGCTGCGGCGCGCTCCGCCGCTTCCTCTGGCCAGTCCGGCTCTGACAGCTGCAGCCCATCGGGGCACGTTGCAACCGCCCGCCCCCGCTCGCCCCTGTGGGTCTCCGGCTCCGCCGCGGGCACTGGGGACAGGACAGGCTGGCGCACGTGCTGCGGTGCAGGCCTCTGCGGGCTGACACCGGCCGGGGCTCACACTGTCGGTGCCCGGCTGTTCCTCTGTCCCCGGCTGCCCGCTCGCCCCGGGCCCCGCATCCCCGGACAGAGCCCGCTCCGACGCCGCCGGCGTCACGTCGGCCTGCTGCTGCGCGCCGCGGTGGCCGCGGGCGTGGCTCCGGCCCCCTGAGACCGCCTGCTCCTGCTCCTGCAGCTGCTCCTGCGGCTGCTCCTGCTGCGGCTGCACCTGGTCGTCGCCACCCTGGTGCATGGCTGGCTGCCCAGGGGCCCCAGCCGCAAGCCCCTGACGCTGCAACTTCATGTAGCACGCAGTGCAGCAGTATGCGCCCGGGAGCAGGGTGTGCGTGCGCCACTGCGACGTCTCCTCCGCGCCGCACTCGGCGCACTCGCGGCCGCCCGCCTCTGCCAGGCTCCGTGCCCCGGGTGGGCCGTAGAAGCCGTTGGCGCGCTTGTTGCCGCCGCAGCAGCTGTGGCAGGTGTAGGCGCCCGTGCCGCGCGTGAGGAAGCCGGAGGGGGTGCCGGGCCGGCGCTCGTATTGCGCGCCGCAGGCCGCGCAGGTGAATGGAAGCTGACCAGCGAGCCCGACTGCCAGCGGGCTGGTGCTGCCTGCCGCAACCGCCGGCGGCGGAGGGCCACCGGCAGACATGCCGGCAAGCGCGCCAGGGGCATCGCCCGGGCCGGCATCGCCCGACGTCTGCGGCTGCGGCGGCTGCGGACGGGGCGGCGCTGCGAGCTCATGGCCGGGGCCATGGTCGTGGCTGCGGTCGTCACCGCCGTGCGTGGATTCCGGCGGCTGCTCGTCAGCAACTGGATCCCGGCTGGATTGCAACCCTAGCTGCGAGCTGCCCTGCGGGCCGCCGCCGCCCCTTGCCTCATACTCCTCAGCCCCCGCCGCCTCCGCTTGCCAACTAGCGCCTCGCCGCCTGCGGTCGCACGTCATGCAGCAGTAGGCGCCCGCTTGGGTGCCGCAAACCCGCCACTCAGGCGTGTCTGCTGTGCCGCACTCGGTGCACTCCCGCCCGCCCGCCTCCTCCAGGCTGCGTGTCCCGGGTGGGCCGTAGAAGCCGTGCGATGCGAGGTTTTCCTGGCAGCAGCCGTGGCAGGTGTAGGCGCCGGTGCCGCGCGCAAAGGAGCCGATTGTCCCGCTCGGGCAGCGGCGATCGCAAGGCGTGCGGCATGCGGTGCAGATGAAGGACCCCAGTGGCGCCGGATGCGGCTGCCGCCCTGCTGCCTCGGCGGCGACGCCGTCGCTGCTGCCTGGAGCTTCGGGCACAGCTCCTGGCGCCGCAGCCGCCGAGGCGCCCTGAACGGCATCGGCCATCGGCACTAGTGGCGTCGGCGGCCTCGGCTGCGCCAGCCCCGCCGCTGCCGCCGCTGCCGTCGCCGCCACCGCTGTACCGTCAGCCCAGCCAGGCGCCGCCGCTGCCCGTTCGTCAAGTGGCTGTGGCGGCAACAGCAGCGGCAGCTGGTGCAGAATTAGCTGCTGGGTCTGCGGCTGCAGCAGGGTCTGCGGCTGCGGCGGAAGCGTGTGTTCCCCCGGCGTTGTTGGAGCCAGGACCAGCGGCGGCAGGAGCAGCGGCTGTGGCGCTGCGTAGACTGTCATATGCGCGGCGACCCCGCCGGCAGCTCGGTGCGCCTCTGCGTCTGCGGGCCCCCCAGCTGCCTCTATCGCACCAGCGGAGTCATCGCTTGGGGTCTGCTGCTGCGGCTGCCTTCGCGCGTCCATCGCGGGCTCGCGGGCCCGCCAACCGCCTTCGCGGGGGTCGCCCGGCCGGCTCGGGCTTGTATTAATTGCCTCAACAATTGCCTTTCATCCGTAGTAATTTGCAATCATGCGAAGGAGGTAAGAAAGCCACGAGGAAGAAAACCCGCCAAAAACGAGCTAGGTTCTTCGTTCGCCGCACACGTTTTCATGCATTCTTTTTAGACGAAATAACTTATTGCCGAGATTGCGTAGGTGCGTGCGAAGTGCTCCGGGTGCAGCCAGATGGCAATGGGGTTTTGGCCCGACCAGGCCCAAGCGAGCCCCAAGCCGACTCGCCAAGACTGCCAAGACGCACACTGCGCCAACGCACAGCGCCTCCCTACCGCTCCTCGCTTTCCCCGCCTCCCCCTCCTAGCTCGCCGTTAACACAACAGGATGTACCCCCAATCGCCCCTTCTTCCAGGCCGCCAGAATAACGCGCCAAAGAGGGCATGGGCTGGGTAGGCGCCACTTCAAGCCCTTCTTCAGGCACGTTCAGGCCCTCCTCCGCCTGTGACTGTGTCCCTCCTAGCCTTCTACCGCCCCACCCTGTCCCCAGCCGGCGGCTGCAATCTCCGCTACCTAACCGCCCCCGCCCAGTAACAATCGAGGCAACAACCGAAGTTCATCTACGGTACCTAGCAAACGCTAGCAGTGCCGGCATCCGGCTTCGTCGGCCAGACTCGAGGCAGGAGCAGTTCAACCACATGAACGTAAAAAAGGGATGCTCGGCGTGCAGCGTCGCATCGGACCCCACCCCCCCACATGTCGTACAATCGCCTGTGTCCCGCACCCGACAACAGCACCTCCACACCCGCCTGCCGCCAGTGCATTGCCATCTCGTCGCACCTGAACAACAGCCGTGTTGATCGGACACGAAAATGTTGGTTTCCCCTCGAGGGAAAAATGGGCTGAACCCACAACACGGCTCCCGTCTCAAGGTTTCGAAACTACTACCTAATCTCCCGGACACATAGCCGGGGTCGGTTTTGTACATGCCGTCCAGTCCTTTGCCACATGACAGTCACCGCCTACTGCATCCACCTACGCATTCAGTGTCACACGACTATATCACACAGCAACACTCTTCCTAGCGCTATCACCCGACCCAGCGCCTCAGCTACGCCAACAGAACCACAGTGCCACACGGATATCTGCCTCATTCCTTTCCCACCCTGCGCCCCCCTGCCGCACCGCGCATCAGCGCCGCCCGCAGCCCTTCACACACCGGCCGCAACAGACGCGGCTGCAGCGCCGCCGCCAGCGCGCCAGCTGTCACTGCCGGCTGCACGCCCTCTGCGCAGCTGGCGTTGCCGGCCGCCGCCGGTCCAGTTGAAGATGCAGGTACTGGCGGCTCCTCAGCCTGCGACCGCGTCATCAACCACTGCGCCACCTCCGATGCAAGCGCACTGCTCGCCGCAAACGTGGCCGAGCGGAACGCCACAGCGGGCATGATTACCGGCGACGCCGCTGCCGCCGCCGCTGCACCGCCGCCGCCGGCCTCCGCCGTCGACATCGCCACATCCGCCGCACGCAGGAGCGCGGCACACACTCGCGCGCGCGAGCCCGCCCAGTCGGACTGCGACGGACAGCAGACGACGCGAGCAACAAGCAGAGCAGCAGCATGTGTGAAAATGCGTACGCCGGCGCCAAGCCGCGCCACACAGACGCACAGATGCAGGACAAATGTACACACCTGCTCCTCCGGCCCAAGCCCCGGCGGCGGCTCCTCCCTGTCCAAGCCCAGCGCCTCCGCGGACGGCCCGAGCAGCAGCGCCAGCGGCCGCTGACACACGTTGGTCTGCGCGTGACGACACGTACCGTTGAGGGCGCGTGTGCGGGGCAATGGAGCGGCATCAGGATGTGCGTGCGCGCTGCCTGTGCAGTTTGGCACCCGACGCATGCCAAGGGGTGCACGCACAGTACCGCAAGCGTCCGCGACTACCGTAGCACAGGCAGAGTGCCTGCAGCCACGCGGCTTGCGCGCACCTGCAGCCATGCGGTGATGCGGCCTGCCACCTGCTCCACTTCCGAGCGGGAGGAGGCCTGTGAGGAGAGCGGCACCGCACCGGCGCTGGCGGCTCCAGCCGCGCGCTCTGCAGCGAGGTGCGCCAATATGGCCTGCATGGCATCACACACACAACACATCCGATTGCATACCGGTAAATCATACACTCGTGATCTGACTGCTGGGCACGACGAGGGCGCCAGGTGGGGTGCCAGCAGGTGGCTGCACGCCTGGCCACCGCGTGACCCGCTACTACCTTGACTGATACACCCACAGCCCACCTGCGCAGACGCATCCACACATGCCGCAGTGAACAGCGCCCGAACGCCCATCTCCGACTCCGGCTCCGTCGCCACCGGTACGTCCTCCTGCTCCAGCAGCTGTTGCCGGCGCCGCTTTGCGCGCCTGTGAGCGGATTCAGCCGCTGCCGCCGCCACCGCCGGCTCCCCTCCATCCTCGCCGACCTCGGGCTCCTCGTCACCTCCGGCCGCGACTGCCTCCTCCTCCTCCTGCTGCTGCCGCTTCCGCTGCTGCCTCCCAGCGCCCGCGCTTGGCCGGGCCGGAGCCTGCGCCGCCGCGGCTGAGCCGGCCGCCGCCGTCGGCGTGGTGCCGTCTACAGCTGGGGCCGTGTGCCGCTGCGCCTCCTCGTCCTCCTCGTCCGCCGCCTGTTGCTGCTCCGCGGGCTTCTGGCCCGGCCGTCGCTGCTGCCTCTGCCGCAGCCGAGCGTAGCATGTTCGGCACGCGTACGTGCCATCCGCAGGGCTCATCAACAGCCAAGCCACCGCGGCGTCCGTGCCACATTCCACGCACTCCCGGCCGCCCGCCTCCTGCATCGACCGCGTGCCGGGCGGGCCGAAGAAGCCGCAGGATTTGAGGTTCCCAGCGCAGCAGCTGCGGCAGGTGTAGGCGCCGGTGCCGCGCGCGAAGAAGCCGGAGGGGGCACCGGGCCGGCGCTCGAAGGGCGCGGCGCAGGTGGTGCACCTGACCGGCGGCGGGCTGCTGGGCGGCGCTGGCTTGTCCCCGGCCTCGGCTGCTGGTGGTACCTGGGCGCTTGCTGCTGCCGGCTGCCGCGGCGTGCCAGCCGCCGCTGAGCCGCAGCCACCGGCCGCTCCTGCAGCAGCAGGGCCAGCGGCCGCAGCACCAGAGCCACCGGAGCCGCTGGCGGCAGCTGCCCGCACCACTGCCGCCGCATGGGCGACCGACAGGCTGGCGGCACCGCGGGCTCCCGCCGCGCCGTCTTCCTCTTCGTACTCCTGGGCGCAGCGTGCGCGCTTTGCCGCGTGGCGTTTCAGCCTGATCCAGCACGCAGCGCAGCAGTACGCGCCCGTCTGCTCGGGGTGGGCGCTCCAACCAGATGCATCCTCCGTGCGGCACTCAGCGCACTCCCTCCCGCCAGCCTCCTCCAACGACCGCGTGCCGGTCGGGCCATAGAACCTGTTCGCAACGCGGTTCTTCTGGCAGCAGCCGTGGCAGGTGTAGGCGCCGGTGCCGCGCGCGAAGAAGCCGGGCGGGATGCCGGGCCGTCTAACGTAGGGCTCAGAGCAGGTGGCGCACACAAGCTCGCTGGGGGCCAGGGCCTGCTGGCTGGCGCGCGGCGTGCCGTGTGCGGGTGCCGTTGCCGCTGGTCGGATGCTGCTCGGGGTCGCCGGCAGCGGCACGCCCGCAGCTTCAGGTGCTGCTGCCAAACCGCAGGCCACTCCAAGTGGTGAGAGACGGGCCGCCAGCCTCGCCTTACCCGCCGGCACGGCTCCCGCTCCTGCTGCACCTGTTGCGCCTGCTGCTTGTCCTGCCACAGCTGCTCCTGCTGCCAAGGTGACCAAGTCGCCGCGAGCAGCATCTGTGGCGCCCTGTTGACACGACGTCGCGGCCGCCGCCGCGGCCGCCAGCGCCAGCTTCCTCAGCGGCTGCGCCTCCTGGTGCAGCTGGTGGGCAATGGCGGTGCTGGCGCGGACGGCGGCGGAGCGTGACGGCCGGCTCCAGCCCCCCGCCGCCACCGGCGTTAGCGGTCCCGCATCATCTGCTGTCACTGGCGCCGCCGCCGAGCACTTCCCGCCGGCGGTTTCCGGCAGACTCTTGGGCGGAACGGAAGCCGTTTCTGCGGTGGGCGCTCTGGTGTTGGCCGCTGCTGCCTGTGGTGGCGCTACCGACTCCGACGCGTTGGCTTGGGCGCCCGTTACAACCTCCTCCTCGTCCTCCTCGTCCTCCTCCGCCTCCTCCTCCGCTGCGTCCGCCTCCTCTGCCTCCTCCTCGCCGTCCTCCCGGCGCGGATGTTTATCGCGCTGCCGCGGCTGCAGCGGCTGCAGCTCGCGCTCTCCACCCTTTGTCTGCCGCGTTGCCGCCAGCGGCTCCACAGGACTCGGCGCTGACTGCGTCAGCTGATCGGGGGCTGATTGGTACCTCAACCTCATCCGGCATCGGTCGCAGGCGTACACGGCCGGATGCGAGGAAAGCAGGTGCCATTTGGCGGTCGTGGTCTCAGACCCGCACTTGCCGCACTCCCGGCCACCCGCCTCCTCCAGCGACCGCGTCCCGGTCGGGCCGTAGAAGCCGGTCACGTGCTGGTTCCTGAGGCAGCAGCCGTGGCAGGTGTAGGCGCCGGTGCCGCGTGCGAAGAAGCCGGATGGGACACGGGGACGGCGCACGTAAGGCGTGGAGCAGGAGACGCATTTGATGGGCTGCGAGCCATCGGGCGGCCCTGAGGCTGGCGCGCCGCCGGCAGGCACCTGGCTGTTTGTCGCTGTTGGGGGCGGCGGCGGCGGCGGCCGCCCGGCCTTTCCGGCGGCAGGACCAACCTCGCCACGGCAACAAGGCACGGTGTCGACGTCCTTGCTGGTGCTGGTGTGGGCGTGGGCGCCGCCGGCTGGCGCCGCCGGCGCCTCCTGCGCTTGCAGCTGCAGAATGCGACTTTGCGCACGGAGTGCCGCTGCGCGCACCGGCGGCACGGCCGCCAACCGCGAGCCACCGGCTGGCCCTGAACTCCCATCCGCGCTGCCGTCGTTGGGCCCCTGCGGCTGCGGCCGCTGGCGTTGCGCCTGCTGCCGTGCCGGTGGCGGCTGCGCGGCACGCGAGCCCACACCTTCACCAGCCCCAGGCCCAAGCCGAGCCGCAGCCCGCGCCGAGGCGGCGGCTGCGACCGGCTCGGCGGCGGGTGCCTCCTGCTGCACCTGCTCGTGCATTTGCTGCGCAGCCGCCGGAGCATTGCGCCCGGCAGCAAGACCTGGCGCGGCCGAATCCGGGCCTGCACCGCCGCTGCCCACACCACATCGGTGCCGCGTCAGCCGCTCGACACGGCCGCCGCCTGCAGCCGGTGTGGCAGGAGGCGCAGGCAGCGCCGCTGATACCGGCCCGATTATTGGGAGGGATGCATGCGATGACTGCTCATGCGTCGCTTTAGGGCCTGCCGCGGCCGTGGGGGCGCCAGCTGCTGTTGCGCCTGTAGCGGTAGGGCCTTGCTGGGACGGGGCTGCTGCCAGCGATGCCGCCAGCGCGGCCGCCAGCGCCAGCTTCCGCAGCGGCTGCGCCTCCTGGTGCAGCTGGTGTGCGATGGCGCTGTTGGCACGGACCGCGGCGGAGCGCGACGGCCGGCCCCAGGCCCCTGCCGCCGCCGGTGTATCCGGTCCTGCATCATCTGCTGTCACCGGCGCCGGCGCGGACTCCCGCTCTGCACCGGAAGCAACCGTAGCAGTAGCTGCAGCCACAGCCGCAGCCGACGCCCGAGCTGCAACAGCGGCAGCGCGGAGGGCTGCGGACCCAGGTACGGCTGCGGCTGCGCGCAGGTCCGCTGCAGTGGGCTCCGGTGCGAGGGGGCCAGCAGGGGACTGCTGGCGCTCATGCAGGGCGGCCGGGGTTCCCTGCTCGGCGTCGCGCTGACACGGCTGCGGGTCGGCCAGCAGATTCTGGTGCCGGCGCAGCAGCTTGAGCCCACACGCGGTGCAGGCATACAGACCCAACCGCGTGGGGTGAGACCGCCAGCTGGACGTCTTTTCTGTGCCGCACTCCGCGCACTCCCGCCCGCCCGCCTCCTGCATGCTCCGCGTGCCGGTCGGGCCGTAGAAAGCGAACGCGTACCTGTTCTTCTGGCAGCAGCTGTGGCAGGTGTAGGCGCCGGTGCCGCGCGCGAAGAAGCCGTGTCGGTACCCTGGGCCGGTACACACGTGCGCGGCACCACAAGTGGCGCACGCGGCCCCGCTCGATAACAGCGGCTGCGCCACAGCTTCTGCGGCTGCCACAGCCGTTGCGTCACCACGGGAAGCGCCAGCGGCAACCTGCTGCGGCTGCGCTGCCGCCGCCGCGGCCGCCAGCGCCAGCTTCCGCAGCGGCTGCGCCTCCTGGTGCAGCTGGTGTGCGATGGCGCTGCTGGCGCGGACCGCGGCGGAGCGCGACGGCCGGCCACAGGCCCCTGCCGCCGCTTGCTCTGTGTCCGCTGCTACTGACGTCAGCGCAAGCTCTGGCGCGCGAGCTTCAGCAGACACGACAGCCGACGCTGACGCGGCAGCAGCAGCAGTGGACGCGGTCGTGTCAGCCATGGCAGCGGGCGCCGTTGTGGCTGTCAGCGAGTCCGGTGCGGGCAGTTGCGCCTCCGCCTCCGCGTCCGCCTCCGCCTGCGCCTCCGCTTCCGCTTCCGCCTCCGCCTGCGCATGTGCGTGCGCCTCCATTGCTGCTGCTGCTCCCGGCTCCGGCTCCGGCCTAGCCTGCGCTGCACAGTCTGCCTCCGCTAACGCGTCCACAGCAGCCGCCACAGCAGCCGAGGCCGCCTGCACGGGCGCCTGAGCCGGCGGCAGCGGCGATAGCCCGGCTTGCCTTGGCAGGCCGCCGGCGCCCGCCGGGCCGCATCCGGCAGCGCGGTGTGCGTGCTCACGTTCAGACGCTGCGTCCAGTCCGGCCCCTGGCACTGAACACGTCGCAAGCACGCCAGACTCTGCGGCCATAACAGCTGAGCCAACATCGCCCGCGGGCCCCGGTGCTGGCAGTGGCGTGCCTTGCGTGGCCTGTCGAGTCTGCGTCGGCTGGGTGTGGGTGAGCGGCTCTGCTTCTGCCTCCGCAACAAGCTCCGCCCCGTGCGCCTCCACTCCAAGGGCCTGCACGTCTGCCTCCACCTCCACATCTCCCGCGTCCGCGTCTGCGTCCGCGTGCACCCAAGGCGCCGCCTCAGCCTGTGTGCTTGCGCCCTGGGCCGCCGCTTCGCGTGCTTCCTCGGGACCCGCATGCTCCTCCGGCCCCGGCACCTGGGCCGCATGCGCCTCAGCCGCTGCCTCAGCCGCAGCCCATAAGCCCGCCTCCGCCGCTGCGTCCGCCTCCGCCGCCGCGTCCGCCTCAGCCGCCGCGTCCGCCTCAGCCATTGCGTCCGCCTCAGCCATCGCGTTCGCCTCCGCCGCTGCGTGCGCCTCCGCCGCTACGTCCGCCTCCGCCGCTGCATCTGCCTCCGCCGCAGCGTCCTCCTCAGCTGCTGCGTCCGCCTCAACCGCTGCGTCCGCCTCAGCCACTGCGTCCGCCTCTGCCATTGCGTCCGCCTCAGGCGCTGCGTTCGCCTGAGCGACTGCGTCCTCCTCCGCCGCTGCGTGCGCCTTAGCCGCTGCGTGCGCGTTAGCCGCAGCCGCTGCGCCCGCCCCAGCCGCATTAACAGCCGCCGCCCCGGCGCACACCTCAGGTGCTGCATCCGCCGCAGCCCATAAGCACGCTTCAGCCGCGGCGTCCTCCTCAGCCGCTGTGCCCACCACAGCAGCTGCGTCCGCCCCAGCCGCCGCGTGCGCCTCCGCCGCTGCGTCCGCCTCAGCCGCTGCGTGCGCCTTAACCGCCGCGTCCTCCTCAGTTGCTGCGTCCGCCTCAACCGCTGCGTGCGCCTTCGCTGCTGCGACTGCCCCCGCCGCTGCGTCCACCTCCGCCGCTGCGTGCGCCTCCGCCGCTGCGTGCGCCTCCGCCGCTACGTGCGCCTCCGCTGCTGCGTCCACCTCAGCTGCCATGTGCGCCTCAGCCGCAGCGTCCGCCGCAGGCATTGTGTCCGTGTCAGCAGCCGCGTTCGCCTCAGCCATCGCGTTCGCCTCCGCCGCTGCGTGCGCCTGAGCGACTGCATCCGCCTCCACCGCTGCGTGCGCCTCCGCCGTTACGTGCGCCTCCGCTGCTGCGTCCACCTCAGCTGCCATGTGCGCCTCAGCCGCAGCGTCCGCCGCAGGCATTGTGTCCGTGTCAGCAGCCGCGTTCGCCTCAGCCATCGCGTTCGCCTCCGCCGCTGCGTGCGCCTGAGCGACTGCATCCGCCTCCACCGCTGCGTGCGCCTCCGCCGCTGCGTGCGCCTCAGCCACTGCGTGCGCCTCAGCCGCTGCGTGAGCCTCAGCCACCGCGTGCGCCTCAGCCGCTGCGTGCGCCTCAGCCGCTGCGTGCGCCTCAGCCACTGCGTGCGCCTCAGCCGCTGCGTGCGCCTCAGCCGCTGCGTGCGCCTCAGCCACTGCGTGCGCCTCAGCCGCTGCGTCTGCCTCAGCCGCTGCGTGCGCCTCAGCCACTGCGTGCGCCTCAGCCGCTGCGTCTGCCTCAGCCGCCGCGTCTGCCACGACGGCCGCGTACGCCTCAGCCATTGCGTCCGCCTCAGGCATTGTGTCCGCGTCAGCAGCCGCGTCCGCCTCAGCCATCGCGTGCGCCGCCGCCGCTGCGTCTGCCTCCGCCGCAGCGTCCTCCTCCGCTGCTGCGTCCGCCTCCGCCGCTGCGTGCGCTTCCGCTGCTGCGACCGCCTCCGCTGCTGCGTCCACCTCCGCCGCTGTATGCGGCTCCGTCGCTGCGAGCGCCTCAGCCGCTGCGTGCGCCTGAGCGACCTCCTCAGCTGCTGTGTCCGACTCCTCGTCCTCCTCAGCTGCTGCGTCCGCCTCCGCCGCTGTATCCGGCTGAGCTGCCGTGCGCGTCTCCGTCACTGCGATAGCTTCAGCCGCTGTGTCTGCCTCAGCCGCTGCGTCTGCCTCAGCCGCTGCGTCTGCCACAACGGCCGCGTCCACCTTATCCACTGCGTCCGCCTCAGGCGCTGCGTCTGCCTCAGCCGCCGCGTCCGCCGCAGCCACTGCGTCCGCCTCAGCCATTGCGTCCACCTCAGCTGCCACGGGCGCCTCGGCCGCAGCGTCCGCCGCAGGCATTGCGTCCGTATCAGCAGCCGCGTCCGCCTCAGCAACCGTGTGCGCCACCACCGCTGCGTGCGCCCGAGCGACTGCGTCCGCCTCCGCCGCTGCGTGCGCTTCCGCTGCTGCGTGCACCTCCACCGCTGCGTCCGCCTCCGCCGCCGCGTCCTCCTCAGCTGCAGCGTGCGCCTCAGACCTTGCTTCGGCCCCAGCCGCCGCGTCCACCTCAGCTGCTGCGTGCGCCTCAGCCGCTGCGTGCGCCTCAGCCGCTGCGTGCGCCTCAGCCACAGCCCACGCATCCGAATGAGCCTGAGCCTGAACCCGCAGCTGGCGCTGCAGCGGGCTGGAACCGACATCTTGATGTGGGGACTCGGCCGACGAAGCCACCGCGCCGTCGTCACTGCTCGGCGCCGCCCCTGCCGCCAGCGAAGCCCGGGTGCTGTCCTGCGCGCCACCAGCGGCCTCGACGTGCGCGGGCGTGTCCTCCGGCTCGTCGCTTCCTGACGGCTGCAGCAGCATCGCTGCTTCCTCGGTCGGATCGGTCCCCAGCGTGCCTTCGCCTTCGCCTTGCGTCGGCTGCTGCTGTTCCGGCACGACCGCCGGCGGGGCTCGCAGCCGGCGGCGCATCCTGGCATCGCACGCGCCGCAGCAGTAGGCGCCTGTGCGCGACGGGTGCGGGGTCCAGTACGACTTGGTCTTCCCTCGGCCACACTCGCCGCACTCCCGACCGCCCGCCTCCGCCAGCGTCCGCGTCCCGGGCGGGCCGTAAAAGCCGTTCGTCTGCTTGTTCACAGTGCAGCAGGTGTGGCAGGTGTAGGCGCCGGTGCCGCGCGCGAAAAAGCCGACACGCGACTTGATGCCCTGGCGCGTGTAGGGCGCGGCGCAAGTGGCGCAAGTTATGTGGCTTGACTCCTGAGAGTCCGGCCACGACGCAACGGCGGCCGCGGCCGCAGCATGAGTGCTAGCCACGGCCAGCCCGGACGCTGTTGCAGCTTCGGCCCTGCCGGCTGCGGCCAACATGCCCTTGGCGGCCAGCCCGGACGCCGCCGCCGCCGCCGCCGCCGCCGCCGAAGCAGCCGCTGCCGCCGCCGTCTTCCTCCGCTTTAACGGCGGTTGCCGGTCCTCGTGCAGCTGGCGCGTTATGACGCTGCGGGCGCGGAGCGCAGCCGGTCGAGACGACCGCGCGTCTGTCATGCTGCCATCCTGGCCCGATTGCGCTGGCAGCGAGTCCGGTGAGGGCAGTTCCGCCTCCGCCTCCGCGTCCGCCTCCGCCTCTGCCTCCGCCTCCGCCTCCGCCTCCGCCTCCGCCTCCGCCTGCGCATGTGCGTGCGCCTCCATTGCTGCTGCTGCTCCCGGCTCCGGCCCTGGCGCCGGCCCAGCCTGCGCTGCACAGTCTGCCTCCGCTAACGCGTCCACATCAGCCGCCACAGCAGCCACGGCCGCCTGCACGGGCGCCTGAGCCGGCGGCGGCGGCGATAGCCCGGCGTGCCGTGGCAGGCCGCCGGCGCCCGCCGGGCCGCATCCGGCAGCGCGGTGTGCGTGCTCAGGTTCAGGCGCTGCGCCCAGTCCGGCCCCTGGCACTGAACACGTCGCGAGCACACCAGACTCTGCGGCCATAACAGCTGAGCCAACATCGGCCTCCGGCCCCGGCCCCGGTGCTGGCAGTGGCGTGCCGTGCGCGGCCTGCCGAGTCCGTGTCGGCTGGGTGTGGGTGAGCGGCTCTGCTTCTGCCTCCGCAGCAGGATCCGCCCCGTGCGCCTCCACACCAAGGGCCTGCACCTCTGCCCCCACCTCCACGTCTCCCGCGTCCTCGTTCGCGGAATCCGTAGCATCCGCCTGTGCGCTTGCATCGCCAGCGCCCATCGACGTGCAAAGCCGTTTCGGCGCCTCCGCTCCGCCCCCGCCGTCGCCGGCCGCTGCAGGCGCTGAAGCTGGCGCCGCGCGCGGTGGCGGCGCCGAGTGCGGCAGCCGCGAGCCGGGCTGTTTGGAGGTCTGGTTGCCGGCGCTGGTGCCCGCCCCAGCCCCAGCCCCGGCCCCGGCCCCGGGCTCCTGGTCGTCGCCGCCTCGGCCTTCGTTGCCGCCGCGCCCCTCGCCGCCCTGCTCCTCGTCATCTTCGTCGCTGTCGCGCCGCGCTGCAGGGCCCGCGGTCCGCGGCTTGACCCGGCGCCGCAGCCGAAAGAAGCATGCGTTGCAGCAGTACACCCCCAGCTGCGACGGGTGCGGGTGCCACTGCGGCGTGCTCGTCGCGCCGCACTCTGCACAGTCGCGGCCGCCTGCCTCCTCCAGCGACCGCGTTCCGGGCGGGCCGTAGTGCCCGTGGGAGCGCCGGTTCTCCAGGCAGCAGTTGTGGCAGGTGTAGGCGCCCGTGCCGTGAGTGAAGACGCCGGATGGGGCTTTGCCCCGGCGCGCGTAGGGCGCGGCGCAGGTGGCGCACTTGACCAGGCCGGGGTCTAGGCCAACGCGCCTGCCGGCGGCGGGCGCGGGCAGCTGCGGCTGCGGGTCTCGGCTGGTCGTCGCTGTGGCAGGCGCAGCAGCTGCAGCGGGCGGCTGCACCGAGGGCTGGCGCGGCGGGCGGGCGGCAGCCTGCGGCTGCACCGTGGCCGCCGTGGGGCGCGCCATGGCTCGCCCCGACGGAGCTGCGCCTTCTGCGTCCGCTGCGCCGGGAGCGGCGTCCAGCATGTCAGCATCCGCGGCCGCAGCGCCAGCCGCCACGGCATTGCCAACGACAGCCTGCGCGCTGCTGCTGCCGCCGCCGCCGCCGCCGCCGCCGCCGCCGCCGCCGCGAGCGTCCCCTGCGCCGCTGTCTCCAGCCGCATGGAGGCCGAGTCTAGAGGCTGCGGCCAGGAGCGCCCAGTCCTGCAGGCGCTGCATGTTCGCCAGCAGCAGCGCTACGTCTGCATCCGCGGCGGACTCCTGCCAAGCAGCGGCGGCGAGTATGCTGAGCGCCTGCGCATCCGCATCCGCATCCGCATCTGCGGCGGCCTCGTCGCCCGTCCCGCCCGCGCCCGCAGCCGGCGCCGCCGCGTCTGCAGCTAGCTGCTGAGCCGTCCCAAGCCGCGGCCCTGGCTGCTGCCGGCCAGCGCCCGGCGCGGCTTCAGCACCAGCACCCGCGATGAGCGGGCCCCAGGTAGCATCAGCAGTTGCATCAGAAGCTCCCGTGAGTGGATCCTCGCTGCCGCCGGCTTTTCGCGCTCCTGCCGGCCGCCGTGCCCCCCCGCCGGCGCGGTCCAAGCCAGCCGCCAGGGGCGGCAACGCAAGCTGCCGCAGGCTCCGGCGCGCGCCTGGCTGCGCCGGCATCCGTGGCGCGCGGCAAGCCTCCGCCGCCGCATCGTCCTGCGCTGCGTGCTCCGCCGCCGTGAGCAGCAAGCTGAACCGCGATGCGGGGTGGCCGTTGGCGCTCGGGTCCCTCGTCACCGCCGCCTGCTGGCCCTGCGGCTGGTCGCCACCATCCTGCCCCGCGGGCTGCCGCTCAGGAGCATCGGCCGCCAGCTCCGTCCGCCGGCGCTGCTGGACGCACGCGTGGCAGCAATACGTGCCCAGGCGCAGTGCGTTCGGGTGCCAATGCGGCGTCTCCTCCGCGCCGCACTCGTCGCACTCCCGCCCGCCCGCCCCCTCCAGGCTCCTCGTCCCGGGCGGGCCGTAGAAGCCGGTCTCTGAGCAGTTTTTCAGGCAGCAGGCGTTGCAGCTGAACGACAGCGAGCCGCGGGTGAAGAATCCGCTGGCGCCGCGGCAGCGCAGGCTGGGCTTCCCGCAATTAACGCACGTGATGCGGCCGTCAGGATCCACCGACGCCGGGCCGCCGGCGCCGGCGGGCAGCGCCGCGTCGCCCGCTGCCGCAGGTGCGCCAGCGCCAGCGCCAGCTGCAGCTGCAGGGGCAGCCGCGTTCCCAGCGCCCAGCGCCAGCAGCATCAGCAGCAGCGGCGGGACGGGCGGCGCTGCGGCGAGGCCGCTGCCGTCGCCATCACCACCGCCGCTGGCGAGCTCCGGTGCGGCGTCGTCCTCCAGCTTGGGCCGGGCGCTCGCCGCCGTGCTGCCCTGCTTGCGGCACGCGGCCTTGTGCTCGTTGTGGCACGCGCTGCAGATGTAGTAGCCCAGACGCAGCGGGTGCAGGCGCCATTGGCGCGTCTCCGCCACGTCGCACTCGGCGCACTGCCGCCCGCCCGCCTCCTCCAGCGACCTTGTCCCGGGCGGGCCGTAGAAGCCGTTCGCCACGCGGTTCTTGTGGCAGCAGCTGCTGCAGGTGTAGGCCATGGTGCCGCGCGCGAAGAAGCCGGACGCGGTGTTGGGCCGGTGCACGTAGGGCGCGGCGCAGCTGATGCACGCCACCTGGCGAGGATCAAGGGACTCCGCGTTGGGGCCCACGCCGTCGAGCGCGGGCTGCGGCGCGCCAGCGGGCGGCGCCTGGCCATGTGCTGCTGCAGCCGGCGGCGCCTCCGCAGCGGCAAAAGCAGCGGCGGCGGGCATCCATGCCCCGGCAGCCCCGGGCCACGGCTGGGGCACCGGCTGCGGCTGCAGCTGCAGCTGTGGATGCAGCTGCAGCTGCCCCCAAACAGGCGCCGCAAGCCACGGGCTGAAGGCGGGTGCAACCGCGTCCTCGTCCGCAACCATTTCCGACGGCGGCTGGTGCTGGTCGTCTTCCTGCGCGTTGTCGTCGGCAAACTGCGCCCGCGCCCGCGACCGCGGCGCGCCTTTGCCTCGCAGCATTTCGTCGCAGCCTCTGCAGCAATAGGCGCGCTCCCTCACCGGGTGAGCTGCCCATCTGAAAGCCGACGTCGTGCCGCACTCGGCGCACTCCCGCCCGCCAGCCTCCTCCAGGCTGCGTGTCCCGGGTGGGCCGTAGAAGCCGTGGGCGGCACTGTTTTTCAGACAGCAACGGTGACAGGTGTATGCGCCAGTGCCGCGCGCAAAGAACCCGTTGCTCATCCTCGGACCGCGCTTCACGTAGGGCGCGGAGCAGGTGCCGCACGCAAGTTCGCCGAGTGGCGCCTGGTTCATCGCCCCGGTCGCAGCAGCTGCAGACGGCGCCCGCTGCGAGCCACCTCCACCGCCGTCTCCGGCAGTATCACCGCCACCACGGGCCTCGCCGTGAGGCCCCAGCTGCGGATGGTTGCGCGCACTGGCTTCGGCGTCGGCAACGGCGCCGCCAACGACTCCTGATCTGCCGTTCCCAGCGCCGCTGTGGCCGAGGCTCCTGCTGCTGCCGGCGCGGCGGCCGCGGCGGGCCCCCTCCCCTGCCTCTAAACCTGCGGCTGCAGCTGCATCGGCGACCCAGCCAGAAGCCAACCACTGCTGCATGAGGCTGTCCGCTGCCGCTGTTGACGCGACCCCTGCCGCCGGGGACGGGCCGAGCGCCTGCGGCAGAGCGGCCCACCCGCCGAATGGCTGCGGCAGCATCGGCGGTGGAAGCTGTTGCAGACCCAGCTGCTGTAGCTGCAGCAGTGGGGGCAGCAGGTGCAACCCAGGCAGTCCCGGAGCCAGGGCGAGCGGGGGCATGAGCTGCGGAGGCTGGCCAGGGGGCGCCGTGCCGACGGTCCCGGCCAGCCCGGCCACGAGGTCCGTCTGCTGTGTCATTCCACTAGAAACCATTCCGTCCTTACGCATGTGTTGTAGCGCTTCTGACGGCGAGCTTGCCGAGCATTCAGCTCGAGCGCAAACGCTGTCCAAAGGCCGCTAAAATAGGCGTCCTAATACTTCATGCATATTTCATTGCGTCGCTCTCAGGACTGAAGGATGTCATCGGGGGTTGCAGAGGCTAGACTGCATTCTCAAGTCAATAATACGTTGCTCAAGCCACGCGCCCGATAACAGAAGACATTTTGCGGGATATGTGTGTATATATTATGGGAACGCGTTCCGGTCACCTGTCCTGATTGTCCATGAGATGTCTTCGCACACGCACCCTAGCGCACGCTGGCGAACCCCAGCCTCTCCGCGAGCGTATCTGCGCGCGCCCCACCGCTTGCGCCTGGTGTCCAGTTGTGCATTCGGGCAGCCAATTATGAAGCTGCCCATCCCAGCACATCCTAGACGCCCTGAGAACCACTGCGTCGGGACGTGTCAGGACCAATTCCTGACAATGCCTCTCGCGCACACGCGCGCGCTCACACCCGTGTCATTGCTTTCCCCGGTCAGTCTCGTGGTAGTGTAGATAGAAACATAAAGCAGTACCTGCCACCCAGGGCTGCTACCCCTGGATGTCGGCCGTGCGTATGCGTGGCCAACAGGGGTCTGGTGGGCTGCCCCCCCCCCCCGGCCGGATAGATAATAGCCGGGAGTAACAGCTCGAATGCTCGATTGCTTATACACTTGTGCCTAGGATGGAGCCTTCATCCCGTGCCATAGGCGCGGCGCGCACTAGCACGCATGGGGGCTTGGACTTGGGCTTGGACTTTCCCCTCCCCTGGTCCACCTTCCCTCTCCCCTGGCTCTCCTGTGAGCTTGTGGGCGCACGGGCGTATACATGCTTTTGATTGCGCGTTGGGCTGGGCGTAACTCTGTTTCTCGGGACTTGCGGTTCACCTACTGCCCCCTGTTTGCCGCGTAACAACGAATCCCCTGGCTCTCCTGTGGGAGGAAGGCCTGACGGCGCGTAAGTCCCATATACGAAGGGAAGCCCCGGCTTGTCAACAAGTCCTGCTACATTGGTATCTTCGAGCCGCAGTAAGTGCCGCAACAAGGGGAGGCCTCCTCTGGCCGTAACTCACACTCGCACTCGGCAGCCTGCTTGGGCTGTTGTCGCTCACCGCTGGTTGCTGCCCTTGCTATCGGACGGACGGAATGGGTGGGCCGTAGCACGGCCGGCTCGACCGCCCCAGTCCTCACCAACATCGTGGCGGCTTGCTCCAAGCGATTCCGGATCTCATGCCCCCCGTTTGCTGCGGACCTTCCAAGGCTACGCACAGCGCGTTGCAGCCAAGCCAAGGTCCTCCAGAGCCGGCAGGTTTATCACGAGATAGTGAGAGACATTCCGTCAGCACCGGCGCAACGCTCTCGATTGGGGCATGAGGCAAGATGCTGAGCATCCTGTCTCCGGCGCCTCGAGCCCTGTCTTGCCTGCCAGATTGTGGGTTGGCTGGCAGCCGAGTCTGGCCGCGGTGAGGGCGCAGCACTTCCCTGGCTTATGTGCCAAAGCGCAAGGACCCGCAGTGTATGATGGGTTGCTTGGGTTGAGCCGCGGGAAACGTGTTCCGCTACCCCTCACCACGCACGTTTCAACATGAAACGACCATATGCCGGCGTAGTGCTAGAAGACGGTGGCGCAAGTCGGTGGAAGGTGGAGTTGTGGCACACTGAGGGAGGGCGAGGGGTCGGCGCGGTGCACTTCGTACACCCCGCGCACAAATCCCGCAACTTTCCATGCAGCGGCTCGCCCCGCCCCCAAGCCCGCCCTCACCCCGTGCCCCCTGTATTCGTTGTCGCAGGACCTTCTTTCCCCTCGTGCCCCTTCATCTCAGGCTCCTGGTTCGCCCACGTCAGCTCCAACAGCACATTCGTGCCTTGCACCACTTTATGGCCGGCATTGCCGGAAAGTCATCACCGAAGCAGGTTTCGCCCCACAACTGCGCATGTATGCACTTATTTTACGATGGAAGGCAAACTGCTCGGGACGATGGAGCCGCATAGAGAACTCGTCTCATCGTCCGCCCGAGGCTTCGTCTTGGCTCATCAGCTTGCCGGCAATCTTTTGTATGGGCAGCGTCTGTATATATGGATGACAAAAACATCAGCAGTAAGCTCTTTCTCCAGCCCGGCGGAGTGCCAATCAGCTTTTGGATCCCGGAGCAATTTCAAACGCGACTGCGCCTTGCGCCCGCTCGGCGCCTAGGCCTGAGCTTGACATTACGAGCTCCTAATTCCATAGCCGCGTACCTGGCGGGGCGGGCTATCGCCCGCGGCAGCGACGCGCCTCGATGGGCCGGATGGGCTGGATCCAACTCGGCGCCCATTTAAAGAATGCGAGCCGGCGCAGGTCTTATTTCAAAGCCGTCACACAACAGAGTGAATACCTCCATTCCTGCCCTTAACCCTCACTACTTCGTTATAAAAATGATGACTCCTGCCGAGGTCGACGCTCTGGTCAAGCCCCTGACCATCAAGGACCTGCGCGTCCAGACCCGCGTGCGCGGCCTGAGCCCTGCTGGTGAGTCGATTTGATAGAGCGGGAGCGCAGGAGCTGTTGGCAACCGGGCTGCCGCGGTTCAAATTGGAGGCACCGACTTCCGCTCGGCTGCGTCAGCTCCTCCTGAGCTTTCGTTAACGCGTCTGTTGCGTTAAGCAATTGTTCTAGCACTCGACAACAAGTACCGTCGTGGAAGAGGCTAGTTATGCTGTAGCATTTCAATCTGCCTCGCGAACTCAGCTCGCGCGCTCTTTCAATTTCGCTGAACTCCCACAGGCGGCATGGAGGCCCTGCGTGACCGCCTGAAGGAGCACATGCTGGAGACCAAGGACTTCGCCATCAAGTCTGAGACCGGCGAGGACCTGGCCGTGGTGAACGTCACCGCCGGCCAGGCGTCCAGCGACGCGGCTGGTGGCACCGGCAAGAACAACTACGTCCGGTAAGCCCCCGCAACAGTCCCCTGTCCATGCTACCAATCTTGCTTGGGATTAGGGGGCTAGCATTTCGCCTGGGCAACAGCTTTGGAGGTGTCCCGCACCCACCTTGCCCTGCCAACCCCCTGTCCCTGCCAACCCCTGTCCCTGCAAACGCGCAGCCCCGCCGGCCAGAATGTTGGCAACTTCATTACCGACCGCTGCTCAAGCCGCGTGCTGGCTCCCCCCGGCGGCAGCTCTCAGATTGTCTTCGGAGACGGCGACACCAAGACTGGCACCTCAAACAACAACTACTCTCGTCCCTCTGGTCAGCAGAACGTGGTAGGTGCCTGGCGCAAGACAGGATGATAAGGAGTATACAATCTTGAGGAAGGCCCCATCGCCTGCGTTTGTGTACGGTACAGCGTTACGAGTCCCCAACTCCCCTCCACCTGACAGGGCAACTTCATTACGGACAAGCCCTCGTCCAGGGTCCACGCGCCGGTAGGTCCGCAACTGTTACTGCTACGTGCACCGACCGTGTCACAGCACGACCCGCAACCACGACATCTGCGGTTATCTTGCACGCCGCTGAAGGATACCTGTTTTATCCACCCTTGCGCTGCAGCCCGGCGGTGCTTCCCAGATTCACTTCGGCTAAGCGCATCTATTGCGGTGCCTTGGCTCTGGCGCAACGGGCGTCAACACCACTGACCAGACCGAACTACTGTACATTTACATGACGCTGACTGGTAACAACGCAGTTACAATTGATTGCAGAGCTGTCGCAAATGCAGGGTGTGGCGGCGTACATGACGGGTTTGACATGTTTCGTGTGTTTAGGAGTGCTGTGGCTGGGTTAGCAATCTATTCGCGTGTGTGCCCATGAAGAATTCATGGGCTTGTCTCATACCGAAAGATGCATCGCTTGCGCTGCCACTGCAGCGCTGACTTATGTCATGCTCAGCCAAATAGGCCCAGACGTAGGGAATGTCACGGTGGCAATGGCAGGAGGCAACTCGGGCAGCCTTGTAAGGCCTCATCATATCTCCCGACTCTTGCTTCCCGTTTCCCTGGCGCTCGACAGTCCATACCATACTCTTCTTCGACACAGCGGGGTCCCCTGTGGAAGGTGTTTCTCCTTTCAGCGAGGTAGGCTGAGCCCACACCACGCCTGGTGCGCAGGCGCGCGCTCATGCCTCCAGCGGGCAGTGCGGGGTGCATGCAGACGGGACAAACAGAGTCGGCAAAGCCCTTGGGGCTTGGGCGGATGTGCGCGCATCAACGGCTGGCCCGTCTGCACCTGTACCTGCCCTGTCACGCCCTGTCCATCCTGTGCCTTGCGCCTTCGGATGGGGGCCTAAGACAGCTCGAGGGCGGGAACACCACCAGAGTCGGCAGGGACTCTGACCCCTGACGACGTCGTAGCCGCTCAACTGCCTGACTTTGGGGCGAGCCAACCTGCCCTTGCCCCTTCCCCGGCCCCTCCCCCCCAACTTGTCCAGTCCCGCGTAACCTCGGCTGGTTCATGGGCAGCGAATTCGCGGGCTCACCGAGCGAGATTCGCGAGTTTCGCTGTGCGGAGCGGGGGAGGGGCGGACTGCGCGAGGGCGCCAGGGAGCATGGGCGCCAGGGGCGGACTGCAGCTCCGGTCGGCATGAACGGGATGACACGAACACACGCAAATGTGATCTCGCGGGAAAGTTCTCTGATGCTATTTTCAATAGGGCATTAGCAACGACTCCATTCTTATTGCAGAATGGGCGCGGAGCAGAGCGTTCCAGCCGGGGTCGAGGTGCAGCCCGCTACGCCAGCAACAGCTGCGCCCAGCAACCAAGCCGATGGAGCTCAAGCGGAAGCGTCCAGCTCTTCGCAGGGCCCCGCGATGCCCTCTGCGCTGGTGCTGGTCGGACCGTCGGGCGTGGGAAAAGGGACGCTCGCTAAGCGGCTTATGGACGGCGCTCCGGACCGATTCGGCTTTTCTGTTTCTCACACGACGCGAGCGCCGCGGCCTAACGAGCAGGTGGGCCGTCGCCAAGGAGTTCTTGAGGATGCGCAACTACCTTCGTTTGCGCCCCTTGAGCTTTGCTGGCCTCCACTGCTTCAATACATTGAAACTTGCTGTAATGAATTGCTCGCTGCACATAATTGCGCGTTGTACCTGTGGTGTTGCTGATCCACGGAGCTGATCCCCTCTCGCTGTCGCGAGGCGACAGCATCAGAGCACGCGGCAGCTGGCAGCAATGCCTAAAGTTGCGACTGAGGCGACGCCCGTCGTGCCCTCGGACTTGCCTCTGGACCCGCAGCATGGCGTGCACTATTACTACACGACCAAGGAGCAGTTTGCAAAGGAAATTGGCGAGGGGAAGTTCCTGGAGTACGCCGAGGTGAGGGCTGAATCGGGGTAGGCCTCGACGGAGTTCCGTGTTACAAGAGGGTGCTGGGGGGGGGGGGCACGGGTGGCGTGTGCCCACAGCGGGCAGGACGCAGACGAGCCGGGCGGCCAGCGTTGAGTGGGCGTTCCAGCCTCAACGTCGTGTGAGCACTTTATCCGAGCATGGTCGACCCGCCCCCCCTACAACCTTGCATTTCCATTCAACCTTGCAACCCCCCACGCCGCCCTTGGCAGGTTCACGGTAACCTGTACGGTACCAGCGTCGCAGCCGTCCGTGACGTCCTGGAGTCCGGCCGCGTCTGCATCCTGGATATCGACGTGCAGGTGCGAGCGCGGCTCGCGACAGGCGCATAGTTTGGGCATGCACGGGTTACTGCGGATACTGCGTGGCATTGCCTTCGCGCGTTGCTCACATCATCTGAGTTGTTGCTCAGCGCCTTGATGGCATGGCCGCTGCTTTCCGTGCCGCCTTGTGTAAACTGCCACATCCCTCCCTGGCACCTGCCGCGCCACCAGGGCGCCCGCGCCATGCGGAAGAGCGGGCTGAAGGGCATCTTCGTGTTCATCGCGCCGCCCTCCCTGGAGGACCTGGCCAACCGCCTGGCCGGCCGCGGCACGGAGTCCGTGGAGCAGATCACGCGGCGACTGCACAACGCCAAGCAGGAGATCGAGAGGTGCGTGAATGCAGCGCCCTGGAGTGGGCCAGGGCTTGGCCAGGCTGCGGTGCCGCGTCATGCCGCCATCCGCCGTCCCCTGGCACACCAGCGCACCCTGCCTCGTTGAAGTCCGTCTGCTCCGTTGCCTAAACCCCCACGTGGACTCCGCGGCCGCCGCCCCGCAGCATCAACGAGAAGGGCCTGTACGATTACCTGCTCATCAACGACGACCTGGACGAGGCGATGAAGCGCCTCACCGCCATCGCGGGCCGCGCCGCGCTGGGCCTGGACCCGGAGCCGGGCATGGTGCCAGAGCGCGTGGTGCTTGAGGACGTGAGTGCGGTTCGTGTCGCGCGGCGGGGCGGAGGAGGAGGAGCTGGGCGGGGCGTGACGGGTGCTTTGCGCGCGAGCTGGAGGCGGGGACCGGAGACCGTTGCAGCGGGGAAGGGCAACTGGGACTAGAGGGGACAGGGAAGAATGGCGGCCTGGCAGCAGGGCGTGGGAGTTTGTCGCAACGTGCGGCGGCGTGTCATGGCGGTGGTGTGTGCCGCACGTTGTGCGTTGGCACGTGCGCGCATCACACCAACAGTCACCGCAACACACTCTGAAGCACCTGGCCCCCGGGCACTTTACAAAACCGTACGCAACAAAGTGTTCACGTCGACGGCTACCCCACCTCTTCTGGTATGCATACAGGCACCGCTGCCCGACATCCGCGCCCTCACGGAGCAGCAGCAGCACGCGGCCTCCGCTGGCGGCGCCGCGCCTGCTCCCCAGCCCGAGGAGGAGGCTCCCGCGCAGGCGACGCCCGCCGCGCAGGAGGCGAGCCACGCCCATGAGGCCGTGGCCCCCGCTGCCGCGGCAGCCCCGGCGGCGGCGCCCCAGGCGAACGGCGCTGTTGTGTCTGCAGCGTCGGCAGCGGCTGAGCAGCAGGGGATGGAGGGCGTGCCGCCCGGCTTCGAGAAGTGGCAGGGCAAGGTGGCGCTGGTGACGGGCGCGTCGTCGGGCATCGGCTGGGCCACGTGCGAGGCGCTGGCGCTGGCGGGTGCGTGGTGGTGTGCATGCGCGCGGGCCCTGGGCGTGCGCAACAGCGGGGCCAGGGTGGCGGTGGAACTGTCGCGGGGGTCCGTCCGCGGGAATCTAGCGCCTGTCATTGTGGTCGTGCGTCCTGTCAGGTCCCCCCCCCCCCCGCCCCCCACGGCGCTCACCTGGGCTGCCTGCCATGCTGCCTGGCACCTGCAGGCATGCGCGTGGTGGCTGTGGCCCGGCGCAAGGACCGGCTGGAGGAGCTGCAGCGGCACATGCACGCCATGGGCGTGCCGCTGGTCAACTTCCTGCCCGTGGTGTGCGACATCACCAAGGAGGCCGAGGTGCGGCGCCGGGCTTGTGCCGGGGAGCAGAGTCGGGGTGGGCGGGGGTGGGCGGGGGTGGGCAGGGGTGGGCGGGGTAGGAGCGCAACAAACATGGAAGACGCGTGCTTGGGATGAGGGGGAAGGAGACGCGTGCCTGGGATGAGGGAGAGGGGGGGGGCAGCCGCCAACCAACAGATTTGCAGGTGGCATGGCGCCTCGAACGCCGCACCCACTGCGCTGGCTGCGTGGTGTGAATGCCGCAGGTGGCCACGCTGCCCAAGATCGTGGCGAAGCGGTGGCCCGAGTGCGGCGTGGACGTCCTCATCAATAACGGTAGGTGGGGTTCGAGTCAGGGCTAGACAGCGTGGCTAGGCAGCGGTGCGGGTTAGGGGGAGGCGTGCTTCGGCGGCTTGATGGCGGCATGGATCCCTGTTATAAACGGGAGGTGCTCGTAAACCGTACCGTCATCACCTCGTCGCCGTGTGTGCCCCCAACCCCGCAGCCGGCATGAGCCGCAACGACGCGTCGCTCTTCGAGGGCAACATCGGCAGCTGGGTGGAGATGCTGAGCACCAACGTGCTGGGCACCTGCATGATGACGCGCGCCGTGGTGCAGGTGGGTGGCTGGCTGCCGGGGGCGGGGCGGCGGCGCGGGCGGGTGGGTGGGTGGGCGGGTGCGCACCTCCTGGTGCGGCCAGCTGCGAGGCTGCGCTGGCACCCTGCGAGTGGCTGCCAGCTCTGCAGCGGCTGTAGCACGGAGCAGGGCGCGCGTGCTCCACTCGACTGAACCGCCGGCACCCCTCCTCCTTCGACCCTTGCGCCCTTCCCCACCCCACCCCACCCCACCCCCCAGGACATGAAGCGCCGCAGCAGCTACGGCCACATCATCAACATGATCGGCCTCAGCGGCCACCGCATCCCCGACGGCCCCCAGGGCGGCGGCTTCTACTGCGCCACCAAGTCAGCCGTCAAGACCATCACCGAGGGGCTCCGACAGGAGGTGAGCAGCCGACACTCCGCCCCGGGCCCCGGCTACGGAAAATGTGTGCCCGCCGCGCCTGCACGCAAAGGCGTGCCATGCCATGCCATGCCTGTGGTGCATTGCGTCCTGGGCGCAGCGCGCAGGCCGCCCAGCTTCCAGCTGACTGACATGGCCTCGCCTCGCTCCTCCGCCCGCAGGCCCGCGGCGCCAAGCTGCCGCTGCGCGTGTCCGGCATCTCTCCGGGCGTGGTGGAGACGGAGTTCTTCGCGGTGCGCGCGTTCGGCGACGCGGACGCCACGCGCAAAGCCACGTCGGCGTTCAAGTGCCTGCAGCCGGTGGACGTGGCGGATGCGGTGATGTGGTGCCTCAGCTGCCCCGACCACATGGAGGTCAACGACATCGTGGTGCGGCCCACCGAGCAGCTCATCTAAGGAAGAGGGCGGGCCGCGCAGGGCAGAGGGTGGCCTGCGGTTGGGCGGTGCTGGGGGCGGCGGGGAGGAGCGAGTGCACGGAGCAAGGTTGCAGTAAGCGGGATTGGGGGAGGAGGGTGGAGCTCGGGTGCGGTTGAAGGGTACGGGGCAGGATGGACGAGAGAGGCGGCGGCGGCTGCGCCCAGCGGCCCCCAAGGCGGAGCTGTGCGGGCTGTGCTTGGTGCAGGGCGCCAGGGACCTGATTACTGTAGTGTTCCCATTTTTACGGAGACGATGCTCTTGGGTTCACAGTATCACATGACAGCTGAGCGGTAGTAACGTTCGTAGGGTCGGGAGTCTTGGGACAACTGGGTGCTGTCGGGTGCTGTCCGGGTGCACAATGGCTTGAGTTTAGGCAATGAGAATGAAGGGCTTTGGGGTATTTGCTGGTAATCAGGAGATCCCTGGTCACAAGGAGTGCTGCGGGTGTGCACGCAGGTGCAGGCCCGCGGTTGTGTAACAGCGCATGGTGCCGTCTTCACGCAAATGCTGGCCTCCCCCTCCACTCCCCTTGCAGCAGGGCGCCCTGGCCCAGCGCGCTTGCATGGGCGTTCTAGATCCTCACAAAAATCAATCCGCCTCCTCGCAACACAGCCAAACGCAGCCAGTGCTCTGTAAGGGTTCATAACAGAAGCGATAAACCACACAGCCTCTCTGCGAGCGGAAAGGAGCCCGGCAGTAACCTGACCGCGCCAAAACATAAGCCTCGCTAGCATCCCATCACCCGCCAAACTCATTAGTGGACCACAAACATAGCCACCTGAAGGTAGAAGTACGGGCACCGCGCCTGCTCGCGCACAATTGTGCGCAACGTGGAACCGATGGCCGCTCCTGTCGAAGCGACCGCTGCCCCGTTTGAGCCCTTCCATTTTGACACCAATCCGTTTCTCAATGAGGGCGGCGCGTCGGCGATAGATTTTCAGGATTTGTTTCGTCTTCTCAAGGAGGATGGCGGGGCGGAGGGCCTTGAGGCAGCTGGCTTGGATTGCCCTCAGGGCTCTGACGGCCTGGCGGACAGCCCGGCTTCCTCAACGGGCTGGGTTGCGTCGCCGACGCCAGCAGGAGCTGCGCCGGTGCCGGCTGCCCCCGCCGCGAGCCTGGTGCCCACCGCGGTCGCGCGGACAGCGGCTGCGCCCTCCGCACGGCAAGCAGCTCGCAATGACACGAAAGCCGCGACGGACACTACGAAGCGAAGCAGGGAGGCGGCGCAGGGCCCCAAAAACAAGGTAGGCGCGGGGTTTCCGGAGCAGGCTCGCCACTGGGTGGGGCAAGCTAGGGGGCAAGCACAGGCCCAGCCCACCGCGCGCCCCACTCTCCGCGCGTTTGGTTTCCGCAACCACCCCTTGCTACATTCAACACACGCGATATCGCAGCAACACCAGCTGAAGGAGCTGGAGGAGCTCGCGGCGCAAAAGAAAGAGGAGATGGAGCGGCTGCTGCGGCAAAACAGCGAGCTGAAGTTCAGGTGAGCGAGTGCGTTTGTGAGACGAGGGCGTTGTGCCGATGCCAGCCTCGGACACGCCTATCGGACAAGCCTACCGAAGCGGCTATCCTACCGAAGCGGCTATCCTGCGGGCCGTGCCATGCTGGGGTGGACGTATGGGGGCCGGGGTAGCCTGGGGCGGCACTGGGGCAGCGCGGGCGCCACTACCGTATGCGGGGTCTCACCGCGCGCACCTGGCAGTAATACTGGCGCGTCCTCACGCGCTGCTGTGCCTGTGCACTCGGGCGCTGATGCAGGCACGCAATCCTGCAGAAAGTGGTGAACGTAAGTTGGGTTGACTGCTTGGCCTGGCTGTGTGGAGGGCCGTTGAGCCGCAATCACGCCGTGCCGCCCTCCGGGCGGGTTGTGGGTTAGTTTGGACAGTTGTGGCCACACCCACCCTTCGTCCGCGCACCGCACCGCAGCCTGCGCCACTCACCACCACCGCTATCACCATGGCTGATCTTCTGCACCTCCTGATTCACCACCTGCAAACCGCAGATGCGGGACCATCAGTTGAAGGTGATGCGGGGCCACGCCAACGGGCCCCTTGGCGCGGGCCTCACGGTGCCTTGGGGCGGCGCGACGGCGGCGCAGCCGCAGCCCGCGACCGCTTCGTGCAGCGACGCCAGCGGGACCGGCGGCGGCGTGTGCGGCGGCGGCACGCCCGGCACCCCGCAGGACCTGCCGGCGTCTGACGGCTGCGGTCCCTCGCCTGCGGGCGCGGGCGCGGCTCCGGCAGGCGTGACCCCAGACGGCAGTTGCGGCCGGTTGGATGGGGGCGGCAGCGCCGCGGAGCTGGTTCGCAGCACCGGGTGCGGGCAGCTGCTGGCGCCGGCAGCGGCGCCGCTGCCAGACGCCGAGCGGGAACGGTGAGCTGCGGAACACAGGGTGCAGTGGGACGCGGTGTGCAGGCGCTGACCCATGTGTGTCGTTGACTCGATGTGTGCGCCGTGGGCAAGCGCGTGCCTGGGCGCCTGCCGCAGCTGCAGCATCGTAACCTAGTGCCGCACATCCCGTTCCTCCCTGTGCACCCCCACCTCCCTCCGGGCCCCCTCCCTCCAGCTTCCGGAACCTGGGCAAGGGCCAGCTGATAGAGGGCTGGAAGAACTACCTGTCCGACGTGGCGGTGCCGCTGCTCGCGCTGGAGACCGACCCGGGGGACGAGGCGGCGGCGGCGGCGCTGGCGCGCTCGGCGGCGGCGGCAGCCTACCTGCTCAAGTTCAGCAGCCTGCTGGCGCCCGACACGCTGGCCATGGCCATGCAGGCAAGCCCTCGCGTGTGCACATGCGTTAGAGACACAAGTGGAAACCGACGACAAAGCTGGGCCCGAGGGGAGGGCGCAGTAGCTGGCAGGTGGCAGTGAGGAAAGAGGCGGAGCAGGTGTTGGCGGGAGGGCCGTGGGCCAGCAGCACGGGAAAAGGGCTCGGGCCGGGGGGCAGAGCAGGGTTCAGGCGTCGCCGAGCAGGGGCAACCGTCTCCTGGCCTTGGCCTGCGATCCACGCCGCCCTCCTGGCCACGTCTGTTCGCAGACGCACCTGGAGACGGAGGCGCCGATGGAGCCGGAGCCGGGCCACTGGCTGCCCGTGGTGCGCACTTTGGAGCTCAGCGCGCATCAGGAGGCGGAGCTGCGGGCGGTGTGGGGTGAGCGCGCGGCCGGTCTGTGTGGAATGGGGGCGGCTGTGCGGGAGGCATGTGCGCAACGCGAGGACGTGGCGTCTTTGGGCGCGCGCGGCGTCGCGGGAGGCCTGTCGTGGGCTGGGTTGGCGCATCGTATGTTGTTTGTCAGGTCCTTCTGTCGCGCCCTTGCGATCGGCTTTTGTGAGCGTGTCGCATCCTGGCCCGGCGAATCCCGCAGGCCTGTACAACGGCATCATGCGCGCGGTGGTGGCGGAGCGGAAGGGCATCATGGCGTGAGTGCTGCATCGCGGGGCTGGTCGTGTCGGGCAGTTGTGCACCGGGCCCCGCCGAGCCCCAAGCCAGCCTCGTGCTACCAGCGTGCTAGCGTGCTGTGCGTGCCCCGCCACCCGCTGGCCTGGGTGCTCAACTGCACGCACGCGCCGTGGCTTCAATGCCTGCATGACATGACACGCGACCCAAGCAAAGTAGCAAAGTAGCAAGGCGCTCCCACATGCCCTGCCGCTGCAGGAAGCTGGCCACGGGGGTGCACGGCTCGACTGCCGACATCGTGCGCATGATGGCGCAGCTGACCGTGTCGCCCGAGTGCGAGGTCATGCAGGTGCGGCGGCGCGGCGGTGCGGCGTGGACGCCGGCGAGCTGGCTGGCTTTGCTGCTGTGCTGTGCTGGTGACGTGGTGGCGCGGTGCAGCATGCGCTAGAGTTGCGACTTGCCAGCTGTGTCGTGGTAGACGGCCGTGCGACGGGTAACTCTTTCGGTTGGCCCGGCCCACATCCGCCCGCCGCCTGCCGCCACCGCCCCCGCCAACCGCGCAGACGCTCCAACGCAACATGCGGCGTGAGAAGTCGGCGCACCTGCTGCTGCGGGGCTACCTGTACGCCCACACACTCAGCACGCTGCAGTTCGTCAAGGTATGGCGTGAACTGCGTGCGTGGGAGCGGAGCGAAGCGGAGCGAAGCGGAGCGGAGGGGAGCGGGACCCAGTCGACAACGTTGCGGGTAGAGCGTCATGGCGCACACACTCATACCGTACTTGCTTGTATGGCGCGCTGCTGGCTTGCGCATTCCTGGCCGCGCCGCTTCACGTTGGCCGTGCCCGATCCTCACAGGCGAGCGTGTACTCGTACCCCTGGCTGCCAGACGCCACCGCCATCGTGGCGGTTGTGGCGGAGCACGGCGCCGGCGCCGACACCGCCGACACCCCGGCCGCCGTTCCCTGAGGCCGCCCCGGTGCTGGTGTTGCAGCGGATGCTGCCGGCACCAAGGAACTGAAGCCGCCGGCGTGGGGCACTCACTTGGCACTGCCGGGCTGTGGGTCTACGGTGGCGACCGGCTAGCATATGGCTGTCGGGAGCCAAGCGTGATGGCAGGTCTGTCGCGGGGCGGCGGGCGTGCAGGATGCTGACGTCGGTCGCAGGAGGGTGCAGAGAAGCGCGGGGAAAGCGCGCGGGTGTGCATGCATGCAAGGCGTGTTGTGGAAGGTACAGGCTGACAGGGTATGTCATGGCGCTCAGCCGCACCGTCATGTTTATTTGTTCGGTGAATAATGTGAGTGGAGTGCGTGGTAATGAAGCAGGGAAAGGGGGACCCAGGAAGCCAAAAGCACACGCCTCGGCATCGCAGCGGTCGTGTGCGCCGTGCGGGTTTTTACTGTACTGACATGTGGTTGGTGGGGTTTGCACCGCGTGGATTTGTCTTATTTATGGCATTAGAATTAAAACTTGCAGATACTGGGCATATCGGCTCGTTACTCGATGCCGGGGGTGAGCCCGTGGGTTTTGGCGATAGGACAAGAATGCTGTCCGGCGCTGGTTCCAGATAAAGAACACTGGCACCACGGTGTGGGCTGAGTCGTGCACGGTAGCCAGTCAACGTGAGCGCCGCAATGCCATGCGCGTGCCCTGTATGCCTGTATGGCTCAGGAGCTGAGCTGAAGCTGCTGGCTGGCTGTTTGCATCGCAACAGTGGGGGTGACAGCACGGTGGGGGCAGCAAATGTGGATTGGTTTGACGGGGTTTGATTTGCAGGAGGGCACTGTGGCAAGCATGTTTGTTGGACTAGCAGGCAACTGTCGGGAAGTGCGGCATAATGTGCGACAGTTTGTGCTGTGTTACCTACCCAAAATCACGTTGTGCGTGAGAGTCGTGGCAGCGAGGAAGCCGGAAGCCGGCCCGTGCCGCGCGTGTGCCGTCGTTTCACGGACGGGCATACATGTGCAGTGCACCGCTGTCCTTTGACTGTAATATCAGTGCTCAGTTGCATACAGGTGACAGTGAAGGTTGCCAGGGCCGCGCGATAGCGGGTTGGCGGGAATGCAGAGCGTGTCGGCGGGGGCTGGCAGGCCGGCAGGGGCGCAGTGTGAACAGCAGTACCGCGCATCGGAATCGGCCGGCGCGCCCTTGTCGCGCGCATTAAGGCCTGCGCAACCCCGTTGTCTGCGCACAAACAGTATTATACAACCGGGCAGTCGAAATCTACTTCTAAAGCTCATTTGCCTTGTTCGGCTGCGATGCGCGATGCTGACGCCGCGCCGCGCTGAAGCCGCAGGGTGCTGAGCTGCCCGCATGCTGATTTCTTACAATGTTTGAGACTATGGAGTGACTTTTGGAAACACTTTAGAGTGCGAGCGAGCGTGCACGTTATTGACGCAAGCGCTCCGTTGTGTGCGAGCTCGCTGAGGCCTCGCCGCATGGAAGGACAGCCACAGCGACACTGTGCTAACTCAACTTCGGCTTGCGAGCCTGTTGTAGTCCAGTCGGAGGCGGGCGGGCTGACACACATACGGGCCTCGGCCCCGCGTGCAACCGGACTGCCGGACTGGCGGCTGGGCTGCCCGCAACCCTTACTGACACCGAGGTGACTGCCATGGAGGAGGCAAGGGTTGCAGCAGTGTCAGTGAGTGGCGGGGTAAGGCAGCAACCCCAGGTTCAGGCGCAGGCGCAGACGCGCGCGGCGTCCCCGGCAGCGTCAGCGGCGGATGCGGGCGTCGGCGCCACGGCAGCAACGGCAGCGACGCCGGGCTTTGCTGCTGCTACAGCCACGGATTCAGCGGCTGCAGCAACTGCGGTTGCAGCGTCCGGGCCGGCGGCCGCAGGGGGCGGGCGGCGGCCGTCGCGCTCTGCCGCCGTCCGCGCCCGCAGCGCCATCACACACCAGCTGCACGAGGAGCAGCTGCCCCTGGCCAAGCGGGAAAAGCGGGACGCGGAGTTTTCCGAGCAGGTCTCGGACGTGGAGGGTGATGGCGTTGCAGGAACAGGAGCAGCACCAGCAGCAGCCACGACGGCCGCGGCTGAGCCATGCGGGAGCCCGCCCGTTGGCGACGCGGCCGCAGCCAAACAACGGCCGCGTAAGTTGCGGCTGCTGCCGAGAGCCCCGAACGTGATTTGTGCCGCTTGCGCCAAGTCGTGTGCGGCAAGGGGCGGCTTCTTTGCGCAGGGCACTGGCGCCTACACCTGCAGCAGCTGCTGCTCCAGAAACCGCATCGAGTGCGGCTTCTACGGGCCGCCAGGGACGCACAGTCTCGAGGAGGCGGGCGGCCGGAAGTGCGCTGACTGCCACCGGCAGGACACTCCCCGCTGGTATCCGCATCATACAACGCTAGGGCTCTACAACTGCAACGCTTGCAATGCCAGGCACAACGCGCAGCAGTCGCGCCCGCGTGGCATCTCGCCGTCAGCGTCGGCGTCTGAGGGCGCGACCGCGGTGCGCGTGGTCACGGCAGCCACGGCGGGTACAGCGGCAACGGCGGCGCCCGGGGCGAAGGCTCCCAGTGGGACGGCCGCCGTTGCTGGGCTGGCAGCGGCAGGGGGCGGTCAGAAGGCAGCTGCTGCGAAGGCAGCGGTTGCGAGGGCCACAGCCCGGGTGCACGGAGCGGCTGGAGCCAGCACGGCCCGCAAACGGCTGCCGCCGCCGCCGCCACGGCCGCCGCCGCCGCCGCCGCCGTTGGAGGACGCAGTGCCTGCGGAGGACGCAACGCCGGCGGGGGACGCAACGCCGGCGCCGGCGCAGCCGGCGCCCCCCAAGTGTACCACGTGCGGCGCAGTCCGCGCCCCACACAAACTCACATCGCCCGGCTTCTTCGCGCGCGGCACCGGCGCCTACACCTGCCACGGCTGTTGCGTCCGCAACCTCAAGTCTGCCCACGGCTTCTACGGTCCGCCGGGGACACGGAGCCTGGAGGAGGCGGGCGGGCGGGAGTGCGCCGAGTGCGGCACCCAGGGTGCCAACAGCACCTCATGGCGCCTGCACCCAGACCGCTTGGGCCATTACCTCTGCTCCTCGTGCTCTGGCAGATATGAGTCCCGTAAACGGAAGCTGGACCGCAGCGGTGGAGGCGGGGGCGGGCCGGCGCCAAAGGCTCAGAAGCGATCGCTCGGCGGCGTGGTGGACAAGGCGAGCGGCGGTGGCGACGCACCGGCCGCCGCCGAAAATGCAACTGCGCCCGCGGCAGCAGGCAAAGGCGGCAGCGGCACCAAGCGGCAGCGGCAGCTAGCGGAGGCGGCGGGCGCTGGCAGCCGCAGCGGCGCGGATGCGGCGGCGTCCTCGGCGGCGGCGGCGGCGCCCGCCACGCCTGCAGCGACGCGGCAAGCGCAATCGCAGCAGCCTAAGCGGCAGGGCCCGACAAAAGCGGCGTCCGGCACCGTACGACAGGCTGCACCGGCGGCGGCGGCGCCTGACGGGCCGCCTGCCGGCGGTGGGGGTGGCGCAGCCCCCGCCGCCGCCGCCGGCCGGCCGCCGCCGGCACCCGAGCCTAAGTGCAGTGGCTGTTCGTCTTCCTTCAAGCGCACCGACAATGGCCTGTTCGGCTTCTTCTCCCACGGCACCGGCGCCTACACCTGCCACGGCTGCTGCTCCAGGAACCAGCACGCCCAGGGCTTCTACGGCCCGCTGGGGACGCGGAGCCTGGAGGAGGCGGGCGGGCGGGCATGCGCGGGCTGCGGCAGACAGGACGCAACCCAGTGGCGGCCGTACCCGCCGCGGCTGGGCGCGTACGCGTGCGCTGCCTGCATATCCAAGCACACGCGGCGGATGCAGCAGGAGGCACAGGACCCGGAGGGCCTGACGGCGCCGGCTGACGCGCCGCGAAGGCAGACGCCGCAGCCGCCACAGCAGCAGCAGCAGCAGCCAAAGCAGCAGCCAAAGCAGCAGCCAAAGCAGCAGCCAAAGCAGCAGCAGAGCCAGCAGCAGAGCCCGGGGCAGGGCCAGCGGCAGAGCCAGCCGCAGGCCAGCGGCTCCGGGCCGGCCCACAGCTGCGCGACTCCGGCAGCGCCGCAGGCGCAGGGGCGGGGCGCCCGACTTGGGGCAGCGCCCAGCAGGGCCGCCACGTCAGCCGCGCCGGCGGCGCGCGCGCAGGCATCGTCGCAGGCGGGCGCTTCGACGGGGCTGTGCGGCGCTTCGGATGCCGCCGCCACGGCTGCTACTGCCTCCATGTCGAGGTCCACCAATGCGACCGCTGCTACTGCCTTCACGTCATCGGAGTGGACCTCGCCGGCCGTCGATGGCATACGCTGCGACTTCTGCGGGGGGCGCTTCGTGCGGGCGGCGACCGGGCAGTTTGGCTTCTTCGCCAGGGGATCCAGCGTCTACACCTGCCACGGCTGCTGCTGCAGAAACCTCAGCCGGTACGCTTTCTACGGCCCTCCCGGGACCCGGTCGCTGCAGGAGGCAGGCGGGAGGGAGTGCGCCAGCTGCCGCACCACGCAAGCGGAGAGGTGGCTGCCGCACAGGTTCAGGCTCGGGCTCTACCTGTGCAGGCCCTGCCGCTGCCGGCAGGACAAGGGCACGCTGCCAAAAGTCGGCGGCGGGGCTCGCGGCAACCAGCAGGCGGCAGCGGCCGCGACAAAGGCGGCCGCGCCGAAGGCGGTTGCTGCAAAGCCAGTCGCAGCGGCAGGAGGGTCGGCACGGGCGCCGCCGCAGCGGCGCACGGCCGCGGCGCGCAGCGAGCATGTGGTCGGCAGTGACGATGAGGAGCTGGAGGAGCAGGCTGCGGACGGAGAGGAGGAGGTCGAGAAGGCCGAGGACGAGGCCGAGGACGAGGAAGCCGCGCGGAGCGCACGGCAGCGGCTGGAGCAGGAGGCGGCGGCGAGGGTGCGTTCCAGTAGGGCACTGCTGGCGGCGAGCGTGGACGCATCTGCGGTGGTGAGTTGTGCGGTGCGGTGCAAGGGCCTGTGTGCGCTGGTTGGGGTTGGTTCCATGCTGTGTGCACTTATCAAACTGGCAGCTTCACTCCCTCCAAGCTGAACACCAAATTTACCACGATACATACCGTCATACCTCATGCCGGCCGTAGGCTGTGGCAGGGCTCATAGCAGCGGAGCAGGCCGCCGGGCGGCGGGGCAGCAGCAGCAGCGGCAACAACAGTAGCAGCTGCCGGCTCCCTGCACCGCCCAAGCTGGAGCAAGTGGCAGGCCGCATATCTGCATGGCTGCAGGTGCGTGGGCCCGGGGGCGCAGGGCGCTGCGCTAGCGCTACGAGTGTGGTGGAATTTGCTATCTGTGTGCTATGGAGGCGCGTCTCGAGCGCGCAAAGACGGTGTGTGGCGGGCCCATTAGCCCAGACCTTGACACAAGGGTGCAAATCAACCGCTGCAGGCGCACGTGTGTCAGCAGCCGCTGGCGCTGCTGCTCGGCCCGTCCGCGAAGGCACTCGGCTTGGACAGGGAGGATGGCCTGCTCGGACTGGAGGCGGAGGAGCAGGTGCGGCTGAGGGAAGGCAGTGCCAGAGGATGCACCAGACGACGGTTGATGGGACGTCTCGATCATTCATAGCCTTCTATGGCACCTTTAGTCACAACATTTACAGCGAGTGTGTAGTGCGTGTTGGTCCCGGAGGCCATCTGGGAGCGGTGGCCGGTGGTACACATCGCATGTCGCTATGTATGGACGATGGGTGCACCTGGTCGTGTGGTGTGTTTGTGCTGCTTGCTGCGACGGGCCCCGCCCCGATCTGGCACTCCACGGCCGTCGTGCGCAACGGTAACGGTATGCCGGCTATCACGCGCTCGCCACCCAACCACCCGCTGGCCACAGGAGACCTGGAATGTCTGCCGCGCGCGTGTGTGCGGCGTGTGGCTGCGCGTCGCACACCAGGCCATGGAGCCAGCGGCCGCCACCTCACCCGCCGCTGACGCAGCGGCCACGGCTGCTGCTGCTGCTGCTGCTGCTGCCGCCGTGGAGGCTAGGGCGGGGGCGCAGCCTGCCGCGCCCAGCTCGCCGGCGGCTGTGCAGCAATTCCGCATGGTGGCGTTTCGGGCCAGCACCGCGCTTGCGTCGGAGCTGGCGCGATGGCTGCGGTCGGCGCCGCGCCTCGAAGTGCCACGGGCGTCGCCACCGCCAGCGGCACCCCTTACGCCTGCACATGCGCCGGCTGCGAGGCCTGTGCGGCCGGCGGGGCCGGCGGAGGCGGCGCAGCACACGAGCGCTCCGGGCCCATCCCAGTGTGCAGCTGCGTCAGCGGCGGGAGACGGTGCTGCTGTCTCGGCAGGCGCGGAGGTTGGTGGCGGTAGTGGAGGCGGCGGGTCGGCGCTGCCGCCACGATCACCGGCAGGCTCGGCATCGGGATCAGGCCCCGCAGCGGAGCTTCCAGGCGAAGATATAAGGGTTTTGGAGGCGGCGCTGCAGCCGCTGCTGCTGCGGTCGGTGTGCGAGGCAATGTGGTTGGGTCTCACAGAGGGTTCCGCCGGGGATGGCGGCGTTGGTGGCGGGCGGCGGCGCATTTAGGCGGCCGCGCCGCTGCTGCCGGCAGCCGAATGACGACGGGGTGGGCAACAGGGAGGTGTTGCTTGCAGTTAAAGTGCAGGTTGTGGGTGATATAATGATGTGTGTGCAGGTGGAGGCAGGTGGGGGCAACCTGTTTGCTTTCCAGACATGACGAGGGCGCGTGCAGCGGAATGCGACGTGGCAGATACCGTATGGAGCTGCTTCAGGGGGTGGGGGTTTGGTGCAGCTGATGTATTGATGTGTGTGCAGGTGGAGGCTCCGGGCGCGTGCGGCGGAATGCGGCGTGGCACAGTGTGGGAGGAAGGCCTGACGGCGCGTAAGTCCCATACACGAAGGGAAGCCCCGGCTTGTCAACAAGTCCTGTTACGGCGTCTCCTGCTACACACAATCCATATGGAACTGCGGAGGGGGGCGGGGGGCTGGTACAGCGGAACACGCAAATAAGGAACACTGCGAGGGGCATGTAATTGAATGATGATTAGCAGTACCGCTCTGCGTACGTGGACGGATTGATAATGGGGCGTACAGGGATGGGGGAAATGCGGTTTGCTGAGGGTCCCGCCCAAACTTCGCCCAGGCAACCACAAATGTGTACGCGAAGTGTGTGTACTATGGTCAAGTGAACTCTGTCGTTTGGGCCTCGTTGCATGGCTCTGCGGCACAGCAGCATGGCGTGGCGAGTGCTACAGCCTGCGCCCGTTGTTACTCATCCATCTCTATCCTCCAGACCTGCCTGTCTGGGTTTCAGGCTTCAGGCGGCTGTGACGTCGGCTTGGCGGCGCCAGCAGTCCTGCCGTGACCACCGTGCTACACCCACGGCCCACCCCACGCTACCACAACTGCGATGTCAAGAAGAGGTGGGGATGCCTGGGGAGTGGGGATGTGCGCAAGGTGGTGGCAGTGGCAGTCCCTTCAGCCGGCTGTGTTGGCAAGAGGGAATCGAGCAGCTGCCGGGTGGTATCGCAGGGGGACGTCATGCTTTGGTCATGAAGCGGGGCAGATATACTGCCGGTCTCTGATGCCACTCATGGCGCGCGCTGCTTGGCTGCTGTAGCAGGAGCGTGCACTTGCTGGGATCCCCCCAGCTGCCGCAGTGCTGCTACCAAAACTCTGACTCGGATGCACACCACGATGAAACAGTCACAATGTTATGTACACCACCCGCGCGGCCAATATGTATGACACACGTTCTCGTCCTCCTGCTCGCTGCCGATCCGGGGCCGTGCCCCCATCCACCACACCACCAACAGCAAACATCAAGCGCCGCACGGCAGCAGTCCCTGGCAAGTTCCCGCGTGTGCACGCATGACGTCCCATCGGCATTCTCGCGTCAACGCTGGCCTCCTGGCGCCGAAGCCGTTGCCCTGTCCTGTCACGTCCTCACAAATCCTGCTCTCCCAGCCCCCACTGCCTGGTCGGAGGCACGTCGTCCCCATCTACCCACGGCACGAGGCGTCAAGGCACCTCCACCCCTCTTGCGTCCTGCCCCCCCCCCCACGTCCACCATGCCAGCCCACCCCGGCTGGTCAAGCAGCTGTGCATGCAGCTGCCCAGCCACTCCAGGCGCCCTCAGTAAAGGTACACTCCGAATGCTGTCGCCACGCAGAAGAGGCTCTCCTGCGAAGGAAGAGGCAGGGCCGATCCTTCTGTCACCATCCCGAACTTGTCGTGCTTGGAATGTGCACGCTAGCTTGCGGTCTTGCACAAGCACGGTTGCCGGACCCGCGCGCCCGCGCTCACATTGGAGAAAGTGTCGTGCGCGTAGTTGTCGGTGTTGGGGTCCCAGAACCCGCGGCACGCCAACCTGTCCAGGGGTATTCGGTGTGCCGGCTCAGCCCAATCACGTGCAGAACTGCACAGCCAACTGCAGGTCCTCCAGCACGTGCGCCTGTGCACGTGTCGCTTCCGCCCTTGGCAGCGCCATGCCCTCCGACACGCCACGACCCGGCGGCGCGCGTTCACGGCACAACGCCCACCCGTCCCTTGCACAGCCCAGCGCGACCTGTCCTGTCCTGTCCTGTCCTGTCCTGTCCTGTCCTGTCCTGTCCTGTCCTGTCCTGTCCTGTCCTGTCCTGTCCTGTCCTGTCCTGTCCTGTCCTGTCCTGTCCTGTCCTGTCCTGTCCTGTCCTGTCCTGTCCTGCTTCCTGGTCCTGCCCAAGTGTCCAACCCACCTGACGCCCTCGCCACGCTGCTCTGCGATGAAGACCTGCACCACGTACTTGTAGCGGCTCCAGTTCTCCTCTGCAGAATGGGACAGGGGCCGCGGCGTGATAATGGGCGAGGTGCAGTGCACACGGTGACACGGACGGCGTCTTGAACATATGCTCGCTGCCCGCGCAGCCCGGCCAGGCCCATGAGAGGATTATGCGGCGATGAGCCGCCTCTTGACAGCACTGGCAGGACACCCGCTGAGGACTCGTAATGCCAGCACAACCGAAAGCACAAGTGTCTCACGCCCTGCACCCGCCACTCCCTCCTCGTGCCAAGACACACACACACACACACACTCACGCACGCAGCCGCCTTCCCCTCCATTCCCCAGGAACCCTACACCATTTTCCCTCGGGCCCCCATCAGCCTGCCTTTTAACTTGTTCTTGATCTCATCCGCAATCTCCCGTGCCCACGAAGAGGTGTTGTCTGCATGGTATTGCTGCCCCGAGAGGCGCGCCACCAAGACGCTCCCGATGATCTCCTTGGCTCTTGAAGCTTTGAACCTACACATTGTACGCATCCACGCATGCGGCACAGTCACGGACGAAGCGTGCAACGACGCCCTGCGACACATGCGGACTGCCGAGGAGGCCGCTCACTTCTGAGCGAACGGGGGTTCGAGGGCGAAGTCAGAGGCCTCCGCCATGATAGCTCCTGACTTTGACCCCGCTGACCCCGCTGCTAAGACAATGGAAACCTGTCAAATTGAAGACCGGGATATCGCTCTCCCTCTGTACTAATTGGCTTTGAATATGACGTCAATATCAAAGTCGTAAGGATAACGCCTTATGCGAAGCAGCAGAAGCAGCAGCACGGTGCACGCGAGCCTTAGTTGCTCAGCAGCTGGTCGCGATAGCTATGTGTGTAGTGTGTGATGCAATAGCTTAGAGATAATAGATTGTGAATTACAACTCGAAGTGACTTGGACCGCGTCCATTGAGCACGCGAAGCACACGACCCCGGGAGGCACGCTGGCCCCCGCCCGCCGATGAGGCCCCCCTCCTCCAAAAGCATCGCCGCCCATGCCCCTTTCTCTTCCATGTCATTCCAATGCAAATTTGTGACACATAGCACTGTTCTGAGACGGCATGCAGGCCAGCACGGTGGTCAGCGCTCGTTTGGATGCTCGTGCCCGAGCGCCCAAACGCAGGTGATGCATGCTCCCGCAAAAGGCTTCAGAAATCTCTTCTCCCCGTCAGAGAGATGACCCTGAGCCACGGGAGGGCGCCCGAGACTGTGCTGCCGAGGGGGTTGCGCCGGCCGAGGTCCGCGGGTCCACGGCGCCGGCTTTCGAGCTACACCACCGACCTAAAGCATGCAAGTAATAAACGTTTAGCATTTGTTTAGGTTACAACAGCGGCAGAAGTCGAACGGAGCTTGCTTTTGTCGCATGGGGGTTCTAAGGTCGTCTTGGTTTCGCCCAACTTGCTTTGCTCACCAGTTCGAATTACTTGATTGACCAAGCACAAAAGGTATCAAACCATAGGTTGATTGAAAGCGTGCGTTAACCTGAGAGTTATTTCCAGAACTCGACCCCGCAAGAGTGCTCTAGGCGCCCAGCTGCAAGCCACCGCATTTCTTAGCGCCGTTGGGGGCATAAGCCCTTCAACATGGCGACCCGAGCAGTGCTTCAGACGTTTGAGCGGTATCAGAAGGAGCGGGTGGCCTTCGTGACCGCGGTGGCAGAAATGGCGAAGAACCCGCAAGTGCGTTGCTTCTCTATACTCGTAAACGCAACGGTAGCATTATGTGTGCATCCAGCTGGCTGACGCGGGGCGTCGGCATGCTTGCAGAACATCGAGGCCCTGCAACAAGCAGGAGCCATGGCACTGCTGCGGCCGCTGCTGCTGGACAACGTACCAAGGTTAGTGGGGCTTAGCTTGATGTCGACGTGTTATCTGGACGCGAGCGGGGTCCTGGTGCCTCTGACACATCCGCACGCCGCGTGCCCACAGTATACAGCAGTCCGCGGCTCTGGCGCTCGGACGCTTGGCAAACTACAGTGACGATCTTGCGGAAGCAGTGGTGCAGAACGAAATCCTGCCGCAACTGGTGAGCAAATCGGGACTCATTCCGTGCGCAAACCGCGGACGCAGCGTCGTTGCAAGTGCTGGGCTTGACAGCACATTGGTTAAACTGCAGGTGTACTCGCTGAGCGAGCAGAACCGGTTCTACAAGCAGGCCGCGGCTTTCTGCCTGCGCGCGGTGGCCCGGCACTCCCCAGAGCTGGCGCAGTCGGTCATTGACAGCGGCGCGCTGGACTCGCTAGTGACCTGCCTGGAGGAGTTTGACCCCGGCGTCAAGGAGGCTTCGGCCTGGACGCTGGGCTACATCGCGGGCCACAACGCGGAGCTGGCGCAGCAGGTGGTGGACGCCGGGGCGGTGCCGCTGCTGGTGCTGTGCGTGCAGGAGCCGGAACTCAGCCTGAAGCGCATCGCCGCCTCGGCCCTGTCCGACATCTCCAAGCACACGCCGGAGCTGGCGCAGGCAGTAGTGGATGCGGGCGCGGTTGCTTACCTGGCGCCGCTGGTCATCAACCAGGATGCCAAGCTCAAGCGCCAGGTGCGTGTGCACTGCGCAGGCGGGGAGGGCGCGGTGGTGGAGTATGTGCGTGGATGTGCGTGCGCGCGGTTGGTTTGACATACGTATCTGGCATCATAGGATGGGGACGGGTGCTGCATTAGGCTAGAAAATGACGGGGTGCTCATGTTGAAACATTGGTGCCGGTGCCGCGAAATGGCGCCTGGAGCACCACATGACGGCGATGGGCGGGCCGCAGCCCACGCAAGCGCGCTTCCCACCAACCGCCACCCTCCTCCCTCTGTCGCGCGCTGCACACAGGTGTGCTGCGCGCTCAGCCAGATCGCCAAGCACAGCGTGGACCTGGCCGAGGTGGTGGTGGGCGCGGAGATTTTCCCCAAAATCCTCACCTGCCTCAAGTTCCCCGACGAGTTCGTCAAGAAGCACAGCGCCACGGTGGTGCGCGAGGTGGCCAAGCACACGCCGGAGCTGGCGCAGCTGGTGGTCGGCAACGGCGGCGTGGGCGCGCTGGTCGACTACATCAGTGAGTCCTTGTTTGTGGGGCGTGTGGATGGGTGGGAGGCACCGAATGAGCATGAAGCAGGGTCTCGGATGGGGCAAGCACTTGCACGGGGCTGGCTATGGGTACCGAGACGCGGCAAGGGGCGCAACACACGCACAGGGACGTTCGGTCAGGCAGTTGATACGGCGGGGCCGGGGAGACGGGGCGTGGCGTGCTCATGGCGTTTGGGACGGCCCAGCTGGAAGAAACACAGATCACCGGCAGCCGGGCGCGCTGCACTTTTGCCCAGCGCCTAACCACCCTCGCCTCTCCACCCCCTCGCCCCACACCCCCAGGCGACTCCGCGGGCAACAACCGGCTGCCGGGCATCATGGCGTTGGGCTACATCGCCGCCTTCTCGGAGACACTGGCGCTGTCGGTCATTGCGGAGAAAGCCCTGCCGCCGCTGGTGTCGGCACTGAACGAGGAGCCGGAGGACCACCTCAAAAGCGCCACCGCCTGGACGCTGGGGCAGGTGCGTGCTTGGGATGGCTGCTGCGTGTTGCCACGGAGCCCGGGGTGGATGCCGAGGATGCAGAAGCTGCCGCTGCGTGTGCCAGCAGCCTCCACCCAATGCTGACTGGCAGTTTGGCCCCCATGGCCCCCGTGCCCATGCGCCAACTCACTCACCTGCTCTGCTTGTGCGCGTGTGGCCATGGCCTGCTCCCCACAGATCGGCCGGCACACGCCCGACCACGCCAAGGCGGTCGCGGACACGGGCTGCCTGGCCACGCTGGTGTCGCTGGAGAGCGACGGCGCCTCCAGCGAGGACCTCAAGACCAAGTGCCGCCGCGCGCTCAAGTCCGTCATCGCCAAGCTCACGCACCTGCCCGCGCTGGACGCGCTGGTGCACCGGCAACTGCCGGAGAGCGTGATGAAGATGGTGCTGGAGCAGGTGGGCAAGGTGCTGGCCAACGACGCGGCGGGCCGCGCGCAGTTCGTGCACAGCGGCGGCCTGGCGGCGGTGCAGCAGATGGCGGAGGCGCCCGGCAGCAAGCTGAAGGAGGCGGTGGAGATCATCAACAGCTGCTACCCCGAGGAGATCGTCAAGTACTACAGCCCCAGCTACAGCCAGCAGCTACTAGAGAAGCTGGAGAGCATGGCCGCCACCACCACGGCGTACTGAGCGGGGATGCGGGAGCACCGGAGATGGGGGCTGGCGGCGTCAGTCGCTGGCTGGCGGCGGTTGTGGAGCGGGCGGGGGCGCTGCTCGTGGAGGGGCGGTCGTGGGTACACGCGGTGCAGCCGGGGCTGAGGGTGTACACGTCCCAGTGGTTACGTGTCAGTGCGTTCCCTGTACGCGGCTCATGTACGACGGGGGTAACCGGACGGTGGGCATGGCGGTGTTTGGACTATTGTTTGGAATGTAGCAGCAGGCTTCATGTGTAAACTGTGGACGGTGGTAGGGAGGGTAGGCGCTCATATGACGTGTGTGACCCTTTGACCTGGTGACTGTGTAGACTTGATGGCCTGAAAGCATGGCCTGTGAATTTCAAGTACAGTTCTGGCATTTTGCGTGGACGTGATATGGGTGAAGGCGTGAGCATCGAGCTCGCTTATTTGAAGGCAAACACTTACAGCGGAGCATGGCTTGCATTTGGGGCGGGACCAACTGCCCGCCAAGGCCGCGGGACGAGAGGCGAGCATGCATGTAACTCAAAACACGTTTGTTGTCCCACGTGCACAGCGGCTCAGCAGTCCAGCCCCCGTGTCAATCAATGGTTATCACCGCATGCATGTTCGCGAAGTGCTTTCGAAAGCACTTCGCTATGCATGTTCAGTAAGTCCGGGCAGCCGCCCAGTCAGCAAGTCAGTGCGGGGCTGCGAGCGCAATGGAGGAATGGACACGACACGTCGCCTGTGCGGTGTGCTCGGTACCGGAACAAGCACGGCAGGCAACGCAGCCCCGACAGCAGACACGCCGAGGATCCTTGCTGAGATGCAAGGACTGAGGCAATCAGGCGAGCTGATGATGGGCGCGCCAGAAGCATCAGGTGCCACACTTGCGCGCTTGTGGGCCTTGAAGTGGGAGAATCGGCATAAAGAGGCTTTGTGGCGTTTGTCCGCCAATGCGTGTTGGGCGTTCCCTAAACGTGCCAGTGAGCGGGCTGCGGGCGTAGTGCATGTTTGTCAGGCTTGTGGCGAGGGGATGGCGCACGGGGATCGCCGGCACTACTTCTGGGATTGCGTGGTGGCACGGGCGCTGCGTGAAGCTATCGGTATGGCTATGGGCGCGTTGCCCTGTGACTCTTTGGATGCCCTTGCCCGGTCGGAGTTGTGGCTGGTCCAGCCGCCGGTTGGGCTGTGTCAGCCGGTGTGGGATGTTGTGTGTCTTGCTGCGTTGTCGGCCATGGACTTGGGGCGGCAACGGGTGGTTATGGCTGGCCACGGTTTGCCTGTGTCCGCAACCCTCCCGTCAGCGCGTGTGTTAGCTATTGGTGTTGCTGTCATTACGGATTTCTGGGGGCGCCTGCAGGCCTTCTCTAGTTTGGGTGTCAGGCCTGGTGGGTGGGATGCGGTCCCCTCTGGCCACCCCTTCCTGGCGCGCGGGTCGGGTGGTGGCGTGGCGTTGGTTCCGCCGTGGGATGATGCGTCTCCGCCGCCGTCTCCATGAGGTTGGTGTTGTGCGTCTGTGGGAGTGTTTGGGCGTGCCCACCTGTTTCGCCGCCCTAGCTTGAGTCTGCTGGCGCTAGATTCCGCGTTTTCGTGTGGTCTGTCTGCTTGGCTGTTGCTCAGATGTGCGGTGCCTTATGAGCCGCGGGCTTTGTGATGCTGCTGTTTGGTGTGGCTTTGGCGGGCTGCGGCTTAGCTTCGACGCACCTACGCAGCTGTGAGTTGGGTTGGCAGCCAAGCGGGGGTTGCGGTTTGCTGCGTTCTTCGGAATGGTGGCTTCCCTCGTAGCCGTGATGGTGTTTACACTGTCCCCTTCTTGTAACCTCGCAATCATACGGTAGGTTACGTTTTTCACTTGGACCAGGGACCATCTGAGTGTGCCTTCGTTACAGACACCGCGGCCTTTCCATCTTGTCCATCCGGTCCCAGATGGGACGCAGCCCGCAGGCCTCCCCCCCTCGTCCCGGCGCCGCGGCCCACCCGCACAGAGCAGCAGCTCTGCAGCCTTCCACCTTCGCCCCATGCGTTTGTGACCAGTTGGAGTAGGGTAGCAGGTTGGCTGCCGGCCGCTGAAGCGGCCTTCCCTCGTCAACGGACATATCCGGGCGGCACTCAGTGAATCAGTGATACGGTATGAAGGGCCGACTCCGCTCCTCTCCTACGGTCCTACCTCCGGCACAACACGCATTTGGGAACTGCGCGTCCTGGAACCCGGATCCGCAAATGGGCTGGCTGGGTCTGTGCCACTCATTGTATACGCCGGTCACTGTCGGGAATGCCATTCGTTGCCCATTGCCCCTTGCCTTGCCCTGTCCCATCAAACGCACCTAAACCTGCGTACTGGGCTCGAGGATAGGGCTCCGCTGTTACCGTCCGTAATGCGCGGGGTCCGCAAAACTGCTGCAATGCCTTTTAGCGTACCGGCGCCCTGCTTTTAGCAATTGTACGGCGCTGCGGCCTGTCTGCAATGTCCGTTGAAGGCAAGACGAACGCAAGCGGATCCGTCCCACTCGTGTTACATCCGTCTGGTGTCGCTTGCCGACTACCGGCACCGCTAGCTATCCAGGAGTCGCCTCATTTGATTACCCCCGGGACCCTGTCGTTCAGTGGACGCCACCCAGACCTTGTTGACCCGGTCATTCGAGTTGAACTAACGTTGACTGCGTCTTCCGCAAAATGAAATGCCAATGCTTATAATAATACACCGCACGACGGGCCGACGCACGCAATGCTGGTATCCAATCTGCTTGCTCCTGCTGCGCTGCGCGCCTTCTGCAAGTTCGCACCTGCCCACAAATCGTAAAACAATGCGCTCAGTCCCTCTCCAAGCGCCAAGAGGGCGCCAACAAATTCAAGTCACGCCACGCCCTGCGCTCCTCATGGTGATGCGCACCGATGTCAACCGGGGCTCGATGTGCCCCCCTCCAGCCCCTCACCACCATTCGTCTCTTCACAACAACGCAGATAACAAAGAAGACCCCAGTACCGCATCGCACCAGCAAATTTGCCACGTGCAACTCTGTCCACCTGCTTGCAGTGTATGACTGAAGCCCGCCCGATCTCCCGACCCGTCACATTCACTCTGTCGACTTATGTACGCTAGGCCACATTTCTGTTGTGGCGTCATATGTTAATACATGGTACTACTGCACAACACACCGCCAGGCGGTGCTGGCCAGTGCTGCTCCACACACACACAGGTGCCTCGAGCTCCCGATTCCCGAAATTCCAAAATTTATTGCGCAGTCCAGCATACCCCTTACGCGCCCACAAAGCACGTCGGCAGCCAGCGCAGGCTGCGCCGCTTTGGCAGCATTTGCCCGAGATCCTCCGCCTCCGACAGCCCCAGCGAGCCGGCGGGTGACAACTTGGGAGTGTCGCACCGGTTCGCCGCGGCACCGGGTGCCGTGGCGACCGCGGAGGCGCAGGCGGCGTACGCCACGGCCTTGGCGGCGGCCGACCGGAAGTAGGTCGAGGCGGTGCACGTCTGCGACTCCTCCAGCTCGCGCATGACCGCCACGCGCGCGTCCACCGCCGCCAGCAGCACCTCGCTCTGCATCAGCGAGGCCGCCGCCGCCACCTGCTCGGCGCCGCGCGACGAAGCCGCCGCCGCCGCCGACGACGACGACGGCGACGAGGACGGGGCCGACGCTGCTGACGTGGACGTGATGCTGGCCAGGAAGTCGCGCATGCACTGGATCCGGTGCATCAGGTAGGCGCGGTCCTGCTCCAGCTGGTCCATCTCGCTGTCGTACAGGATGGACTCCTGTATCCGCGACACCAGGCTGCAGGCCGCGGCGCCCAGGGCGGCGCGGCCGACGCTGGCCGAGCCGCACGGCGACGCCGCGCAGCGCGGCGAGCAGCTCGGGCTGCTGCCGGCCGAGCTGCGCGGGCTGCTGCGGCCCATCAGCTTGCGCAGGCCCCAGGCCAGCCCGCTCTGCTCGGCGGCGCCGTGCGCAGAGGCGTCGGCCCCCTCCGCGGCGGATGCTGCTGTGGAGAGTGCCGCGGCGGCGGCCGCCGCGGCGGAGCCCGAGGAGGAGGCGGAGAGCGCGCCGTAGGCGGCACTGCCGCCGCTGCCGCTGGTGTCGCAGGAAGAAGAGCACGCAGAGCACGTGGCGGGTGAAGACTGCGCGGCGAGCGCGGACGCCAGGCGCTCCGAATCCCAGCCCGCCTCGGCGGCGGCGCGCGCAAAGTCTGGAAGGTCAGAGCCCAGCAGGTTGGCAGCGTCCTTGGAGCGCGCGCAGATGGCCATGAATGACTTGAGCGACGCCTCCAGTGCGGAGTGCGCGACCTCGACGGCGTCCGCCTGCCGGCGGTGGCTGCCACAGGACCGGACCAGGGTGCTCAGCCCGCCGAGCTGCGCCGTCAGGGCGCGGAAGCCGCGGTACAGGTCCAGCCAGGCCGCGGGGTGCTCCATGAGCACGCCCAGGATGCCCTCGCCCTGGTACGCGCCCAGCGCGATGAGCGAGGTCTGCAGCTGCTGCAGCGAGCCCGATACGCCCTGTTGGAATGAGGGGCAGGGGGCCGGGGGCGGGGGGGGGGGGGGAGCGTGAGTTCCGGGGTTGCAAAGTGCAACGGTCGGGCGGTTGCGGCTGACGAGGGCAGGGTTATCCAACTCTTTGCATCTCGATAGGCTAACGAATGCGAAAGCTTTTATGAGGCCTCGGGAAGTGCGGCTATGCGCAGGCGGGCTGCGTAAACGTGAAGGCCTCGCGTGCGCCCGAACACGCAAGTCGCTGGCGTTAGCCAACACAAGCCTGAAGCCGTCTTACCTGCACGCAATCTGCGACTGTGTCCTCGTCGGCGCTTGGCACCGACTCGACGACGGAAAAAGCTTGAGGCAACCCCTGCGGCCGCGACACAACAGCAGTGACAATTCAAGTCGAGGTATAGGAATAATCCGAGAGGCCACACGGGGGTAGGGGACGGGGGAATTCGAGGAAGTGAGTTGTGTTCCTGCAGGAAGAAGAGCGCGCGTCCACCAAGCTTCGCTCCGGCAGCGCGCCGGCCAGGACAACACTGAACTCCATAACATTGACACACATTTTCCAGACGCCGCTGCGCTCGAGTAATTCGGCAGTTGCGACGAGTCGGCAATGCCGCGCGACGTTTTCGGGTCAGAGCCGCGAAGCCCCACCAGCACGCATCACTCCGCATCAGGTGCTACCTATTAACCGCACCCATGGTAGCGATACACACCTCGCAGAACGCCACAAGCTGCGCTGCGTCGTCCACGCAGTGAAGGGAGCCCGCAGCGAGCGCTTTCGTGCTTTTGGCTAGCGACGAGGCTTCAACGACGCAGCACAAAGCTCTCATGATTGCTGGTTGTGTATCGAGACCTAGACGTGCGAGACTTTCACGGAGGCAAACGACACAACCCTGCGCGGCCCTTCGCAGACAAACGAGGTAGTGGAATGCGCTGCGGCGCTGTTGCGCTAGGAGACTTGTAGTTGGAGTCGCAGTTGGAGTCGTGTGACCTATAGATTGAAGCCCCGTGGCCCTGTAATCTGAGTCGAATTAGCCCCGTGGCCCCATGCGGTCGTCTCACTTTCCAAGCCAGGCCCGCGCCCTGGCCAATCTCAAGCCAACAATAGTCAGCAATGTCGAATTGCTGCAGCAGAGCACACCGAGAAGGGCGCGGTTTCCACCGGTTTTGAGAGAGTCCTGCAGGAACCTTGAAGGACACTCCTGCGTTGAGTGAGCAACTCCCGCGCACGCGTGGCACAATTGATGCGCACAGGTATCGGTATGTTGCAGAGCACTTGCCGCGACTATTGCGTCGCGGCGCGCGGAGCGCTGAAAGGGTCCTACAGACCGAAAGCGCCGAAACGCAGGGGCCTGTTTTTGCGTTGGCCAACAAGACGTGCAGAGTTCAGACTTGAGATTCCACAACACAGCCCGACACAGCACGCTTGGTTGCGCGAACGTGGGCCGCGTGTCTCCGCAACCACTCGACGAGGCGGATCCGAGTACCCGACCAGCTCCCCAGCGTACACACAGAAAGCTGTAAGCCCGGCTAAATGGTGTCCTACCAGGCCGGTGAAGCGATTACTAGTGAGATGGAGTCCTTCACACAAAAGCGTTGGAGCGCAGGAGCGGTCCCCTCCTTTTCATATATCCCCCACGGCATTTGCAAGGGGTGTCGGCGCTGTAATCGACATTGTAGCTCACCATGTTTTAAATGGAGCCCTGCAGCGGCCGTGTCTCATCACGTGTCATCTCAGCCCGTTTAATTTCCTGCAAGCGCCATTGGGTTGGCCGCTATTCAAAGGGCTGGGGCTGGGGCTGGGGCTGGGGCTGGGGCTGGGGCTGGGGCTGGGGCTGGGGCTGGGGCTGGGGCTGGGGCTGGGGCTGGGGCTGGGGCTGGGGCTGGGGCTGGGGCTGGGGCTGGGGCTGGGGCCGGGACTCTGCCCTAGAGCCGGGAATCTGCCCCAGGGGTGCAACCAGGAGCTGCCACGCACATCATACGGACACACGCAAGGCCCCTGTCCCCTTCCTCCCCTGGGTTTGAGCGCCCCCCTGCCAAACCCGGTGGCACCAGCAATGCACGCACCAGCATACCCACACTCCCCTGCGGTCAACCGCACGCGCAAACTCTCCTCACAGCGCATCGGGTCCCGCAGTTTGGGCCTCGCGCATCAATTTGCAGCAGGGGTGTGGTCCCACGGTTTGGGCCTGACCCTACCAACTCCCTGCCTGGCATGCTCTGCTTGGCCTGGCCTCAACCCCCGCCCGTGCCCTCACTACTCCCGCTACGTGCCGACTGCGTTTTTGCAAGTGAATGCGAATGAGACATGCTTGTGAGGTGCTGGCTGCCCCGGCCCTCCCGCTGGGGTAGATGCATAGGCCTGGCGTCGCCTGACTCGCTCACTGCCGCCCGCAGCCCAGCCCTCTAGAGAGGCGGCGCCATCACCGGCGTAGGTGCGGCAGGCCCTCGCTCAGGGCCTGATCGAGGTGAAGAAGAGACAGGCGACAGGAGACAAGCCCAGCGCCCCCCCAGATTTTACAAACACCGCGCGCCCTGTCTCCCCTGGCGCGCCGCCTGCAACGCCGGAGACCAATTCTGGTGCGCTTGCTCTCACGGGGCGCAAGCTGCCGGACCAGCGGGCATGACCAGGGATTCCGGAACCCCTGGGCGTGACGGAGGGAGAGGCTGCCGCCGGCGCCGCTCCCGTTCCCGCCGCCGCTGCAAGCTCAAGCCTCCCAGAGTCCCAGATCCGCCACGCCTACCCCGCTCCCCACGGCAACCTGCTGATCGCCCAGCACCACCGGGGCGCCCTGCGGTACTCCGACATCCGCACGGGGCGTTACCTCGCCAAGCCAATTATCTGCGTGTGCAGCTGCAACTACATGAACTCCCCGCCCAGTAAGCGCGCTGGAGTGAGAGCCATCGTCATGTACGGTATGCCAGGATTGGCAACTGGAGGCGCCGCCTGAAGAAGAGCCGGTCGGGACACCGTGCCATGCCCGGGCGATGCCGGGGCTTTGATAGGATGCATTCATGCGTCCACTATAACCAACGCACGGTCCGGCGACTTGAGTTTGCCGAGGCTGGCAGCGTCCGCGCTGGCCACACGATGAGAGTTGTACGACACAACTAGTTTGTGGTTTATTCTGTGAGCGCGCGCATCCGGCCATAATTTGATTTCCCACGGACAATACGGCAGTCATTTAATACCCGAGCCCCCCACAGTCCCTATACTTCCTTGACCTGAGCCGAGAAACGCGGGCCTGCCCCAACCTGCCCCCAACCTGCCCCCAACCTGGCCCCAACCTGCCCCTGCCCCGAACCGCCTCAGTCACATACTCATTTGCTCCATCGCCTACCTGCAAGTGCCCTGCAACTCTCCGCTTCACGTGTGTGGTGTTGCGGTGTGCGTGCCTGGTGCTATCGCCTGGCCCGGCGCCCGGAGCGTGAGGAATGCCTGCCAGCCCCAGCCTGCCAGCCAGTGCGCATCGCGGTTTTGGACGGTGCAACTCACGAGGTTGCTGCCTACTCTGAACGCCCAAAGGCAGCCCAGGTTAAAAAGGACAAGTAAGGGGGACGGAAAAGCAGCACACCGGCACGCAACCTGCAATGTGAGCAGTAGAACGCCAGGGATCACCGCACCAGCCAGGCAGCCACCAACTCCCAAGGGCGCCCCTCCGGGGCAAAGCAAGGTCAGGCCGGGACCCCAAAGACAGGCAAATCAACCACCGAAGTCACACAACAGAGCAAGAAACAGACGCAGGTGACAGAGCAGGAAAAAGGAAAGAAGGGGATGGCCACAATCCGGCACGGAAATCCAGCACCGCACCAACACGCTGCCCTGCCACCGGGCCCCGGGCCCGATGCAGGTCAGGGAACACAGGCAGAGGCGACCCGAGCGCCACGCACGCCTGCCGATCCAAGCGGCCGCGCGCACTGACCCAGAACAAAGCAGACCCGCGACCACACGGGAACTACCGCAGGCGCACGACCAAGCGCAGGCACACACGCACCAACACGCAGCAGACCGGGTCTCAAGCCCCATACAGTCCGGGCCACAATACGCACGCGGCAACCGGGGCCCTCACACCTGCCGAACAACCAAGACAAGCACTAAAAAGGCCGCGCCCAAACCGCCTTGAACAACTCCGAGTCCGCACGAGCCGCGACCTCTAGCACCTGCGGCACCAGGCCCCGCGGGCACAAGGGAGGGTCGTCGTCCGCCACCCAGTCCCGCTTCCAGGCGCAGACTTCACGAATGTTCTGAGAGAGTGACGGAGGGACCTCGGGATTAGAGCGCGCCCAGTGCCACGACAGCACACCGCGTGCTGATCACTCGCATCCCACAGCGCCTGCTGCAGGACCGCCTTGAAGGTAACGCCGGGGCGAGGGGCCTCATCGCCGTCAGTAAGCAGGTTGGTCCCGTAGTCGCGCTCGCCACCACCCACAGCAGGGTCCGAGCCCACGCCAGCTGCCAAGGCGCCACCGCCCGGCTCGCCGCCACCACCGCCAAGCTGGCCTCCTGCATGCAGAGAGCTGCTTGCACGCCCAGCAGCGCCGCCGGCCGCTCCAGCCGCCGAAGGCGACGGCCGCCGCCCAGCAGGGAAGTGCCGCCGGCCTCTTGTAGCAGCGGAGGCAATAGGTGTCTGTGGGACTCTGTTGCAATGCTCGAAGGGCATGCCGCCCCAAAGCTGACCGCGGGCCCACCAGCACAGCGGCAGGGCCGCCGGCAGCGCCAGCAGGCGTTGGAAGGGGTGGCGCCCTCGGGAGCGGCGGTGGCGCCGGAAGCGGCGGCGGCAGAGGAAGCGGCGCCGCCGGTGGAAGCGGCGGCGACGGCAGAAGCGGCGGCGACGGCAGAAGCGGCATTGGCGGTGGGCGCGCAGGCACCATGGCCGCCGCCGGCCGTGGCTCGGGCAGCGCCGGCGCCACGGCCACTCTCCGCCGACCTTTCCGAGCCTTGCCGGAGCGCGCTGGCTGGGGAGGCGAAGATGGACGCCCCTCCTGCGGCAGCGGCGCTGGTAGGACGCGGGTGCCGGCCGGAGGCTGCGCTGCGATGACGGGTCGGGCGACGGGAGTCGCTTGGACGGCAGCGGCCCGGGGCAGCGGGGCGCACCCGGCCACCGCGACCACCGTTAGACGCCGGCCCCGCTGCGTGTGCCGGCTCCACCTCCATGTCGTCGGCCCCATCCATTGGAGCAGTGCTGGGGCAGGATGCGGCGATGGAGACAATATGCCGCCAACGCCAGCGCGCGGCTTGCCGGACCGCGTGGGTTCGGACCGCCATTGCCTGAGGGCTGGGTTCGACCCGCGCCACGCGAGCACGGCCAGGCGCGCGACGAGCGGGCGACAGGCAGCTGCGGACACCAGTGCAGTGCCGGCACAGCCACCTGCCCGACGGCACCTTCTCTCAGGCCGCCCAAGCACCGCAAGTGCCCTGACCGCAAGTGCCAGCCGCCGTCACGGCCGTCACACAGCAGCACAAGCCGCCGCCGCCGCAGTAGTAACAGGAGCAACAGGAGCGGCAGCAAGCAGGAGTGGGAGCGACAGGGAACCATTGAGTGTGTGATTGAGGCGGTTTGGGGCAGCCGGGCAGGGGCAGGTTGGGGGCAGGTTGGGGGCAGGTCTGGGGAAGGGGGGGGGGGGTGCGGGTTGCGTGCAGGCGCGTCTGGGGCATGCTGGGAACAGGTTGGGGCCAGCAGGGTGGCCACGGGCGACGGGCAGGCGCGCGGGCAGGTCGCAGGCCAGCCGATGCCAACGGGGACGACATTTGCCAACCAGGACTTCGAAGAACGAGCAGGCGATGCCGGGGCTTTGTTTGATGCATTCATGCGTCCACTATAACCAACGCACGGTTCGGCGACTCGAGCTTGCCGAGGCTGGCAGCGTCCGCGCTGGCCACACGAATGAGTTGTACGACACGACTAGTTTGTGGTTTATTCTGTGAGCGCGCGCATCCGACCGTAATTTGATTTCCCACGGACAATACGGCAGTCATTTAATAGCCCCCGAGCCCAGCGCAGTCCTTATCTTACTTGACTTGAGCTAAGCTTGCTTATCACCAGCAATTCCCAACAACCCTCCCCGCGACCAACACCGCACCTCTTCTTTTCACCAAGCAAGATGGCCCTCTCTATGACTCTGCGCTCTGGCGCCCACTCCGCTGCCCTGAAGCGCCCGAGCGCTGGCAAGCGCTGCTCGCGCCAGGTTGTTCGCGCGGCGCCCCAAAACGAGGCCGATGGCACCGTGGCGCCCACGACGACCGGCACCGTGTTCTTCGCCGGCAAGTCCTACACTCCTGAGGAGGTGAGCGAGTCAAGCTGATAGCGCCGAGCAGCGCTGGTGGCTGCGGGTCTTGGATTGGTTGTTCTGGCGCCTTCGCGTCTTCTCGATAACCGCCTAGGCCATGTTATACTGTGACGTCGCGATGTGTCAATCATAATTGTGGTATTGGCGCTGACCGACATCCTGCCGCTGTCTCCGTTCGATTTACAGTGGGACAAGGAGGTTGCGTCCGGCACGTTCGTGCGCCCCGCCGCTGCGACCGCCGCCACCAACACCAGCACCTCGACCTCCTTCCTGTCCTTCAACGGTGAGTCAGAGGCAGGTCCACCGCGTTGCATTGCAGATTTGAGGGGAGCCCAATCTGATGCAGGACAGTCCAGTCTGGCGAACGGAACATGGGGTTCTAGCCCACCGCCAACACAACCACCACCACCACCTCCACAACCACCACTCCCTTGTCCACCACAACAATTGACATCCTCCTTATTTACTCGCCCTTCGCAGACGTGATGTCCTTCAGCGGCACCGCGCCCGAGATTGTGAACGGCCGCCTGGCCATGCTGGGCTTCGTGTCGGCCGTCGCCGCCGAGATGGTGTCGGGCGAGGGCGTGCTGAAGCAGTGGAGCGAGGAGCCCACCGGCATTGCCATCGCCTTCATCCTCTTCATCAGCGGCTCCATGGTGACCGCCTTCCGCCCCCGCCGCGACGAGAAGCTGGGCCCCTTCACGCCCCAGGCTGAGCTGCTGAACGGCCGCGCCGCCATGTGAGTTCACTCGCGTTTGCTGCCGTCGATGCCCCCGCGTGTACATTGCGGTCTGCGCTTGGGCCCGTGTGGTAGCGGGCTGCGAGTCTTTCCACCGGCCATGTGACTGACGCGTACCATCGATTTTTGCCCATGCGCAGGATCGGCTTCGCTGCCATGCTGGCCATCGAGATCGCCATGGGCAAGCCCCTCATCTAAGCGTCAACGATGGTGCTTGCTACAGCCCCGCCGGTTGCGGCCGCCGCCGCGCTGCTACAGCCGTCCAAGCGCTGTATAATGCGGGCGGTCAGCACTGTGGCAGCAGCACCAGCAGCAGGCCAGCAGAGGATGATGAAACATCTGGAGGCTGCAGCTGCTGGGGCGTAGGCATGTGTCGGGGAACCGACCAGCGGGAGCCTGTGCCAATGCTAACAACGCACATTGTGGGCATTTTATTACATTCGTTGGTCCCGAGTGCTCTTCTTTCGCACTACCTGTCTGCCCTAAGCAAGCGAATCTAGGCCCTACTGGTGCCGCGAGCTCGCTCTGGGTGGTCTGGGTGGCGTGCCACGTGTGAGTTTGTCATGTTGATGTTTGAGCACGGTCAGTGCCTGTGGATGGACGGGCGGGCGGGGTGCGCGGTCCGCTCCCTGACTGCCGTATTGTATCAGTGGTCTTGTGTGAATTTATTTGAAGTCTTCTTTCGTCGGAGACGCGCTGCCGGGGGGGCGCCCAGCGGCCCTCGCCGGTAGCGTCCAGGGTTTGCGCTGCCTTCCAAGGCAGGCATGAGCATGTCACCAGCGCGGCGTCGGCACTTGGCAGGTTCTCGCATTATCGAGAATTGTACCACGACCGCTGTGGCGCTGGGGGCCATTCCTGATCCGGCCGCATCCTGGGCGGCTGTCCCTGTTTAATGTTTGTGATTTTGTGTATCGAGTGTATGACAAGAGGGAGGTACATACGCGCGAATGAGCGGTGGACGGCTATCAGCTGACACCTGCGCACGCGCGGTCTGGACAGGACTGTGATGTCGAGAGTGCGCGTGATTGTGATGCAACCGAGATGAGTGTACGAGCCGAGTGGGAGCGTGGAGAGTGTTCATGTGAATTATGAGCGACTCAAGAAGCAGAGTGGTTTGCGCTTATCGAAAAAAGGAGAGACGTGCGTGGTCTGTACCACGGCGCAGGAGCGCCTGCTGATTCGCAGGATTCTTTCTAGCGTGATAGTCGAAGATGACCGGGTGGCAGTGCACAGCCGTATCGCACAATGCTGCGCAGCCCGAAAGTGTAGCACTGAATGGAGTTGCGGAGCTGAGGAGAGCGAGAGTACAGGGGCAGTCTTGTGGCCTTCCCTTGATTGCAGCGTGGGCCAGCTTACACGAGCTGTAGCACGTCTGGTTGGCCATCGTTTCCGACAGCCGGTGATGAGAGTTCGTGTTGCACCAGACGAGGAGTTTATGGCTCCCAATACGCCCAGCAATTCATTTGTTTGCTGGGATGGGAGGGAGAGTCGGGGGAGTGTCCACAGTCCAGAGGTGCCGCGTTGCTTGGAAGTGCGTGGTGGTTTATTTGATAGAGTGCCTGATGCAGAATGTGAAAGCGGACGGTGCCTGGGCCCCGTGGCCTGGGCTCTCGGTCCCTTCATACGCCCTTGCCCTCGTAGTTGCGCTCGCAAGACCACCACAAGCGACCTGGCGGATGCGGTATCTTTTTTTGGCAGCGGAATATGCACCATGGAGCGGATGCATCGTTTGATGCTTTCAGAGGCAGTAGAAAGGCAGGCATGCGGGTGTTAAGTGGAAGCTCCCCGCCTCGAGGATGGTCTCGGGGTGGGGGTGGCACATGTATGTACCGGATGCAGTTTGATTGGGGTAACGCGTGGAAGGCATTGAGCACAGACTCTGCAGACACGAGAGATACACACGAGCGACAGAGATGAGGGGCTTGCGAGTGTGTGTGTGCAGAAGAGACAGAGAGAGTGAAGCGTGATGAGAGTGAGTGAAGTGTGGATGCGAGGATGTGTGAGGGATATGCAGCGCGTTGAGAGGAGTGGGGGCGCTAGTACGGCTGGAAACAGGCTTGGTGTGAAGGAAGTGTTGCGCGGGCTTCGGCCCCGGCACGACCCCCCATGCCTGTGACCAGAAATACCGCACGGTTCATTTGCGCCTAGTATGTTATGCACGGAAACTGCCGACTGAAAGCGAGAGGGATGAGAGCGAGTGAAGAGCTGAGCAACATGATATCGAATCATCTGGTGTGGGAGTTCACGATGGCGACTGAAGGAGTGTGTCCTCCGCAGGCGCCCCAAAGACGATGCAACAAGTGTAAAATCAAGCTACAGTATCAAGAGCATGTTGCGGGGTGGTGGTGGGGGGGGGGCTTCAAAATTACAGCCGGGATCCGGCGCAGGAGGGGCGGGCCGAACAGCCATCCATTGGAAGGAGGGTAGTCGCCCGTCCTTCGAGGGGCTTCACAACGGAAACCAAACACGCACGTGCACACGCGCTACCTGCTACTACTGGTCCACGGTGTTACGCTGTCTAAGCGCCACCCCAGTACACCGTCATGAGTGGTCATCTGTCCTAGCCTCCTAGGCGTAAAACGCAACACATAGCTTCGGCGTGTGGGGACGCGGCGTTGGCGAGAGCCACGAACTGCCCTTACACCATGGGGCACTGTGAAAACCAAGTTTGCTGCTGGTACGGGGGTCGTAACGGGTTCTCAGGCCGCACCACCTGCTTGCTAGCCTGGAGCAATCGGTGACGTCTTGCATTTGCATTCACACTTCTCTGAATCAGGGGTGCGGTGCCCCTGACGCGGTGCCCCTGACCAGAATGGCCATAAGTTGCGGCGGGGTGCCCGTCGAGTGGCGTGGTGGTGTGCTGGTGGGTGGGTGGCTGCCTCAGTGTGATGTGGGGCGCTGCCCCGTGTTGGGCCTTCGGGCCCGGACCAGACTGTGCCATTGGCACTTGCAGTTGGGGCGCTGCCCCGTTGACGGGCCTTCGTGGCTGGTTTCCAATGTTGCGGTGCCTTTCATTTGGTTCGGCGCGCTCGTGCCTGGACGCTTGCGCCCTGGCTGTTAACGCTTGGCCCGGTGTTGGGTGCTGCGGGCGGGGCTCCTGGCCCCGGTTGGACTGGTTGCCGGTATTGCCTGCTTGTTTGGGGCGCTTCCCTGTGCTGCGTTATCAGACAGCGGTTTGGGGCGCTGCCCCGTGTTGAGCCTTCGGGCTAGGCCCAGACCGTGCCCCAGGCACACAGACCTGCAGTTTGGGGCGCTGCCCCGTGTTGAGCCTTCGGGCTGGGACCAGATCGTGCCACAGGCACACCAGTTTGCTTGCTTTTTGGGGCGCTGCCCTGTGTTGCGCCTTCGGGCTTGGTGGAAGACTTTGCGGTGCCTTATGAGCCGCGTGCTTTGTGATGCTGCTGTTTGGTGTGGCTTTGGCGGGCTGCGGCTTAGCTTCGACGCGCCTACGCAGCTGTGAGTTGGGTTGGCAGCCAAGCGGGGGTTGCGGTTTGCTGCGTTCCTCGGAATGGTGGCTTCCCTCGTAGCCGTGATGGTGTTTACACTGTCCCCTTCTTGTAACCTCGCATTCATAAGTTGGTCGTCCGCCCTACATCTTCATTTCTTGACACGGTTCACAAACCAGCGGGATACACGCACGGCGGTGCGATGCCAAATGACTACAGGCATCATCCAGCTGGTTTGGCACCCCGCAACTGGCAAATGGCAACCCTACGGCAAACTCAGCAAAGGCGGCGCTTTTCATGGGGCGGGCGGCGCGGGGCATGGCGTGGACGCGCAAAGGAGTACGGTGTGCGCCCTGGTACGGTGATGCAGTCCGAGGACTCGCTACCCCGCCCCCCCCCAAATTTGGGAATTGGAGAAAACTACCCCCGCCTCCGCTCGCCTAGTTTAGCTTGGTTTAGATTGGGCTGGTGTTAACCTCCCAGGTTGCTTTAGCTTGGGCTGGTAAATGCACCCAACCCCCAAGGCCAGCGTCTGTACCCAACGCGCCCACAACCACGAGCAGGACAGCAGCATGCTATGTAACAATGCAGTAATGCATTCGGGGGGGGGGAGGTGGGGAGGTGGGGAGGTGGACCGGTGATAACGGCCGTTTGGCCCACCTCCACGCCAAACCTAAACCCCTTTCCCCTACGGGACTTTGTCAAGTCGCTCTGTACCATCGCACCCTTTCCCCTGTTCCCCAAAACGAGCGTGTACCCGCACCCCCAGCTTCAAGATATTCGAGAGTTGCGAGAGTTGTGAGAGCCTGCCGGCTGCCGAGCGCATCTTAGCATCTTACATGTGGTGCTTCCAGGGCGCGCCGATGCGGCTGGCAGGGCGCCAGGGCCTTCGACCCGAACCGCAAGTGCCCCGTCGGTTCAGCCCTACCCTGTTTCAGCCCCAGCTTCTTTCCGCACATCCCAGCCACGCGCGTTAGTACTACTGCCCAGCAAAGGAGCAAAGGTGACCTGCGGAATGCGCCAGACCAGCCCCACACAAAATGACATGCGAAATGCATCAGACCCGTCGCAGACAAAAGAATGCGGCGGCACACAACCGCCGAGCCCTTTTGATGCAGCCCCCGTGCACGGCAGCCCCAAGAAAGCCTTCCACTTTTTTGCGTGGGGCCTTGCAGTAACACACGCCCGGACTACTGTACCGTACGTGTTCCTGTTGGCTAACTACCTCAAAAGCGCACGGATGAATTGTCCACTGCAGCATCAATCTGCATGGGGACCGAAAATGCCTGGAGACGTGCATCATCCAGGACCATTGCCGCTGGCCCGCTCGCCCATCACCGGGCGCAACCCCCCTTCACTCATCGCTCTGAGGCAGCTGCTGCAACAGGTGGCGGCGCAGCTGCTGCAGCAGCGTGTGTGGCTCATCCGCGCCCGCCGCCGACCCCGACCCGGGCCCCGCCTCGGCCGCCTCGTCATCCCCCGGCGCCTGCTGACTGCGCTGCAGTTGCAGCTGCAGCTGCAGCGTCTCCATGTCAAACCGCGGCGCCGACGGCTGCCTCTCCAGGACTGCGGCTCCAGACCCCGCGCCCCCGCTTCCACGCGCCCCTGTCCCGCCCCCGCCCCCACCGGCGGAGCCATCCTCGGAAACAGCAGCGTCAGCGAGCGACGCCACCTGACCGCCGCCGCGACCTGACAGCAGCTGAGCCAGCGCCTCCATGCGCGCAAGTGCCAGGCTGGCCTCTGCCTCCGACAGCACGCCGCCGCCGCGGCGATCTGGGGGCGAGCCGGACAACTGCTGCTGCTGCTGCTGCTGTTGCTGCTGTTGCTGCTCGCGTTGCCGCTGGCCCTGGTGCTGCGGCTGCTGCTGCGGCATCTGCGGTCGCGCCTGCTGGCCCGGCTGGCTGTGTTGACGCGGCAGCGACGGCTGGCGGGAGAGGGGGCGGCCGCCCGAGTCGTCTCGGTCGCGCGAGGCGGCCATGACGCCCACCGCTGCGTGGTCCTCCGGCTCCTCCTTCAGTCCCGCCATCTCGGCGTCTACATCCATTGCGGCCGGCCGCTGCTGGTGGTGTTGCTGCTGGTGCTGCCGCGCTGCCTGCATCCGTTGCTGCTGTTGCTGCTGGTGTTGTTGTTGCTGCTGCGACGACCCGGACTGCAGCCGCGGCGAGGAGGACGAGTGCAGCCCCTCGCGCACGCCGCGTGCCTGCGCCTGCTGCGCCTGCGTCTCCAGCAGGTCGAGCATGCACAGCGCCGAGCCCTGCTGCGGCTGCGATTGGTGCGGCCGCTGCGGCGGGCCTTCGCCCCACCCTCCCTGCTGCATGGGCGCATAGGGGTTCCGATCGCGGTCTTGGTCCCTGCCCGAGGGCAGGCCGGGATGCGAGGTCGGCCGATGCGGTGGCGGACCCGAACCAGGGCGACTGGCTGGCGGTGGGCCTGCCAGGTCAGCCGGGTACGCGGCATGCCGTTGCTGTTGATGCTGCTGGTAGTAATCTGCAGCCGAGCCCTGTGGGCGCCGGGGGCCACCGGGGCCGTCGGCGCTGACCCGGCCGGGCTGCTGCGAGTGCATGGTCGCCGGTGGCAGCTGCTGCGGCTGCTGCTGCTGGGGCCGCGAGCCCGGCTGGCCAGACGACCAGTAGGGGTCGCTCTGCGGCCCGCCGCCCTGCCGCCACGACGTGGGCTGCTGCTGCGGCTGCTGCTGCTGCTGACGGCCCTGCGGCTGCGGCTCCTGGCCCTGAGCCGACCTGCACGCGCGGCAGTTGAACAATGAGTTTCAAGACAGGTGTGTAGCGGTGAAGTAGCAACAGGAGGCGGGGCGATCGGGTTGCAGCCGCCCCCAAACACAAACACCAACCGCCCCGGTTCTAAGGAGCTCACCTGCGCAGCGGCGGGCCGGAGCCTGGCGGACCACCCTGGTGCGGCTGCGCGTGCGCCGGCAGCGGCTGACCCCGCGGCTCCTGCGCGTCACGGGGCCTGTAACCGGGCTGCTGGGGCGCGGCCATGCCCCCGTCGTACTGTGACGCGGGGTGTGCCGACGCCCCGGGGCCATACTCAGCGTCCGGCGGGTAGCGCTGCTGCGGCTGCGGCGGGGGCTGCGGCTCCCCATCCCTGTCAGCATAGCGCTGGGGGTACGGCGCGTAGCCCTGCCGCTGCTGCTGCTGTTGTTGCGATGGCGCATGCGGTTGCTGTTGCTGCTGGTATTGCACCATCGCTTGGTACTGTGACGTGTGTTGCTGCTGCTGTTGCTGTTGCTGTTGCTGCTGCGCGTAAGTGCCCGGAGCCGCGTTCTTGTACTGGGCCCGCTGCGCCTGGGGGTGGGATGGCGGCGGGCCCTGCCCGGCCCGGCCATCCGGCTGCCCGTGCGGCGACAGGCCCTGAGGCTGCTGCTGCTGCTGGAGCGCGGCCGGCGGCAGCGGCATCCGCGACGGACCCGGGGCTCCCTGTGGCGGGCTCGCATGCGCCCTTGACGCAGGCGGCGGGCCCGCGAGCGCCGGGTTGCGGAACCCCTGCGCACAGCCGCTTCCGCTCGGGGCGCGGTGCGCCGGCGGCGGCAGCGAGTCGCACATGGGCGACGCGTGCCGAGCCATGTGCCGCCCGGGCACCGGCCCCGACCCGCGCTCCTGTAGCGCGTGCTGCGTGTGCTGCGCGGGGGATGCGTGGAAGCCGAAGTGCGTCACGATGCGGATGAAGGCGGGCCCCAGGGCGTCCCGGATGTCGGATTGCGACAGCAGCAGCATAATGAAGTCGACGGCGGACATGGCGTGTATGTCTACGTGCCGCAGAGCCTCCATGCCGTGCGCAATGCTGACAGCGGCACCCGGGTGTGACGGCTCCGCGCCGTGAGGCAAGGGCGGCGCAGGCACGCCGTGCTCGTGCCCAGGACCGCCCGCGCCGGCACCGGCGCCGGGGCCGTCATCGCCGCCGCCCACCGTCGCTGCCCTCGCGGCTGCCTCAGCCGCCGCCGCGGCAGCGCTGGCTGCCTCTGCGGCGGCCTTGGCGGTGGCGGCGGCTGCCGCTGCTGCCGCCGCGGATGCCGCCGCGTTGGACGGCTGCCCCGGCCCTGCGCCGCCGCCCCCAGCCGGGTCGTCATGTGGCCGGGTGTACTCGGGCGGCTGCCGGCCGGCCCCGGACCTGCCGCCGCCGGCGCTGTAGTCACGTGCTGCGTGCTGCTGCTGCTGCGACAGTGGCTGTGGGCCCCGCCCTTCGGGCGCCCAGCCTGGGCCGCGCACTGCGGGGCCCCAGCTGCCAGACGCAGGGTCGCCGCTGGGGTCATCCCGGTAACGCTTCGCCGGCGGCTGCCCCTGCAGGCCATGCATCGCCTGCTGCTGTGACGGCGGGCCGTCCAACGGCCCGCCGCGGCCGCGCAAGTGCATCTGCAGCGCCAGCTGTTGCTGCTGCGTCCCATGCGATGTCGGCGGCCCGGCAACCGCCGGCCCGGCCGCGTCCATTGGGTCCGGTCCGTAGCCACCCGCGGCACCGTGCTGTGTGCGCATGGCCTGCGGCGGCGCCTGTCGTGGCGGCGGGCCGGGCTCAGGGCCGCCGCCGGCGCGGCGCATGCCGTGCTGGCCCTGGGGAGAGCCCACCAAGTGCGGGTGCTGCGCCGATTGCTGCTGTGACAGATAGGACCCCAGCAGCGCCTGTTGCTCGTTTGGGCCGTAGCGACGTGGGCCGGGGCCGCCTATGCCATGCGCGCCCGGGCCAAGGCTCGGCTCGTAGCCAGGGCCGCTCCTATCGGCTGCGTCGCCGCTGATACGCCGCGCCGGCCACCCGCCCGGCCCCGTCGCCTGGCCCGCCGCTGGCCCTTGCGGCGGCTCCCCGCCAGCCCGGGCCGCGCGGTAGCCATCTGGCAGCGGCTGCGAGCCGTAGGCGGCTGCCGGTAGCCCGGTCGGCCCCAGCGGGCCCCCGCGTGCCGCTGCCGCCGGCATGGGGCCCGCCTCATAGCCACCAGCACGGCTGCCCACGCCGGCTTGCGGCGGGCCAGCACGCCAATCGCGGCCGTCCGGCGTTGCGGCCGCATCATAGGCACCGGTGGCGAGCGCCCCCTCCCTGTGCTGCGGCCGCCGCGGCCAGTTGGTCGTCGGCCGGCCCCTGCCGTCAGCCCCGTCGCCATCGGCGCCCGCGAGGTCCAGTCCGTCATGCCCGTGCACAGCGCCCGGCCGGCCGCGCGCGCGATCTGGGTGGGCGTGCATCCGGTGGTCGTCAATGTCGGCGTGCTGAGCGTGCGGGAGCGGGTGCGGGTGCGGCGCGTCTCCACCGGAATTACGCGAGCTGTACATCGAGCGCCCGCCCTCCAGCGCAGCGCGCTCCCTGCCCGGAGGCAGCGTCGCACCGCCCTTTCCGCCGGCGGCCCGGCCGCCACCTGCCCAGGCCGCGTCCAGACCGGACCCCAAGACGTTCTCACGCTCCGGCCCGGCGTGCCGGCCGCCGCCACCAGCTCCATCTGCACCATCCCGCCCCCGGCCGCCACCGCGGCCTGGGTGCGGCCCCGCCGGGCCGCGGCCGCCGGCGGCCGCTGCGCCCAGCGCCAGTTCGTCGACTGAGAGGGGCAGCAAGGCGGACAGGGGCAGGGCTCCGTCCGCCAGGAGCCGGCCGGCGTCGCCGGCGCCGCCCACGCGGCCCAGCGGGTCCGCACCCGAGCCGGACTTGGCCCGGCCCCCCAGGGCGGGCGGCCCGACCAGAGGGTCCGCGTCTGGGCCCATCCCATCCGCGCCGCCGGCAGCGGCAGGCAGCGACAGGTCCAGGAGCAATCCGCGCGCGCCAGCCGCCGCCGGCGCCGTCCCCCCCAGCCAAGCATCTTTGCCCTGCTGCCCAGCCGCCACCAGCTGCGACAGCGCCCGCAGGCTGCTGCTAGCGCCGCCAAAGCCGGCGCCGCCGGCGCCCCGCTCGTCGCGGTCGCGGTCGCAGCCTTCGACTGCGGTGTCGCTGGCGCCGTCGACAAAGGTGCCCGGCGCGCCGGGCGCGCGCCGCGCCGCCGCTGCCGCCAAGATGGCAGCGATGGCGCCACTCGTGGACTGCAGGTCGTGGCCGGAGCCCGAGGTCCGGCGCAGCAGGTCCGGCGAGCGCGGCGCGGGCCCGCCGCTGCCGTTGTCCATGATCCCGTCCTCGCCGTCAGCACCAGCGCCCGCGGCACCGCCCGCCCTGTCTGCCCCTGCGCCGGCCCCTGCCAGGGCGGCCTTCAGCCGCGCCAGCGCGGTGTCGGCACCGGCTTCCCCCGCGTCCATGCCTCCAGCCTCCCCTGCAGCGTGCGCCTCCGCGGCCGCCTGCCCGCCCTGCTCCTCCTGCACGCTGGCTAGCCGCATGCGCTTCAGCTGCGCCTCGTGGTGCGACTGCAGCGAGCGCTTCCGCCGCTCTGCCTCCGATGGGGCTTCCGCCTCCGCCCCGCTGCCGCTGCCTCCTCCGCCTCCTCCTGCGGCGGCACCTGCTGAATGCGCCCTGCCAGCGCCGAGGCTGTCGCCGCTCGCCGTCGGCCCCCGGCTGGCGGCACCGCCGGCATCGCCTGCTGCACCTTCGTCCGGCGCGCCGCCCTCCGGCCCTGCTGCCGAAGCCTCGCGCCGGCCGGCCGCGGCGCCGGCATCGGCTTTGGCAGGCGGGCTCGCACCGCCGGAAAGCAGCTGTTGCTGTTCGGTGAGACCGTTCAACTCCGAGCCTGCACCCGCGCCCCCGCCTGCGTCAGCGCTGTGCGCTGCCGCCTCCAGAGCGGCAATAGCAGGTTCCAAGGAGGGATCTGTGATGCCAAGTAGCCCGCCTGTTGGAGCGCACGCACATACGCACGTTGGCGCAGTGAGGCACTCAGGTGCTGTGGGAGCATGTTACCAGACCCCGCCGCTCTCTCTGTGTTGTGCATTGCATCCAATTGTCGGCTGCCGCAGTGCCCTGCCTGCATGTCTCCAGTCAACCCAGCCGTTGCCTGCCGCTCACCTGGCCCCACAAGGGGTAGCACCGCCGCCGCCGCCGCCCCCTCCGGCGCCGCCTCGTCCTCCTCCTCCTCCTGCTCCCTCATCTCCTCGTCCTCCTCCTCCTCCTCCTCCTCCTCCTCGTCGTCGCCGCTGTATTCGCCGCCGCCGTCGCTGCTGGTGCCGCCGCCGCGATTTCCGCGCACCGCCTTCATCACCGCCGCCGCCGAGTTGTTGCCTCGGAGGCCTGGCCTGGACCGGGTCAGCTGGCCGCTCAGCAGCAGGGCCTCGACTTTGGAGAAAGCGCCGGCGCGCGCGGCCGCGTCCTCCGGCCCGCCGCTGGCAACCACGTTTCGAATGTAGTGAACGAGGTATGTGAGGCGCCGCGCGGTTTTGGAGCGCGAGGCTCTGCGAGGATTGCAAGCGTAGGGTTGCACGTGGGGTTGGCGCGTCAAGGGGTTGGGGGGCAGAGCCGTCAGGGATGGGGGGCCAGTGGCTGCGCAGAGGGGCTTCAGCATGCACGTGCAGGCCGCGACACTCGACGGCGCCGTGCTCGATCAGAGCCCACTCAGGGAACTGCCACAGCGGGACCCCCCCCCCCGAAGCCCCGGCTGCGCCTGTGCAGCGGTGGTATCTGCGCCAGCGCGCCTTGCGAAGTCCCTGGAAACCACCGTTTCTGCACCCCGAACATGGGCGGGCGCCTTGTGCACTCACGCGTGGTATGCATTTTTTATCTCAAGCACACTCCTGTCTGGGAAGCTGGCAGCTATTGTGGTCCACCTGCGGTCATAATTGCTCGACGGTAACTCAGTCCGTTCCAATGCCTCGACTTGCAACCGGGGCCCCGCGTCTACAGTCTCCCCGCCCAGCTCTGCATGTGGAGGCCTAGAAGAGCTTAAACAACATATGGCAGTCGCGAGAGCCTTGTAGTGCGCATCACAAGTTGCACCTCAGCCCTGGCATGCTATTTCATGCCACGGCAACATGCAGCGCGTACATTCTGCTGATAAAAGACACCAGACGCACCTGCAGCCAACCCGGCTGTGGTGGAGGGCGAGCAGGCGCTCTTCACTCAGGCTAAACTCTGGCCGGCCCGACTTCGGTGCCATAATACTCATAATACTCATAATACCGAGGCGCGCAAATGAGCCATCCTGATAGGCAGCACACGCGAGGCTGGGCAAGCGTGCGCGTTTTCAGGCTTTCTGCGTGTTTCCATTCAATTATACTCCTTCAAGCTGTGGTTTATATAGTTGCAGTGCTTTGTGCTTTGTCGCACTCGGTGTCAACACTGGCCGTTCTGCTGTACAGGTTCAGATGGCGAGGATGGAGTGGAGGTCAAGAGTGAGAGGGTCGGCATTCAACATGATTTAAAAGCGTAGAGGTACATACGGGGCCGGGCTCCCCGAACTAGAGTCGGGCATGGAGGCAGGCCAAGTGGGCGCCATAATTTCTCACCGCTCCACGAACGTCTTACTGCGTCGGCAGGCCTGCGTGCAGTTCGCCCCCCTCGTGTGCACCCGCCGCGGCCAGTGCCGGGGCCAGTCGGCAGCCTCCATACGCCCCAGCTCGTCCCTTCGTGATCGCACCCGCAACGTGCCATTTGAATGGGTCCGGCCGCTTCCGGTCTCCACCCCGCCTCATGCCGGATTCTGCACGTGACGTGCGAAAGCCCCCCGACCCCAAGTGGCCACAAACGCATACGGCGAAGGTGGTGCTGTCACCGGACGTGCGGATGGGACGCGGCGCCTGGACAAAGGACCTGTTACCCGCCGGACCAGGAGAAGATGGAAAGGCCCCCGTATTACAGCTGTAAGGTCATTCGGGCGGTCCCGTCCAGCGCTACAGGGCTGTTACGGCTGCCCGCTCTCAGATGTCGCAGTATCCTCCCATCATATCCTTCACCGCAGAGGCCGCCGCGCAGCAAATCGGCAGTGGCACAATACTGCGGTACCAACTACACATGCCTGACGGACGGACGTCGCTGATGTCGGCCCCCCCCACCCCGGCCGATACGGTGTTGGCCCGCCCAACTCTCTGCCGCGTGAACCCCTGGCCGCTCGCTCTGCTGCGGCGCCCATCCTCGAATCCTGCTGAATCCTGCACGCTCGTACTCCTCCGGTCCTCTGTTAGCAGCCATACCTCGGCCGCCTGCTCCTTCACGGCTCCGCCGCCAGCGCCTCCAACAGTCCCCACTTCCACAGTTACACGCACACGCCCACGCACTAGCAACGCCTTGGCAACTACAGCCGCCTGCTCTTGGCCACCTTGGTCTTGATGCCGGTCGCCTCGCCGCCGTATGCCGTGGCCTCGGGCTGCCGTACCTGCTGCACGGCGCCCTTGACACGAACCATGGCCTTCTCGAACTTCATCCTGTTCTTCTTGCGCGGGTTCTTCTGGTCGCGGCGGCGGTGTGGCGTCAGGCCGCGGTTGCGCTGGATCTCGTCCGTGATGCCGCGAGCGCCGTCCGCCTTCGGGTCGGGCGCGGGCGGCTTCAGTTCGGGCGCGCGGTGCGTGTCAGCTCGAGCCTTCTTGCGCGCCGCGGCGCCGGCCTGTTGAAACACGGTGCACGTGACGGGGGCGGGGAGTGAGTGGATTTGCGCAGGGGTTTGGTAGGACGGGCCTCAGCAATCGGGGCGCGTGGGGAGGTCCCGGTGGCCGAGAGGGGCTCGGCGAGAGGGGAGCCAGCGGGTCCAACGCACACGCAGCATTGGCAGACGTGCGCAGGACTGCGTCAATGATTCCCGAACACGCTTCACCCGGGGCTTCTGCTTCCAACCCACCTTGGCCGTCGCGTAGAAGTCATCCTCCTCGCCGCCCGCGCGCCGCTTGCCGCCCTTGGCGCCCCCACTCAGGTCGTACTCCTCCGCGCCGTCATCCTCGTCCCCGCCGAAGCCGCCGCCGCCGTCGCGCGCCGCGCGCCGCGCCGCCGCCGCGTCGAACTTGGCGCGGCGCTCGTGCAGCGGCTCGCGCAGCGGCAGGTCCTCGTCGCCGCCCTTGGGCCGCGCGGTGAGCGAGGGGTGGTCGGTACCGTAGCGCTGCGACACCTTCTGGCGCGCAAACAGGTCGTTGAGGGCGTTGCCGCGGTCGGACGCGCCGCCGGCGGCGCCGCCCATGCCGCGCGTCATGTCCACAATGTCCGCCACCTCGTCGCCGAAATCCTCCAGCAGCCCTGTGTGCGTTGGGGGTGGGGGTGGGGGGTGGCGTGCAGCAGGGGTGATGTCGTTTCGGTAGGCCCGGCCTTGCTCCGTGTGTCAGGGACGAGTCTTAGATTCTAGCCTTCGTACAAGGCAGGTGTCCGGGCACTGCCGCGCTGGGCGGCCAGAGGGGCAGCTAGCGGGCTGCGTGAGTAGCTCCCGCACCAATGCCGCGCCGCCGTCCGGGCCCCCGCCTTCCCTCCGCCCTCCCCCCGCCCCACCGCGCCCCGCCGCACCCCGCCGCACCCCGCCGCAACCCCCGCCGCAACCCCACCACCACCCGCACGCACCCGCGCCGCTCATGCCCGCGCGCCGCTGCATGCGCAGCCGCTTGGCCTCGTCCTTGGACAGCGGCACGCGCGTGAACATGTCCTCCTCCACCGCCGCGCGCGCCTCCAGCTTGGCGCGCGTGCGCAGCGCCGCCGCGCTGTCCATGCCCGCGATGGCCTCGCGCTCCTCCTCGGGCGCGCCCGCCAGCTCCGCCGCCAACGCGCGCAGCGTGTCGCTGCGCGCCGCCCTGTGGGGTTGCAAGGATTGGTGGGAGGTGGACGAGGGGAGGCGGCGGGTGTCAGAGGCCGCGGGTGCCAGAATGAGGGTTCCTCGGGTGCGTAGGCAGGCGCGCGCAAAGGCAACAACACGCCCCGGACGCGCACAGAGCGAGCAGCACGGCGGCACGCCCGCAGCGGAGGCGCAGCCGCGGCGCACGCACTTTGACTTGAGGTCCTTGAGCCGCCGCCGCTCCTGCGCGTTCAGCTCGGCCGCGCTCTCGGCGCCGCCCGCCGCCCGCTTCTCGTCCAGCTCCATGGACACCGGGTTCAGCTTGGGGGGCACGTACTTGCCCGCGGCCTCGCCTGCAGCCGCAAACCGCGAATGAGCTACCGTAAGGCGAGGTTCAAGGAGCGGCGAGTACGGTACAGTCACCACCGCAAATGCGGGACCCTCGCTCGCTCGCAGGCACCCAACGGGAACCCCGCGCGGCCATGCCAGGCCAGGCCCACCTGCGGCGCCGCCGGCGCCGGCCGCCGCCGCCACGCCCTTGTGCAGCTTGGGCACGAGCGCGTCCGGCCGCGGCCCGTAGTTGAGCGCGTCCGCGTCCAGGTTCGCGGAGCCCAGCCCCGGGCCCGCCACCGCCTCGTCGTCCTCGCCGGCGCCGCCGCGGCCGCCACGCGGGCCCGCCGCCGCCTCGGCGCTGTTTGCGAGCGCCGCCGCCTTGAGCAGCTTGTCGATCTGGTACGCCAGCTGCTTGTCGATGGGGCGGATCTTCTCCAGGTAGGCGCGAAGCTCCACCAGCCTGTGCGGGTGGTGGTGGTGTTAAACAAAACAACGACGGTGGTGGTGATGTTGCGTGGTGCGTGGTTGGGTTGTGTGGTGCGTGGCTGGGTGGGTGGGCAATGGGCATGCGCGGGCAGTTGTACGGAAGGTGGCCGTGCTTGGTGATGGGGGGACCGGGGCGGCGGTTGCGTGCGAGGCCTGCTCAGTGTGCGACGTGTGTTGTGTGAGAGGAGGGGTGTACACTTGTGCCAGACGTCGGAAGAGCTTCTGCCACACGAAGGGGCAGGGACTTCAGGCCGAGGACTGGCTGGGGTTTGGTCTTGGCAAGCGCAAGCACCGGCGCGCCACTGAATGGGTCGCGTTAGTGACTCTAGCCGCCTTTCCATGCTGTATTGCTTGCTGTTCATAATCATAGCGTTTGTGCCGGACGTCGGAAGAGCTTCTGCCACACAAAGGGGCAGGGACTTCAGGCCGAGGACTGGCTGGGGTTCGGTCTTGGCAAGCGCAAGCACCGGCGCGCCACTGAATGGGTCGCGTTAGTGACTCTAGCCGCCTTTCCATGCTGTATTGCTTGCTGTTCATAATCATAGCGTTTGTGCCGGACGTCGGAAGAGCTTCTGCCACACGAAGGGGCAGGGACTTCAGGCCGGCGGCTGGCTGGGGTTTGGTCTTGGCAAGCGCAAGCACCGGCGCGCCACTGAATGGGTCGCGTTAGTGACTCTAGCCGCCTTTCCATGCTGTATTGCTTGCTGTTCATAATCATAGCGTTTGTGCCGGACGTCGGAAGAGCTTCTGCCACACAAAGGGGCAGGGACTTCAGGCCGAGGACTGGCTGGGGTTCGGTCTTGGCAAGCGCAAGCACCGGCGCGCCACTGAATGGGTCGCGTTAGTGACTCTAGCCGCCTTTCCATGCTGTATTGCTTGCTGTTCATAATCATAGCGTTTGTGCCGGACGTCGGAAGAGCTTCTGCCACACGAAGGGGCAGGGACTTCAGGCCGGCGGCTGGCTGGGGTTTGGTCTTGGCAAGCGCAAGCACCGGCGCGCCACTGAATGGGTCGCGTTAGTGACTCTAGCCGCCTTTCCATGCTGTATTGCTTGCTGTTCATAATCATAGCGTTTGTGCCGGACGTCGGAAGAGCTTCTGCCACACGAAGGGGCAGGGACTTCAGGCCGGCGGCTGGCTGGGGTTTGGTCTTGGCAAGCGCAAGCACCGGCGCGCCACTGAATGGGTCGCGTTAGTGACTCTAGCCGCCTTTCCATGCTGTATTGCTTGCTGTTCATAATCATAGCGTTTGTGCCGGACGTCGGAAGAGCTTCTGCCACACAAAGGGGCAGGGACTTCAGGCCGAGGACTGGCTGGGGTTCGGTCTTGGCAAGCGCAAGCACCGGCGCGCCACTGAATGGGTCGCGTTAGTGACTCTAGCCGCCTTTCCATGCTGTATTGCTTGCTGTTCATAATCATAGCGTTTGTGCCGGACGTCGGAAGAGCTTCTGCCACACGAAGGGGCAGGGACTTCAGGCCGAGGACTGGCTGGGGTTTGGTCTTGGCAAGCGCAAGCACCGGCGCGCCACTGAATGGGTCGCGTTAGTGACTCTAGCCGCCTTTCCATGCTGTATTGCTTGCTGTTCATACCCATAGCGTTTGTGCCAGACGTCGGAAGAGCTTCTGCCACACGAAGGGGCAGGGACTTCAGGCCGGCGGCTGGCTGGGGTTTGGTCTTGGCAAGCGCAAGCACCGGCGCGCCACTGAATGGGTCGCGTTAGTGACTCTAGCCGCCTTTCCATGCTGTATTGCTTGCTGTTCATAATCATAGCGTTTGTGCCGGACGTCGGAAGAGCTTCTGCCACACGAAGGGGCAGGGACTTCAGGCCGGCGGCTGGCTGGGGTTTGGTCTTGGCAAGCGCAAGCACCGGCGCGCCACTGAATGGGTCGCGTTAGTGACTCTAAGCCGCCATATGCTTTTCTTATGCGTGACAGCATGCAGCCCTCACGCCCCTGCACCCTCACAATCCTACAGCCCCAGCCCAATCCCGCATTCCCGCACCTCCTGACGGCCCAGCCCCCCCCTCCATTCCCCTCGCCACCTTCCCTCCACCCCGCGCCCTGCGCCCCGGCGCGCCCTCTCCACAGCCCACACCCACCGTCCACGGTCCCCACACCCACACCCACCGCGCAATGACGGGGTGGTCGCGCACGGGCCGGCCCTCCGCCTTGAGCAGCAGGTAGAACACGATGTGGGAGCAGTAGCTGAGCAGCAGCAGGTGCTTAGCCTCCAGGTAGGACAGCCCCTCGCCCGTGCCCAGGCCGCCGTCACGCAGCTCCGACAGCAGCGGCGACACGCGGTGCCGCACCTGCGGGGGGGGGGGGGGGTAGGGGGGGGGACACGGTGAGAGACTAGTTGTGGTGGTTGCGGTGGTTGCGGTGGTTGCGGTGGTTGCGGTGGCGGCGGTTGTGGCGGTGGTTGCGGTGGCGGCGGTGGTGGCGGTGGCGTACGCTCGGCACCAGCGTCGCACTCTCCCCATCCGCCCTCAGCCCCGCCCCTCTGTCGTTCCCCGCCCTCGCCCGCGCTTGGTCCGTCCCCCACATCCCCCAGCCCCGCCGCCTCCCCTGCTCCCTCCTCCCCGCCTCCCCTCCTCCCCTGCGCCCCCCTGCGCCTCCTCCTCCTGCCCTCCCCTGCCCTCCTCCCTCCCCCGCTGCGGCGCCCACCTCGCCCAGGCTGTCCTGCAGGTCGCCCAGCAGGCTGAGCAGCTCGGGCGCGTCCGCCAGCAGCGCCTGCAGCCGCGCCTCGTCGCCCAGCGCGCTGAGGTCACGCGCCACAGCCTCCACCTGCACGCCGCCACCGCCAGCGCCCCGCCCCGCCTTCTTGCCGGCGGCCTTGGCGCCCGCCGCCTTGGCGGCGGCGGCGCCCTTGGCGAGCGCGGCCATCGTGGCGCGGCCGTCCTCGTCCTCATCCTCGTCGTCTTCATCTTCATCCTCGTCCTCATCCTCGTCCTCCGAGTCGAGGCCGAAGTCGGCGGCGGCCAGCTTGGCCGCGCCCTCGCGCTGCAGCGCCAGCGCCTCCGCCTCCAGCTCCTTGGCGTCCTCCTCGTCGCTGGCCTGTTTGGTGTGGCGTCGGTTTCCCAGGTGTTGGGCGCGCGCGTGTGTGGGTTGCGCGACAGGTGGGTGGGGTTGGGCCGTTGGGGGTTGGGGTGCGTGGGCGGCAGCGCGGCACCCGGGTGTTGCGCGCGGCTCGTGCGCGGCGTCATCGCGACGGCCATGCGCGCACTTTCGCCCGGCTCCTGCAGACCCCAGCCCTGCTACCTGCACGTCACCCACCTCTTCCTCGTCGGCGCCGTAGTACGCCCTCTTGTTTGCGCCCCACAGCCGCTCGTCGTCGCCGTCGGCTTTGTCGTCGTCATCGCCCTCCTCCTCCAGGCCCCGCTGCAGCTTCAGCTTCTGGCCCAGAGCCTTCGCGTGCTTGGCGACTGCGTGCGAAATTCGAATGCAGATAGAAACTTGATGGTGGAATGGGAGCTAGCCTTGGGCGGCATTCCATGGCGCGGCGTCGGGTGCAGGCCGGCCGGCACGCCGGCGTGCCAACCCGCAACCTCCCCCCCCCCGCCCTCTGGCCCAGGCCCCTGCACTCACGCTCGGCATCACGCCCTCCGCGCTTGATGGCAGCTGCGTAGATGGCCTCTTCATCGTCCTCGTCCTCGTCATCCTCATCCCCTTCGTCCTCGCCGTCGTCGTCGTCATCGTCGGAGCCATCCGCCATGTCATACACGCCCTCCACGTCGAGGCTGTCATCGTCCCCCTCGTCGTCGTCGGACATGTTCAAGCTGACCTTATCCTTCTTGCCCTTAAAGGCGTCGTCCTCGCTGTCGCTCAACAGCTCGTCCTCCTCCGGCAGACGCTTGCCCTTCCCGGGCGGCCCTTTCGGCGCGGGCCGGCGCTGCGGCTTCACCATGGCCGCAGCAGCCGCCCAAAATTGCGGGGCTGGGCTCGGCGAACGGCGGCGGAAATTTCAGCAGCCGGCGGCCGAAATGCGGCGACCGAGGCACGAGTGTGGCGTGGCTACTGTAAATATAATTCACGCACGGATAAATGCTCAGTATAACCAATTAGATGCGAGTTCAAGCGTTTCGTGAGGGTTTTGGCCGCACAATTGTACCGATGCTTCACGCTCGAGACCTGGTAATATGCAACTACCCTATGGAACCGGTGAACAATAACCTCCTTTACAGACAAGCCATCATGTAGACTTGACGGAGCTGCCCCACGCATTGGCGAGCCGTGCCAAACCCTGGGAACGGGGATGACGATGAGCGCGGCAAAATCCCCAGGAGAAAAGATTTCTGCAAGAAACAGTCGCGAAGGATCCCAATGAAGGAGAAAGCCGGCGTATCCCGTAATGGCCGGAGCGACCCCCTCAAATATGCCTGGTCGCCCGGACCCCTTTCGCGACCCTGCACAACGGCAAGCCCTTTCCGCTGCCGCCGCAGAGGAGCAGCGGTCGCTGCCGCCGCGCTCGCCGCCACTGCGTGGCATCTGCTGGCGAATTCACAATTAAAGGCGCTCATGTTCGGGAAAGTGCATGTTGGCTGGTGAGGCTGTCGGAAGCCGGACGTGGCCTGGGCCGGCCCTCTCCCCGTGCGCAGCAGTCACAGGTGTTGCCTCCGCACGGTCGCACGGATAGCGCACAGACGCTGCTCTTTCCACAACCGAATGGTGCATGCATACTGCAGCCTGTTCATGTCGCTTGATTGCGCATTGCGGAGGCCAAAAGGCACGACAGCCCATGTGCGCTGCCGCATCACCACCCACACGCATACCGGTATTGTCATACATGCTGCGGGCAGCTTCCATAATTAGCGGCGCTAAAAAGCACCGAACTTTGGGGCGAGTCAGGCTCTGGGAGTGAAAGTCACACAGGCTGCCGCGGTTGGCCGCCGTGCACCAGATGCGCAGCCGTGCCTGCATGCCACACTTTGGAACCACGCGCCGCACCTGTAACAAGCACATGTGCCCGACCATGCCGATAGCATCCACTCAACATGAGGGACTGGGCAAGCATCGGGGTGCTTGAAGCAGGGGCCCATGTCGGTCATGCAGCCATGACCGGTGCCGCAGCAGAGCCACGCGCCTCCCGCCATGCTCGCTCACCAGCCCAGCCCCACTGCATGGCGCTCCTGATGCCGTCTCCTTTGCGCTGCAGACCTGCGGCAACTGGGCAACAAAATGGCATCACTGGCGGCCAGTTCGTATCAACGGTGTATTAGCAATCCTTTCGCAAACAGACTGTGAGAGGCAGGGGTGAGAGGCGCCGCAACCCGCCGATAACGGGGTGTTGTGGCCGAGCTGCTCAGCCGGCGTGGTTCGATTTTCAGCATTAGTTGTCACACCGTATGCGCATTGTGCACGCACGCACGTCACCCCCGGCCTGAGTAGCTTTCTCCAGCGAGACACAGGCTAAACCCGACAATAGACGTTCACGTTGTGTCGTGGTGAACCAGCCGTCAGGTGGACATTGCAAGGCAAACGGAAGGCCTGGAGGGTTCCAAAAAGGGATCCCATCTCAAGTTCAGAGAGAAGGCCGTGGAGCGCACTGGTAGCCAACCAAGCGGCGCACGGGCCACGCAAGGGGTTGGCGCGGGGGGAAGCGGGTCCAAGCGAAACATTTGGCGTGGGGAAGATCCCCAGCAGTGCAAAGGCGCAGTTTGGTTGCCATTGGCGTCACCCACCTCTTAAGCACATCAGGCTTACGCCTTCTGGCGCCAAGCTGGTCGGGGGTGTCGGGTGCACACGTGCCAAACACACGCTGCGCAACACCCTTTACCCGAAGCCGGTCCGCACGTTGCGCCGATGGCTAACCGCCTAGGCCACCAGATGTAAAGCCTGTCGCCTTTGCAATCGTCCTTGAATGCCGCGCATGTTTGTCAATTATCGCTCATCGTTCAAAGTGAACTTTGGCAGGCCAGCGCCCGTAGGCCGCCCGAGGGCTAACTAGACAATATCAGTTGCTGGCATGTAGCGCCCGCTCAAGCACCTGCGCCAGCTGACTGATAAAGGTTGATGGGGCCCTGCACGTTGGCCGCTGCATGGGCGTCGTGCGCGAACAATACCCGCACCGGCGGCTTTTGTCCTCATAGGTCCTGGCAGCTCCGAGCGAGCTAGGTATACATCACAACGTAAAGCGGGTCGGCCCCGTTCTTTTCAGAGTCTGGTTCTTCTGCTGGGAGTGTCGGAAGGCCGAAAATGGCCGCTCCGGACGCTCTGATCGCGGCCTTCATCCCGGCCTCGGCCATTGTTGCTATCCTGTTCGCCGTGTTCCTATGGAAGCGCGTCGCTGCCATCCAGATGACTGGTGGTCGCGTGCTCTCTTCCCAGAATGGGCGCGAGTACCTGCTCGAGGAGGAGCAGCGCGGCGGCGAGGAGGAGGTGAGGGCGCATCCGTGCGATACATCAGCAACAAGCATTCGGGGGATCTCCGGTCCTGGTGCAGCTCGCGTTGAAGATGCGGATCTCCGAGACTTTGACGCTTTGGTCGTTTCCCTCGTCGCAGATTGTCGCCAAGGCGGCTGACATCCAGAAGTCGATTTCTGAGGGCGCCCAGTCGTTCCTTGCGACCGAGTACTATTACCTCGGTATCTTCATGGTGCGTTGGATGCGAGGCGCGCCGCTGGCTTCGTTCGCGCGCTGTGATGGATTTGGCTGTCATGGAACGTATATGCCTTCATGCGCGAGGAGCGGCGCTCGATTGCGACAGCGCTCCCATTTGCAGGACCGCCGCCGACATCTTGCCGCGTGCGGCTCCGCGTCTCCGACCGCTCCGCTTCCGTTGACACGACAACCGCTGCCGGACGCCCCCGTCGCACGCAGGTCATCATGTCCGTTGTCATCTGCTCCCTGCTGAGCATTGTGACCCCCGAGGAGGGCCGCACCTCTTCGGACGAGCTGCGCAACGGCATTTTCTCCACCATTGCCTTCCTGCTGGGCGGTGCCACCTCCATTCTGTCCGGCTACCTGGGCATGCAGATTGCCACCTACGCCAACGCCCGCACTGCCGTTGAGGCGCGCAAGGGCATTGCCCCCGCCTTCATGTGCGGTGAGTTGGTTAACGGAAGTTGGTTGGCGAGACCCGGCGCCGCGCTGCGCCGGCGTCATTAGACGGCAGAGTCGTCCCATCTTCCCGCCGATGCCTGCCCATGCTGCCTTCGCGGCGCACTGCCAGCATTCAGTCTGATGTCACCGCCGTATGGTATGCAACCAACAGCCCTTTGCTAACGGGCTTGCCACCACTTGCTGCTCGTGCTAATCCTTGAAGCCTTCCGCTCGGGCGCCGTTATGGGCTTCCTGCTGTCGGGCTTCGGCCTGCTGAACCTGTTCCTGGCCATCACCATCTTCGCCAAGGTGTGTAGGTGCCTGCGTCGATGCGGGCGCGTGCTGGCCATGGAGGCAGACCCCAAACACATGCGCCGTCTAGCGCCGCGCTTGCCCGTGCGTTGCAACTGTACGCTCCCTGTCACGCAGTGCGCGCTGCTCGTCTGCGACACCGCATTCGCACCTGCCCCCACTTGCCTCACCTCTTAACGTCTGACTCTGTGACGTCTCTCCCATCCCCCGCGCGCCCGCCGCCCGCAGTTCTTCGGCGACGACTGGAAGGGCCTGTTCGAGGCCATCACCGGCTACGGCCTGGGCGGCTCCTCCATCGCGCTGTTCGGCCGCGTGGCTGGCGGCATCTACACCAAGGCTGCCGATGTGGGCGCCGACCTGGTGGGCAAGGTGGAGAAGGACATCCCCGAGGACGACCCCCGCAACCCCGCCGTCATTGCCGGTGAGGAGCGGCACCGGTGGGCGGGCTGATGGCTTGGCTAGGAAAGCGAGTGGTTTCTGGGCATGTGCAGCAACGGTGCCGCAGGGCACCTCCGTGTCGAGTGGCCGCCCGCTCGACACGCCAGCGCAGCGACACGCGTCTCAACTGCGATTACCTGGTCCTGAATATCTATTTCAATCCGCGCGCGCAGACAACGTGGGTGACAACGTCGGTGACATTGCCGGCATGGGCGCTGACCTGTTCGGCAGCTTTGCCGAGTCCACCTGCGCCGCCCTGGTCATCTCCGCCGTGTCCAGCCTGGGCAAGGAGCACGACTACGCCGGCATGATGTTCCCGCTGCTCATCTCCGCCACCGGTGAGACCCGGCCCGTGTGTGACCTGGCGAGACGGGGAGGGCGGGGGTGTTGTTGGAGGGGAAGGAAGGGCCGTATGAATCACAAGATATGAAAGCTGACCGTCTGCGGGCAGTCTGTGACCAGGAGCAGCAGAGGAGGAGGACGGGAAGAGGAATGGAGAGGGCACGAAGCGAGGGGCGCAATGTCAGGAGGAATCCAGAGCGCAGCAGTGGGCACAGGACCCAGCAACGTCAGCCGCTGCGCCCTGAAACCAACCCGGCCGTGCCGCCTCACCACCCGCGCCACCCCAACAGGTATCTTCGTGTGCCTGGTGACCACCTTCCTGGCCACCGACCTGAAGCCCGCCAAGGTGATCGCCGAGATTGAGCACACGCTCAAGATGCAGCTCATCATCTCCACCCTGCTCATGACCCCCGTGGCGCTGGGCGTGTCGCTGTGGTCCCTGCCCCCGGAGTTCACCCTGTCGGTGCCCTCGTCCTCCCCCGACAAGCCCTTCGACGAGAAGGTGAGGAAGGCCGCCACGGGGTCGGGTTAGGGCAGGGCAGGGGAGGTCGGCGCAGGGCACTCGAAGCAGGCGTTCCTGGAGAGGGCGTGGGCGCAAGAGCAGCACAGTCGACGGCAGGACACGGCTGACAGGGGCCCTGCAAGGCGTACTAGTTTGGCAGACCGAATCGGAGCGCCTGCACATCCCAAACGCGGAGGAAGCGTGGCGTGCTCCTCCACAGCCGTCAACAGCCGTCCGCGAGAGAATCCAGCTTGCGAACAATCTTCTGTGCTTGTCGCACGCACGTCACGCTTGTGTTCTCGACATCACGCTGTGGCCTTTGTGTCTGTCTGTCTTACATGCGCAGATTGTCAAGAGCTGGTACATGTTCGTTTGCATCAGCACCGGCCTGTGGGGCGGCCTGCTGGTGGGCCTGCAGACCGAGTACTTCACCTCCAACCGCTACAAGCCCGTGCAGGTCAGCACAGTGCGAGCCCGTTGCGGCTGTTGTTGGTGATCAGGCGGGACTTCTGGGGGAGTGCGGAAAGTGCGACCAGCGTGATCCTGGCTGCGATGCTGCAGTGGTGAACGGGGCTGGAGGCGGGCGGGTGGCCCCTGGTCCTCCACACACAAAACCGCCGTCTGCAAACACTGACACGCACTGAACGCCAACGCACAGGACGTCGCTGACGCTTGCCGCACCGGCGCCGCCACCGACATCATCTTCGGCCTGGCCCTGGGCTACAAGTCGTGCATCATCCCCACCATCGTGATTGGCGTGGCCATCTACGTGGGCACCTCCCTGGCCGGCATGTTCGGCATTGCCTGCTGCGCGCTGGGCATGCTGTCCACCCTGGCCACTGGTGAGAGCCGACGCGCGGATGCTGCTGAGGAGGTTTCGGGGGCTGCTGCTCTGCACGCCTGAGCACAGTGGCAGCGCATGCGGGGTGGGGCGGAGGCTGGAGCGGCGGGAAGGTGATGCACCGCACCGCGCACGTCCGGCGGACATGTCTGTCTCCTGCTGGCCCACCCCCATGCTTACCCACTGACTTCCCTGCCCCGCTGCCAACGCTGCCGCCCTGCAGGCCTGGCCATTGACGCCTACGGCCCCATCTCCGACAACGCCGGCGGCATTGCCGAGATGGCGGGCATGGGCGAGGACATCCGCGAGCGCACCGACGCGCTGGACGCCGCCGGCAACACCACCGCCGCCATCGGCAAGGGCTTCGCCATCGGCTCCGCCGCGCTGGTGTCGCTGGCGCTGTTCGGCGCCTACGTGACCCGCGCCAAGATCGACATGATCCACTCCTCCATCCTGGACCCCCGCGTGTTCGCCGGCCTGCTGCTGGGCGCCATGCTGCCCTACTGGTTCTCCGCCATGACCATGAAGTCGGTGGGCAAGGCCGCCCTGGCCATGGTGCACGAGGTGCGCCGCCAGTTCAACACCATCGCCGGCCTGATGGAGGGCACCGCCCGCCCCGACTACAAGCGCTGCGTGGCCATCTCGACCCAGGCCGCCATCAGCGAGATGGTTGCTCCCGGCGCCCTGGTCATCTTCACCCCCGTGGTGGTGGGCTCCCTGTTCGGCACCCAGTGCCTGGCCGGCGTGCTGGCGGGCTCGCTGGTGTCCGGCGTGCAGCTGGCCGTGTCCATGTCCAACACCGGCGGCGCCTGGGACAACGCCAAGAAGTACATTGAGGCCGGCGCCACCGAGCACGCGCGCGAGCTGGGCGGCAAGGGCAGCGACTGCCACAAGGCCGCCGTGATCGGCGACACCGTGGGCGACCCGCTCAAGGACACCAGCGGCCCCTCGCTGAACATCCTGATCAAGCTGATGGCCGTGGAGTCGCTGGTGTTCGCGCCCTTCTTCTACAACTGCGCCCACGGCCAGGGCCTCATCTTCGCCTTCTTCGGCATTGCGTAAAGCAGCCTGCCGTGTGTGTGCGCGAGGAGGGGTGGGAGGCGGAGGAGGCGCCGCGCCGCGCCGCGGTCCTGCCGTCGTGTTGAGTGCGTACCGTAATTCGGGAGCAGTCGTCGTAGTAGGTCCGGTGTGTGTGGCGGGCGAGTCTGAAGAGACAAACATAATCCCCGTGCAGCAGTGTTGTAGCCCCGTCCCTGCATTTCCCGGCACGCCAAACCGGTAGGCAGCGACGCGGGAGCAACCCCTCAATTTCTTTCCGATACGAACTTTGGTTCCAAGGGCTATCCGCGGGTACAGTTGGTATGAGCCACGCTAATCTTTCTGTTTGGTCTTTTGGAGGTGTGTGAATTGGTTTTGATTGGGGTCCCGCAGTGCGGCCCTCTCCTAGTCCTAGTCCTAGCCTCCGGACGATGATTCAGCGTCGTAAGGAAGGGGTGTGGCTGAGGGAAGGCAATGCCAGGGGCACCGGAATGATTGCGAGCTGGAAGCAGAGACCCGTCGATGGTGTGCCCTGCTCCGGACCTGCACGCAGGAGTGTGTTTGGTTGATGAATGCGGTTCTAGTGCGTTAGCGTCATATTGGTTGCGGTGCGCTCGGTGCAATGCCGAGTTCGAGACCAGTGATTCCCCACTGTAACGTTCCGTCACAAAAAACAGGCAGCAAGCCTGCTCCAGCACCCGGCTGTCGTGTTGTGTGCGGGAGGTGTCAGTTCGCAGCAGGTCAATTCGACGCTATGGCACAGCCGCACAGGGGAAGCACCTCCCTGCATACCGTGCGTGGCGTGGTGCCGCTGCCCGCTGGGATGGCCCCGAATATGGGGCGCCAGCAGGTGAACTGCCTGTGGTCCGTGTCGGTGGTGGTAGGACCAGGGCATGGGAATAGAGCTGGTATGCCCCGTTTGCGAACTGCCTTGCCGTGTCGGTGCACGAATGCATAGTGACTGGACAGGTTCCCCGCATTCTCCAGGCCGTCTGAGGCTCTCTTGCGGGCAGACGAGAGCCATCCGTGTGGGTGCCGGTGCAGCGTTACAATGTACTGCATGTAATGCCCCCTGGCCAGCCTCCTGCCCTTGTCAGGCTGCAACCGTGGCCCCGGCATGTCTCGCACGGCTTTGACCGTGCTCCGGTTGGCCGCCGCCTCAAGGCCTCATCTTGCCTCTCGCACCTACCTGCCGGTCTGCGACACCTGTGCACCTCCCTCTCTCTCTTGTCGGGCACACTCACTCACCGCCTGCAACCGCCAGAATGTCACCAGCGCCAATCACGCCAGCAGTGGCTGCCGCGACTGTATGACCGACTGCACATGATGCCAAATGATCAAATCAGATACGCGTGCGGGGTTCCAGCCCGAGTGCGCGCGGAGCCCGTGTACATCATCTCTTGCCTGAATCTTCGTTACGTCGCGGCTGCGGCGACGCGCCTTGTTCTCTCTTCTCCACCCTTGCGAAGCGCGCCGACTTTGGGGCCAGCCGCCTATGATACACGTGCTTTCTTCCACACTTCACACACACTATCCAAAACAGACGCACGCGGGCTCAACAGTTGCTGCCAACCCATTGCCCGCCAACCTGCCCAATCACATTGCAACACCCCTGCACGCAGCCTTTCCCCCAGCACCTCTGGGCGCCGCCCTCCACACATCGCCAGACCACCGCAAACGGGCGGGGCGTCGCACGGAAGCACTTTGCGAGTCACATGCTTTCGTACGAATGTTTAGGATTTGGTCAAGCCGCGAGGCGTCCAACACAGATGATCCAGATGCTTGGAGGCCCACGGATTGTTTAGATCCAGATCGGGGGATGGCACACAACCCGTCAACGTCTTGGAGGAAAATGCCTGCAATCCTCAAGGGGTTGCAGGTTCGCTCCCATTGGCCGATTCCTCAGTGCAAACACACACGCGCGAGGGCGCGCGGAGGGCACGACAATCCCTTCCGCGTCCCACTTTAGGGACTAGGCACTCAAATGCGCACACACACCTGCTATACTTGGAGTGAGTCAAAGCGCCTTGCTACCGCACGCGCACCAACACTAAAACCAACACGCACACCCTGCTTTCGACCGTCCCGCACACTGCTGCAACCCAGCAGCTCCAGTCTCAGTGACAGGCCCGCGCTGTCCTTATGTCCGCCTATAGAGATTCCTCGCACCAGAAGCGCAGGAAACCATGTCTCGGGCTGCTGGGCCTCGGCATTACCCGCAGCAGCCGTCCATTGTTCCATGAACATCGTACCTATCGTCATAGTCGTCGTGTCCTCAGTCATGTTGCCGCCCTTGATGCAGCGTGCTTATGCACCGGCAAACCGCAGCGTTGCACGCCGCAAACGCGCCCGTGCATACAGCCTCGTCGTCCTGTCGTAGTCCTGCTTTGATGCGGCCGCGCCCCGCCGCGGCTGCCATGCTGAAATGGGGTTGTGGGGGATGGCTCGCCGCGGCGGTGCTGTTGCAGCCCGTTGTCGTCGCCGTCATTGTAAACCCCTGGCACCGCCACCGTCTTAGAGGCCTCCATGCGTCTGTGCGCTTCTATTTGTACACGGTACAAAGCGGCAGGCGCAACCTGCCGCACTTTTCCCTTGCCAGGGCTGCCTGTTGGGAGTCGCCAGGCGGCCGCCGGGCCCTGCTCCTCGCCTTTACTTGGCGAACTGCATCTCGCGGACGCGGGTGTCCACACGGCGGCGGCTGAGGTCGTAGTCTCCGGAGGCGGTAGCGCTGCTGCCGGACGCCAGCGACTTGGCGGCCTCAATCTTGGACAGCGTGCGGTCGAACAGGCCACTGCGTTATCGGGGTATCGGGATGCGGCAAGGCAAGACATAGCTTAGACGTCCGTTTCAACTAGCGCACGAAGCGCATCACCGCAGAGGGAGCACCGCAGGGGGAGCACCGCAGCGTGTTTGGATAAGCGCGACGCCGCATCACCATTCACCTCCATGCACAACAACGTGCGACTGCAACCCCATGCGGCAACCCCACGCCGCAGCGCCATGCCGCCACCCACCGCGCGCGCTCCAGCTGCGCCTCCAGCGCCGCCAGCTCGGGCTTGGTGGCGTCAAAAGCGCGGTTGGTGGAGGCCAGCTGCTTCTCCATGCGCTCCACCTGCGGCGCCAGCGCCTCGTAGGCCTTCTGCGCCGCCACCAGCTGCTTGGACAGGCCCACCAGCTCCTTCTTGGCGGCGTCACACAGCTGCGGGGGGAGGGCGGGAACGAGGCGGGGTGGGGGTACGGCGAGGGGTGAGAGGGCGTGTGTGTGTATGTGAATGTGATGGCGTGTGGCGTGAACCCAACCCGGTAGTTGCAGGCAGTGTGCAGCGGCAGAAACCCGCACGGCCGTGGTGCCGGCCGGCCGGTCGGCCGGCCACTGACCGTTCCCCCTCGCCTCTGCCCGCGCCTCCCTGCTCCGCACCTGACGCGTGACGCCCACGGTGCCGCCCAGCTCCGCCGCCTCCTTCTTTGTGACCTCGTACAGCTTGCGGGTGGTCTGCAGCTGCTCCGCCAGGTGCACCATCTCAAAGCGGCCGGGCGCGGCGTTGTTGGCCTGCGGCAGGTGCGGTGGGCGCGTGCATGTAAGGATTAGAGGCGCGTGCGTGTGTGCCCTCATCCTCATCCCCTGCCGACACGGCCCGCCGCAACAACGCACGCAGCCGGAACCCCACGTGGCTGGCCTCCACGCCCCCTGCTCGCCGCGCCGTGCCGTGCCCGTGCGCCCACCTTGCCGTCCAGGCCCTTCAGCGCGTGGTCCTTGTCCGCCACGGCCTTGCGCGCGTCGTCGCGCTCGCGGCGCAGGCCGTCCAGCTGGCTGGAGGTGGCGGCCAGCTGCTGGCGCAGCAGCTGGACAACCTGCAGCGGGCGGGAGGAGGCGTAAGGAGGCGTGATGGGGCGGCGGGGTGAGCGCGCGTGTGTGCGTGTGTATGGGTATGTGGGAGATGAGGTAGACGCTTGCCGCCTCAGACGGGAGGCGTGGCGCGGGCTGAGTAATGCGGAGAACGCCATTATGTGGGCGGCGCAAAAGGAGAGTCCCGCGCCCCAAGCTGCATGGACCCCATGCCAGCATGCCGCGCGCGCCCCCACCTGCGGGCTGCCGGCGGCGGCGGCGGCGCTGAGGCGGTCCACCTCCAGGGAGTGGGTGGGCGCGGTGCCGTAGTAGGCGGTGACCATGACCGGCTTGGTGCCGCGGTAGCAGGCCAGCGAGCGGTTCTCGCAGGGCTCCCAGATCTCCGCCTTGCCACTCACGGCGTCCACCACCACCACCTGCGCGCACGTGCGCGGCAGCCGCTGGTCGGCGCTTGCAGGAACGGGCGCAGGCTAGCCGCCCGCACCGGGGCCGCACCGGCGGCCGACACACTACGGCAGCGCTGCCCCGCACCACCCTCACACCTCTCACATCCCTGCCTCTGCCTTTGCACGCAAACACCTGTGAGCAGCCCACGCACCCACGACCCCACGCACCTTGGCCTGCAGGCTGTCGCCCAGCGGCAGCTCCGCCTGGCTAGTCCACATGGGCGAGTCCTCGCCCACCCGCTCCAGCGGCAGCCCGTTGGCGGGGTCCCAGCGCCCCAGCGCCGCGCTGGAGCCCACCAGCACCAGGCTCTGCTCCGGCTTGAGCTTGGGGCCGTTCTTGGGCATCAGCACCGTCACCTGTGTGTGCGTTAGTGAGTGAGTGTGTGGTGTGGTGTCGGTTGGCGGCTGTGTCGGCATGTGCGTCGCGTGCTAGGAGCACGTGGTTGAAGGCGCGGTGCGCGCACAGGCTAAGGCACGCACGCACGCACGCACGCACGCACGCACCTGGCACTGCGTGAGCACCGGCTCCTCCTCAGCACCGAACTCGTCCTCCCAGGAGGCAGAGCCGGAGATGACGGAGCTGAAGCGCTCTGTGACAGGGATGGGGCGGCGCAGCCGGCAGTGGTGCACCCACGCGTCAGTCCGCGGCCGGAGCTCAGGCAAGCGCGCGGGACAGCCACCACCACCACCGAGCCGCACTAGCTGGCATTTGCGCAGCAACCATATCTTGCAATAAACTCGTCTCGCATTATTATATTAATCTCTTTGCAGCCGCAACTCACCGCGCGAGCTGGCTGCCTCCAGCGCCTTCTTCATGCCGGCCAGGAGGGGGTTGCCCATCACGCCGCCCGCCGAGCCGTTGAGGCCGGGCGAGGCGCGGCCGCTGCTGCCAGGCGAGACGCCGCCGCGGCGCAGCGAGTTGGACATCACCTGTGTAAGCGACTGTGCGTGAGAGAGACAGAACTACAAACTTCAAAGAGCAGACTGCGCGCCCTGTTGCGGCATGCGCAGGGGACGCGCGTGCGCTTGCGCGTGCGCGCGCAACCGGTCCGGAAACTTCCACCCCGATTTGTGCAGCCCTTGCCCAAGGTCTTGCATGTTGCGGCAGTCAACTTCACGACCCACACACCTGGGTGCAGTCGGGGAAGCCCCAGTGCATGAGCATGGTGTAGCCGGCGGCGCGGCTGGCCAGGGACGCCGGCGCCAGCAGCAGCTCCCGGTTGGCCTCTGCGTCATCACACACGTGGCGGGGCAGGGACTGGGCTGGTTAGCGCTGCCTTGTCGTCCCTCGCCTGCATGCTATAGGTGTACATGAACGTGTCAAAACGCAGACTACCTCGCTGCTTTTTCTGGATACTGGGGTCGTGGGTAATGCAGCAGTACGGGTGTCCTGGTGAGTTTCGCGGCGTGCCTCTCGCGGCCGCGCGGCACGCTGTCTGCACTCACCCGGCTCCCACGTGTTGTTGTCGTTCTCTCCCAGCACCACCAGCTTGCACGCCACGTTGGTGTGCACAGGCAGCTCCAGCTCGGCCTCGTGGCTGTGGCCCTCGCACCAGGTGAACTTGACGCCTTTGATGCGGGTGGAGTGATTTTTTGGCGGGCTTGGTGGGCTCAGTGTAGGACCAAAACAAATTGAGATGCAGCGCATGGGAAGCCAAAGAGGACAGCAAAAACTGGGTGACCGAGCGGCGACGACAAAGCCCGGATCAGGACGAGCGTGCGCGCAAGCAGGTTTTCAAAGTTGATTCGTATAATGCCCCAGGCAGCATGACAGGCACCCGATGGCGCTCACCCTTCTTGGCGTCCCAGTTCCCCAGCTCCTCGCAGCTGCCGACCAGGACGAGCTGCTGGCCGTGGCTGGTGGGGTGGTAGGGCACCACCACACGGGTGCGGACCGTCAGCGCCGGGCCGTCCAGCGGCAGCGTGGAGCTGGCGGCGGGCGTGGAGCTGGCGTAGCGCGCGACCAGCGCCGCGCCGCGGGCGGCAACGGCGTCCTGCTTAAGTAAAAGCGGAGGCAGGCGACAGCGGGGCGGAGTTGAGGGCGCGGCAGCGGTGGCTGGTACTGGAAAAGGTGGCCGCTGCGCACAGACTGGGCTGGGCATTGCCATACAACGCAAGGAGCAGGCTTTTGGACTCTGAAGCGCGCACCTTCAGTCCGGCCGAGACGGCGATGCTGCGGCCTGCTGCGGATGCGCGCTTCACGTCACGAACTGCGCGCAGGGGGCAGGAAAGCGAAAACCTTCAGGAGCAGCGTGGGTGCACATCTGCGGAAGTTGGTCAATGGCCGCGCGCAGAAACGTCAACGAGCCCGGTGCCCCGCGCGCACAACTGCCATGCGAGATCAAACAAGATGAATTCGCGCAGCGGGTGTACCCGACCGCGACCAGCGAGACGCGAGCGCGTCGCCGAAGAGTGCAAAGCTTCGGTAACTGCGCCGCTCTTACCCGTCTGCCAGCCAGCATCTGCTGCAGATGAAACACTGCGCTGACGTTGCTGCACTTGGGCCCGGCTGGGCATGTGGCTGCGAGGAAGAGCGGCGCGTCCGGGACGAAAGAAGATGTTGGTGGAAAGCGCAGAACCAGGGTTTCGGGGGCGGCCTTTCGGCGCGCGCGTAGCCCGCGATGCCCCAGGTGAGTTATACTTGAACCTTTCCACCCGTTCGATCGCAGGAGCGCCGCTATTCTGGGCATTCCGGAGCGGCTCCTCTGAGGGCCACTCCCTGCGCGCGAGCCAAGCGCGCAGTCGCCTGTATCCCCCGTGTATCTCACCACTTCATTGATGAGGCCATGGATGCTTGTACAGAGGGTGCCGATTGAGAAGAGCGACTTAAGGCGCGGTGGTGATGGGCAGGGATGTTGTCAGGCCGACGCTTGGTTCTGGCAGCGAATCGAGCTTGAAATAGTCGCGATTTATACCACAAACTATGTAATTTCAATCGAGCAGCTTCAAGCAACTAAGCGAGCGCTCGAGTTCTGTAGGATGATTTCGCGGGGATTCCCAGCATGCAAACTTGTCGGGCGCTTTGAATAGTGCAGCACACAATGTATGTGTTGGGGGGAGCGCTGGATAACAATTGGCACTTCACGAAAGTCCACTAACGGGGACAACGCCTGCCCATGCAACCGGCTTCGCTGTCTTTGCACCGCCCCGCTTTGCACATCGTTAAACAAATGATATTCATGCTTATTACGTGCTTTCGCCTCAGGCGTGGCGGTGCGATTAGTATCTCAAGTCGGCGTGCCGGGGGCAGAAGGTTCCCGTGGCTGAGGCCCGCCCGCCCGCCCGCCCGCCCGCTCGCCCGCAATCCTGGCGCCTCTCGCACTCCTGCCGCGAAGCACTCGGCACTCGCACGTAGCGAGAGCCCCCCCTCTGCGACCTGCCTGCGGAGAGTTGAACTGCCGCGTGCCCTGGAAGCCTCCTGCAGCGACATCCGACACACAGGTCGACTCCGCGCCCGCGGCTTGGAACTTGGGAGAGGGCGTGGATAGTTGGATACCTCAAGATATGATTGTGCAACCCCAAAACGCAAATGCAACACGCGCGCGCAAGCGCTGGGGACTGGGGAAGCTGATTTATTACAGTTTATCACTGTCACGTTCTCTGCACGCTGCCTTCTCAAGTCGTCACGAACTCACGTACCGCACCACATACACATAGTCATGCCCCTGCTGGAAGCCTGGAACCCCGCAGTTTGTGCCAACCGGCACTTATAAGATACACGCGCATGCGGGATACCGACACGCACAACCAAGTGGCCCCAAAGAGGCGATAAATGCTACTCGAGGCAGGTTCACACGACGCCCTCTGTGCTGGTGAGCGCACGAGTACGGGCCGCCGCGCTGCCGCGCCCCTGCCACGCCCCTGCCACGCAAAGCCGTTGCCAGCTCCCGCACATAACTCTCTCCACTTGCGTAGCTCACAGCGGCACATACGCTTTACCTGGCAACACGATGTCAAGCTGTCAACGCACACGCACTCGAATGCCCTTCGCACACCAGAGGCAGCACTGCACGCAGCCACCCCAGCGCTGCCCGCACCTCTGCACTTAGGCTTTGCTGGCTGCGGATCTCCTCTCCACCCTCATCAAATACGGCACGACCGCGTCCTTGGACTGCGGCATGCGCTGATGCACAAATAGTTTGGCTCACTCGGCGCTTCCGCCCTTGCCCACTGTGCCCCTTTCGCAACATCGGCAACGGCCGTGCCTCATTGGGGCGCCACTGCCTGCCAAAAATGCCACCACCCCTTCGCAGCGCGGGGAACAAGCGCGTGCGCTCTGCAATCTTTAGGCCCACACATGGGTTCGGCTGAAATGGGACACTGCAAACCGCAGACACCCCAGCTCAGCCGCACGACTTTCAACCTCTTTTGTTCCTACAGCGCTTGGCGACCAAGAGCGCGGCGAGTTGCATGCAATTGCGGGCAGCAAATAGTAAAGGTAACTTAGTAGCGCTGTCAAAAACGCACGAAGCGGGCCGCAGCAACAGGCATGCGGCTCACGCTTTCATGTGGCGTGCTATGGGTGAACGCACACCGCGCACACGGATGCTACACACGCACGGAGGACATGTACGCACACTTCCACTCACGACTCGACACACCATACTTCAGTAGCGAATGCCCTCACATGCAGCTCCCAAACGCTTCCGTAAGCATTTGCCTTGTCCAGATACCGGCAGCCAGCTGCACGTACTCCGGACTATCGCGACCCCCGTCTCAACTCCGACACAGTAGTCATGGGCATCCAAGCACCTGGGCAAGCTGCCCGCCGCCGCCATGCACCCCGTCTTCACACACGCGCCAAGCAGCGCGTGCGATGCCCAAGCAGCGTCGTCCAAGCCCTCGCACGGAACGGTCACCTCCATCCCCACGCATGCCCGCTGCTTTAGTCCAAGCTCAAAACTTTATCTTCCGTTCTTCATCCGGGTTGCGGCCCTAAAGAGGCGTTGCCGCCCCACTCAACAGCCAACAGCCAACAGCCTCGCCCGTCGCAGCTATACAACAAGGCGCGTCGCGCTTCGTGTGCCGCTGCGTCAACCGCCCAACGCCACCGACTGAATTTTCAACCTCGTCACCTGTACACCTGTCATGCCATCAATACACTCGCGCCCTGCTTAGGAAGGCACACCTACCGCAGTTACGGTACTCGCACACGTGGGGTTGCATGGGTCCTACCAAGGAGGCTGGGCTGCCTGGGCGGCGGCCGTCGTCACCACAACCTCATGCGCGTTTTGGAAACCAGCAAATTCATACCCCTACCGCAAAGTAAGCAAACGCGCGAGCTGCGCGCCGAAATCGGGCGCAGCAGCAGGTGCGACCGGCGAGTTCAGCCCAGAGCCAAGCCTAAATGAGGCAGGTAATGCCTCCGCCTCTTCAACGCAAGTGCGCAACCCTTTCCCCCCAAACCCCAGCCCCCCGCATCACACACACGCACACCAGATTGTCACGGCTTACCGCCCGTTGGCGGCGGCATTGGCAATCACCGGCGCGGCGGCGTTGGCGCCCGCGCCGCCGGCGGCCTGCATTTTGCGCAGGCGCGCCCAGTCGGAGCGCCAGTCGCGGCCGGCCTGGGAGTCGGGGCCGGGCGGCGGCTGCATGGCGGCCACGGCGTCGGCGCGAGGCACAACCATGGGCGGCCCGCCGCGAGCAGCCTGCAGGGCGAGGCCGGGGCCGAAGGGCGGTGGCGGCAGGGGGGGCTAGTTGGTCCAGGGCCAGGGATACCGAAGGGTGGAGCACGCCCGGGCGCGTGCGCCGAGCACGGCTACTGATTCCAGCACAAAAGCAAGGACGGGCGAGCCAGCAGCGCATGCGCGCCCATGCGAGTGTGCCGGGGCCGCACCTGCAGCTCCTCCAGCAGCCGCTGCTGCTCGGCGATGGTGTTCTGGGCGTTGTTGTACTTTGTGATCAGGTTCTTGATCTCCGACGACAGGCCGTCGATCTGCGTGGCGTGGCACCACAGGAGCGACGCATTCGGCACGACGCCGTGCAGCAGCGCCACGACAGGGCACAAAGACAGGGGCGCGTGCCTTTTGTGCCGGACAGACCGCCGGGCAACACGGAGCCCCCGCACCTGCCCCCGCCCCCGCCCGCGTACCCACACAGCCACAGCCACCCACTGCTGCCCACCTGCTGCATGCGCAACTTCTCGCTGGCCTCGATCTGCTGCGCCTGCTCCTGCAGCTGCTGCCGCGCCGCGATGTACTCGTTCACCAGCTGCGAGCACGCGAGATAATGTGAGGAGGTGAAGGTTAAGTGACAAGTCAGTGGAAACCCGCAAGCAGCGCTGCGTGCACACGGCCTGGACTTCACCCACTCGCGCTGCCTTTCCGCCCCGCCCGGCCCCGCAATGCCCCCGCTCCCCGCCCCGACCCCGGATCCCCAACCGCCTGTGCTCGCTGCGGTTGATTCCTCTGTACCGGAAAATGAACGACATCCCGCCACGTCTACAAACCAGACAAGCGCGCGCGCACCTGCGACAGCTCGGTGCGCAGCCGCGCCACGTCCTTCTGCACGATCTCGCGCAGCGTCTTGACCATCTCCTGCGCCTCCGCCTCCTTGCTGAACGAGGCGTCCAGCTTCTCCTGCAGCGCCGACACCTCGCTGCTGTACTGGCTCTTGACGCCCTGTTCGTGGTGATCGCCGCGGCCACACCACACCGGCAACCGGTGCCGCAACAAAAGTCAGGCGAACGTCGCGATACGACAAAAGCAGTGCTACCGGGTGAGCAGCATGACACAGCATACTAGGCTAGCCGCATGCAGCAGGAAGCAGGCAAGCAAGCCGAACAATACTCGCCTCCAGCTGCTGCTTGAGCTCGGACATGCGGCTCTCGTAGCGGCTGGACACGCGCGCCTCCACCTCAGCCACGTTGATGGAGGAGGCCTTGGCGGCGGCGGCGGCGGCCGCGGCGGCGGCGGCGGCCTCGCTGGCGGCGGCCTTAGCCTGGCGCTTGGCGTCCGTCAGCTCGTGCGTCATGGCGCTGTGCTTGCTCTGTGGGGCGAGACAGAGGTGTTTAAGGGGTTTGTCAAGGGATCGGTGGGGATGGGCGGCGCCGGAGGTGGCGACCGTGCAAAGCATGGACACCCCAGTCTCGTTGGGCGGCGACGTCGGCGAGCGGTGCACATGGCATTGACCTCCCGCCCCGCCCTGACCTGCAGCTCCGTCAACTGCTCGGCGCTGTGGCGGGCGGCCTTCTCCGACTTCTCCAGGTCCTGAGGCGCGTTTGAAAGCATTGCGGCAAAGAGCAGAAGGCCAGGGTGAGCCACGACACAGCGAGCTTGAGCGCTGCCCCCAGCCCAGTCCCCCAGTGAGCGGTGCCGCATCCGCCCCGCGCGAGCGGGCGCGCACTGCCCTTCCTCTCCCACTGCCACGCCCGCTCCTCGCCTGCCCTATGCCCACTCGTAACTGCCGTACCGTATTCATCTGCACACATGCTCCCGGCCGTGGCACCCCCTGAATGCTGCCAACTGCCAACTGCCCACACAGCCGCATGCTGCCGGCCCCGCACACGCCCGCACCTGCGCCATGCGCTGCAGCTTCTCCTGACTGCTGGAGGCGGCGACGCGCGCGGTGCGCAGCTCCGACAGCGCCTGCGACAGCTGCTGCTCGAGAGCCTGCGAGCGCGCCGTGCAGCAAATGTCGCGTGTCAAAGCAAGGCACGGACAGCCCCTTGAAGATTAAACAGCCGGGAAATCGCAAGGGATTGCAGCTAACTTCTACAAGCGAGTGCTGACCCAAGGTTCGGCACGTCGCTGACCAGCACGGCACTAGTAGTACAGCACTCCCCCACCCAACCTCGCCGCCCCGCCCCACCCCGCAGCCGGCCAAGCCCCTCTCCCTCCATCCAACTGATCCAACAACCGCCGTGACCGCCGGCCTCCCCGCACGCGCCGCCCCCAGGCTTTTGCCCCACTCACCAGCACCTCGGTGGGCACCTCGCGCGCAAGCACGGTGGTCGCCTCGGTGTGGCCCCAGTGCGCCACCACAACGTAGTCGTGCGTGACGCTGCTGCCGCCGGCGCGCGTCTGGCCCGACGCGTTGGTCGCCTTTCCGTTGCCGTTGCTGCTGGCAGCGCCGGCCGCGGCGCCAGCTTTGCCGTTCCGGCCCGCGGCGGCGCCCTTGCCGGCCGCCTCGGGCAGCGGCGGCGGCTGCAGAATGATGGACCTGTCGTATCCGGGAATTGGGATCGCCGTTTGTCGCCCGACTGAGTATGAGGCCTTGCTGGCACGCAGCCTTGCGCCCAAGAATTACAGCAAGTCTTTTGCTTCAGACTGCACATCTTCGGCGGTCTTGGGAGCCCTTCCTCTTCCCAATCCGGCCCGCGGAGCCCGTGCCACCGCGCCACACACACACTCCCGATACACCCGACACGGCCCGCATGCGCCTGCCTACCTGTCATGGCCTGGCTCCCACGAGACGTTTTCGTCTCCCGGCCCCTGCACCAGCACCAGCTTGGCGTGCAGCGTCTGCCAGTCGGCGGGCAGCACGAACGTGGCGGTGTGCATGTGGCCGCTGCACCAGGACAGCGGCAGCGCGTTCTTCACGCTCCAGCTGCGGGAGGCGGCAGCGGGGCGCACACAAGGGGGCGGGGCACAGTTGGGGGTAACGTGGGGGCGTGCTTGGCCAGGGCCGCGGGCGGCCGGAAAGAGCTGCCGCACCACGGGGCCGGCGTGGTCCCTTCCTCCAGCTACGGCACCGTTCCATGCCTGGCCGTGAGCCCAAGAAAACGGAACTACCCGCTCGCGCTTGCCCTCCCGCCTACGCGCCCCAATCTCCTCAAGAGCTCACCTGCCCAGAGCCTCGCAGTCGCCCACCATGACCAGCCGCTCCCCGGGCACTGTGATGCAACGCGGCACGACGACGTGCACACGAACCGTGGAGGCGTCCCGCACGAGCACCGAGTCGTGCAGGCCTGCGCCGTGCTCCCGGTCAGCCGAGCCGGAACCGCGGCCGTTGGAGGCGTGACTATGGCCGCTGTGGCCGTTGTGGCTGTTGTGGCCGTTGAGGTGACCGTTGGCGGCTTTGGGTGTGTGGCCGTTCAGCTTGGATGCCTCGACCGCGGCGGCGGGCAGCGCGGCGACGGTGGCAGCACTGGGCGCGCGCTGGGTTTGCGCAAGGCCGGGGCTGGGGAAGGATAGCCGCCGGATGGCGGCAGCTGGGGACATCTGTTGACCATGGTTGGAGTGGGGTAGGAGTGCGGAGGCGGAGGCGGGGGACGCCGCGGGGCTGAGGCGCGCCGACGGCGACCGATGGCTGCGCAGTGCGAGCAGAGCGGTTGACAGAGGCAGGGTCAGGGAAACGTGGAGGGCAGGCGGTGCTAGCTGAGTGAGCACGACAAGTCTTTGCTGGCGGGGGTGAGCGCGGGGAGGGCCGACGGCAGTCGGGCCAAACGCGAAGGGAGCCAGAGGAACCCTACTTGCGCTGGTGCGTGGGTGTCTGTGAGAGGGGGCTGTTTTTTGACGCGCGAATCAGGAGCGCCATCAGGAGCGTAAGCCATGGCAACTCACCTGTTAATGCATTGATTCAGCATGGTGGGTGCGCCAACCACGGCGTCTTTGCAGAGTTACAGACGCGGGTGGGATGGCACTTCCCACACAGCGCCCAATTTGTGCCGCACGGCCGGCGCTTTGCAGAATTGAGCGAAGCAGCTACTGGTACAGCGCGTCGAGCTGGGCTGAAGAGGGCACCTCGAGAAGAAGACCCTACCACCGCTTTTTGAGGTTCGCTGCGAGACTTGTCCAATTGCTTGCCACTCTCTGTGTATTGTCTTTTATAGTTCTTGAAGTTTACAAATGCTACGTTTGCACTTAATCGAGGACAAGTTGGTTTGGCTTTTTGGTGGGCTTCGCGGAGCCAGTCGCAGCCTCGCAGCTACGCTATCGGCTTGTTGCAGCAAAATGCACGACTACTAGATTATGGCATGGGCACTTCTGTCCTCGGGTTCGGAGATGGCCATGCCACGCGACCATGCACGGTTTCCCTTCGGCATCAAACCCCTGGCCTCCGGCCACGCGGAGCACGGATCCCACGGCTCTCCCGCGTATGCACGATGGCTCTAAGGGCGATTGTGACCGGGAGCTTGAATGGGAATTGCCGTCTCGCTCGAATGGCACGAACACATGCACAACATAACCACCCCGGCGAGCATACAAGCAACGAAGGTGCGGCTTCCATGATTTGTGAAGGACTCCCGCGCGAAGTCGTATGGACGCATTCGGCGCTTCCGGTGCCTGGGCCACACACCGTGCGTAATAGTGCACACACTTCGCGACGTTGGCAGTCGGGCTTCCGCGCGCCAGACAACATCACCACATCCTACACACACTTTGGAGTATAGCAACGGTAAATGGGTCGACCGGGGGCAGTCCACAAAGGGGCAGCCCACTGGGGCTCTGCAAGTCTGCGAGGGGCGGCTGGGGTCGGGGCTGGATCGTGCATACACGATGCAAGCAGACGGGGGGTAGTCAACGCGCGGTCCGGCGCGGTCCTTGGTAAATTTACATAACGTGCCGCTCGCTGCTAATCGGTAACTTGCCGGAAGCGCACGGCTCCGCGCGAATAGGTGAAAGCCCCGAATACCTCCAACACGCTCGCAGTCGCCTCCAGCGCAAGTTTGCCGAGCTCTACTTTCAGCAGTCAATCAGGCACTTGGGAAGCGACTCTTTGAAACCGATACAGGAGCAAACCCCTGCGTCCGGCGAGGCTAATTTCTTCCTGCCCAGCACTTCCAACGCGGACGCCTGCAAATGCTTCTGAAAGGCCCACGGTAAGAGATTCAAGATATTGGCAGCGATGCCGCTGCGGCGCGGGTCAATTTCGGCTGGGCGCTCACGCAACAACCACGCCCATCGCAGACCGCCTTGCGCGGACGCACGCCGCGGCTCGTCGCGGTCGCCGAAAGTCAGCGCAATCACATCAATTCCAGGTGCGCTATCGTTTCGGTGCGACGGCCAACCGTTCCCGCCTTCGCTGAAAGTCAAGAAAGTCGTCAGAACTCTCGCGCAAAACTTGACCGCCCCTGGCACTTGCCTTCCCGTTCGCGCACCCCGCGCAGTCGTGCTGCCAGCGCTGAGCCCCGCGACGACCTTTTTGCCGCGCCCGACGCTGGTTGCTCCCGTAAGTTGCGTGTCGCCGGTTGCCAGTCCCCGCGCCTTGACGCCTGAGTGACCCTGTGCCCTGACAGCCTGGTCCGTATACTTTGGGCCTCGTGTTGCGCATTCGCCTCAGTATGCCTCACAATAATCAACACATATTCGGGTTGCACGCAACCTCAGTAGAACCCCTGCCCGCGGTGACCTCCTTCAGGCCGCCACCGTGTCGGAGTCCCCGGCCGAGGCTCACTCGCTGGAGCAGCCCGTGCGCGGCTTCGGTAAGCGCCTTGCGTCTGTGGACATCGAGCAGCCTGATGTGGCCTCGCTCGTGAGCTGCCGCTTCGTCGTGCCCCACCACGTCACCAAGCCCGGGCAGCAGGTGGGTGCGGCCCAGGCACGGCGGGCTCCGAACGGGTGTGTGTGTGGGAGGGGATCGTTTCCTCCAATTCCCAAATCAACCATTGGGGGATAGTGCATGCCAGAAACCAAAAGCGAGACCACCAAGATAACCCAAATCAACCATTGGGGGAGTGCGGTGAGGAACCAGGGCCGGGGCCCTGTTCGTGGCATGGAAAGGGCTCCTGGGTTCGCACAGGCCAAGTGAGAGCCGCGCCTTCCGTAGCGTGCCCGATGTGCAAACAAAATTTGTACTCTTGCTATGCTGGTCCTGACACATTTCCGCCTGTGCCGCTTCGTTGTCCCCCCACACCACAGCTCTTCCTGAGCGGCTCCTCGCCGGCGCTGGGCGAGTGGGACCCGGCCAGGGCGGTGCCCATGGAGTGGCAGGAGGGCCACAGCCACGTTGCGGTGGTGCGCGTGCCCGCCTCGCGCCTGGTGCAGGCCAAGGTAAGCGCGGCATGTGCCAGTATGGGCGGTCGAGTGGTCGAGTATTCAGGCTGGGCGCAGGCTACCCCCATGGGCAACCCCCACGGATGCGGGCAGCCGTGTTGCAGAGCACAAGGAAAAACGGCACAAAGACTACTGCGGGCCGCTGTGTTTACACGTACGGATTGCGCTCTTTCACAATGCAATCCTTTTTATCTGGACGACCTTTTGCAGCTGGTGCTGATGGAGAACGGCAAGCCGGTGTATACGGAGGAGGGCAACGCGCGCGACCTGATGCTGCTGCCCTCGGGCGCCAGCCTGCAGCCCGGCGCCTCGCTGGGCAGCATGGACGAGGACTCCATGCCCGCCGCGCCCGCCTCCGCCAGCCCCGGCCAGCTGGACTACCAGATCATGTGCCACGTGGGCAACACCGAGGCCACCCAGATCCTGCGCCTGCCGGTGGTGCTGCCCGCGCGGGACCCCAGTGAGTCCGGGGCCAGGCCGGGCTTGGGAGCGGAGCGAGGGGCGGGGCGCGGGGGGCCGGGCGGGCTTGAAGCCACCAACGTGTGCATGGCTACCGGTATATGGTAGTGAGGGGCTGACTGTCGCGCCGGAGACAGACAAGAACAAGCGGCTTGGAATATCCTTGCACTGCCTCGCAAGAACAAGTGTCCCGGACCCACGCCCAGCTGTAACTGACGCCCCGCCCTGCGCACCCCTCCACCCCAACCCCAGGCGACCGGCGCGTGCTGTGCAAGTTCGTGGTGATGCTGGACGGCATCAAGCTGGAGCCGCGCCAGTTCCCGGTGATCGTGGGCAGCGCGCCCGAGCTGGGCGCCTGGAACGCCGGCGAGGGCGTCAAGCTGATGCGCCAGGTGGGCGGCTACTGGACGCGCCGCGTGGAGCTGCCGCTGTACGAGGGAAGCGGCGACATCCAGGCCAAGGTGAGGGCGGGGTTGTGAATAGGCAGGGGCTGGTGATAGGTGAGAGGGTGGGGGCAGCTCAGGGAGCTGTTGCTCTGGATGGACCCAGCGTCGGTAGCGGTCGGGGCGGAATCGAGGGCGGCGGGGACGGAATTCCCACACTGGCCGTGAGGAGGTGGCGCGCGTGTGCGAAGCGCGCATGCGCACTAAACCTGCGTGTGTTTCAACCTGCAGGTGGTCATCTGCAACGCGGACGGCTCGCCCGCCGTGTGGGAGCCCGGCACCACCAACCGCGTGCTCACCGCCTGCCGCCCCACCACCGGCAGCTCCGCCATGCACATCTTCGTGTGCCGCTGGAGCCAGCCCGGCTTCACGCCCACCGTGTGCGTGCCGGTGCAGCACGAGGACGCCAGCAAGGAGTACGTCAAGCAGCTGGACGCGGCGCAGAAGGAGGTCGGCATGATGCGCCAGGTGGGACGAATGAGGGGGCTGCTACACCTGGGCTTTTGGGGGCTGGGGTGCCGGGAGCGTGCGGCAGCAAACGAGCACGCCTGGGCCAATGCGGCGTCGCGCGAGGCTGACTTGTCTGCGTGTGCGGCTGTGTGTCCGTGGCAAATGCAGGCCGTGACCGCCAAGTCGCGTCAGGTGCAGTCGCTGGAGTCGGAGCTGGCGGCGGTGCGCCGCAGCGAGCGGGCCATGCGCGAGGAGGTCAGCGCGCTGCGCTCCGAGCTGGGCCAGTTCGCGCAGGTGGGTGGGCGGATGCATGGACGGGTCCAGGGGTGCTGAAGAGGTTTGGCTTGGGTAGTGCCAGGAGCGTTGGTCCGACTGACCAGGCGCGTCCGAGGGCGTGGCGAGACACGGCTACATCCATCCTCCGTTTGCAGGAGGCCGAGAAGGCTGCCAAGTCGGAGATGGAGGCCCGCCGCGAGGTGGCCGAGCTCAGCGAGCAGCTGGCGCGTGTGGAGGAGAACTACGAGCGCCAGGTGCGGCGGGTGGAACAATCGGGGGCTGTGCGCCAGGCAGGCAGGCAGATCCCGCGGTTGCGAGTTCTTCCGCGCATCTGTGCCTCGGATGGCATGCAAGGCAACGTCTGGGCCCCGTCCTCCTCCTCGGTCCCGACACGCCTTCTTGCGTGCCCTGGAACACACAGGTGAACTTCCTGGCCGCCAAGCTGGAGGAGATGGAGCGCGAGATCTTCTCGCTGCAGGACCAGCTGCGCGAGTCCGGCGGCAGCCCGGCGCAGGCGGCGGTGCACAACCAGCCCGCCGGCCAGCACGGCTACAGCAGCAACGGAAACGGCAACGGCAGCGGGCGCCCGGTCACGCGCGCCAGCTGGCGCTAGGCTGGTGGCGCAAGCGTGACGTGACGCGTCACGTCGCGCGCGGTGAGGTGCGGTGCATTGGGCCGCGGCGGGAGCGGCATTCATGCAGGGAGAGGGCATGCGTGGAACGTGGGAGAGTTGTCTGCAGGTCGGGTGTGGCGTGGATGGGTTGGCGCAGCGGTGTGCGCTGCACGTTGGGCGCAGCCTGTGCGCAGTTGCAGGGCGCGGCCCGTCCTTTAGCGGAGCGCTTGTGTTTTTGGTGAAGTGGACGCGGAGGGCGCAAAAGTCAAGTTGATTCGTTTGGGGTCGTCGTGTCTTCAGGGCCAAACGCCCCTGCATCTACGTTAAGTTGGTGGGGGGTGCGGTGGGTCTGTTCTATCGTTTTGTTCGGCCGTCGCCGGACTATGGACCGTATTTGTTTGCTGGCCTAAGCACAGCAGCTAACGTATTTGCTCCAGGAGTGAACGAGAATGGTTGGCTGTCGAGCATCGAGAGAGAACGGCCTCAACACCACGTCGCGGTTGCACGGGGCCCGCGCCTGGTCTGTACAGTCCGCGTGACTCTGCATGATGCACTGATTTGAGGAGTGAGGCAGAGCGGCGCAACGCGGATTTCATATTTGAGACGGGAGCTGGGAGTCGGCGGGACGCCAGGCGGGAGAGGAGCGGGAGACGGAGTTTGCGGTACGAACAACGCTTATACTAACATGGCCAGCACATGCTGCCTTCCCTTATTCCTTCGTATGAGGTCTCAGACACTGTTTGACGCAAGCTGAACCCCACTCAGCCTTTTGTTGCCTAGAGCCTGTCTGTTGCTGAGGTGGGCTTGGAGTGCGTGAAGCAACAAGGCATGGTTACACAGTAATAAAAACGCTGTGTCTCTGTTGGCATGACGGTAGAGTGCTTGAAGCGGAGGACTTTTTGACTTTGTTTTGAGGTTGTCCGGCGGGGACAGCGGGGTTGAACACAATACACGCACACGCTATAGCGGGATCAAGTCAAGGCCTTGCAACTCTGTGCCGCTCCGGGCCCGAGTTTGCTTACTTCACATTGATCCCGGGCTGATCCCTTGCCGAATCCTAAACAAGTAAATGTGAGGAGCACTGATGGGCATGAGTTGATGACGAGTAGGTGGTTGCGCGGCGTCAGCGGCTCTGGCCCCTCCCGAAGCGTGCGTGTGGTTGAGGATGGGTTCGCCAGGAACGGCGGTATTCTTGCCGCTGCAGTCTCCATATCCATATGTGCGCAGCCTTTGCACGGCCCTTAGCGAGGGTTCCGTATTTGTCTTGCGTGCCATAATGTTTGCCCGTGGTATATACCGGTAGGGCGCGTCTGATCATTGTTTTTGCTGGAGTGCCAGCTCTGTTCTGTAGCGAATGCCCCCCTGGGGTAGTGGTGGCGGCGAGTTGGAGCGCTGGTTGGAACACCTGCAAACTATGCATTGTAATCCACTGTCCAATGTCAATTTGCCCGGGCCTCCGTCAGCAGTACCCATGGCATCAAAGCACCACAGCGGATGCGCCAGCAAGGCACGTGCTGCAATCATCCGGCCGTCACGTCGCTGAAGTCTCGGTCCGCCGCAGGGTTGCAACACTGCTGTAGTGCTGTGCATCGCCTGCACACACTCCCAACTACCCAATCACATTATTCCCCTAAAGTCGCGGGTGCACCGCCACTCCGCCAGTCCGCCACTCGACTGGCCGGTAACGACGTAATAAGGCGGTCCTGCCGGCACGTGCCCGCCGCGTTCACATGCTCACGTCACCCTACAGGCTACCGCCCTGCTCCGGTTTGAAAACTACTATTTTTGTGCTTTTATCAGTATCAAATACCAACGGCATAGCCTTCTCGGATCTAAATCTTTATAGAAATGCTCCGCCCTGCTCCACCCTGCTCCGCCCGGCTCCGCCCTGCTCCGACCTCCTCAAGTCACCCTACAGGCTACAGCCCTATAGGACCAGCGCTACAGCCCGTCAGGCCCGGCGCTACAGCCCGTCAGGCTCAGCGCTAAAGCGGCTTCTTGTTTGGCGTGCCCGGCTGGCGCGGGAAGCGCGCCGGCGTGCTCTTGTCCTTCAGCACCACCAGCGCCGTGAACTGCTGCTGCTGCGCCTGCTGCTGCTGCTGCTGCGCCCCAACCTCGCCGGCAGCGCCTTCTGTGGGCGCCTCAGCTGCTCCTGCGGCGGGCGGCGCGGGCGGGGGCGCCAGGGTGGTGCTGCTGACGCGCTCCAGCGCCAGCTTGCGGCCGCCCAACTGGCCGATGGCGTTTGAGGCGGCCGCCACCTCGGCCTGTTTCGGAGGCACGGGGACGGGTTTGAAACGGTACAGCCTGGTCAGGTTCAGGTTGCATTGTCCGGCTCAACGCAAGGTTACACGAAGGCACTTGCAAGATCCCTCGCGTTGCGCGCACGGCTGTCCACTGTCCAAGGCCCAAGGTCCACCCAGCTGGCACGCACCCAGCCGCCCACTCGCCCACCTCGGGATCCGGCCCCTTGGCCGCCACCCACAGGCCGCCGGTGCGCACAAAGGGCATGCACAGCTCGGCCAGGATGCGAGTCTCCGCCACCGCCCGCGCCACAGCCACGTCATACGCCTGTGCCAGGCGGGCGGCAGGCGGCAAGTGGTGTGGAACACGTACTGACACGTACTCGCATGTGAACTACCACATACCGTACCGTAACAGTGAAGTGTGTGCAATGTCATACCGGTACGGTACGGGTAAAGCAAGGACACAGGGAGCAGCGCACACAACCCGGCAGTGAACTACAAACTACCTGGATGGACGCCCTCCTTGTGCACCCCCACACCCGTCCTGCCCTCTCTCCAGCCCCTTCCCCAGCGCTGCCCACATCCCTCTGCTGCCCCCCTCCTAACCCTCTCCCTTTCCCCGCCTGCCTCCCACCTGCCGCAGCTCGGGCCGGCGGCCGCCCTCCTCCGCGCGGCACCACACCACGTCCACATTCGTCAGCCCCGCCCGCGCCGCCGCCTCCTTCAGGAAGTCGCAGCGCTTGCGCAGCGTGTCCAGCAGCGTCACCTAGCAGGCGAGGTGAACACAGAGGAGGTGGTGGGTTGCGTTACGGGCGTGCACTGGCGCGACGCGAGAGGCAGCACAATGGGTGGCGGCCGCGGCGAGGGACGCACGGCAGACGCCGCTGCTTGGCACACGCGAACCACAGAACACCACGAAACGACGATAAAAGCTTGCGATTTGAGCCACGGGCGCTGGAGGACAGGCGGTGCGGTCGCCTGCTGCTACTTTGCACTTTCAGCGGCATGAGCACCCGCGCACCTTCCACTGCGGCCGCGCCGCCGCCAAAATCATCCCCGGCAGGCCCGCGCCGGTGCCCACGTCAATCAGCCTCAGCTCCACGCCGCCGCCGCCGCCGCTGCTGCTACTGCCGGCGCCCCCCCCGCTCGCTCGGCGCGCCTCCGCCGCGCCGCCCTCCGGCCCTGCCACGCCTGGGCCGGCGGGCCGCAGCAGCCCCACCGCCGACGCGTGCCGCTCGATGACGGGGAGCAGCGCTAACGAGTCGACCACGTGCCGCTGCCAGGCGTCGCCCTTGTCGCGCACAGCTGCGAGGCGAGACGAGGAGATGCGCGCAAGGGGACACACGCACGCGGTCATTACCACCGCCACCCCTTGCCAGCGCGCCTCTGCAGCACTCATCGCCGTGTGTCGCAACCTATGCTCTCCTGTGTTCACAGCCCCAGGCCCGCGCTGCCCAGCCCAATTGCCTGGAACTTGCGAACGCATGCTGCTGTGTACGTACCGTATGGGTGTATATCCTGTCCGCCTAATGTTTGATTTGACACTGATTACTTTCTGTCTAACCTGCTGTCTCACCTGTTAGGTTCATGGTCTGGTTCACCTCCAGCATGTGGTCCAGGTACGTGTCCATCTGGCGGTGCTGCTCCGCGCTGAGCCCGTAGCGCGCCAGCAGCTCCGGCGTCAGCCCGCCCGGCAGCCCCCCGGAAGCCGCCGGGGAGCTGGAAGCAGCGGTGGCGGAGGAGGAGCTTGCGCTGGACTCGGGGCTGCAGGAGGAGGGGCCGGGGCCGGTGGAAGCCGCGGCTACCGCAGCGGCGGCAGCAGCCGGTGGGGCGTCGCTGCCCGGCGCCTTGGCAGGCCGTGGAGACCTGGCGGAGCGAGCCGCGCTGGCAGGGCTCGTGAGTCTGCCGCTGTCGCTGGTGGACGGCTCACGGTCTGATGCTGGCGTCGCTGGCTGAGCGGCCGTCCTCGCCCGGCGGATGCGTGTCTCTGAGCCCGGCTTCCCCGCGCCGTCGTCGACCGGCTGGCGGGCCGGGCCAGAGCTGGATGCATCGCTACCGATGCTTTGTCGCGAACGAAGAGCGCAAACCGGTGCCTGTGGTGCACGCGGGCCAAACGCGAAGAGACTCGATTCCCGCGCATTCGCCGAGCGTGTGTGTTTGACGCCGACAATTACCGGCGAGCCCTGACTAGTATCTATACTAAATTTTGCATGGTACGAATAAGGACGCATATGTTGCTCACCAGTCGGCACCGCTCCACGCCTGTAACCACCGAGCGAATTGCAGCCGCCGCCAACGTGCTGCCTGCTAACAACGCTCTTGTTGTCATCTTTCAATATCGAATTGGTTGTTTGTGAAGTTCCCTGTGACTATGGGTCTGTCCGCGACTGCTGCGTCTGAGCGCACTGTCGGCGTGTTGTTGCTTTCAACTCGGTTATTCTCTTCAAAGGGGACAGCTAAAAACCCGATGGCCAGATTACAGGATGGCCAGGCGGCAGGGGAATCGGGCGGGCCCGGGATGGGGCACCCGGCACGCCGTACAGACACACGATGGCTTTTTGGCTGCGTTGCCCAATCCCGCACACTGCGTCGCCGAACCATGTTATCACATTTAGACCACAGAGGGATTCCGAACCAACTCTCGGCGCTGCAGCCACAACGATAAGGTGCAGCGTGTCGCCCTGCGCCGGGCACCGTTGCCGTCCACGACTCCACGGCCAGGCATGCCGTGCTGTGCGGTGACGCCGAAGGCCCCATGGTTGCCAGGGCCGTGTGCATCACCTCGCCTCTGGTTTCGGCTTGGAAGCCGGCAATCCATCTTAGGTTGCTACGGTACTCCTCTGGTTGTCCGACTTTTTATGGCGTCTAAAGACACCTTCCTTGGGCATCGCTGGCATCGCCTGACGCCAAGGCGCGCACTCAGGGGTGTGCACCACCTGGGTGCGCACCCCATTGACTCCATACCTCCGCGGCCAACAGGCCATGGGCGACACCAAGGTGCGTGCGCATCCTAGCCGTGCACCCATACACCCTGGCGAGCAGACACCCTGGCGAGGATGGTCGCGGGACCGCACGCACACGTGCCGCCTCGAGTCAATCCGTCTTCGCTGGGCCGGCTTACCCTGCCTGTCCAACCCGCATGACACACGGGCGCACAGAATGACCACTCAACGACAGCTCATTCACCAACAACCGAAGATGCTGCGTACAACAGCCTCGTGAATGCGGCGCAGCCGTTAGTTTTGTCAACTCACGCGCTGCTTTGGCGCCTCGTTCGTGCGGCTGCTTTGGCGTGCTGGCTCCCGGTTGCTTACGCCTCTCCCTGCTGCTTCGTCTCGTCTCCACCTGCGTCCCTCTCCATCTTAGCCGCTCGAATCGCATTCCCCTATCCAGCCTCCGAACGAGCATTGACGCTTGCCCAACGCCGACTACACGCGTCCAGCACGTGGGGGGGGGCCTCTGAAGCGGGATGTGCCTCTGCGGGTCTGCCCACCAAGCGCTGTGTCATCTGTGGTGTGTCCCCGGTTCACTGGTGTTCTTAACCTTACTCCCTTCCTCCAGGGGCACGCACCATGCGCATGGGCACGCGCGCTGAGTCCAGAGGGCCGTTTCCAGACGGCCGTTGGAAGGGTCCAGACTCCAGAGGCTGCCCGAGTAACGCCCCCGTGCGGTCTTGCCCAGCATGCTGGCCGGCAGCCAAAAGCTCTAGGTCAAAGTCGTTTACGGCTCACACGGCTTGGCGACTCGCGGCTGCAAGCGGCGAATCCGCAATTGTGGAAAAAGGTCGCTGTCCTGACGCGTTGGGCTATTGCAGATATAGGCGTCGTGTTCACATGGCGATATTGGGCTAGCTAGGCTTGGAAATCGGCTGCCCATTGCGAAGGGTCTGAACCTCTAATTCGATCCATTCCGCAAAATTGAAGCGTGCGGGCGCCACCGTCGTTCGTTGAACTGGTCCAGTAGGAGCTATAGGAGGTCATAGGTCAAGTAACGCCTGTTTAGACGGAGCCCTGGCTCGCGTTTTGTTAGGGCCTGTTCTGACGCAAGCAAGCAGCGACCTTTTCTGCAAACAACCCGCAATCAGACAGCAATAATAACAACCGGTGGACATGGCGTCCACTGGCAGTGCCGGCCTCAGCGCCAGGCGACTTTCCCCCTCGCCAAGAGTTCTGCCCTCGGCGCCGCCCGCGCTCACGCCGCAGCGGAGCGGTAAAGCAGGTCGTCGAAAGCAAGAACAGCAAGCTGGTGAGCAGGGGTTCTGGCAGCGCGGGCGGGCCGTTTTGCCGGAGCGAGGCTCCGCGTAACTTGACCACGGTCCAAATGCACACGCAGGCTTTGCGAAGCACAGCCAGCAGCCATGGACTGTCCGCGCGGCGCAGCACTCTTCGTTGAATGCTCAGCAGCAGCAGGGCGCCTTCGCCCGTCCCCGGCAAACTGTGGTGAGCGGCTGGCGCAAGCAACACGCGAGCGCGCCTTTTTCACCCCTGGCCCTGACCACTCCGCACTAAACCACCGACGCCCCTGCTCCGTCCGCGCTCCTGTGTCCCTGCCAGTCCTTCAACCAGCCATGATCCATGCAGCTGGTTCCAAACGCCCTGCCCCTCACCACACTCCCCGCCCGGACGCTGCTTTGACAAACACGCAGGTGACGCACGCGAACCGGGGGCCAGCGCCAGCGGGCGGCGCGGATGCGGCCGGGACTGCCGTTCCGCCCGGCCACGTGAAAGTGCAGATCGTGGTGCCCAAGGGGCAGTTGCCGCCGGGTAAGCGCGCACGCGCCGTGCCTGCCCGCCTCGGTAACGCATGCTCGGCCCTGTCCGCGGCACACACCTCGCGCTCCCCCATGCCACACGGGACACGGGGGATGGAGCGGGGTGCAGGGATGGTTGGAAACAAGCGGTACAGGGTACGCACTCAGACCAAGCGGGGGGGGCCAACCGGATCGCCTCGCCTCCCCCCTGTGGCATCCTCACACACGCTCCGCACTCCGCACCCCCCCCCCGCCCCACACACACATACACCGCACAGGCCAGCAGCTGGTGCTGGTCGGCGGTCACCCGCGGCTGGGCGAGTGGAACCCGCAGGCGGGGCCGCGGCTCTACCTGGCGCCGGCCGGCAACGCGCACCGGGCCGAGGTGGTGCTGCCCACCGACACGCCCATCGCGGCCAAGGTGGGCGGGGGAGTTCGTGGGGTCGGGCGTGGGGGCGGGGGGATGAATACCAGCCAAGCTGAACCAAGCTAAACTAGACAAGGGGCAGGCAAAATGCAACAGCGGGGCGGGGTGGAGCCGGGGGAGGCTTACATGAGCGAGAGGTAGGGGAGGGGGAGAAGAGGGTGAAGGAGGACCAGAAACTGGAGGGGGAAGCGGCGGCAGGCCGGACGCGTAAGAGCGCGGGGCCAGGTGGCGTGGCAAGCGGACGTCTGGCATCAGGGCACTGGGCGCAGGCCCGCCCCCCCAAAAAATAGTGGCGGGCGGACACACACACACGGCGACGGCCGGGGCATGTGCGTGGGCTGAACCGTGTGCGCACACCCGCCCCGCCTCCACCTCCGCCCCCCTCGCCCCGCTCGCCCCTCATCCCGCACCACCCCTCCCGCACCCCCTCCCGCCTCCCGCCCTCGCCGCCGCCGCCGCCTCGCAGCTGGTGCTGATGCAGGACGGGCTGCCCATCCACTGGGAGACCGGCGGCGACCGCATGATGCTGCTGGCGGCGCCGCCCGCCTCGTCGGCCGTGTCGTACGGCTACCTGGTCATGTGCGACTTCGAGGACACCAACCGCACGCACGCCATGCTGTGGCCACCGCCGGCGCTGCCGCGGCCCCCGGGTGCGTGCGGGCGTGCGTGGCCGGCCGGGCGGTCTCGTTGTACAGGGCTGTTGGGTGTGGAGCGAGACGGACAAGGGAGGGCGGGTTGAAGGCGTGGTGGGCCAGTGGGCGGCCCCGTGCGTGGCAGCGAGGAAGGTTTGAACCCGGCGGCGGGCCGCCTCCCTATATGTCTATCAAACGCGCGCATGTCCTCGCCTGCTTGCCGCGCAGGCACCACGCTGGTGCAGTGGACGCTGCGCGCCACCGGCCTGCCGCCCGCGCTGCCCGGCACGCCGGACCCGGTGGCGGTGCTGACCGGCTCGGCGCCGGAGCTGGGCGCCTGGGAGCCGTCGCAGGTGGGGGCGCGGGGCCGGTTGCTGTGGGGTGCTGGGTGCTTGGCATGATGGGTGCTGGTTGCGGGGCGGGATGCGACACCGCGGAGCGGGCGCGCCGTGCGCGAGCGGCACGTGCAAAGCAGCCTCGGCAACCTCCGCAACCTCTCCTCGCCGCCGCCGCTGTGCGCAGGGCGTGCCGCTGCGGCGCGACCCCGGCGCCGCCGGCTGCTTCACGGCGCGGGCCGCCATCCGCATGGACCGCCAGCCGCTGAACGCCAAGCTGGTGCTGGTGGGCGCGGGCGCGGGGGCGGCGGGCACCACCGCGGTGTGGGAGCCGGGCGCGGACCGGGTGCTGGGGCACGCCACGAACCCGGCGGCGGGACCCGACCGCATGCTGCTGTACGTCATGGACTGGGGCGTGCCCAACTCGGGTGAGCCGTGCGATGGGGGGCAGGGCGGGGGGGGGGGGGGAGGGCCTTGGAGCCCTGTGAGGGGGGGCCGGGGTTGCAAGGATGGTTGGGAAGGCGGTGCAGCAGGCACTGAAGACAGGCAGACGAAGTCGTGTAGGCGAATGAGCGGCCGTCGGGGTTTGGGGCTTTGGGGGAAGGGTACGTGTGCGGGGTGCGCGGAGCGGCGGTCACAGCAGGCCGGGGACAAGAGGAGGGAGGGCGGGGGTGGAAGGGTGGCGCTGGGCGTGGGGTACCAGGGAGACCGGGAGTCGGCAACCGGGCGGCGCTGCTGGCTCCGTGGAGTGATCACTTCATACACACGGCATGCTGGGCGCCTGCTCGCAGGCCCGATCGAGCTGGAGCTGCCGGCTCAGGCGCAACAGCCCCAGCAGCAGGAGGCCGCGTCGGCGCCAGCCGGCTACGACACCTCCGCCGTCGCCACCGCGCCCGGCATGCCCGGCGGCCGCTCCGTCAGCCCCATGCGCGGGCCCGCCGGCCTGCCGCCGCCGCCCACCGTGCCGCCGCCCACCCCCGCCGCCGCCGCGGCGGCCGCGGCGCTGCAGCAGCAGAACGACCTGGCGGCGGTGCGGAAGATGGTGGAGAAGGCGGCGCAGCGCGGCAAGCCGCTGCCGCAGGCGCAGTTCGAGCCGTCCTCCTTCGTGCCGCCCACCTACACGCCCTCCGCGTCCGCCTCCGCCGGCGGCACGCCCGTTCCCGGCGCCCCCGCCAGCGCCGCGCCTGCGCAGCAGCAGCAACAGCAGCAGCCGCAGCAGCAGGCGCCGCCGCCGCCCCAGCAGCAGCAGCAGCAGGTGCCGCCGCAGCCGGCCGCCAAGCCGGCGGACGCGATCCTCAAGGCCTTTGACACCATGATCTCCAGCCAGCAGTCGGGCACCTCGGTCGACGAGCGCGAGCGCGCCGCCGAGGAGGTGGCGCGCGCCTTTGACGAGGCACGCGAGGCCCGCCGCAGTCGCTCCGGCTCGCCCACCGCCACCGGCAGCAGCAGCAGCCGCTCCGGGTCGCCGGGCGGCGCCGACGCCGGCGGCCAGCGCTCGGCCTCGCCGAGCGCCGGCGGCGGCTGGCGCGCCGCGGCGGGCGGCGGCGGCCTGCCGCCGCCGCAGGCGCCGTCGCTCAGCATGATGGGCGGCGTGGTGGAGGTGCTTGACAGCTTCGATCCGGACGAGGAGGAGGTGCACGTGATGTACGGCAGCGGCCGCGTGTCCAAGCACGGCTCGGGCGCGGGCGGCTCCGCGTCGGACTCTGAGGGCGGCCCGGGGCCGGAGACGGTGAGTGGTTGCTGCTGCTGCGGCTGTTGAGGGCCGGGGGCGTCGGGGGGGGGGGTTGCGAAGGGCGTGCGGCCCTGGAGGGGGCGGTGGTGGTGGTGGTGTGTGGTGGTGGCGCGAGCGGGGTGGGGTTAGCCGTCCATTGACCTTTTTTCGAAAATGTGAAGTGGGAATGGGGGTAGGGTGGGGGCGGAATCGAGCGCAAGGAACAGGGAAGCAACGTCCTCCGGCTGCCGCTGCCCGCGCAGGTGACCAAGGCCAACTGGCGTGAGGCGCTGGCGGCGGCACGGGACGGGGACAGCGACGGGGTGGGTCAGCAAGGGGGCTGGTGGGCGGGGAATTTGATTGATTGTTGCCCGCAGGAATGCGCCGAGAGGATTGAGTCCCGCAACGGGAAAGGCTGTGTTTTGGCGTCCCGCGTGGCCGCTGGCCTCTGCTGCTTTGTTTCTTACCCGCTCGCGCATTCCTGCCGACACCGACGCAGGAGGAGACCACCACGTTCAGGCGCTCGCCCTCGCCGGCGCGCTCCGCCGCACCCGCGCCGCGCGCGACCTCGCCCGGCGCACGGGCCACCTCGCCCGGCCGCAGCCAGCCGGTGAGCCCGGTCGGGGGTCCGGGGTCTTCGCCACCTCGCAGCCAAAGTTCCTGCATCTCGCCCTGCCAACAAACCCTCTCTCTCCGTGTGTCCATTGCCGTCTGCACGCAAGCACCTGGCTAACCACACACACCAACACCAAACGCGCCTGACAACGCAGGTCGCCGCCGCGCTGGCCGCCGAGCACGCGCGCATGGCCGACCTGGAGCGGCAGCACATGGAGGCAATGGAGGCGGCGCGGCAGGCGGCGCAGGACGCGCAGCGCCAGGTGCGGCACCGGTGGCGCTACACGTGCGCGTGTTGTCTGTGTATGCGTGTTTAGACGGCACAGGAAGTAGGCATGTGTGTGTATGTGTGTGTTTAGACAGCACAGGAAGTAGGCATGTGTGTGTATGTGTGTGTTTAGACAGCACAAAGGAAGTAGGCATGTGTGTGTATGTGCGCGCACGCGTGAGAGAGCGGGAGACCCTGCCCGCCGCCTCTTTCCCCCCTCGGCCCCTCCCCTCCGCAAACCTTTGCAACGCCTCCGTAAACGCCTGCAAACGCCTGCAAACGCCCGCAGGTGGAGTCGCAGCTGGCGGCGCGCGCGGCGGTGGAGGCGGAGCGCGTGGCCGAGTACGAGGCGTCCATGGCGGCGCTGAAGGCGCAGGTGGAGGCGGCGCAGGCGGAGGCGGCCGCCAACCGGATGGCGCTGGAGACCATGAGCCAGCAGCTGGAAGCCAGCCGCGGGCGCGAGCAGGACCTCAGCGGCGAGCTGGGGCTCATGCAGGTGCGCGCGTGTGCAGTGTGGGCGTGTGCGCTGTGGGCGTGTGCTGTGTGTGCGGTTGTCAGATCGGGAAAGTACGCAAGCACGTGCGTGTGTGTTGGCGTGCCGTGTCTGCTGCTGATCGCACCCACCAACGGGCGCCCCGCAACAACACCAACAACCGCGCTCCCGCTTACCTTGGCGCAGTCCCGCCTGGCGGAGGCGGCGCGCAGCCACAACTCCAACAGCGACGCGGTGAACGCGCTGGAGTCGGCGCTGCAGGCGGCGCGGTCGCAGTACGAGGGCGCGCTGGCGGAGATGCAGCGCGCGGACGCGGCGGGCAGCTACTCGCTGCGGCTGCTGGAGCGGCTGGAGGCGGCGTACACGGGCGCGGTGGACCAGTACGAGGACCTGGAGAAGGACCTCATCGCCGCAAAGTGAGGGGGGGCTAGGGAGTAGGGGGCGAGTAGGGAAAGCGAGTAGGGCGAGCAAGGGAGCGAGCGAGCGAGCTGGCGCCCGAAGCCGTTGGCGTGGGCGTGGGCGTGCGCCCGGTCGTGCGGCCTTTCCTGGCGGCTGCAGCACGAGCCGTTTAGTCAACGCGTCTCGGTTTCCTTGCTAGTTTCATACTGCAATTCATTTTTCCATTTAGAGAAGGACCGTAGTATACTTGATTGGTTTTTGAGGACCGCGGCGACGGCGGCTCTCGTCAAGTCGTTGTCGTTATCCTGGTCCCAACCTTGCTGTCCCCGCGCATTGCACCCCCCCCCCCCTGCAGGAACCAGCAGTCCCAGAGCGAGTCCATGCTTGCGGCCATGGAGGCGCAGGTGGCGGCCAGCATGAAGCTGGCGGGCAGCGTGCAGGTGTACGAGAAGCAGGTGGCGGTGCTCCAGGAGCAGCTGCAGCTGGTGAGGCGGAGGGGGCCTGGGGCGGGGGCCGGGGTTGCAAGGATGGTCGGGGGGGGGAGGGGCAGGTTCATCATTGGGGGCCGGCGCCGGGGTGGGGGCTGCGGGTGGGGAATAGAGGAACGTGGATTGAGCGCGGAAGTGGATGGTGGGTGCCTGCACCTGCCCTCTTAGCCCCGGCTGACCTGCGGCCTCTTAACCTTGCAACCCACCCACCCACGCACACCCACACGCACACCCACCCACACAACGCCCGCCCGCCCCCGCAGTCGGCCGAGGCGCACGAGGCCGAGCTGGGCGCGCTGCAGGGGCAGCTGGCCAGCGTGGAGGCTCGCGCCAGCCAGACGGAGGACCTGTACGAGAGCATGCTCAAGGAGATGAAGAGCGCGCTGGACGGTGAGGGGGGGGGGCAGGGGGAGGGTTCCATGCATGATTGATAAGATAAGATGATGTCGACAGGTCGTTCGAGGGGATGGGGAGGGACGGGATGGGAAGCGTGGTCTGGGTAAGGGAGCAGGCGCCCGCGTGCTCGAACTGCCAGGCCGTCCAGAACTGTAAGATCACGCCTGCCATGCCGCTTCACTCCGCTCTGACCGCCCTCCACCCCGCAGATGCGCTGGCCCGGGAGCAGGTGCTGCACCGCGAGCTGAGCTCCATGCAGTCGCGCGCCGACGAGTTCCAGCGCCAGGTGCGGGGGGTCGGGCATAAGTGCATACCTGGTGCATAAGTGTTAGGATAGCACACCCAATCCACTGCTCTGCGTGGGTGCATGCGTGGGTGGGGCAGGTTGGGTGTGGGCAGCGCTTTTTAGCATGTGGGGGAAAGTCCTGGTGCGGAAGACGCCGCCGGCAATTATCGGTACGTAACAGCCCCGTGTCTGCCGCGTCTGCCGCGCAACAAACGCGCAGGTGGAGAAGGCGGCGGCGGGCATGGGCGAGAGCACGCGGCAGGAGGAGGCGCTGCGCAAGGAGGTGGCGCGGCTGCGGCGCGTCATTGAGCAGTACAAGGTGCGGGGCGGGTGGGTTGCAATAATGGTACAAAGAAGTATAGCAGGGCAGACAGCGGACGTAGGAGGGCTGGGCGTCGCTGTCCATGTGAACGAGTGGCGATGACGACGATGACTGTGCGTGGGTGGTGATGGCACGGTGCGGTGCATAACACGTGTCTGTTTGCGGTTCTGTCCTCCCTTATTTCGTTGTTGTTGTTTTGCCCACCCCTTGTCTCGTATTGCTGTGCCGCGGCCGCGTGGTGCTGCAGGAGTACCTGGAGGAGCACGACGGCGAGCTCAGCCGCAGCCTGGAGCGCGAGGAGGCGCTGGACGCGCAGCTCAGCAGCCTGCAGGTGGGGCGCGGGCGGCGGTGGGGCGGGGGCGGCGGGTGTGTGGGCGTGTGGGTGGGGTGGGTAGCCGTCCATGCGAGCGGTTCTTGGTTGCGGGTCTGGGAGGACGAGATTGTATCACGTACGGCATCCCTGCGTGCACGCACGCATGCACGCACATGCGCGCACACACGACCTAACCTCCCCCGCGCTCGCTCCCGACGACCCCGACCGGGCGCAGGCGGTGGTGGCGCAGCAGGAGACGCAGCTGCGCAGCGCGCTGGAGCAGCAGGAGGCGCTGAGCGCGGAGCTGGAGGACCAGCGCCGCACCGCCGACGAGTACCAGGTGGGGTTGCGGGTGCGGGTGCGGGTGGGCGGTGCACGGTAGGAGGGGGGTAGCCGTCCACGTGACTTTTTTTGCAAATAATGTCAAGTGCCGTGGCGGCTCGTGCGTTGCATGACCCGTGCTGGAGGGCTGCTTTGGCCTTGGTCTTGGGGGCTGTGCGCCCTGCCTTCGTGCGCTTGCCAACCGCGTGCCTCGCCCCCGCCGCCACCCCGCCGCCCCGTCGGTCCTGTGCAAACCTGCGCAACCCGTGCAACCCTTGTGCAGGCCAAGCTGGAGGAGCAGCAGCGCGAGCTGGCGGCGGCGGCGGCCAAGCAGGAGGCGATGAACGAGCGCGCCGACTCCATGACGCGCGAGATGGGCCGCCTGCAGGAGCTGACCGAGAGCTACAAGGTGGGCGGGGGCTGGGCGGGGGGAGGGCGGAGGGCGGGCTGGGTTTGGTGGGTTGGGGGCGCCGGCTTGGCATGAAGGCACGGCATGAAGTGGTGGGTCTAGAACGCGCCCCTGTGGCATGGCTCAGGGCGTGAAGCGCTGTCCAGACTGCTGCATGTTTTGGCTGCCTCCCGGCTGAGGTTGCAAGCTGTGTGTGCTGAGCTGCCCCGACGCCCGCTGACGTGTCGCGCGCGCCCGCGCAGGCCAAGCTGGAGGCCAGCCAGAGCGAGGTGGAGGCGGCGGCGGCGCGCGAGAAGGCGGCGGTGGCGGCGGCGCGCGCGGCGGGCGAGCGCGAGGGCGACCTGCTCGGCCGCGTGGAGAAGCTGCAAGCCAACATCGCGAGCTACAAGGTGGGGGCGGGGGCGGGGGCGGCGGGGCCGGGGTCGCGGGGGCGGTAGGGGTCTTGGAAGGTGTTTTGACGCGGGGGCCGGGAGCCATGGGACGGCGTGGTGCATGGCGTGGAGCGCACGCGAGAGGCGGGCGGCCAGGCAGCTGCAGGGTTGCGCCGTGTGTGTTGCTTTGCGCGCGAGGCAGCCGTGCCCACGCCCCGCTTTGCTGCCGCCGCCGCACTCGCGCCCGCACTCCCGCGCGATGCTGCCCGCAGTCCAAGCTGCAGGAGCAGGAGCGCAGCCTGTCCACCGCGGCGCAGCGCGAGAGCACCCTGCAGGCAGCGCTGGCGGAGCAGGAGGTGGAGCGGGTGGCGCTGGCGGAGCAGCTGCACGACGCCGTGGAGACCATCACCAGCCAGAAGCAGGTGCGGCGCGGTGTGTGGCGTGGTGTGTGGGCGGGGCTTGGGCGCGGGCGGTGATGCTGTATGGTGGCGAAAGCACCGGGTGGCGGGAAGCGCACATGGTGGTGTCCTCCATGGTGTATGCCGGGAATGTGGCGCCGGCGGTGTGCAACCGTTTACGCTGGTGGTTTGAACCCGCCCGCCCGCTCGCGCGCAGGTGCTCGAGAACGCCACCGCGGCGCAGGAGGAGGTTCTGGTGATGGCGCAACAGGTGCAGACGCTGCAGGTGTGTGTGGGCACGTACGGGGCGTGCTCACCAGCCGGGAAGGGGCTGGTCTTGTCACCCATTGTCCACCTGGCTCATTCCGTTGCCCTGCTGCACGTGCCCGCATCCACCCACGCTGCAACCCTCCGGCACGCTGACCGTGCTCTCCGCTTTGCCGCCCGCCGCCGCTACCCGCAACGCCGCCCGCAGGTGGAGCTGAGCGCGGAGCGCAACCGGCACACGGAGGAGATGCAGCAGGTGCAGGTGGCTCTGGACGAGGCCACCTCCGCGAACAAGGAGCGGCTCCAGGTGATTGGCGGCTTCGGCGGCCTCCCCAGCGGTGCCGGTGCCAGTGCCAGCGGCAGTGGCAGTGGCACCACCGCCGACAGCGGCAGCAGCGGCAGCGGGAAGGCGGACAGCGATGATATCTTCGGCAGCGCGGACGCGGCGGGCGGTGGAGAATTCGACTATAATCAGGCACGGCCCTCGTCTCGGTTGTGCTGCGTGCTCCCGTCGAACCGCGCAGTGCTTGCTGAGGGGGCTCCGGGGCGGCCGTGACCGACGCTGAGCCGCACGCCGTTGCCGCTGTGGCCAAACTCTGTTGCTTCCGAGGCCCAGCCCGCGGCGGTGGTGTGTCGTGTTTGGAGAAAGAGGCGTGGTGTGGGCGGTGGAGCTGGCGTGTGAGAAGGAGTCGGTCGCTGGCCTGATGGGGGCCCTCGGCGCATGGCGGGAGGATGGCGAGGAGCATGCACACACACGCACACCCAAAGGGACTCGCACCCATGCATGCATCATACGCACACGCATAGGGTTCGCATGGGCACCAGCACACAGCACCGGCACACGGCACCGGCGTGCTCCCCTTCTGGCCGCCGCCACCGCCTACCAACGCTTCCACCCCGGGGCCACTGCTGCACGCCATACACCGCACCGCAAAGCCCGCAACCCAGCTTCCGGCCAGTGGCAGCGCGGGACAGCGCCCTCCACGTCCACGCAGCAGCACCTCCCCGCACAGCACAGCACAGCACGACCCCCAGCACGCGCCGCGGCAGCGCCGCGCACACACGCAGTCCCGCCAGGCCAGGGCAGCCCCACCCTCCGGCGCGGACGCGTCGTGCCGGTGCCCGCTGCCGCGGCACTCACCCCGGCGGCACGCCTCCAGCCTCGCACACCCATCGCCCGCTCTGCAGTCACTCACGCTAACGATATGTTTTCCCTCGCGACGTTATTTTGTTTGTTTCATCTCGCAGGCTGAGTTCGAGATGCAGAAGGCGGTGCTGAAGGCCGAGTATGAGGTCAAGGTGACGGCGCTCAAGGAGGTGAGCGAGCGGAGTGATGAACTACATTAGTGCATGCAAGGCCGTGGCGGCCCGCAAGCCGACGGGTAGCAACGAGCAAGTTGTGGCTTATCTTGCTCCACCTGAAGCAACGCACTGCGCACTGGTTCGGCTTGATTGACGTGCCTCGCTCCTGGGATGCTCTGTGGGCCGTGTGTCGCAGGCCCTGGCGGTGGTGAAGAGCGCGCTTGCCCCGGGCGCGGCCAGGAGGCCCAGCGTTGCTGCGCCGATGCCTGCGCCGGCGCCGGCACCCGCGCCGTTTGCTTCAGCCAGGCCCGCCCAGCCGGCGGCGGAGCGGCGCGAGCAGCCGCCCGCCCCGGCGCCACCCGCGCCGGCGCCGCAGCCCCAGCCGCAGGCGCAGGCGCATCAGAAGCCGGAGAAGCAGGCGGAGAGGCCGCAGGAGAAGCCCGCTGTGGCGGCGGCGGCGGCTCCGGCCCCGGTTGAGGCGCCGCCCAAGACCAAGTCGGACTGGCGCAAGCAGGCGCAGGCCCCGGCTGCGGCGCCCGTCCAACCTGCGGCGAAGCCGGTGGAGGCCGCGGCCGTGGCGAGCCCTGCCGCCCCCGCGGCGGCGTCTTCAAGGCCTGAGCCCAAGACCGAGTCCAAGCCCGCGCCCGCGAGCTCGCCCTCCGCCAGCAGCGCCCCCTCGTCCGGCAGCAGCAGCGGGAGCGACGGCCGCTCGATGTCGCCTCGCACCGCCGCCTGGCGCGAGGCGGCGGAGGCGCAGGAGCGCGAGGTGGAGGCCAAGCGCGTGAAGGAGGAGGCGGCGCGCATGGAGGCGGTGGCGCTGGAGGCGAAGCGCGCCGAGGACGAGTTCCGGAGGAAGCACGCCGACGACGTGCCGGCGGGCGGCCGCGGCAAGACGCTGCGCGAGATCATCAACATGACCGCCACGGAGCGCGCGGCGGTGGTGCAGGAGACGGAGGCGCTGCCGCGCGCCGCCTCGCCGGCGCGCAACGCCAGCGAGAACGCGCGCATGCGCGGCTGGCCCGTGCGTATCGCGGACATGTGCCCTGAGGACAAGGAGCAGGCTGGCGGGGAGGTGGGCTCCGCCGGTAAGCGGTCGGAGAGCTCGGAGCGCTCCGAGCGGTCGGAGTCGCGCGCCTCCTCGAGCAAGAGCAAGGGCAACCGCTGGGCCAACCTCGCGAACGGCGAGCCCGGCCCCTCCTCGTCCTCCGCGATGTCGGCCGCGTCTGCAGACAAGGCCCAGCAGCGGGGAAGCGGCAATGGCAGCAGCAGTGACAGCAGCAATGGCGCCAGCAGCAACGGTGCCAGCGGCAGCCGCAACGGCGCGCACGCCGATGCCGAGGACGTGAGCTCTGTGGGTAAGGACGACAACGAGCTGGGCCGCAGCGCCAGCGGCCGCCGCAACGCCAGCCCCGTGCGCCGCAACGCCATCCCAGTCAACTGGCGCGATGCGCTGTAAGCGCTGCAAGCGCTGCGAGGAGGCAGGGGAGGGGAGGGGTTGCACTCGGGGTCGGATGGATGGGCGTCTGAGGAGCGGCGGTCAGTTGCCATCCTGGTATGGTAGCGGCTGTGTGCACGCCGGGGTTGGGACGCTGCTGACCCGTTTCCAGGGGGATAGTATGCTGCGGGCAGCAGTGAGCCGTGCGCGTTGCCGTGTGGGTCGTGAGCTGATTTCATGAAAGGCGGTGGCCAGATGCACCAGGAGACGCGTTGCCGATGTGCACGCGCGGGGACCTGCGCGGGTGCTTGGTTTGGAGCGGCGTGAGTGGGTTGTGCATATAGAGCGGTTGCAAGAGGGTGGCCCACAAGCGCACGCAGCAGGCGCTGCTCCGTCCTTGGATACTTTAAGGGCTGTGTGCGAGTCACCATAAGAGGCAAGCTAGACACGTACACGCGCACAAACACGTTGTGCCGTATACTGTGCCTGTGCTGTTGCTCGGAGCTGCGTGTTCGGATCGGCAAGAGAGTATTACCGTAACGTCGGGGCGTGATTGGTTTCAGCTGCCGTATCGGAGCTGATTTGTGGCGAAGGAGCTATGCACTTATTCTACAGATGTTGATGTGTTGAAGGAGCTATGAACCGACAGAGCCACAGAGTACTGCACCAGAGAGAGTTTGGAGAGCCACAAATTAGCCACAAGTTTGGAAGGTTAGTGCAGCGGATGTTGATTATACTAGCTGAGGTGCGTGCGTGCTTTTGGGGGCAGGCCGCACAGTAGGCGCACCAGTCTGCTTGGCCAGTAGATCTGCACGTGTCGCCCAGTACGCCCGCAACTGACTTGTACCTCGGACCAAACCTCGGAATGCATACGGGAGGCTGAAGCGTACGTACCCCGGCACACTCGCACACGGCTGAAAGATCGGTCGGTTGACCCAGAGAGTTGGACTTGACGTTATACTGGAAGCTATGCGCATGCTGTAAATGTTTCATGCGCTAGCCATTCAACCTCCCCCTACGCCTTGCCCCAAACCTGCCCCTGCCCCTCACGCGTCCCCCGACTTCCTCTTCTGCGTGACTACACTGGCAGTTAGTGTCGCCCTGATCGGTCGAGTGTAGATTTATACGTCCGTAACGTTCCGCACCCGTAATTGGGTGGTCAGCGCCCGTGCCCGCCCAGCTGCAGCCCCTCCACAACAGCTGACACACAGTGACACAGCTAGCGCTCCCAACTCCTGCCACTCACGGCCCCTCTGCAGCGGCACACAGCTGCAGCACCGGTCCTTCCAACGCACACTCACAACACACGCCAACGCACTCCTCCCACCACACTCCGTCACTCCCATTTCGCCAACTTGCCCACCTGCTCGCCAACTTTGCCCAACCGCACCATCATCCAACACACTCCTTCCGAAGACCCAAACTCTCAACTCCCAAACCCCAACTGAGCCAACGCCTACTCGTCCCACAGCTCGGCGGTGCTCCTGTACGGCCCGCGCGCGTCCACCCAGAAGCTGCCGTCCACCATGCGGCGCTGCAGCGGCAGCGCGTCCAGCGCCGCCACCTGCTCCGGCGCCAGCTCCCAGCCGCCCACCACGTCCAGGTTGGCGGCAATGCGCTGCGGGTTGACGGACTTGGGCAGCACGCTGGTGCCGCGCTGCACCGCCCAGCGGATCAGGACCTTTGGGGGCGGGGAGCGGGGGGGGGGGGGGTGCGCGGTTCCGTGCATGATTAGTTGAGGCGCGATGGTGTTGGCAGGTTGTGGGGGCGGGAGGGCGGGCGGGCGGGCCCGAAGAAGGAGCGGCGGCGGGGCTTGAACAGCGCAGGGAGCCGGGCTGGACAGGACATGCGTGCGAGTTAATGCGAAGGCGCTGGCGCCTGCACACCCTGCCGATTAATGTACAGGGGAGTGCGCCCACTGGCCGCTTGGCACACCAGCCACCATAACAAGCGACCACAAACACACACGCCTTGTGCTCTCTAGCACACGCCTTGGCGCACCTGCGCAGGCGACTTGCCCAGCTCCGCCGCCACGGCCGCCACGGTCTCGTCCTTGAGCGGCGACGGCACGTCCGCGGACCGCCCGATGACGGCGGCGCTGTCGGGCGACCCCAGCGGCGAGTAGGCGGTGAGGTGGATGCCGCGCGCGGCGCACCAGGCCCGCAGCTCCTCGTTGCGCCAGTAGGGGTGCGCCTCAACCTATGGTTTGGCCGGGTGGGTGGGGGGGGGGGGGGGGAGGGAGCGGGGAGTGGCGCGTGTGCTGGCTGGTGGCATTGTGTCGTCCTGGCCAGCCAACCGGCGCGCGCCGCCACTGGGTCGTACATGCACACGTCCACCCGCACGCACGCACAGTAGCGCTGGCGCTTCCCAGGACCGACTTTGTTTCATCTCTATAACACGCACCCACACACCTGGTTGACGGCGGGCTGGATGCGGGCCCCCGCCATCAGCGCCTCCAGCTTCTTGGCTGCGGCGCGAGCGGTCGAGCGCGTTGGGCTGGTGAGTCGCAACCCCACCAGCGAGGGCACTGCAAAAAGGACAACGGGGTCGTCCCTGCCGCGCCAACGCCCGCGCCCCGTGTTGAGGCCTCACCTGAGAAGTTGGAGACGCCAATGGTGCGCACCAGGCCCTTGTCAACCTGCAGGCAGCACACCCGCAGCACACCAGGCCAAACGTGTGTCCGCTGCCGCCACTGCCGGCCCGCCGCCCAGCCGCCGCGATCCCGGCCCCACCTCCGTCGAGCAGCCCTCAAGCCCAGCCCCTCCACCGCGAAACCTCCCTTACGAGTGCACATGACTAGATTCGGGTTCGGAATGAACCACTCCCCCCCTCCGTGAAGTTAGGTTGGCTCAGCTTGGGCTGTGGTGTTCACAACCCCGCTTAGGACCAAGCCTGCTGGGTAAGGAACACGCCCCCCCGCCACAATCCCCACTCCCCACACCGCGCCGCACCAGCTGCTCCATGGCCGCCCACGTGTCCGCCAGCGGCGGCTGCACGGTGGGCCCGGGGTTGCCGGTGACGGGCCAGTGCATGAGGTACAGGTCCAGGTAGTCCACCTGCGGCGTGTGTGTTAGCGTGCAGCGCGTGTGTGTTAGCGCGTGGGCGGAGGTGCTGACGGTGCGATGCAGTGCTGTGCAGTGCAGGCTGGTACAACGCGTAGTACATGCACCATGATAACATCCGGCCGAGCAATGGCTTTCCACATCTTCCGGTATCAGCCCCCACCACCACCACTCGCCCCAGCCCGCCCGCTCCCCCTTGCCGCACCCGCAGGTCCTCCATGCTCTTGCGGCAGGCCGCCTCCACGCGCGCCGGGTCGTGGTCGGAGTTCCACAGCTGCACAGCACACGCGGTGACGCAGGCGGGGAGGGGAGCGTGGAGGGTCGTGCCGGGGGCCGGGGTCGCGTGTTGCCGTGGGTAAGGGAACAGCATGGCGAGGGCGAGCAGCCGCAACGCCGCCGCCCAGCCCATGGATTCACGATGCATGTCTATGAGCAGTAGGAACGCCCCCATTCAGTTAGACTTGATTTAGCTTGGCGCTCACAGCCACAGCCCTCCCTTCCTCTCGCAAAACAGAGAAGAAACGCACCTTGGACGTGATGAACACCTCCTCGCGCTTCACGACCCCCTCCGCCAGCACCGCAGCCAGCGCCTCGCCCACCTGCCGGCCCCGGGCGCGTGCAACACCGGCAACAGACAAGTTGGAGGGAAGCTGCGTGCCGCGCAAGCTAGCTAGCCCCGTGGCAGCAGCTGCTATAGGGGCTTTGATCGTGTCTCGCAGAAGCCACAGCGAGTTCCACTTCCGGGCCCACCTCGTGCTCATTTTGGTAGATGCGCGCGCAGTCGATGTGGCGGTAGCCGGCACGCAGCGCCGTCGCCACAGCCGCGCCCACCTCCCCCTTGGCGCTCTTCCTGCGGGTTCATGGTGTGTGCGAGCGCGCGTGAGCACCGTGCGGGAGCCGGCGCGGGTGCTGCTCACAAACATGCGGCGCAGCAGCAGCCACGTCTGTCTGCCTGCCTCCGCCCCGCGGCCGATGCTGAGTGGCTGGCCCTAGCCGAGGCGCGTGTGTGCGTGGCTGCACGGCGTCGCCTCCGCTCGCGCGTGCATCGTGCCCGGGCCTACCCACCAGGTGCCCAGTCCCACGAGCGGGATGGTGTAGCCGCTGAGCAGCTTGGCGGAGGGCTGCGGCGCCACGATGCGGTAGCCCGCGTCGCTCGCAACGCCCTGCGCCCGCTCCAGTTCACTCAGCTGGCGCTTTTGCTCCTCGTTTAGTTCGGTCAAGTTGCTAAAGTCCTTAACCGGGACGTTGGAGGCCATTTCTACGAAACAGCGCCTACCTGCGCGGTTGGGCTCGGCGTGGCGAGCAATCGAGAGAAGTAATAGCGCGGGTGAATGCTAGAAACGTTGGTATGTGTGAACGACCTATTACCACATTGCCGTTTTACAGGCGCACCGCAAGCCCGCTGCGCAAGCCTGAGAGTTCTAGGCAGGACCGACATCAGCTTCTGATTCGCGAGTCCACCCGTTTACAGTTCCTCTGGATTAGTATTTTTCAAAGCAATTTGTTGATAGCTTGAAACATGCTGAAAGAAAGCCAAAACGAAAGTTTCCATGCAAGCCCGCATCTGTCTTGTCGCCGACAGACGGTGAAGTAAGCAGCGCGTAGCATTGCCGCTTATTATCCTTGCTTATACTTGATTATTACACACGGAATCCAAGTCAAGCGCCAGCAGCGGCGGAGGAACCATGTTTTCTGCCGCGGTCCATGCTCAAGTAGTCACGATTGCAGTCTAATTTACGTTTAAGATGATAACGGCACTTTAGGCGTCGCTGGGCGACAAAACTCCTGCCAGTCGCCCGAAGCGCGCAATTGTTGACCGCTGCAGAAGACTTCTGGGCTTGAGCTCACCAGCGCTGGAAAATGGCGAGTCCTGGCGCAGATGACCAGCGCACATACATTCTCAGCATCAATTTCCTGGACGGCAAGGGTTTCGGGCCGGAGCTGCAGGCCGTGACCTGCGCGGCCACGTTTGCGGGCGAGACCAAGCTCACCCCCTACAGCGTAGGGAGGGAGGCGCACGTATGGAACACCACCATGCAATGGCGCGTGACGATGGACCAGTTCCGCCGCCTGTCAGCGCTGGGGCAGAAGGACTGCAAGGTGGTCTTGTCCGCCAAGGATGGCACCAAGCTGGGGTGGTTCCTCATTGACATGCGCGCAGCCAAGCTGCAGGCGCAGTACAAAAAGGACGAAGGTAGGGGCGCTGCTGCATGGGAAGGACGAAACCACAGTCTTGCCAGCCTAGCCGCAGCGTTTCAGCAGTTGTTACAAATGCGACAGGCTTGGTCGTCAGGCCAGACTGGCAAAGCCCGCGTGAACTCCCATGCCCCCATGCGTGGAATGCAGGCGTGTGGAACACTCTTTCGGGTGCGAAGAAGGGCGAGACGCCTCAGGTGTGCGCCCTGGCTCTCTTCTATGAGGACCGACCGGACGCCTGGTCACCGGGGCCCAAGCAGGCCTCGCCCGGGAGGCAGCGCGCCCCAGGCCGAAAGCCTGCCGCCTCCGGCCGTGCCGGCGGCGGCGGCGCCGCGGACGGCGCCGACGAAGTCGGCGCCAGCGGAGACCTCCCAGGCCCCGGCGACGGTGCCGCGCTCCCTAGCGCTCGCGCCGCGGGAGGCAGCGACGCGGCCGGCGGCGACGGCGCGGGCTTTGTGGCGGCAGGGGAGCCGCCGGGCGCCAACCCGACGGCGGGGCTGCCCAACTTTGGCAGCCCGCCGCGGCGCAGCCCGGCCGACGACGGCCCCTTCCGCCACTTTGCGCTGACGGTGGATGTGCGCAGCTTCCAGAGCACCAAGCGCCTGCCGCTCAGCAGCGCCAACGTGTATGTGCAGGCGGTGCTGCCGGCGGAGCTCATAGGTAGGGCGGCGGGGGAGAGGGGGAGGAATGGGAGAAGCTGGGTCGGGGGCGGTGGGGCGAAATGCAGCAAGGCGGGCAGGACGAGGTTGTGGTGCAATGTGAAAGGGGCTTTGCTTGATTGAGGACACCCCGCCCGCCGACCATCTCGCCAAGCCGCGCTACCTCTCCTCTCCCGCCGCCCTGGCGCGCCCGCCGCAGAGCTGGTGGTGGGCAGCGGCTTCAAGCTGCCCGCCCGCCTGGCGCCGCTCACCAGCCACCCCGCGGTGGACATCCCGCGGGGGGCGGAGGGCGCGGTGCCCGGCGCCTACGGCACGCTGGAGTTCTCGGCGGGCGTGGTGGAGCTGGCGCGGGTGCTGGCGCGCGAGCCGCGCATCAGCGTGGAGGCCTGGCACAAGGAGCGGTGAGGCGGCGGGGGCGGGCGGGGGGGGGGGGAGGCCTTTTGGCAGGGAGGAGGGAAAGGCGGAGGCTAGGAGGAAGGTGGGGAGGGAAGGGGAGGGGATGCGCTGGAGGAGTCGCGGGCAGCGGCAGGACCAGTCAGCGAGCCGGAGGGAAATGCACCCACACGTTAACTGGCCGCTGGTGCTAATGCTGCTCGCGGCGCCCACACCCCCCGCGCGCAGGTTCCGCACCGACATGCTTCTGGGGTCGGGCAGCGTGCCGCTGACGCCGCTGCTGCAGGGCGCCTGGGTGGACGGCTACGCGCCGCTGTTCGCGGTGGTGGCCAGCAGCGTGGGCGGCGAGCTGCGGGAGGAGCGGGTGCAGGTGGGGGTGGGAGCGGCGGGGTGGGCTGGGGCGGGGCGGGGTGGGGCGTGGCGGCAGGGGGAACGGGGGGAGGGGGAGGGACCTGTGTGCAGAGCGCGTTGGCCGCCTGATCGCAAAGTGCTGACCCATCGTGTGCTGTGTGTTGGGGGTCATCGACTCATCGCAGATGGGCATGCTGCGGGTGGTGCTGGCGCTCGAAGACAAGGGCCCCGCGCCGCAGCCCGGCAGCGAGGCGGCGGCCGCCGCCGTAGCCGCCGCCGCGGCGGGCGGCGGCGCCGCGCGCACCTCTGCGGTCGTGGCCGCCACCACCGCGCCCGCTAAGCCCGACCCCTACGCTCTGGACGGCGACGCCGGTGCAGCCGCACCCTCGGGCCTGGATGCGTTTGACGGCGTGGCGGCGGGTGCCGGTGGCGCCGCAGACGGCGGCCTCCAGGTTCGCGAGATGCATCCCGCACCCACGTCGGCCACCGCTGCGGCAGACGCCGCGGACGCCGCCGCAGCGGGCCTGCCGGCCGTACACGCAGTGGCGCCGCCGCCGGCGCTGCTGCTGCCGCCGCCGCCGGCGCTGGCTCCGGGCGGCGGCCCTGCGCGGCTGCCGCCGGGGATGGGGATGCAGGGCTCACCCGAGTTCGAAGCGGCCTGGGAGCTGGAGGTCTGGAAGCGGGGTGAGTGGCGGGCAGGGGCTGAGCACGCGTGTCGTTCACGTGTCGCTCTCCACACCTCATCCCCGCAATCCCGCATCGGCTCCCATGCTGTCCATACCTACCCCACCAATACACAAGACTACACAACCGTTGCATCGTCCCATTCTTACAATGTTAATGCACGCGTGCGCGCCCCTACTACGCCCACGCAGGCGAGGAGGCGCGCTGGCGCTCGGAGCTGCGCGAGCGCGAGGCGCAGCGCATGATGGTGCTGGAGTCGGAGTGGCGGCGGCGGGAGCGCGCGCGCGAGGCGGAGATCGGCGCGCTCAAGTCCGAGTACCTGGGTCTGGAGGAGCGGGCGCAGCAGGTCCGGCCGGGCGGTGGGGTGGCGGCGGGCCAGCAGGCAGAGGGCTGCGGGACTTGGTGTTTCCAGAACATAATGGTGTTCCTGGGTCGCAGGAAACAGCGTATGACGTGGCGTGGCATTGGCATGGCTTCACTGTGTGCCTCACCTCTGCCCCCTTGTTTTGCTTGGGCTGATATTCAACCCCCCCCCCCCCCCCACACACACACACACACACACACACACACACCAGGTGCTGTCCTCGGCCGAGGCTCGCGAGCGGCGCATCCTGGCGGCGGAGGAGGCGCTGCTGCGGCGGCGCAAGGAGCTGGAGCGGGAGGCGGGGTCGCGGCTGGCGGAGGCGGAGGCGGCGGTGCGGCGGCTGCAGGTGGAGTGCGAGCACCAGCTGGACATCGAGCGGGACAGGTGAGGGCGTGGGTTCGGGTGTGGGTGTGTGGAAGAGCACCAGGGAAAACGACAATCAAGCGTGGGCGTGTGTGGGTGTGTGGGTGTGTGGGTGGGGTATGCATGTGTGCATAGTGCGCTGACGTGTTTGTGGCAGCTGCCTCACCGTCAGCATACGGCAGCTGGCACCTACTGGCCGGCCCCATTACATGCCCCCTCTCACCCCTTATCACCGTGCCCAGCCACACCCGCCACTCTGCGCCCGCACCCCACCCCAACCGCCCCTGCGCACACACACACACACGCACACCCTCTCGTGTTATCTATCACACGCACACGCGGTCCCAGGAACGCCGAGCTGGTGCGGCGGGTGGCCATGCTGGAGGAGCGGCTGGCGGCGTCGGACGCGCGCTGCCTGGCCGTGGAGAACGAGTTCGCGGGTGGGTGGGTGGGTGGCGTTTACGCCGCAGCGCCGTGCGTACTGCGCAGCCTCCACAGCAGGCATCCGGCGCTTGGTCGTGTATATGGCGTCCGCTGCTTCGGCAGTCGGCACCCAACCACTGCCGCTCCGCCCTACTCGCGTCTGCTGCTGCGGCATTCGGCACCCAACCATTCACGCCCTGCCCTTCCCGCACGCTTCTACGCCTGCTGTCTACCCTGCTATACCGTACTTCGTTTACCACCGCCCTGCAACCCCCATTCGTCTCTCGGTACCCCAGACTTCCGCGCCGCGACGCGCTCCACGCCCGAGGCGGAGCTGACGCGGCAGCTGGCGGCGGCGCGGGAGGCGGCCAAGGCGGCGGAGGTGCGCGCCGCCAAGGCCGCCAAGGCCAAGCAGGGCTACAAGGACCAGGTGGGTGAAGTTTGGCGCGTTAATCACTTCCAAGTCAGGGGCGGCGACAGGGTTCTGGGGGTGGAGCGCTGCTAGCAACGCGTCCTGCTTCAGCCTTACGGCAAATCCTGGAGCTTGGGGCTTACCTCCCCTCTGACACCAGTTCCGAGTGCTGGTTACGGGGCATCCAAATTGCCGTTCCGAATCAGACCCGCTGCCGTGTTGTGTGTGGACACACAGGTTCGCAAGCTGGCCGAGCAGCTGGCGGCGCTGCAGCGGCGGCGCCAACGGGATGAGGACGTCGCGTTCGGGCGGCCGGCAGGCGGCGGCGGCGGTGGCGGCGGCGGAGGACACCAGCTGAGTGCGTCGCTGGCGGGTCCGCCGATGAGCCTGCGGGCGGCGGCCGAGGAACAGATCAGGTGAAGAGGGCTACAGGTTGCCGCTGCCTTGGCGTTGCCGCTGCCACATCAAACCCCCGGATCCGCATGCGCGGGCAGCCGGCGACGTCAGCAGTCGGCGCATGTCGTGTGGAGCCGATTCATCCAATCACCTGAACCAATCATCCCATCATCTGAACCCTGTGCGTCCCCGCCTCCGCCTGTGCGTTCATGCGCGCGCCGTGCAGGGCCGCGAGCTCCCAGCAGCAGGAGCTGGCGGCGATGCGGCTGCAGCTGCAGGCCATTAAGGCCGCCGCGCTGGCACAGCTGTCGCCGGGCACGTCGCCGCGCGCTGGGCAGGAGGCGTCCGCGGCAGCGGGCCAGTCCGCGGCAGCCGCGGCAGGAGGTGCTGCAGGAGGTGCCGTAGCGGCCGATGATGCGCCTGATCTGCGCAGCTCCGACCAGCAGCGCGGTGAGTGTCCGTGTGTGTTGACTCGCAATAGTACTCGCCATGAGTTGCTGACTGTGTGCGCGCGTCATCCATTATGGTGCTCATGATCCGGAACCACGAGCGCTTGGCAACCTTTTCTGGACTGCGTTGGCCGCCACAGGTCGCCACGCAGCCGACTGGCGGCCCGCTGCAACCGGCGCCGCCCAAGGGCCTTCCGGCGCGCCAGGCGGTGGCACGGCGGCCTCTCGCGGACCATCGGTCGCAAGCGAGGCGGCTCGCTCGCTCTTCCCGCCTGATCCCACCCCAGCCAGCTCCGCCGCAAGGCCTGCGGGCGCGGGGCCCAGCGCGCCATCGGCACAGGGTGGTGGGCCACAGCGCTCAACCACAACCAGCAGTAGCAGCAACCCCACCACCAGCTCTTCAATCTCCGGGCCACCGGGAGGCGTTGCGGCCGTCACCGCGGGCCAGCTGCGGCAAGCGCATGAGGACTTGTACGCCGCCGCCGCCGCGGCGCAGCAGCGGCTGTTCCCGGCAGCCCAGGGCGCCACGGCGGGCCCGGCGGGCAGCAGCGGCAGCGCCCCAGCTGGTCCTTCCAACAGCGGCGGCGGCGACCGGTGGGCGGCGGCAAGGGTCGCCGCCAGCGCGCCGGCGGCGCCTGGCGGCGTCTCCCCGGCGTCTGTCGCGGCGACGCCGCAGTCTGCAACCCCGCAGAACACAGCAGCGGCGGACGCAGCGCCGCCGCCAGCCGCCGCTTCAGTGTCTGCCTCAGCGCCCTCCACGGGGGCGGATGCCTACGGGCCTGGACAGTCGCGGGGTTACGACGGCGACAGCCGCCCTAGCACCGCCAGCAACACGAGCCCGCCCGGCGCTGCTGGCAGCGGCGCGGCGGGCGGCGGCCGCGCCGCCGCGCCAGGCGGTGGCGCTGCTGGCGCTTTATCTGATGCGGAGAAGCGCAGCCTCGCGGACCACCTCGCCAGCGCCAACCACGGCAACCAGTGGCGTCAGCAGCAGCCGTACCCGGGGGAGGCGGAGGGCTTCTCGCCGGCTAGCTCGGGCGCGGCGGCGGCCTCCGCGCCCTCCTGGCTCGAGCACGGCCGCGAGTTCTTGGCTGCGCAGCAGCAACAGCCCTACCCCTACTCGCAGCAGCAGGCCTACTCCTACAGCGCCGGCGACCTCGGCGGCGGCGGCAGCAGCGGCGGCAGCGTGGGGGCTGGCGGCGGCGGCGGCGGCGGCGGGGATGGCAGCAGCTATATGTACGGCTCGGGCGGCAGCTTCCGGGACCTGGTGGGCCCCACGGCGGATCTTGCCGAGATCCAGCGGCTGACGCGGCGGAAGATGGAGCTGCTGCAGAGCGGCTCGTACGGCCTGCACGACACGGTTATTCGGTTGTTGGACGAGCGGATCCAGGCGCTCATGGCGGAGAGCGCGGGGCTGCCTGCGTAGGGGGCAGAAGAGGTTTGGATTTGGAAGAGTGTCACAGGATGGGCTGACATGCGAGGTTGTGACCCGAAGGCTACCTAGATAACGTGTGTGATCACTGTGAGCCTGTGACTAGCTTGGTGACGCCTTGACGGAAACTGTTATGGCGCAAGCGGCAGTCCATTCTGGAAGCCACACACTCCTGATTTGCCTCCTTGTACCGTGCAACATGGCCGGTGGCCAACTGCAAAGTTGGAGTGAATGGGCTATGGCTCCTGCGGCCCTGCCATCTGACAAGCGCCTGTTGTAAATTTGCTGCTCCAATGTATACTTGCCATCACGGCGCATGGTTCAGTTGCTGCTCGCCTGCTCCCGAGTCCCAGCAAGGCAGCAACGCAATTGTCAGCCCGTGTTTCGGCACGGCTCATTGGGTAGTTACAGAGCACCCAGTGATGTCATTCCAGGTTATCGTTACATTGCACAACATTTCTTGCGCGCGCCAACAAGAGCGGATACCTACGGTACGTGATATCTCATATCTCACCTCCACCCTCTCTTACATGAACCCACGGCGGCCTAGCCCCAGCCCCAGCCACCCACACAGCCGCCGCCGCCGCCCCTCAACGGCCTCCAGCCACCTCCACGTCATCAACGCCGCGCCCTACAACGCCTCCTCCCTCCCGCCCCGCTGTTCACGGCGCCTACCGCCCCAGCTCCTCCTGCTGCAGCCGCAGCACCTCCTGCGTGCCGCGCAGCTCCGCCGCCAGCGTGGCCAGCTGCTCCCGCAGGCCGGCGATCACCTCGTCCTTGCGCGCCAGCGTGGCCTTGACGCGCGCCTCCACGTGCGCCATCTCCGCGCCGTGCTTGTTGCGCATCTCCGACATTTCCTGGGCAACCGCAGACGAGGAGAAGGGGCGGTGTCAGGTTGCGCAGGTTGCGCAGGTGGCGGCCTGGCGGAGCCCGCTGCTGAGAGGAGGGGTCAACGGGTTGCTGTCAAATGGGATGTGCGGGCATGCGCCACCATGTAGCATGTTCGCCCACCTGGTGCGCGGCCGCCAGTCGCGCTTCCACCGTCTGCCGCTCGCGGTTGGCAGCGGCTGCGGCCTCCGCCGCCACCGCCGCCTTGTCCGCACCCAGCGAGCGCAGATCGCGCTCCCGCGCCGCGGCCTCCTCCTTGGCGACGCTCACCTGCAGCAGCAGCAGCACATACCGTACAGTAGCACAGCACATCACCACGGCGAATCACGGCGGTGCACCAGCAAACAACCTCGGCACACACACGACTGCGCACACCCAAGCCACAAGCCCCCACAAAGCGCGTGCCATCCCCATCCCCCACCCCCCGGCCCACCTGCCCCTCCAGCCACCGGATGGTGCTGTTGCGCTGCTCCAACTCCCGCCGCAGCTCGCCCGCCGCCAGCTCCGCCGCCGCCACCCGCTCCTCCGCCGTCTGCGCCGCGGCGCCCGCGCAGCGGAAGCGCTCCGCCATCTTGGTCTCGGACCGCTTCGCCTCCTTGAGCGCGGCCGCGGCCTTGGCGGCGGCCGCCTCCTCGCGGCGGCGGAAGTCCTCTTTGAGCGCCTCCACAGCGCCCGCGTGCTCCTCCTCCAGCCGCGTCATCACGGCCTGCGTAGCGCGGCGGCGGGGTGCAGTACGTGCAGACCATACGGTGTTGCGGAGGTGTTGCTGTGGTGTGACGGGCGCTAATCAGCTTGGCAGGCTGCCGCGTCGCCGTTCCACTTCCAAGCCACCGGTACAAGCCTCTGCCCTGGACTCGCTTATGCATCCCGTGTACATTTGCGAACACTCATGCCCACCTGGATCTCGTTGTTGCGCTCCTCCAGGAGCTTCTCTCGGATGGCCGCCACCCGCTCAGCCACCTCCTTGCGCGCGCGCTCCGCCATGGCCGCCCGCCAGCCCTCCTGCCCCGTCTCGTACTGCTCCCGCAGGGACTCAATCTGCAGCGGACAGGTTGGCGGGTCGGAAAGTTTCCAGTCGCGCACTGGTTCATGCCATCACTCACGGCATGGCACTAAAGCTCCGGACCACCCACAAAAAGTCACCGCCCCTCAAGCAGCACCGGTGCCCCGCCGCACCTGCTTGTCGTGGGCCTTGCGCAGCGCCTCCTTCTCGCGGCGCCAGTCGTCCTCCATGTCGCGCTGCCGCGCCTCAGCCGCCTCGCGCGCCGCGCCCAGCGCCTCCTCGTAGCGCTTCTTGTCCTCCTTCCTGCGGTCGCGACGCACGACAGGGGGGGTTAGCACGACAGCCAATCAGGCGCCCAGCAGCGATGTCTGGGTGGCAAGTCTTTCGCCCATGCAGCGATTAAGCCGTGACATAAGCGCCACATCCCATCCCATCCCATCCCATCCCATCCCACCCCACGCCGCACCTGGCCTGCTCCAGGTGCTCCAGCCGCAGGTCGGCGTCCGACACCAGCCGCATGCGCTGGGTCTGTGGCAGGGGGCGCGCGTGAGGCCAGGGCCGTGTGTCGTGTGACATTGCGCCACCGCATACGGTACTTGGAGCCCGGGATGAGTTGCAGTCTTGTCGCCCGCATCTTGCAGCCAGCACGGCACCATTCCGCCCACAGCCACACCCACGCCAAACGCCCACGCCCACACCTGCAGCTGCTGCTCGTAGCGCTCGCTGACCTCCCGCAGCCGTAAGCCCGCCGAGCCGCGCTCCTTCTCCACCGCCTCCTCCGCCTCCCGCGCCATGCGCTCCTTGAGCTGCCGCACCGCCGCCTCGTTCTGCGCCACGTAGTTGTCCAGGTGCCGCCGCGCCTCGTCCGCCGCCGCCTGCTGTGCCGCCGACAGCTCCGCCTTGTGCCGCGACAGCAGCTTTTGCACCTGCGGGCCGCGGGGAGTGAGTTGTGAGTACCATCCCAAGCTAAACCAGCCTAGCTTGACAGGGAAACAGGCAAATGCAACACGGTAGCAGTGCGAGGAACCGCTTGTCAACAAAAATGGACGAGCCGACGCAGCCCGGGAAGGCAGCCGCAGCTCAGGCATCTACGGCACGTACCGTATGCGGCGTTGCCGTGGTGTTCACAGTCCCCACCCTCCCTCCCTCCCTCACCTCTCCCTCCAGGCCTTTGACGGTCATGTCCTTGATCTCCGCCGCCTTGGCCGCCATCCACGCCTCCCGCCGCTGCTTCTCCGCCGCCGCCCAGCCCTCCTTCTGCCGCCGCAACTCTTGCGCCCAGCCCTCCTTGAGCTTCGCGATTGCGCGCTCCTGCTTGTCGTCCGCGCCCTGCAGCACAGGAGGCCAGCACGCAAAGTTCACACAGCGCGCCCATCGGACAGCCCTGGCTAACGCCTCCCTACCCTAATACAAACTACTGTGTTCTTCTCTCTTTCCCCCGTGCCAACCCCCGCCGCCCCCGCGCGCTCACCCGGACCGCCGCCTCCAGCTGCTCCGCCCGCGCCGTGAGCGCCTCCTTGTCCGCCAGCAGGCGGTCCACGAAGGCCAGGTGCCGCGCCACCGCGCCCTCGTACTCGGCCCGCTGCGCCGCCAGCAGCTCACTCAGCCGCGCGTCGCCCTCCAGCGCCATGGCCCGCTGCGCCGCCGTCAGCGCCTCCACCTCCTGCATGCGCGGCGCGCCACGCCGTGTGTCCGTTCATTTTATCAGAGACGCGTCCGTTCATTTCATTGGGGGCGTAGCGTTGGGCGGTTATGCGCGGTTTCGATGGGGGTTGCGCGTGATTGGGGCTGGGCGCATCCAGAGTTTCGAACATCACCGGCTTAGTGCAATGGGGTTATGGGGGTTACTGTGAACCAATCCCGTAGGGAAACAGAAGCGCTGCAAGGAGAAACTGACGCCGCAATTGCGAGCTACTGCACATGGGGTTATGGGGGGCGTGTCACGCTAAAAGGCGCCCGGGCGCACCTGGCCCAGCTCCGCGATTCGGTCGTCCCGCTCGCGCACGTCCTCCTGCAGCCGCCGGATCTTGGCGCGCACGCTCTCGTACACCGACTCGGCCAGGAAGGCCGGCCTGCGCACGGGGCGTTGCGTTGCGTTGCGTTGCGTTGCGTCGGGAAGGCCGTTGGCAATCACCACGCAAGAGAGCGTAGGTGTGGGTGGGTACGGTCGCTTGGCAGCGGCACGTGTGAGCCCCACCCGGGGAAGAAGCATGCAAGCATGGTGCGGGGCTGGGGCAAGCGGGACCCGTGCCACCCCACCCGCACTGACCTGCCGGCGGTCAGGCCTGACACGGCGCTGGCAGCGCCCACGGAGGCGGCGTCGGCGTCCCGCAGGTCGTCATCGCCGTCCTCCACGTCGTCGCCGTCCTCCGTCAGTCCACGGCCCTCGCCGTAGTCGTAGTCGTCGTGCTCGAAGCCAGAGCGGCAGGAGGCGCCCATGCCGCGAGCCCGCGCGTGCGAGTGCGGGCGGGGCTGGCGGGAGCGGCCGCCCGCGTCACTGAGCGCAGCGAGCGAGCGCTGTGGGGTGGGCAGAGCCAAGGGGCGCGTGCGCGGCAGCGTGGCGAAGTTAGGGCGACGAGCCGTGCTGAGTGGGGCATCGAGATATTGCAGCTACCGTAGTTGAAGGCTCACCTGGGTCATTATTTGCGCGCCGCCAGCCGCGTGTGCGGTGCTTGGCCGGGCGGGGCCGGCGGGGCCACCACGGGAGCGCGCGGAGGCAGCGGCGGCCGTGGCCGGCCGGCTGCCGAACCCTGGCATAGCGGCCATCGCCGCCAGGGCCGCGGCCGTGGACGGCTCCGCCAGCAGCAGCGCCGGGGCGACAGTGGCGCACGCGGCCTCCTGCTCAGCCTGCACGAAGCGAAGCCGCGGTGACAAGATGCGTGCACGAAGGTGCGGGTTGAGAATACAGGAGTGGTAGCCGAACTGCGTGCAGTGCCCGTACGCGCCGTGGCTCCAACGCCCAAACATGTGCGCCGCCATCCCACCCACCTGCAGCTCAACCTCATCCAGGTACTTGAGGATGGACGTCATCTTCGCCGCCGTCAGGCTGGCCGCCACCTCAGCCTGCTGCGGCCGTGGCTGCTGCTGCTGTTGATGGCCGCCGCCGGCTGCTGCTCTGCTGGCAGCTGCCACAGGCGCAGCTGTCGCCTCCTGCTGGGGCCTGAGGTCAGGCTGCTGCCGCGCCGGCGCCTGATGGACCTGCGGAGCTTGGGCCTGGCGGGTGTCCCGCTCGACGCCGCCGCTTGACGGGCGGCCGCTGCTGGCGCCATGCCGCGCATGCTGTGCACCGCTCGCAATGGCCAGCGCAGGGCCCGCCTCCCGCGGCGCCGCGCGCTCGTCGTGACGGCCCACTTCATCCCGGGCGCCGCCGCGGCGCTCCGCCCACACATCCGCTGGGTTATGGTGATGACCGGATGCGGCGGCAGACGACGCGGGTGCGTCAGGCAACCGGCGTGGCGCGTCCGGCGCGTGCCGAGTCGCGGCCGGCTCCTCCACCGCCGCCCCGTCCTCCTCCGAGTCGTCCGAGTCAGAGAAGACTCGGCGGCCGGGGTGCCGCGACTGCCGCAGCTGCTGCGCGCGGGCGGACGGCTGCTGCTGCTGATCTCGTGGCTGAGCCGGCGGCGCTGCTGCGAAGGCGGAGGCAGGGCGCGGCTGCCCCCGGCCAGACGGTCCAGCCAGCTCGCTTTCCTCGCCCTCGTGCGCTGCCCACCGGCGGGCGTGTGCGCTGCGGTCGTACCCAGCCTCCAGTGCGGCGGCAGCCGACACGGGCCGCCGGCCGTCATCCGCTGCGACGCTGTCGCGGTGGTGTTGGTGATGGTGCTGCTGCTGCGGCTTGCGCTCTCGGTGGCGTTGCTCCGTGTGCTCTTGGTGCTGCCGCTCCGCAGGCGGGTGTGGGGCTTTCGGCTGCTGCGGCTGCAGCTGCGGTTGCGCACGCTGCTCATGTTGCTGATCACTCCGGGCGGGGTCCCTGTGGCTGTGGCCACGGTCGTGCGGGCCCGGCACGTCGCGCCCGCCGGCGGCACCTGCAGCCCGGCGGTTGCGATCACCCATGCTGCGCAAGCTGGCCTCGAGAACGTCGGTGCTGCTGCCGTCGTGGTCCACGCGCTCATCTTGGCGAGCCTGGCGGTCCTGTCCACTGGGCCCCGCGTCGCGGCGCTGCCGTTCGTCTGCGCGCTGCGGGTGGGCGTGGTCGCTGCCGCTTCGCCGGGTGAGCTCGTTCTGCGGCGCTTGCCGGACGCCGCCCTCGACACCTCCCTTGTCGCCCGCACGGCTGCTGCCGCTTGCATCAGCTGCTGTCCCCGCAGGTGCTGAGGGCATCCCGGTGCCCGAGGATGACAACCCAAGAGCCCGCTGGGAGCCCTGCTGCCGCAGCCGCTGCAGCGCCTCCATTCGCCGGCCGCTGCTGGCCTGGCGCTGCAACTGCTGGCCAGCCTCGCCTGCCGCGTCCGCCTGGGACGCCGACGCCGACGCCCCTGACTCCCCCGCCATCGCGTCATTTGCCTCTGACTGCCAGAAGCCGCTCGGGCGCGACTGGGCGTCATCCTCTGTCCACGACACCGCGTCAGCGCCGCCGTTGCCGCCCGGGGCACCAGCAGCGCCAGCCATGGCGCCGCCCGCTTCGCCGGTCAGCGCGGACAGGGCTGGCGAGGCCATGGCGGGGTTGGCGTCGGCGTCCAGGGACGGCTCCCGCAGCTGCAGCTTCTCCTGCCACCCCGGCTGCTGCTCAGGCTGCTGCCCAGGGCGCTGCGGCTGCGGCTGCGGCGCGGGCGCTGCCTCGGCCTCGGCGCGAGGCGACTTACGCGAGTCCCGCATGGTGTCTGCGCTGCCGGCAGGCTCGGGGTGAGGCCTGGTAGCTTCGGCAGCCTCGGCTGCCGCTGCGGCGGCGGCTGCCTCCGCCGCGGCGCGGCGCCGGGGCGTTGCCACGAAGGTGTAGACCGCGTGGCCGCCCTTGTGGGCTTTGCGCGGCGTGGCGCGCACCTGCAAACCACACGCACATTGGCAACATTGATTCCTGGCTTCCTGCCAACCAAGGAAACCTGCAAACGAGGCGTGCGCCCGCTAGGCAAGGTGGCAACAGAAACTGACACGCGTGGGGTCTGCTCACCGCGTGTGGGTTGTCCTCGTCATCGTCGTAATCCACAGCCTCCTGCCACTCCGTGTCCTCCACATCAAGGCTGTCCTCGAAAGCCGACGCCGCGCCGCCCACCCCGCCACCGGGGGAGCCCACCAGCGCCGCGCCCGCGGTCGCAGGTCGGCGGCGGCCGCGGTCGTCGGCCAGTATGCTCTCTGTGCGGGTCTGCGCGTACGCGTCCGCCGCAGACACAGGCCGCTTGCCGGGGGTGCCCGAGCGGCCAGCGCTGCCTACGCCGGTGTCGACCTTGCCAGTGGCGCGGAGGCTTACGAGGCTGGCGCCCGCCGCGGACTTGCGCGGCGTGTTCGATCCCGAGCCCAAGCCCGGAGCTGCGGCCGCAGCCGCCGCAGGCAGGTGGCCCATGGCGTCCACGGAGGACGCGCCGGGCGCGGCGGGAGCGGCCTTGGCGGCGCCGGTGGACGCGGGCCGCTTGAGGGCGGGCAGCCGGGTGCCGGAAGGCTGCTTCTCCAGCGCGACGCCGGCTGCGATCGGAGCGGAGCGGTTGGGCATCGGCATTGCCAGGCTGGCCTCAGCCTCGCCCATATTGGCGGCGGCAGCTGAGGGCTGGCCGGTCGGGTGCGCGCTGGCGGCGCCCACGCCGGGGGCAGCTCCGCCGCTGGCGCTGCCACTGGCGGCCTCGGCGCCGCCCACCTCGCCGAGCAGCAGCTTCAGGCTGAGGCCGGAGGGGTCGTCGGCGAAGAGCTGCTGCAGGATGCGCTGCTCGGCGTCCCGCCGCACCTGCGCACGCACAGCACACGGTCATCAGGCCTTGGCGACTGACTTGATTAGCGCTATGATACTTCGCACCAACCACCAACCGCAGTGCCTGCCCCATTGCAACCCTGTCCTGCAGACGCCTTCAGGCTCCCACCAGCCGGCCCCCGCGCCCATCTCGTGGCGACAGCCGCACGCCCCCACGCCCCCACCGCACCGGCGCCCGAGCCCTCACCTTGGCCTTCCACGCCAGCCAGCGGCGCCAGTGCACCTGGATGACGCGCGCCGCGATGTCCCGCTTGAACAGCTCGAAGGCATCGTCCGTCAGCGCCACACTGGAGGCCAGCGGCGACGCCACCGCCGCCGCGATGGACAGCGACAGGCGCATCACCGCGACACCGCCGCCGCTGGCTCCGGACGTGGGCGTGGGCGTGCGCGTGGCCCTGCTCCTGCTCATGGACGCCCGCGCCGCGGCGCCGGGCGCGGCTGCTGGTGCGGCCGCTGCGGCTGATGCAGGCCGCCCGGGCGCGCGAGCGCGAGAGGCGCCGCCGCCGGCGGTGCGCGCGCCGCTGGGCGTGTGGCGCGTCGGCGACTGGTCGGGGCCCGACACCGCCGTCGTATCGTCTGCGATGTCTTCCTCAACCTCGTCGTCCTCGCTCTCCTCCTGGTCCTCCTCCCGCCGCCCGCCCAGCCTGCCCCGCCCCAAGCTGTATCGCCGCAGCAGCTCCTCCGCATCGAACGACTCGCTGCCGCGCAGGCCCTGCTGCCGGCCACGCGCCGCCCCTGGCCCGGCGGACGCGGCGGGCCGCCCTCCCGCCCCTGCTGCCTCAGCCCTAGGTCCAGGCCCGGCGCCGGCTTCAGCAGCGCCGGTGGCCGCGCCGGGCTCGGCTGCCGCCGCCGCCGCCGCAGTTGAGGGCCGGGTGCGGTAGGCTTCCATGAAGTCCAGGCTGAAGCTGAGGGAACCGTCGCCGTCGTCGCGGCCGGCGCTGCGGCCCGGCTGGCCGGCGCTGGCGTCGGGCTGTGCTGTGTTGGGGCCGGAGGCAGCGGCGGCGGCAGCGGCTCCGCCGGCGGGGCGGCTAGGCGGCGCGCGGTCGTCGTCGTCAAAGGAGGTGTCGCGCGGCTCGGCCTGTTCGGGGTGCGGCGTGCGTGCGTTTGGCACATGGGCAGGCAGGTCAGGGGCGGCACCACGCCATGCCCACAGCCCGCTTCCATCTTGATGGGTCGGTCCATCCCCACTGCGGCCATTTGCGCTCACTGCGGCCCATTGCGCCCAAGGAGAGGACTGATGCGGCGTACCTTTTGGCGCCGCATGTATGCCAGGACCTCATCCCGCGCCACCTGCGCACGTGTCATGCACATTTGTCCCACATCTCAGCAGCTGCTTGCCGCTCACCGGCCGCGGTCCAGTAGGACGGCGCCGTGAGCGGCCTGACCCCAAGTACTGGCAATCTGCCCCCATGCGCTAGCTAGCCTGTGCCGCCGCACCTGCGCCCGGGCAATGCCGCGCCGCGGGCTGTCGAAGCCCACCGCGTCATCAGCGCCACCGCCCGAGTCGCTTCCGGCGCCCGGCCCCGGCTTTGACAGCTGCGCCAGCTTGTCAGCGCCTGAAGCTCCCTGCCGGCCGCCCTTTCCCGGGTGGGCCCGGCCTGACTGGGCGCCAGCCGCAGGCATTCCCGGCAAGTGGTTGTCTCTGCATTGCGGGAAAAAGAAAGCAAAGCGCCCGCGTGATGCTTCGGCCGTGACAGCCGTGTTTCTGGGCCCCACAACCGCCCTTGGCAGAGTAAACGACACGCACCTAGGCGCCTTTGCAGGCGAGCTCGCCACAGCAAGCGCCGAACCCTTCTTGGCAGGGAAGTGGGGCAGCTTTGGCGCCGTCGAGCGACCCTGCGACCCTTCCTCTGCAGACATGCAATAACACGAGTCGTTTTGGTGAAGTCGCCCGTGGGTGGCCTATTTCAATGGGTCTCCTACCTTGCACCTTAGCGCTCATTTTGGCCTTGAAGGGCGAGGCAGAGCGGCCCCCGAGCGGAGCGCTGTGAAGCACTCCTCCTCGCGAGTCCATGCCCGCTCCCGTCTACAAACGCTCAGTCACCAGGTAGGTCCGAGAGTCAAAGTTGATACCTATGGTAATGTTGATTGTAAAATCATGTCAAAAGGTGTCCGTCGCTCGCGGACAAGCGAGTCTACAAGCGCATAGTTGACTGGCTGCAGCAGACAGGCAGCAGGGGTTGAGGCCGACAAAATGTGTAAATGAGTCGAGTAGCTGCTAGAGTATTGACCTCACTGACAAGAACGGAGCAGCGAGTTTTTTGGACCGGCGCGGATTTTCGGATCCAGGCAGCCAGCACACAGAAGAGCCCTTCTGCAGGATAAAGTATACTTTAGAGTCGCATGGTTTGCACTCATATCCCGCAATTTGCTGTCATACAAATGTAGCCGCCGAGGGAGCTCGCATCCGCATTCATTAATTCAGCGCAGCGCGGTTCCGATAGACTAGCAAAACCGCGTTGTTTCGAACACGATGGCGTCAAGTTCAGGCCTGGGAGCATGGTATCCAGGAGCCAACTGCGGCGTCGGCGCGGCGACACGGCCCGGCGCAGGCGGCGGGGAAGCGGCGCCGGTGCCCCTCGCGCGTGCCATCGTGCTGCCGTGTGCTGCGTCACATGGCGGCCGCACACGGTGCCGCCGCGCTGAACAGAGTGCTAGATCTCGAGTGGTGGCAAGAGGCGGGAACGGTGGAACGGGCAGTAGCCCACCAGACCTGCCAAGGCCGCCGCCAGGTGAGTCCAGCTGGCCCCTGGTGAGCTCTCAGGCGTCGTACTCGCGACACAGCCACGCCACAATTCACCGAATGCCACATGGCTGCAGAAACGGATCGGGTGGAGCGGATACCACGGCCCCTGTCTGCGGGATCGCAGCCCGCGCTTCCATTCCGGTGAGCGCGCCCAGTGCATGCGTTGGAGGCGTGTAACCGAGAGATGAGCAAAGCTCTTGCGGTATAGCATCCTCAAGTCACGACGTCAAGTCGATGCCTTCACAAAAACGAGATGCCTGTATGCATGCTTGTAAACAGGTTCTGGGTGGATGAGGTGCTGTGGAGCCAGGGCCGGGTGGCGGTGCAGCTGGTGGAGCAGGTAGGCGCGGCCTGGGGGGGCCCTGGCCGTGGGGGCCTGGCCGAGCCACCAGTCGTGGGGCAGAGGGTGCGTGTTTTGGGAGTGCGCGCGTCGTCAGCCCCAAGTGGACGCGGCGACACTCTAGACAACCGTTTTCACTCATCGAGTCATCGCGCACATGCACACGCACACACGCACGCACAGTTGCCTTCGTGCTCGCTTGAGTCTAAACACACCCACGCGGGGCCCTCGCGCAGGTGTTCATCGAGGCGGGCGGTGTGAAGGCGGGCGGACCCAGCCGGGCGCAGGAGCGCGCGCGGCAGCAGCGGCTGGCGCACGCGGGCGGGTGAGTGCAGCGTGCGCGGCGGAGCTGGCGGCTGGCTCGAACAGCCGGGCCAGCGCCGGTGGGGCGGTGCGACAGCGACCATGGGGAGCTTGACCTGCGAGCCATTTCCTTTGTTTAGTTTCTCCTTTACCGCAACAGGAGTTTATTGAGCGCAGTTTCCTCTTCTCGCCCACGCTTGCTGAGGCTTTCCTGCTCCGTGCCAACCCCCGGCCTGCCCGCCCCTGCCGAATGGCGTGCAGCGACGCCGACCGCGGCGGCGCGCTGGGCTCCGCCCACATGGAGTCGTGGGAGGTGCTGTGGACCAAGTCCACGTACGCCATCCCCGCGGCGCGCGCCATGCGGCCGGGGCAGCTGGTGCGGCGGGCAGCGCCCGAAACAAGCCCCCCCCCCACCCGGGCTCTATCGGTGCAATACAGCACCGACTCTCAACCCGCCCTTGCTGCAGCACCAAGCCACCGCCACACCCAACCCCTGTTTCGCCCCACCATCAATATACTTCTATACTTCTCAACCCGTCAACACAACAAACCAATCCTTCTTAGCAGTAACGCGCACGAACGCAACGTGCATGTAAACTCTGTATTACCTACGTATGCAGGTGAGCGCGGTCATCGGGCTCAACTGCCTCACCATGAAGAAGCGGCTGCAGCTGACGCTGGCGGCCGCCTTCGGCCCGGGCGGCGCGGCGGCGCTGTGCCCGCGCTCCTTCGCGCTGCCGGAGCAGCTGGAGGAGTGGGCGGCCTGGGTGGCGCGGCAGGGGCCGCGGCAGCTGTGGATGCTCAAGACCGGCCAGGACGCGGGTGGGTGGTGGGTGGTGGGCGGTGGGCCTCGTGTGAATTGCCGCACGTGCCGCGACGACAGCAGCAGCAGCAGCAATGAAGAGGTTGGGGCTGCAGGTCTTCGGAGGCAGTGACGTGCTGTCGCCATCTTAGGCAGGTGCTCACACACGCAAGTGCATGCTTTCCATGTGCTGCGACAGGCAAGGGCCTGAGCCTGCTGCCTGGCGAGGCGGCGGTGCGGTACGCGCGGCAGCAGCTGGCGGAGGGGGCGGAGGGGGCGGCCGCGGGGCACCAGCACCACCAGCACCAGCCCAAGCGCTTCCAGCTGCAGGTGCGGCTGCAGGGCAGGGAGGGAGGGCCCGATGAGGTCCTTCCTGCGGTGAGGTCCCACGCCGTGGCTCGCGGCGCCTGGCCTCACGCGCCCTCGCGCCCCTCCTTCCCCCCCCTTCGTTTAGCTTGGGTTGGTTTACGCTTACACACATGCATTCCCTCCACCGCGGCACGGCCCCGCCGCGGCCCCCAGGTGGCCCAGCACTACGTGACCGACCCGCTGCTGGTGCTTGGGCGCAAGTTCCACCTGCGGCTGTGGGTGCTGGTCACCGCGCACAGTCCCCTGCGCGCCTACCTGCACAGGTGAGGCCCGGCCGGCAGGGGCTGCCGAGGAGCTGCGGCCGGCGTGTCACAGAGGCGGTGCATGGCATGTCGCAGAAGCACTGACAGGCAGACCGCAGTCTTCAATGCAGTCACTCGCCGTCAAACTCCCCCACGCTGCCAGGCGCGGCCTGGTGCTGTTCAGCTCGGAGCGCTACGACCCCGCCGCGCCGCTGCCCGCCGCCTCCGCCTACACCGCCTCGCCCGCGCACCACCACAAGCCGCAGCACACGCTGCAAGACAGCGCGGTGCACCACGCGCTCACCGCGCCGCCGCCGCCGCCCGCCAGCCACGTCACCAACTATGCCCAGAACGCGAACAGCCTGGTGTGGGGGCTGGAGCAGCTGCAGCAGCACCTGGGGCCGGCGGCCTGGGCGGGGCTGTGGCCGGCGCTGTGCGGCGCTTGCGCGCGGGCGCTGGGTGCGGCGAGGGGGTCGCTGGCGGAGGCGACGGCGTGGCTGCGGCCTACCGTGCAGGAGTATGGGTTCCAGGTGAGGGGTGCAGCGTGGGTAAGGGGGCGTTGGACAGGGGGGAGCATTTTTCAACCTGCAACCCTCGTAACCTTGCAACCCGGCCACGCACACACACACAACCCTCCCCCCCCCGGTTGACAATGGTTGATTGGGGAATTGGAAAAAACTACCCCCCCCCTCTGGGAATTGAAATTGACTATCCTCCGACTATCCTCCCTGCCAGATGATGGGCGTGGACTTCCTGCTGGACGAGTCGCTGCACCCCTGGCTGCTGGAGTTCAACAGCTCGCCCTCCATCATGGTGCAGCACGAGCAGCCCGCCGCCGCCGCCCTCATCCACGAGCAGAAGTACGGCATGCTGCGGGACACGTGGGCGCTGGTGCGGCGGCGCGTGTGGCGGCCGGAGGAGGAGGCGGACGGCGGCGGCGCGGCGGGCGGGGCGCAGGGCGGCGCGGGGGGCCCGGGGCGGGGGGTTTGGAGGCGGCACGCGGTGCGGCAGGCGGCGGAGGCGGAGCGGGCGGAGGAGGCGGCGCTGGCGGGCACGGAGTATGAGCCGCTGCGGCCGTACCTCCCGCCGGCGGAGTAATTAATGTCGATGGAGGCACGCACGAGGGAGATGGATCCTGGGCGCAGGCCCGGTCGTGGACGTGATCTAGCCGAGGCTGACGTTTGGGGGGGGGCACAATAATGGCGTGTGTTGTGCATGTACCGAGGAGTGGCTTGCCTATTGGCAGCCGAGTCGGAGTGGGCCAAAAGCTGGCGACTGTCACGGACGTCAGGACATGAAGGGGCACCAAGGTCTGGCACGGCAGTCTGGCACGGCGGCACGAAACCCTCTATTGCCCACGCGTGCCCAACTTACAAACGCGCTGCAGTTTTACGCTGCAGTCAGTCGGTATCTGGTGTTACGACTCACATATTGCACAGATTTGGAAAAGGCCCCACGCATTAAACGTGCCTGTTCGATGCTCATGCTGCTGCCCACCTGCATTGTTACGTGCATGCACCCTAATCCTTTTAAATAATATTTACAGGCGATACGAGGTCACGCTACGCATTTCACGGAAAACTCGGAGACTCCGAATTTCGATGCACCTGCATAGAAATGCTCCGCTGTGTGCATGCAGCCATTCGAAATAGCCGCTCCGCATTTAGGCAGCAGTGCTCGCTCGCGGCGGCCCGCGCAAGAACCGGCTGGGCGTGGTCGGCGGCAGTCGCTTACTGACGGCACAGGGGGCGGCACGCGTCGCGACGCCCTTCTGCGTAGCGCCTGGCCCCCGCGGGGACCCCGCCGTCGCGGTGACCGCCGCGCCGCAGTGGAGGCCGGGCACTCATCATGCGATTGCGCAACGTGCTGCATGTGCTGCTGCCGCCGCGGCGCCGCGAGAGGACATCCAGCAGTGGCAGGAGTGGGAGCAGGCGGACGCTTTCCGCTCGGCCGCGGCGAAAGTGTTCCCCGCTGTGAGAACAGCTCTTCGTAAGTACCCAGGCCGCCCACGGCCGGAGAAATTCTACGCGCTGGTGGAACTGTCGGCCTATTCGGCTCAGCCGCCGCCGTTTCCCGCCGCCCACGCCATTCCCCCCCTGCTGGACTGGGTGACGAGTGCGGGCATGCGGCCGGCGGCGGCCATGTCCATCTTTGAGCAGCACTGCAGTCCGCAGCTGCGCTGGATACTGAACAAGGCGATGGACATTGCGCGTAAGGAGGAGGAGGCGTGCTCGACAGCCGGTCCACGGGACGCCCACAGCACGGCGCCGTGGATGACCTCGGCGCACCTGGCCCTGGCGGCGCTGGCCGCAGGGTATCACTGGGACCGGCACGCGCGGCTAACAAACGCGGACTTGGCGGAGCTGCGCTGCTGCTTTGAGGTCTGCTGGTTTCTGCACCACATTGCACACCTGCGTCTCGGGGACTGTGTCACACTCTTGTCGGACCTGGCGGTGGAGGAGCGCCGAGCAGCCAGCCAGCAGTCGCGGGCGCACGCACCGGTGCACTCCATGCGGCGGGGCGCCCAGGGGTGCTCCAGGTACCTGCTGGAGCGCAGCACGCCCGCAACGCTGCACCTCATCATGCAGTCCTACCGCTGGGCGCTGTTCACGGGTGCGCCGCGGTGGTGCGGGCTATGCGTATGGGTGCTGCGGTATAGCAGTGGTACGTAGGTACATACGTACATGCATGCCTATCCATGGCGATCGGTGGTACGCGATGACACGCGATGACCTGGCCTATCATCCCATCCATCGCTGCTCGCAAACTACCACCGTACACGACCGCGTGTGCGCGCAGGCTGCAGCACCGTGCAGCCCTGCCACCTGCTGTGGGCGCTGGTGGCGGACACCCGGGTCAGCTACAGCCCCCTGCGCACCGACCCGCTGGACGAGGGCGTGGCGGCCGCGGCGGTGCGGGAGCCGCCACTGGCGTGGCTGCTGCAGCAAGCGCCGTCCGAGACGGCGGCGGAGAGGGTGCGTCTAAAACTATTTGCCATGCGCCCATGTCTCATTACCGTATCATTTGTGCTTGTTGCACGCTTGCTGATGAGCTGCGTGCTTTCCTATATCCCCACACTTTGACAGTTGCACCGCGTCATAAGGCGGGGCCTGGCTAGGCGCTGTGTCGAGGGCACTACGGACAGCCGGCCCGGCAGCGCGATCACTGCCAGGCACCGCGGCCTCCTCAAAGAGCTGGACAAGCCAGCAGCGCCCACTGGGCACATGTGTTCGGACCTGTACCATTTTTACAGCCTGCTGCGCAGCTGCCGTGAGGCGGGCGTGGTGCCCAGCCGAAAGCAGCTTCAAGCGCTGGAGCACGCGCTCCAGGCTCTGCGGGACTCCGCAGCAGCATGCTTGTCCTCCCCGCTTCAGGGAGGCACGGAGCAGCCAGAGCAGCAGCAGGAGTGTGCGGCGCAGCAGCATGCACGGCAGCGGCGGCAGCGACTCGTGGCCACCAGCCTCTGCTGGATTGTGTTCCCAGAGGCCGAGCTCGCCTTTGCTGCGCTGGGGTACCAGCCGCCGCCCATGCAGCCGCACGACCGGCCGGAAGGGACTGTCCAGGGCAGTAGCAGCAACCCGTTGGGCCTTGTGGGCGCGTTTGCGCCCGCCGAGGCCACGAGCGACGCGGTGCAGTCCTGGTGCGCTCACGACGTTGCCCTGCGCTTCTGTGCTGGCACCGGACACAGCCGACTTGGGTGGCTCACGAGCAGGCGTGCGCCGCCGCCAGACCTGCTGTCGTGGGAGCGGATGGCAGCGCTGGACGCGCCCGCGCAGCAGGCGCTGCTGGCAGTCGCAGACAGCTTGCAAGCCGAGGGCGTATCGAACCACAGAACGTGGTTGGTGCCGTTTGTTGGCAGGTGTGTCGCGCTGCATCGACAGGCGGTGGAGGCAGCAGAGGCGGCGGGGGAAGCAGGGGCAGCAGGGGAAACGGGGAACGCGGGGGAGGCGGATATGACGGAGACCACAGAGGTCGCACCTAGCGCACCTGGGTGTGGTGCAGGAGGACAGCCACGGGCACCGCCACTGCCGACGCAGCGGCAGCGGCAGCACGCCGACCTGACCGCGCAGCGGCGCTGCCTGCTGGCGTTCCTGGCGTCACCCGCCGGCACCTGGCTGATGCGGAATGGGCTGTGCCGCATTGAGGACTTCTGCCACATCAGCGCCCGCCGCAGCGCCCGCAGCACTAGCAGCGTCCGCCGCAGCGCCCGCCGCAGCGCCCGCAGCAGCATGACCATCGCAGAAGTGGCACAGGTGCTGAGGGAGGCCGTGCCGCTGCAGACGCGGGCCTGGCTCCTGCGGGACTTGTTTGCTGCGTGGTCTGGCACGGTCAGCAGCGGCGGAGGCCAGGACGGCGGTCGCCCTGCCATCAAAGAGGCGTGGATTGCAGCTGTCAGAGCCTCCATGGAAACCCAGCTGGAAACGCGGCGACGCAGCGGCCGCTCGGCGTCCCCAGCAGGAGCGGCAACAGCGAGGGCGCTGTGGCGGCAGCAGCCGCAGCAGGACAGGCCCAGCCAGACAGTGGAGCTGCGGGGCTCTGTCGTCGAGCTGCCCGCTGGAACACTACAGACACTCGATGCGGACCGCTCAGCATGGTTGTTTTGGTTGCCGCCGGCCGAGCAAGACAAGAAGCTCGCTGAGCGGCTTGCTACGCTGCGCTGGCAGCCTCTGAGCTCGGCCACGCCGCCACCCTGGCCAGGCGTCTACTGGCTTGGGATCCGGCCGGACGATGCCAGCGGTGGCGAAAAGGTGGTCCCGCTGTATCACGGCACGTCCCGTGACCTGAAGAAGCGGGTGGGAGCGCATGAGAGACGGTTGTGCGCAAGCAAGAGCCGGGGCAGCACCACGACCCCGCTGTACTGGGGGCTGCAGCTGGCGTCGGTCGCGGGCACGGTGGTGGTGGCGTTTGAGTCGATGCCGACGGTGAAGGAGGCGGCGGCGGCAGAAGTGGCGGAGCTGCACCGGCACGACTACGCCTTCAACAGCGTGAACAACGGGGCGCCGCGCGTGCGGCAGGCGCTGCTGGCGGTGGGGTTCACTGACGAGGAGCTGAGGGCTTTGGCCAGCAAGCAGCAGCCTGTGAGCCCGCTTGCGCCGCCGGACACGAAACAAACGAGTTAGCGGGGCTGCATGGGCCTCAAGCCATGATGTGACATGCTCTGCTGAATTGCCTGAGCGGCGGCTTCATTTAGGGGGGACGGGCTGAACGTCGATGAGGTCGAGCATATACACGTGACAACACGTGCATTGGCATTCACATTTAGAAAGCATCTCGATGACCAGTGACGCCACGATACGCGTGTGTTCCCCTTGTCTACCGTACTGCCTGTGTGTCATTGATGAGAGTGTGAGTGTGTCGTACGCAGCCGGCAAGGCCCTGGTCCAAGCCTTAGATACATGAGAGACAAACTGCAGTGGACGGTCACAGGGGTAGCACGCGCGAGCAGGGCCCGGTGTTTCAGCCTTTCAGGGTTGCTGTTTCTTTTACGCCTTGCAATGTGTGCATGTCACGGGGTTCACCCTGGGCCCATCTATATGCCTTGGCACCTTGGGCGGCCTCAGCCGCAGCCCTGGGCGGCCTTCCGATGAAGCCCCGTTCCCTTGCTTTCGTTCAGCATGACAACGACGCAAAGCCAATGCACGCACGCTGCCCAACCTAAACTGGGTAGGCACACCACACACCATTGCAGCCCCGCCATCCCAGGCGCGCCCGCACGCTTCATAGCCAATGCCACCGCACACAAAGGCACACACCTATCCAGCCGCGCGCCACGCAGCGCCAACCCAGTAATGCAGGCAGCGAGATAATGAAGAAATACGCCCGCGCAAAACCCGGCAGCAACCAGCGACATGCGCCATGCCACCCCAAAACCGCAGCGCACGTCAGCCACCACCACCGCCGCCACGCCGCCGCCACAACACCGCCACGCCGCCGCAGCCGCCGCTCAACACGACTCCAGCCGGCGCCGCCGGCGCCTGCAGCTTGCATGTGGCACCACAGCCGCTCAACACGAGCCTTCAGACGGCCCCGCCGGCGCCTACAGCTTGCGAATGGCCTCCAGTGCATTGTCGCGGAGCTGCCGGCCATCGGCCGGTCCAGGGGCGCCCGCCGCCCCCGGCGTCGCCTGCTGCTGCTGCTGCTGCTGCAGGGCGCTGAGCATGTGCTGCCACCCGCTCATGTGCTTCTCGTCGCCCGAGCCTGCGCGGCGGCACCCAAGCAGGGGGGGGGCATTGCAAGGTTGGAAATTCGATGATTCGGGAGATTGCAAGGATGGTAACAAGAGTGTTGCAGGGTAGACAGCAGGCTTCGGTAAGGAGGTGTTACTCGGTCCGGGAACACAAAACCCGGTTCACGGCAGGGCCAGGGCCAGGCACCAGCAACCAAACACGGCAGCACCTGTGAGCGATCCCACACGCATATGGGCCCGCACGCAGCCCTTGCACGCCCACAGCACCCAACCTACCCACCCACCCACCCACCCACCCACCCACCCACCCACCCACCCACCCACCCACCCAACCCGGGTCCGGCGCGCACCTGTGTACACCCACGGGCACCAGCTGCGGTGCTGCGCCACCGGGTCCAGCTCCCGCGGCTGGCCCGCCGCCGCCCCCGCCGCCGCCGACGCGCCGCCGTGCCCCAGCCCCCCCGGCGACGCCGGCCCGCCGATGGCGCCGAACCCCGCGCCGCCCCACAACGGCGTCGTCGCCATCCGCTGCCGCTTGCCGTCCGGCGCCGCCACCGGCGTCGCCATGCCCGCCGACGGCGCCGACGGCGCGTCCACCGCCATCGCCTCCGGCGCCTCCGCCTTGCGCTTGCGCCCAGCCAGGCCGCCCGCCGGCGTCGGCGTCGCCGAGCCCGCCGCCGGCGCCGCCGCCGACGGCGTCGCAGCAGCGGCGGCGGCGGCAGCGGTGGAGCCGAAGAGGCCGCTACCGCCGCTGGCGGAGGCGCCGCGCTGCGCGTTCCGTCTCCATCGCCGCCGCCATGCCGAACACGGGCGCCGCCGACGCCGCGGAGCCGAACCGGAACGGCGCGGCGGCGGCCGCGGAGCCGAACGGCTTGGCCGCGGCGGCGCCGCCGCCGAACCCGAATTGCCCGTACTGCCCGCCCGCGATGGTGCAGCTGAGCGGGTCGCTGCCGACGGCGGCTGGCGCAGCCGGGAAAGCCCCGGCACCACCGGCGCCGCCGCTGGAGGCGCCGCCAGGCCGCGGGCTGAGCATCAGCGCGGCGGCGCCGCCGGCGGCGGGCGGCGGCGGCGCGGTGAGGCGGCCCACGGGCACCGGCCGCACGCCCGAGTAGTTCCACAGCCCCATGCGGCTGTGGCAGATGGGGCACTTGAGCACCACTTGGCTGCTGGGCACCTTGGCGGCCTTCTTCCCGCCCTTGCCGTCCGCGCCGCCGCCACCGCCGCCGGCGCCGCCGCCGCCGGCCGCCGCCGCCGCCGCCCCCTTGGGCTTGACGCCCAGGTGGTTGAGGCTGTAGCTGCCGCCCGCCGCGTAGGGCGCTACAGCCATGCCGCTGGCGCTGTCGGGCTGCAGCACGTCCACGTCCCAGCCCAGCAGCGCCAGCAGCCGCGCCTTCTGCGCCGGCGCCAGCTTGCTCGTCTGCACCAGCACCGCCTGCCCCTCGCCCGCGTCGCCCGCCGCCGCCAGCGCCTGCAGCATCGACGCGGGGTCGCCGCCGCCGGCCGCCGCCGCCGCCGCGACGGCCAGGCCGCCGGCACCCGCCGCCGAGCCCGTCGGCGTCATCACCTCGTCCCCGTTGTCGTCCAGCTCCCGGATCGTGACCGACGGCATCTTGCGCCGCCGCGGCGCCAGGTCCTGGTCCCGGCTGTAGCCGCCGTAGCCGTGCGCGGCGGCACCGCCGCCGGCGGCGCCGCCGACGATGACGGCGCCGCCGCCGGGCCCGCCCGCCGTGATGAAGTCGTCGTACGATCCGTACGGCATGGCCGTACTGCGCAGCGTCTGGATCGCGAGCGTGTCCATGTCGGGCAGCACGTCCACGCGCATGAGCTTGTCGTTGAGGGAGTAGAAGAGCGAGCAGAGCTGCTCGGGCGAGGAGGAGGGGACGTAGGCGAGCAGCTTGGGCGGGCTGGCGGTCTGGCGCCAGGGGCAGGTGGCGGTGTGCTTGGTGGTGAGCGCGGGCGAGAACATGTCTGCGGCAAGGGAATGGCGGGTTAGGGCGGCGGCGGCGTGTTTGCTTGTTAGAGAGCGCATGAGGAGGAATACAGGGTTGCAGGATCGCCAAAGGGGGAGGTACGGTCACTCCGCTACGATCCAGTTTGTGTCGTACGTAACCGGGCCCTCCTCGTGGTGCTCGAAGTGTACAGCCCCGGTCAGCCGCCGCGCCCCCTGCGCGGCCGCTACTCCACCCCACCCCGACCCAGGGCCCCCCGCTGCCCACGCGCGCCTGCCCTCCCACCCTCCCCAAGCCCGGCCACCCATGCGATCCCCACAGCCCCTTCCACCCCCCTCCCAACACCCTCCCCCTCCCAGCCACCCCCCCCCCCACACACACGCGCCCACACACGCCCACGCACCTGCCGCCGCCTGCCGCTGGTCGTACGCCACGTGCGGCGGGTACCGCAGCTTGGAGCCGCAGTACTCGCAGGTGAGGCTGTCGCTGCCGTCGTTGACCCAGCCCTTGAGCGCGCACGGCACCGCGCCCACCGAGGCTGGCTTGCCGAACCACGTCAGCGGCTTGTACGTCTCCAGGCGCTTGTGCAGGTCGGCCTGCTCCCAGGGGCGGAAGCGCTTGGGCGTGCGCGCGGCCGCACCGCCGCCGCCCGGCGAGGTGGGGCCCCCGCCCGCGGCGCTGCCGGCGCCCGCGCCATCGCCCTCGGCCGCGCTGCTGTCCCGCGCGCGCTTGCCCAGCGACGAGAGCGCGGAGGTTATGCGCTCATACACGGACGACATGGCGCGTGCAGGCCGGCCTTGCAGCCCGCGAGGGCGCCGGTCGGGCGCGAGGCTGCTTCACGCTGGAGTCTTCTGGGATGTGCGGCCAGAGGTTTAGCAGCTGGGGCTCGTGCTAGAACCCGGCGAGTTGCTTGGCTAGTGAGAACGTGCTGGTGATATTAGTGGTAATCTTTACAGCTACTGCGGACGCAGGCAGCTCGCAGCCGGCGATTGCGCGTGCGGTTTCGTAGTTTCCTTTGTCAATTTGAAGCTTCCCAATGTTTTACATGTACTTGTGTTTATCGGCTGGTATTCGGGGCTTTGCGTTTTGAGCCCGGCATGGTGCCAGCGGTGTTTGGCGGGATTGTTGCAAGCGCAGATCACAGCTGTTTGCCATGCCTGGGAAAGAGCTTAGTTGCTGCATTACTGACGTGTGCAAGGTTGCCTAAAAAACAAGCGCTTGAACACAAACCGAAGCTTGCGTTCTTCCTTCAAAATTTATTCACCTCTAGCGCCACGGATGAATTATCCAGAATTGTTAGCTGAAAGGATTCGGCGCTAGAGTCTCGAACGCCGCGACTGCAGGCTTGACAAGCCATCTGCGACAGGGCCGAAGCCGCAAGGCTCTTCTGCAGCCAAAATGCTTCCACGCCGAGAAGTCTGGGAGTATGGTGGCCTGCCAATTCAGGCGCTGTGCCCGCAGCTGGACAACGTTCAGACGCTCCTCTCGTTCCACGGGAAGCTCTTCGCGCGGAGCAAGCCGGGGCAAAACGGGCAACGTGAGTATCATGTAGAAGACGCGCACTCTTTGTCGGCATGGGCACGGGCGAGCTCACGAGCTGCGGCCAAAGGGGTGGGGGGTCGGGGCAGCGGGGGCACCCTCGGACTGGGACGCTCCACGCTCTGGGGGGCTCGGCTCTGGCCTCAGCTGGGGCTCCCAGACGGCATCGTGCAGCAATCGGTGTCACGGGCTCTACCGCGTAAAGCACTCGCTCTGCTCGTGATACGAACGGCAAGGCAGGCGCGCAGCGAACGCTCCTCCTGCTACCCGCGTGCAGGCGCCCAACTCCCAAACAGCACACAGCCCGCGCTCCCGCAGCCCCTGCCCCCTCCCCCCCTTGCGCTCCTGCGCCACATATACCTCTCTCCTTTGACCGCCGCTGACCGCCGCTGACCGCCGCACGCACCGCACCGCACCGCGCCGCCCCACACCGCGCCGCACCGCAGGCCTGGTGTCCTCCGCCGACGTGGCCGCGGTGCTGGAGCTGACCGCCACGCAGGTGGAGGTGCTCACGGAGGTGCTGGCCGCGCTCTCCTTCGCCAACGCCAACGCCGCCTCCCCAGCCTCCGACGCGGCGGCGGCAGCCGCCGCCCCCGGCGGCGGCGGCGCGGCATCATTAGGCAGTGAGGAGGTGGTGCTGCACGAGCTGTCGCTCTTCCTGCTGGCGCAGCTGTTCAGCAAGGAAGCGCAGCGGGCCGACGCGGTGGAGTACTGGCCGTCGGCCGACCCCGCCGGCGGCTTCGGCGGCGGCTTCGGCGGCGGCTTTGGCGGCGGCCCCGGCGGCGGCGGCGGCGGCGGCTTTGCGGGCGACTCGCTGCTGTCGCCCACGCGGCGGTCCTCGTCGGGTGGGTGTGGCTGGCGTGTGGGTGGATGGGTGGGGCCACGTGTTCGCACGTGTGCGCGGCGGCGTGCGTGACAGCACGCGCGCGCACACGGCGTGGGGCGGAAGGCATGTGGAGCGGTTGCCAGTATGTGCAGTTTGGTCATGTAGCCCACCCAACTGCCCTGCCTTGAGCCCTGCACCCCGCCCACCCCCGATACGCCCGCTCCTGCGCCTCCTGTCTACCCTGCTACACCTCACTTACCATGCTTGCAACCCCCGCCAACCCCGCCACCATGCACCCACCCGCAGGCCGCAGCCTACTGCGCCAACAGCTGCAGGGCCACCTGCGCACCCAGGTGTGGAGCGGCGGCGGCGGCGGGAGCCGGGGGAGGGACGGCGGGGGGTGGCAGTCGACCAAACGACCAAACGGGGGGTGGCGGCGGCGCATGCGCATGTCGGCAGGGCCGGGAGCGCACGGCCGCCGGGCCGCCGCGCGACGCCCCAACACACTCCAATGCGACACCGGCCTGACCTTTCTTGCGCCGTCCTACGTGCGCATAGCCCTTAAGCATCATCCTTTACGCACCGGCCTTACGCGCCGACCTTGCGCGCCGACCTTGCGCGTCCAGCCCCCAACCTCCAACTCCTTCATCTTGCAACCGCCGCCAGGTCATGGCGGTGCGCGGCTTCGGCGACTACCTGCGCCGCAACCTGCGCCCTGCGCTGGAGGTGGCGCTGGAGGCCTGGCCGCCCGCCGCAGGCGGCGCGACGCCCGTGTCCGCGCGCGAGCTGGACCGCCTCGCCTTCATCATCGGCGCCGGCGGCAGCGGCAGCGTGGGCGCCGGCAGCCGCGCCGCGGCGGCGGCGGACCCGGGTGCGTGGCGTGGGACGTGGCGTGGGGCGTGGCGTGGGGCGTGGCGGGGCGGGGCGTGGCACTGTGGCATGGATTACGATGTGTGGGATGATGGGTTTCCTGTCGTGCGGATTGGGGTGGGGATAGAGCGGCCAGCCGCCCAACCAGTGGTGGTGGTGCCAAGGTGTTCATCCGCTCTATGCATCCTTACAGCTCCGTTGCCGCCGCCGCCAGCAGCAGCGCATGCACCGACACGTGCACCGACACACGTACGCACGCACACACCGACACGCACCCGACGCACGCCGACACACGCCCCCCCACACCGACACGCACACAAACCCCCACACAAATCCCCCTTCCTCCGCTCAGAGCCGCTGAGCTCGGTGGTGGGCCTGTCCCACGCCGGCGGCCCGGGCGGCCTGTACATGCCGCTGGGGCTGGACGCCGCCGCCAGCGCGCTGCGCAGCCTGTGGGCAGAGGACGCGGCGGCGGCCATCGAGAGCCCGCGCCTGCTGGCCTTCAGCGGGCTGGGCGGCAGCGCCAGCAGCCCCAGCCCCAAGTTCCAGCGCAGCATGGGCATGGTGGCGCCGGCGGGGCAGGTGCGGCGGCGGCGGAAGGGGGGGGGCGCGGGGGCGGGGGTCGTAAAGATGGTACATAGAAGTGTAGCAGCGTACACAGCAGGCGTGGAGGGGGGTTGGCGGGGGCGGGCGCAAGCTAAACAAACCTGAATGGACAGGGGACGGGGTGGGGGCGGGCGGGGGTGAGGCGGCTCTGCTGCAGCACCCCTGCAGGCGCTGGGGGCTCCGGCGTGAGGGTCCAGGCCGGGACTGAGCACTGGGCCCGGGAGGGACGTGGCAGTGGCGTTGCTGCCAGGCCGGGCACATGCGGTGGGCAAGCCGCCTGGGGTGTAGCCGTCCATGTGACGGTTGGCGAGGAGGAGGGTGGGACAGCGCGCCAACGCGCCGAGCGGGATCCGGGGTCGCGGGCGCCGGCGCCCACCCTCTTCACGCGGCGTCTGCTGCCGCTTCCTGCCATCCACTCCATTGCAACCGCCTCCTCACACGCCTCCCTCCCCATCCCCCTGCCATCATCATCTCGTCTTGCTTAATCATGCATGGAACCCCCCTCCCCCCAGTCTTCAGTGCACCTATACCGCTTTTCCAAACATCCTTGCAACTCCCCCTGCCGCTCCCCCTCCTCCCCCTCCCCCATGCCCAGGTGGACGACAGCGCCATCGCGGGCGTGTACCGCGGCACGGTGGTGCGCGGCGAGGCCGACCTGCCGCACGGCGACGTGCGCGTCACCGACTGCCACGAGGCGGTCATCTACCTGCTGGCGCCGCTGCAGGTGGGCGGCGGGGGGGGGGGAGGGCGGGGGAAGGGGGGAGCACGTGTGTGTGTGACATGCTTGGGGGTGTGGTACGGCAGCCCGAAGCTACAGCAGGCGGGGTTGGGGTTGGGGTTGGGGTTGGGGTTGCAGGCGGGGCGGGGGGCGGGGCGGTTGCAGGGGGTGCGGCACGCACGCGCGCAGACATACCGGTACACACATATGACTGTGTGATTCCCTTGAGCTCTCAAACACGCGTCTTACACCTCTCGCGCCCTCACGCCGCCCGCCTGTCAGGCCGCCTTCATCAGCGCCTGCTCCGACTGCACCATCGTGGTGGGCGCCGTGGGCCGCATGCTGCGCGTGGAGCGGTGCGACAAGGTCACGGTGAGCAGCGGCAGTAGCAGTAGCAGCAGCGGCAGTTGCAGCGGCAGCAATGGACAGGCGTAGAGCATGTGGAGGGCATGCGTGGGCGACGAGCCAGGCGGGGGTGGGGTGGGGTGGGGTGAAGGAGGGTGTCGGTGTACATGTGTGCGAGCACGGTGTGCGGGCCTTTCTTTGCCGACCTCACCGCGCGCCCCATCCGCCACCGCCAGCCACCCGCCCTGCCTGGTCCCTGACTCCACCCCACCCGCTACCGCCCGCTACCGCCCCACTTGCGTTGGGTTCTGGAATGAACTACCCAACCCACCCACTCACACACCCGCCTGCCCGCCTGCCCCCGGCAGGTGATCGCCGCCACGGGCCGGCTGCTTGTGTCCAGCTGCCACGAGTGCTGCTTCAACGTGGGCAGCCCGCGGCCGCCCTGCCTCATCGGCGACAACCGCTTCCTCAAGCTGGGGCCCTACAACACGCGGTGCGGGGCGGGGCGGGGCGGGGCGGGGCGGGGGCGGGGGGCGGGGTCCATGAATGACTGCTTGAAGAGGGGGAAAGGGAAGGAGGGGGCGGGGGCAGCCGTCCTTGCGGACGGTTTTTGGGGGGGGGGGAGGGAGAAGGCAAGAGGGGCTTGGCAAGTAGGGAGGAGGGATTCCAGGCCTTGGGAGGGGGGGAGCCCCAGGGGCCTTCGTTTCGTGACGGGTGGTGCCTGCTCGCGCTCTCCCCTCACGCCCATCCCGCCCCCTCCCCCGCCTGCTCCCCGCGCTGCTCCACCTCCCACCACCCCCGCACGCCTCAGCTACGAGAAGCAGGCCGCCCACGCGCGGGAGGTGGGCCTGCGGTCCGACCTGCCCAACCGCTTCGACAGCCCCGTGGTGCTGCTGGGTGAGAGGGGGAAGGGGGTGGAAGGGAGGTCCGGGTGGGCTTGGCGGCGGGACCGAGGCGCGTGGCTGGCCGAGGCGAGCGGGCGGGCGCGCGTGTGCAAAAGCGGCGGCGGCGGCCATGTAGCACGATAGCACTGTTAGGATGACACTCATATCTTCGTTATTCACACACGCGCTCGCAGGCAAGGACCGCAGCAAGGGCCTGGCCGGCGCCACGCCCTCCAGCCCCCGCCTGGGCAGTAGCTCCTCGCCCGCGTCCGCCTCCTCGGCCGCCGCCGCCGCCGCCAAGGCCAGCTACAGCCTGCAGCCGCCCGACGAGTTCCTGCCCTTCGTGGTGCCCTTCGTGGGCAGCGGCGGCGCGCTGGCGGGTGCGTGCAGTGCAGGGCAGGGCAGGGCAGGGCAGGGCAGGGCAGGGCAGGGCAGTGCAGTGCAGTAGGCGGTGCAGTAGGCGGTGATCGGTAGCGCAGCCCCGTAGGGGGTTTCAGCGGTTGCGTGGATGGTGCTGCGTGGTCGGGACTTTGGGAGCGTAGGGGCGGGTGTCCGGAGTCCTGGGATTCAAGCGGGCCTCCGTGGAGCACGCCTCCCAGCCTGCCGTGAGCACCGGCGGCACTCTTGCATCTCGCCGCACCCAATGTCCGACACCCGCGCACCCCCACGCACCCTCACACCCGCACGCAGGCGGCGCCGCGCCGCCACTGGCCTCCCGCTGGAACCATCTGGCCGCCAGCAGCGCGCGCGGCGGCGCGGCGGCGCCGCTGTACCTGTTCCCGCTGCCGCCCGACTACGAGCGCGCGCTGCAGCGGCGGCTGGGGCTCACGCACGACATGCGCAGCAAGTTCAAGCAGGTGCGGCGGCGTGCGGGGTGGGGGGGGGGGCTGGGGAGGGGCTTGGGGGGTTGGTCGCGGCGTGGGGTTTGGAGGCTTGGGTTGGGGTGGTCGTGGCGTGGGGCGCTGGGGGTTGGGGGGTCGTGGCGTGTCGGGCTGCGACGCTTTGCGGTGATGGACGATGGCCGGGGTGAGAGGCTCGCCCAATGGGTGCGATGTACCACTGACTGCGTGACCCACCCGCTGACCATTGCGAGTCGCCCCTCTGCCGGTGTCGTCGTCATACGCCGCCTGCCGCCCGCAGGCGGGCCTGACCAAGGACAAGGAGCGCGAGCTGAACGACGCCATCCAGGTGGGGGGGGGGGGCGGGGCTTGAAGGGGGGCGTTGCGTTTGATCACTACGTGGTCCCCTGTCACTGAGGCGCGGCGCTTCCCCCCTGCCGCCCGCGACGCCCGCCCCCTACACTTCCTTGCGCCGTCATCTTTGTAGCCCCACCCCTTTACTAAGATAATCATGCATGCAACCCCCACCCACCCCTCTCAGGGCTACTTCAAGGAGTGGCTGGTGGGCTCCAACCTGCTGCGCCAGATCTACGACCTGTCCACACTGGAGAAGGAGGAGCTGGCGGCGGCGGCGGCCGCCTCGGCCAGCGCCGCCGCCGCGGTCGGCCTGTCGCCGCCGCCGGCCGCGCCGCCGCTGGGGCTGTCGGCGGACGCGCCGGGCCGCGGGGCCGCGTAGTGTGGCCTACTGGCCTGGCGGCGGCGGCGGCGCCACCGCCGCCACCGATGCCGATGCCGATGACGTCAGGCCCTCGACGCCGACGCCAGGCCCTCATGCGGGCCCGTAGAGGAGGCGGCGGCGGCGGTGGCGGCAGGCGTTTGGGTTTGCAGTGGGAGGGGGAGTGGGAGTAGGAGTGGGAGTGGGAGGGGGGTTGCAAACACCAGCCCAATCTAAACCCAAGCGAAACTAGACAAGGGACAGGCAGGTGCAGGGGGGCGTAGTAGCCTGTGTGTCTGTGTGTGCGCGGGGGGGAGCTGTGTGGCGCATGTTTGGTTCCTAGGTTGAGGAGGTCCAGAGTACTTTGCACATCAGGCGGTTTGGCTGGGGGGATGGGCGCGGAGCTGTGTGTGTGGCGCCGCGCAGCCGCGGCGCCAGCACCGGCAAAGGCCCCGCGCACGCGGCACGCGGCATGCTGCAAGCAGCTGTGGACGGCGGGGGGTTGCTGTCCCTGCGACGGTTAGCGAAGTGGCGAGAGCAGCGCCGTCGTCGTGGTCGGGGTAGAGCTAGGGGGCACCTGCACTTACGCCGCGTGGAGGAGGCATTGGGTTCCAATGGGTATCCCAGAAGGCACGCGTTCGCGGCACGCGCCGCTGCGCAGCAGCGGCGCCCAGCAGCGGCGCCCGGCGGTCCGGGGTCACTGGAGCCACGTTGGAAATGGCGATGGGGGTTGGGGGGAGGCTGCATCGGGTGGCGTGTCCGGGGTGCATGCGCTTTTTGCGCGCGGCTGCAGCGGTGTCTCCCAGGGGGCAGGCGGCTGTGCCCACAAGCGCTTGGCGGCCGCTGGGGCCGCAGCTGTGCGCTGGACCGTGTGGGTGAGGGTGCAACTGCGCATTTCAGGCTGGCAGCCCTGGTTGTTCGGCAACAACATTCATAGTGGGCTTTCAAGCGTGGCTGTCAAGGTGGTTCTGTATCGGTGTGACGGCAACAACACTGTCAAGTGCTTCAGTAAGCACAAAGTCCAGAGGTCCGCGCGGGGGCCTCATCGCGGGGGACTCGGGCCACGGCGCGCGAGGCCGAGCAAGTACGCAGCCTTGCACGCGGAGGCCGTCCACAGCTACTGCACGCCTGCGGCCCCTGCCTCGTGGCGCCACTGGCCCGCAGGCAGCAACAGTGCCAGCGGAGCCGGCAGCAACAGGGCGTCGTCCCAGCCCGTAGCCCCACCGGTTCCGCGCCCGACAGCTCGCGGCTCCGCGAGGCCATGTCCGTGAGCCCATGCCCGGTGCCCGCATTCAGCATGCCCGATTGCGCGGCCAAGAAGGCGACCAGCTCGAATCAATCCGCACGTGGGAGGAAGGCCTGACGGCGCGTAAGTCCCATACACAAAGGGAAGGCCCGGCTTGTCAATCAAGTCCTTTTACGGCGTCTCCTGCTACACCGCAAGTCCGTGCCAGACTGCCATCCCACGTCCCCAGCAGCCGCCATGCCATGCAACGTAACGGACGTCACACTGCAATAAGGGCACACTGCTGGGAGGCGTCGTGTCCCACATTCGCGCTGTGCCGCCTCGCCAACCGCCACTTCCCACGGGTGCGCACACGCCCCACGCACGCCGTTCCCTGCCTCACGGAACCACGCACACACCTCGCATCCCCACACGCGCTCGTAGCTCTCGCAATCCTCTGCCCTCATCTGCGTGGTCGCATCAATGTGCACATCCCAGGGGCGCACCAGGGCGCACCGCCCCCATCAGTGTCCGCCGCGCTTCGCCAGTCCATGCACGCGGGGCACCAATGAATGGCCGCAACACTACCGTATGCCTCAACCCAATGCTGACCACGGCCCGTGGCACACAAACACACAACGGCCAAAGCGCTATGTTGCCTAGTCCCCCTCCCGCTGCTCCCAATGCACCCGTCCTACCCGCCCGCTTCAGCCCTCCCGGTCATTGAGGTTTCATAATGAAGACAAGCAAACAATTTCTTCGACACCACACACTCGCACAATGACAACGCAGGATGCGCAAGGGGAAGCACGGATGCATACGCATCCGCCGTTTCCCGTCCACCATGCTCTTGCGCCCCTGCGGTGACCCAACGACGTTGGTCGCTTGAGGCCCTCGCTATGCTACTCCCCAGCCTGCGTACTAGGCATGCTTCGCCCCCCTCCCCCAACAGATGATGATGCCTGGTCAGTGATGGCATTTCCGTCGACACCCCCATCGACATTCCATTCCGCGCCATGTCGTGTTCTCCTCAAGGCGCCCGGCGCCTAACAACTTGACGCTCCAGAAGACGCACCAGGGGCGACATCACAGCGGCGCCCTGCTTCCACAGAGCTCTGTTCCAAACGCTGCAGCACAGCAACAACACTGCTCCTCCTGCTCCTCCTCCTCCTCGCAAATTGCCCCGCCCCTGTCTACGCTGCTACACTACCACAATCGCCCCCGCCGCCCTCCTCCTACGAATGCTTGCCCACCACGCCGAACAGGCCCAGCAGCTCGAACACGCCCACGATCACCTCCACCAAGATGAGCCAGATCACGATCCACTCGAGGCGCACGCCGTGGTGGTTGTTCTGGTGGTCGCGCAGCATGTCCAGCATCTCCTGCGCGCCGCGCCGTTTGATTGGGCGGGGGGGGGGGGGGGTTCGTTCCATGCATGATGAATTAAGACGAGAGGATGATTATGACAGGTTGCAGCAGGGAGGGGGAGGGGTTGCAAGGATGGTGCATAGCAGGATAGACAGCAGGCATACTGGGGCGCGCGTGCCGATGACCGTTTCTGTGTTGGGGTGCACAAGGAAAGCCACACAGCCGCATGTGTACGCCTCCAAGTGCCCGTCTCCAAACACGCCCCCCCCCCTCACCTGCAGCACCGCGAAGCGGCTGTTGAGCAGCTCTACGCGGCTGTCCAGCTCCAGGTACTCGGTGACGCGCGTGTACAGCGCCTGGGCCGGGAGGAGGGCAGGAGGAGGGGAGGGGAAGGGTTCCATGCATGATTAATTAAGACGAGAGGATCACGGGGGAGGGGTTCCATTCATCATAAGTTAGGACATGAAGGCGTGGGGGTGAAGGGGCACGGTGAAGGGGGTGATGAATACCAGCCCAAGCTGGACCAAGCTAACTGGACAAGGGACACGCGAAAGGGGCGTTGCAAGGATATCAAGATAAGTATGGTGGGGTGGGGGTGGGGTAGTTTTCTCCAATTCCCAAATCAACCAGTAGGGGTGGGGGTGGGGGCGGACGGTTTGTCTGTGTGTGGAGAGGGGGATGTGGCCGTTCGGTAAGGCGGCTGCGGGAAAGCGCACCTGGAACGAGTCGGGCGCGTGCCAGAAAAACTCGGGCGTCCCCAGCACACTCCCCTGTACAGGCGAGGTGAGGTGAGGTGAGGTGAGGTGACGTCACGGCATGTGGTCATGTCATCTGCACCTCTGTCAACCCCATTCCATTTGCCCAACACCAGGAGCCCACGCGCCCCACGCCGCACGGTTCTCGCCCACCCAGCCCGCACAGCCCGCACCCAGCCGCCCACACACCCAAGGCCCCCGACCCCCAGCCCCCAGCCCCCAGCCCCGCCACGCACCAGCAGGTTGACGGCGCTCTTCTGCAGGAACACCTTGCCGATGAGCCGCGCGATGTCGTGGCCGCTGATGGCCACCTCGCCGTGCTCGGCCAGCGCCTGCCGCAGCGGCGGCGGCCAGGCGTGGGGCCGGGTGGCGGGGCCGGGTGGTGGGGCCGGGACACACAAGGAGTGGGGAAACGGTAGTGGGGGCAAAAGGTTGAGAACACCAACCACGGCGAAACCGATGCCACGCCAGCCCCCGTTTCCCCACCCACCGGCCCACCCCACGGGCCCACCCCCTGTCTCCACCCCGCCCCGCTCGCTCGCCTACACACATACACACACAGGCCTTGGTTGTTGGTTGGTTTCACGCAAGCGCACACACACACGCAGGCGCACACCTCGGGCAGGTTCTTGGTCTCCAGCACCACGTCCGTCACGCGCTTCTCGTACACCGACAGCTTTGTGGACTGCGCCAGCGCGTAGCTGATGGACAGCTTCATCTGCGTCCGTGCGTGTGTGTGCGTGTTTGTGTTGTGTTAGAGAGCACAAGGGAAAACAACCAGAGACTGTGTGTGCGTTGTCTGTGTGCTAGAGAGAGCACAGACACAAAGACTGTGTATGTGTGAGGCGGAGTGTCGAGACGCCCGAGTCACGTTGCGCCGAAGCGTCAGTGCAGGCGGCGCCTTTGGTTTAACCTCGAGCTTTGCGCCAGCTTAATATCCTTGCATGCGTATTACCGCATGTGTGCAAACGTGCGTTGCCACCCAACCGAACCCACCCCACCCCGACCCAGCCCAACCGAACCCCATCAGGCACGCACCTTGTAGTCCTGCGCGTACCGCCGGTGCAGCGTGACCGTGTCGTTCTGCACATGCTGCTGCTTCTCGTGCCCGAAACAGAACTGGAACTCGTCCTGCGTTGGCGGCACGGCGCAGCACGGGACGGTCAGGGGCCGCAAACAACAAGTAAAAGGGCCATGGCATGACCTCGGCCCGGGGGCGGTCTATTGGCGGTATGAACCGCAAGGACCGAAACCGTTTGCTCGGCCCCCGCCTCCCGCCGCCCCGCCACCCTGCCCCACCGCCCCCCCGGCCCAGCTCTCACCACCTCAATCCACTGCTCCGGCAGCGGCGACTCCATGCACTGAGTGGCGATGCCGCGCACGATGGTCATCTCCTGCGTCTTGGTCATGCCTGGGGGCCGGTGGGCCAGGTGGCCGTGGGCGCAGCAGGGCGGGGCGCAAGTCAGTCGGGGTTTGAGGGGTGTAGGCTTCTGCAGGCGCGGCTGCTCTCATCCCAGGTTGCCACCACTTCCCCCTCTCGGACCCCTCTCACCCCCTGCCTCTTACCCCCTCTCACTCCATCTCGCCCCCTCTCACCCCTGCCTCCTGCACCCTCTCACACCCCCAGGCCTCACCCCATGTGGCCACCACGCCGTAGTCGAAGAAGAACACGTCGCCCCCCGGCTGCCCCTCGCCGCCCTTGATGTACTCCAGGTAGAACACGTCGGGGAAGGAGCGCACCTGCGGAGGGTTGGGAGTGGGGTGGAGCGGGGCGTGCATGTGTTGATGACAGCAACAGCATCACGGACAACAATGCCCGCCGATCACGCGCGCGCAGTTACGTACCGATACCTCGTGCATATGTGTGTGTTAAAAACAATAAACAGACGGACAACAAAGCCCGCCAAACACGCGCGCACGCGCGTGTGTGTGTGTGTGTGTGTGCGTGCGTGCGTGTGTGTGTGTGTGTGTGTGTGTGTGTGCGTAGGGGTGCCGGGCACACGTGCAGGGTGCGGGGCCGCGGCGGGCAGCAGCCTGCTGCTCCTCTCGCTGCATGAGCGGCAGGTGCCATCCACCTCCGGCGTCCACCGCCGCACGCCCACCCTCCCCTAAAACACACATCACAACCGACCGCCCTGCCTCAGAGCGGCTGCTGCCAGCCTGCAACCGTGCCGTGCCGTGCCGTACCGTGCCGGGCGGGTAGGTCAGCTTCAGCAGCTCCTCCAGCTTCTTGCGGTCGAAGCTCTCTGCCACGCAGTAGAACCTGAGTGGTGCGTGTTGGCATGCGTGTGTGTAAGTGCGAGCTCGAGCGCCAGCGCGAATGCAAATGCGAGTGAGGGCGTGGCCGGATGGGCAGTCCAGACAACGTACGGAGCGAGAGCGTACGCCCGCCGCCAGACCCGCTGCCACACCTGCCCTTCCTTGCGCCACCCATTTATCTTACACCGACTACCTCCCATGACGCCACCATCAACGCTTGTGATTAGCTTCGCACTCACGTGATGCGACCGCGCCAGGCCGGCTCGATGGGCCGCGGGAGGTCCTCGAAAAGGCCGGGCGCCGGCAGGGATGTTGCGGTGGTCAGCGCGCCCACGTGCATGCCGTCGTCCGACAGCCCCGGCGCCACCTCCGCCGGCTCCTCAATCAGTGGAAGCGTCACGTCATCGGCTTCCTCGGGCAGCGCTACGAACTTGTCGCGCTGGCGCCCGACGGCGAGGCCGCCAGCGCCGATGGGGGCCCGCGCGCGGGAGCCGGACGGGGCTCGCCGCTCCAGCACGGGCCCGCCCTGCCAGCGTGCATGCGGGTTGGAGGAAGAGTATGTGGCTGGGTGCTGCGGCTGGCTTGGGGCCCAGCTGGCGTCCCGGTCGCGGTGCGCCCAAATGAGCGGAGTCGTGAACCCTGGTTGGCTATTACTGACACTGTGTTCGCGTTTGCGGCCGTGCATTTTCGTTTGTTCACGTTATAGCTGTCTGTTGCAAGCGAAGCACGCAGGCACAAGAACGAGCGCAACAAACAGTTTTGTTCGTGACCTGCGCTCGTTTCTGAGCCTCAAAAGCAGGAGGAAATACACAGTTGAAACTGGAAAATGATGTTATTGGCTTCGCTGAGTTCGTTCGGACTGCCCCCAATCGACACTTCGCGAGTGATCCATGCACTCAGCACGCCCCGCGCACCCGACCCGCCAGCGCCGGCGCCCCGACAACGCACCTGCCCGTGCCTGCCCCTGCACCCAGCCGCGCGCTGCAAGAATTTCGGAGGCTTCCGTATTGTTACAGTGGCGTGACACGAGCCCCCGACTGCATATGGCATGGGGTTACAATCCCCCATCATACCCCCCTACTCTTGCGCGCCCGCTTGTGCGCCTGCTGCCGACTATGCACTTCCATAATGGCCGCTCCAACTGTCACCTCGTGTAAGCCAGCAGCCAAGATTTGCAACATGTGATGCAGACCTGCATGCACCCAGCGCCCAAGCCAAACTATTACTGCAACAATGCTCGAGCCGGGCTGAGGCAGTCAGCTAACAACGCCAAGCCAACCCTCTCACCCGCACCCCCCTCCACAAACCTGCGTCCAACACGTCTGATGCCAATCTGCCGTGCAGCAACCACAACTTAGCTTACGCCTCTGTCACCCAGGGCTTCCACGGGGCCTCACGCGAAGTTCGGCTTGCCGCCGCCGCCCGACTGCCCCTCCTCGCCGCCCTTGCCCTTGCCCTGCGCCGCCTCCGCCGCCGCCTCCTGCCGCGCCGCCCACAGCTCGTATATCACGGGGACCACCGACACCGCCACGATGCCCTGAGGGGGGTGGTGAGGTGTGGGGTTGCAAGGGCGGTGGGGCAGCAGTGGGCGCGGTTGTGGCGGGGTATGCCCGGGACAGCAGCACAGTCGCGAAATCAGGGCTCGGTGACACGAACCCAGCCATTGCAGATATCGTAACCCCGGTGGCTGCCGGAATGCTGGCTGGCTAGCAGGCGCAGTCTGGTGAGAGACTCGTGCTACTGCATACTCTCAGGCGTTCAGGCGCCCCTGTCAGGCACTCGGGCAGCAAACCGGGGGAGGGCGGTTTTCCCCTACCCTCCCACCCACCTATCCCGCCCTGCCGCCTCCCCGCACCCTCTCCCCACCCCCACCGCACGCGGCTCCGCACGCCGGACTCCCCCCCTTGCCCCGCTCACCAGCACCACCAGCGTGAAATTCTTGCGCACGAAGGGCAGGTTGCCGAAGAAGAAGCCGGCGCCCACGAACAGGAACGTCCACAGCAGCGCGCCGCCCACGTTGTACGCCGCGAAGCTGTGTGTTAGTTAGAGAGCAGCAGGAGCGCCAGGTTCTTCGGGCGCTAAGCGTTTGTGCGGGTGCGGGAGTTGTGTCGCACGTGCCAAGGAGCAAGGGCTGGAGGGCTGGCGGCTGGTGCGCGGGACGGCCAGAGCGCAACACCGGCACGCAGAGAGCGGCACCCCGCACCGCGAGCCGCAAACACACAGGCCTCCCCGCCATCCCATCCTCTAGCCGGTGCCCCGCCGGCTCCGGCCCACACCCCTGACCGCCCCGGCCCTCATGCCCGCGGCCGCCCCCTCTACTACTCCTCTCTGCACCGCCTCCGCCACCGCCACCTACGCCTCGGCCACCCCCGCCGCCTCACCGGCCGTACGGCATGGACCCAATGCCCGCCACGAAGGGCGCAAAGGTGCGCACGATGGGCACGAAGCGTGCCAGCACCACCGTCTTGCCGCCGTACCTGCGGGGAGTGCAGGGGTGTGTTGGAATGCGGGGGGCGGGGGGCATGGGCACCGCGCCAACCGCGCGCTGCGCCGGCGACACACACCAGGACCACGGCACGCAAATCCGGCCACAGCCACCCGACCAGGCGCCCGGCCACGAATACCCACTGGCATCCCCTCCCCCCCATCCTTGCACCCCCCGTTGATTTGGGAATTGGAGAAAACTACCCCCCTTGTCTAGTTTAGCTTGGTTCAGATTGGGCTGGTGTTCACAACCCCCCTCCTTCCCCTGCTTCCCCGCCAGGGTTGCTGTGCCCCGCCCCGGTCCTCCCGGCCCTCCCGGCCACGCACTTGTCGTAGAACTTCTCAGTCTTGGCGATGTGCTCGCGGCTGACCAGGCCGCGGTTCACAGCAGCTCTGCCCACCTTGGAGCCTGCGGGCCGACAGGCGGTGCGGCGGGGCGCGCGCCCCCCGAGGTGTGGTTTGCGTCCCGCCCCTCGACACAGCCACCGGGTCATCGCCCGCGGGTGCACGCCCATCAACGGGTGCACCCCCCATGGCGTACCCCGGGGCATCACGCCCTGCGGCGCCTACGCACCAGGCTGACCCGACCCCTTCACCCCACATCCCGCGTTGCCCGCCTGACGCGCCACGCGCCGCACACACGCGCCGTACCTCCTGTCGCCTGGCCTCCCCGTCCCTTGGCCCCCCCCCGCCCCCCCCGCCCCGCCGCCATCCACTAGCCAAAACGCCCCCCCCCGCCCCCCTCCTCCCGCACCACGCACCGACGGCGTAGTTGACCGCGTCCCCCAGGATGGCGCTCACAATGAACACGGCGCACAGGATGGCCACATCCAGCTGCCCCATACCTGTGTTCAACAAAACGGAACAAACGGAACAAAGCCGCCATATGTGCCATGCCTGTGTGCGCATGTGTGGCGTGCCGTTTGAGGGAGCGGGTGTGTGCGTGTGGAGCACTAGCCCAAGCTAAACCAGACCCGCGTATGCGGGACGTTGCGATGTTAGGGGGGAGGGGTGGCGGCGGCTGCGGGTCAGGCGGGTCGGGCGGCCGATACGGTTGGCGGCCGGGACGTGCGGACGTGCTCCCCCCGCTCCCCGAACTACCAAATGAACTACCACCCACCCCACCCACCCAACCCAACCCCAACCCCAACCCCACCCAACCCACCCGCGAAGGCGCCCGCCGCGAACAGCAGCGAGTCGCCGGGCAGGAAGGGCGTCAGCACCAGGCCCGTCTCCGCGAACACGATCGCGAACAGCAGCCCGTACACGCTGTTGGCGCCGTGCTGCTGGATGAGGGCCGCCAGGTGCTTGTCCAGGTGCAGGATGAAGCTGAGCAGGCCGGCCAGCGGGTTGCTACTGCCGGCGCCGGCGCCTGCGGCGGCAGTAGCCGCGGCGTCGCCGGCGGCCAGCGCCGCGGCGGGCGACAGCAGCGCGGCGAGCGAGGCGGCGAGTGCGGCCATGCAGGCGAGCGCGGCGGCGCGGGCGGCCCAGGGCGGGATCAGGGGGCTGGAGGCGGGGGCGGGGGCTGCGGGCTGCGTGGCGGGTGCGTGCGGCGGGATGGCCGCGGGCGCCGAGGCCGCGAGGTTTGGCTGGGGGCAGTTGGCGTGGGCGTCGCCGGCCGGGCTAGCGTTCGCGACGCCGCCCAGCGATCGCGCGGGCGCACATGGCGTTATCGAGCGACGGCAAGGCAGCGCGCTGGCGCCCAGGGCTTGCCGCGACCGAATGAGCGATGACTTGCCGGGAAAGGCTGAAGATTTGAGGGCGTGCATGCTTATTGCTCGTATGTATAAGATGTATAAGTATAATGAGACTGCACAAAAGAAGTGAGCGCCCTACTGCAACGCTCGCTCGAGGCCCGAGACCGCAAGCTTTCTAGAACGCGTGCACGTCAGCGATGTAAGGGTGCGCGACCGCCCGCTGTTTATTTTAAATGCATGCTATTGGAAATGCGTGCGCTGATGCTGCTGGGGTCACTGTCGCGCTCGCGAATGGTGTCGGGCATCCGTGCGGCGAACCCGGGGACACAGGCCGTGTCGCGTGCTTCCGCCAGCCCTGTGTGGGGGTAACTCCACGCCAAGTGCAAAGCAAGCCCTGAGCTGGGGACACCTGGGGGGCTGCCTGCAACCAACTGCTTCCAGTGCGCTTCAGGGTCCTGATCCTGGTGCCCATTCTCCTCCCCTGGTGCGCGTTCAGATGGCGCAGTCCCCCGCATTCACCCGCGTCCGCATCTTATGCACGAGGGCACGATCATCTTCATCAGACATCGACTGATCGTCTCGGCGGCAGGGCCGCACTATGACACTCGCACCACCACGGACTCCGGGCATCCCTGCAGATTGCCAGCCTGCTCCCAGGAGTCCCCCGCCTGTGAGGACGTCGTCAAGCTCCTGTCGAGATCTTCGACCTTCAGGTGCATGTAATCTGCGCGGGTAATGATCGTGCTGATGCGTTGTTATTGCGGATTGCGAAAGCGCCGCATCAGGGGTGCGCCGCATGCATGGCCCGCTGCGGAGGTTGGGGCCGTTGGCCATGTCGGTCCCGCGACTGTGCCGTCACGAATTATTTTAGCATGCGCCCTTGCACATGTACTTTCCTATTAGTCTGAACGACCATCCACTAGCCATTTCGCCAATCAACTCAGCTGCGACGACGTTTTCTGCACGCAGGCATACTTGTAGCTTTTTGTAGGAGCTATACACATATCCTTCACGTTCCATAGTCGTTGCACACGGCCAGCTGGTGTAGCGCTGTGTTGGGTCGCGAGTGAGTGGTAGCACTGACGCCGACTATTGCACAGCGCGAGCTCAGGAGATTACCTGTCAGTGGATTTAAGCAAGGTGAGCAATACAATCATCGTTGCCGGGGGCTGATTGCGCTAGACAGGCTGTGCCAGTCAACGCCGTGCCAGTCAACGCGGACAAATTTGGCTGATTCCACTGTGCATCTATTGAAATTTGGATAACTAATACCGAAGCTTTTGATTGATACAATTTTCCTACTTCGGGCTGCTTGCGGGTGGAGGGCACTAGTAGCTGGCGCCTGCTCGCGCCTCACACTGTCCGCGACAGGCTCACAGCCGAGCAGCATGCTTAATTGCTCTACTCTGTAGTGTCCACACTTACGGCTGGCGGGCCCAGGTTTCGAGGCCGGCCCAGTGACCCAATTACTCCTTGCCTCCGTCTGCCTGCAACATTTCATTCCCCAGGCGTAATAATGAGCTAGCCAGGGGCCATACGGCCTGATGCTGTGACGCCGGAGCGCGCAGCAAAAGCTCGTTGACCGACAGCGCCAGCCCATCGCTACAAGCTTTCCCTGCTGGAAGCTGATAACATGACTCAAGCTAGTAGGCAATATGATGACAGCAGGAGGCCGGCTTTGACCATGGAGGAGTCTGAGCGTCGAAGGGCCACGCCGCACACCACGGCGAGCGCCAGCCAACAAACAGAGGCCGCTGACACCAGCGTGGGCGTGCGTAGTGCGCTTCAGCAGCAGGCGGCCTCAGCGCCTCCGACGTTGCTGTCCGCGCAGCTGACGGGGTTAGCAGCTTGCAGTGCCGGGCAGCGCTGTGCGGTCTTCGGCGCGGACAGTAGCAGCCGCTCCGGCGCCGGCGCACAAGCCGCGGGCTGCTGGCTGCTGGACCCCGTATCCTTACACGGGCATGAAGGCACGCAGCTTAAATCGAGGAGCAGCAGCGGCAGTGGCGCCGCCAGCTCTGGGGCACCTGGGCGAGAGAGTGGCGCAGCGGAGGAGGAGGGCCAGGAGGCGGAGCTGGCAGCGGAGCAGGCGGGCCAGCGTGAGCTGTCGCTGCTCGGCCGCGGCGCCAGCCGCGCCGCTCACGGCTCCTTCGAGTGCCAGCGGAATCCCGGGATTGTGCAGCAAGGCGGCAACGGCAGCGCCGAGGCCGTGGAAGAGGTTGGGGATGGTGTGGGGCGGCCTGCCGGCCGCGGCGGGGCATGCTGGCGGCGCCAGCTTCGCCTGGCTTGCCCAGCTCGCCAGCAGCAGCAGCAGATGCACGGCGAGTGCGCGCCGCCCCACAGCGATGGCGAGGCGGTGGAGGGGGAAGCGGCAGCGGCAGAGTGCACATGCAGCGGGCGGGTATGGGCGCAGCCAAGGCCGGAGGAAGGGCGCCAGGGACACCGCCAGGGCTCCTCGCCGAGCGAGGCGGAAGAGGCACGGCACGCACCGCAGTGCACGGCAAGCTGCGGGCCACAGTCTTACTCGGCGGCCGGCCCATCCACCGTTGCTTCCTGTGCGCCAAGGCCTCGCCGCGAGGTACAGGGAGCACGACAGCGCCCGACAACCTCCACATCAGCCGGGCGCGGGCCTGCGCCAGCGCAGATCAAGCACGAGCGGAAGCCGTCGCCAGCGCCGCCGGTGCCGTCGCTGCTCGCGGCGCTGCTGGCGCCGCTGCTGCTGCTGCTGGCGGCGCCGGCGGCGCTGCTGACGCCGGTGGCGGCGCAGTCGGCGAGCGACCCGCCGCCGTACATGGTGACGCCGCTGAACCCCAACGGCGGCTGCCTGGCGCTGCAGATGGACGTGTACCTGTATGTCAACTGCCAGTACATCTACCTGGGCGACCTGCCCTACTGCAACATCATCTTCACCTGCGCCGACTGCGCGGGCGGCAGCACCAAGTGAGCCCGGGTTCGCACACGGCACGTGCGGTGTGTGGTGTGCGTCTGAGAGTGTGTGCGTGCGGATTGACGGTGGCAAGCGTTGCTGTGACCGCGCGCGCATCTTGCAGCGCCGGCCACTTGCATCTGCTTAACCGGGCCGCGCGAACCGTCACGTCGCCACCACGTCTCCCTGTCTCCCTATGTTCTGTTGCCCTGTATTGCTGCAAATGCATTTACCTGTCCCCTGTCTAGTTTAGCTTGGTTTAGCTTGGGCTGGTATCCACCATCCCTCCTGTCCCCCGACCCCGCCCCCCCTGGCCCCCCTGCACTAACTGCCCTGCGCAGGTCGCCCTGGAACATCACGCTGTTCAACGACCCCAGCGCCGCGCCCTCGCCCAGCCGCGTGGCCTGCCCCACCTTCAACCTGGACGACGCCGGGAACGCCGCGCTGCTGCTCAACTACAACCTGGGCAACAACTGCCCCAACCTGCCGGACGACTCCAGCATCATCTGCAAGGCGGTGCCCTCGCCGCCGCCGCCGCCCTTCTCGCCGCCGCCCAGCCCGCGGCCGCCCAAGCCACCGCCGCGCCCGCCGTTCCCGCCGCGCCCGCCGTCGCCGGAGCCGTCGCCGGTGCCGCCGTCGCCGCCACCCGCGCCGCCGGCGCCGCCCAGCCCGCCCATTGCGCCGCCCAAGCCGCCCACACCGCCCTCGCCGCCGGTGGCTCCGCCCCGCCCGCCCTCGCCCATGCCGCCGTCGCCACCGTCGCCGGCTCCCAACCCGCCCTTGCCACTGGCGCTAAACGGAACCGCACCCTCGCCGCCGTCGCCCGCGCCGCCGTCGCCGGTCCCGCCCTCACCGGCTCCACCCTCGCCCGCGCCACCCTCACCAGCACCGCCATTCCTGCCGCCAACGCCAGCGCCGCCATCCCCCGTCCCGCCGTCTCCGGCGCCACCGTCACCCGCCCCGCCGTCGCCAGCGCCACCCTCGCCCGCCCCACCATCGCCTGCGCCTCCGGCACCCCCCGATCCGCCCTCTCCCGCGCCGCCCTCCCCGGCGCCGCCCTCACCCGCGCCGCCGTCCCCTGCCCCGCCGTCACCGCCGGCGCCTCCATCGCCGGCACCTCCTTCCCCCGCGCCACCTTCGCCGCCCGCGCCGCCGCCGTCGCCACCGACACCTCCCACTCCGCCCGCGCCGCCCCCCGCGCCGCCGGCCCCGCCGGTCCCGCCCTCGCCCCCGCCTTCACCCCCGCCGGCTCCGCCCAGCCCGCCGCCCGTGCCGCCATCACCCGCGCCGAACCCGCCTCAGCCGCCCGCTCCTCCGAGCCCGCCACCGCCGTCGCCGCGGCCGCCGCAGCCACCGTCGCCAGGAGCCGCTTTGCCGCCCACGCCGCCTGCCTCGCCGCCGCCTCCCAGCCCACCATCCCCGGCCCCCAGCCCGCCGCTGCCGCCCTCGCCGCCGCCAGCCCCGCCCTCGCCCCCCGGTCCACCCGCGCCGCCCTCGCCGCCGCCGGTCCCGCCAGCGCCGCCGCCCTCGCCCTCGCCGCCCCCCTCCCCCACGCCGCCAACCCCACCCGCTCCCTCGCCGCCGCCAGCACCGCCGCCCTCTCCCGCGCCGCCCTCCCCCACCCCTCCCTCCCCTGCTCCACCCTCTCCGCCCTCTCCGCCGCCCTCGCCCGCGCCGCCTCCCTCGCCGCCGTCGCCGCCCTCGCCGCCGCCGCCCTCGCCGCCGCGCCCGCCGGAGCCCTTTGTGGCCCCCTCGCCGCCGCCGCCTTCGCCGCCGCCGCCGCGCCCGCCGCCGCCGCCCGCCAACATCGTGGACGTGCCCAGCGGCTTCCAGTACATCAGCTTCTACGGCGTGCCCATGTACCCCACGCAGTCGCGGCTCAAGACCATCTCGGACAACATCGCAAAGGAGGTATGAGCACGGAGCAGCGCGTCGTGCTGCCCTGCCCTGCGTCGCTTCGCAGCTTTTGCGCACCGCACGTCTTGTTGGGCCGAAGGCTGCCGAATACCGGTCTGCCTCATGTACGCATCACCAGGCGAAGTGCCTCGCTGAACCCGCCTCCCCCATGGCACCACCCTGTCGCTTGTCTACCGTACTTCGCTTTCCTTCGCTTGGGCTTGTACCGTATTCACAACCCCCCTCCCACCACCCTGCCCCCCACCCCGGCACCCGCCACACCTGACACTGCAGCTGGACCTGGAGAGCGGCGACGTGACCACCACCATCGCCACCACCTTCGTGGCCACCGTCTACTCGGTGCTCACAAGCAGCCTCAGCCCCACCAGCACCGTTACCAACCGCCGCGCGCTGCTGCAGACCAACCCGCTGCCGCCCAGCCCCGCGCCACCCAGCCCCGTGCCGCCCAGCCCCGCTCCGCCCAGCCCCCCGCCAGTGCCGCCCAGCCCCGCGCCGGTGCCGCCTTCCCCGCCGCGCCCGCCCGTCCCGCCCTCGCCGCCACCGGCCCCGGCACCACCTTCGCCCGCTCCTCCTGCTCCCCCAGTCCCCGGCAACGCCTCTGCGACCGCGACGCCCCCCTCGCCGCCGTCACCCAGTCCCCGGCCGCCCTCTCCCGTGCCGCCCTCGCCTGCTCCGCCCTCGCCGGCGCCGCCCGGCCCGCCGCCGCCGCTTCCCAGCCCTCCCGCGCCGCCGCCCTCGCCACCCTCGCCTTCGCCGCCGCCCTCGCCCGCGCCGCCCTCGCCCGCGCCGCCGCCGGCGCCCTCGCCGCCGCCGCACCCGCCCGCCCCCTTGGGCTGCATGGGCTGCACGCCCCTGGTGGCGGCGGGCATGTTGACAGCCATCTGCGCCCAGCTGTCCGTCGATGACTGCAGGTGTGTGCACATTTGCATGTGTGTGTGTGAAGGGGGGGGTAGTTTTTTTTCCAATTCCCAAAAGGGGGGAGGCGGGGGGGAGCACGTTTGAGCGCGGTGGTACCCTATGGGCGCGGTCGGCGCGCAGCTGGACCCCAGCGGGCGCGTGGCAGCCCAGCGGCTCGCGCACTCCCCCATGGCGCCGCAGTGCCATTTCCAGTATGCCCTGAGGACATCCTGAAGACCTGAAGGCTCTGACCCAGTAACTCTGTGTGCCTGCTCCCAGCCTCTCAACCTCCCACCCTCCCGACATCGTCACTTTCAATTTGGCTGTTGATCACTCGCCGCTCTCATCGACGGCTAATGCCCGCTCCCCCTCCTTCACGGGATTGGTTCACAGCTACCCCCCCCCCCCTCCTCCCCACTTGGTTGCTTTGGGTTCTGGAATGGACTACCCCCTCCTTCCCCTCAATCTCACCCGCCCCCCCCCACCCTCCCGTGCCTCGCAGCACCATCAAGGTGGCCTGCGTGGACGCCGCCGGCCTCAATGCCAGCCTCACGGTGTTCCCCGACATGCCCGACAGCGCCTACGGCTTCGGCGACAACTGCTCGGCGCGCGTGACCGCCACCTTCGCCCTGCCCGCCTCCGCCAGCGGCCAGCAGGCGCTGTTCGTGCTCAACGTCATCACCACCAAGGCGAGTACGGCGCCGGGTACCGGGAAAAGGGGCGAGGCCGCATACACGGCCTGGGCCCTGGGCGCTGCGCCTTGGGCCTTTGGGCCGTCAGGTCTTTTGCCCTTGCCCCTGGCCCGCCACACCAACTGTGCTGTGAACGCGATTTTGTTCAGCGCGTGCCCCTGGACGCCGTGTCAGCCTCGCTTCCCGCTCGACACAGACGCCTGTCGGTTGTCCCTACGGTACTCCCAAACCTGAAACTCCCCCATATCACATGTCCCCCAAACCCGACAGGTGACGGTGCCGGGCTACGCCATCACCAGCCCCACCACCCAGTCCGAGGTGGCCGTGTCCACCACGTTGCAGGTGCGCGTGCCGACCCGGCCGCCGCGGAGCCGACCGCACGCGTGCGGGGTGCTGGCGTTGCGTTGGGTGACCCCCCGGGGCCCCACCCCAGGCTTCACGAGCTCGCATGCGCTAGGCGAGGGCCAGGGGCGGGGTGGGTGGGGCGGGGTGGGTTTGAGGCCCTGGAGAGCTGGTGAGGTTGCGTTTACACGCTCTGCCCTGACGCGGCCACTGTTGCTGCTCCTGCTGCTGCCGCTCGAACACCGCCCGAACACTGCTCGAACACTGGCCAACACCGCCAACGCAGAACGCCATCTCCAACACCGGCAGCAGCAAGGTGCAGGTGAACGACCAGCAGGTGGCGCGCAGCATCGCCACCACGCTGGGCCTGCCGCCCGACCAGGTGCGTGGGTGGGAAGGGATGGGGATGCGGGTGCGCGTAGCCACGGCCTCACTACTAAGGCGGCGCCTGCGGTCTGGGCGAGTGTCGTGATTGAGAACTTGGAACAGCCAGAGACAGAGCATGGCCCCCTTCCCGACCCGCCGCCAAATACGGGCACACGTGCCCCGCCCCCCTCTCTCCCTCGAACATCCATGGAATCCCCTCATCTCCTAATCATCCCCTAATCATTCCCTAATCACGTAATCCCCGCCCCGTCCCCCCGCACGCCGTCCCCCCGCACCCGTCCCCGCCTCTCCTCCCACTCGCCGGCAGGTGTTCATCGTGACCGGCGCCGGCGGCAACACCACGGGCGGCGGCTCCGGCGGTGGCGGCATCCTGACGCCGCTGGCGACGCCGCCGCCGCCGCCCGCCTCGCACTGCGACAGCCCGCAGCTGGGCAGCCTGTGCGGCGCCGAGGCGGTGGGCGCCATCGTGGGCATCATCGTGGGCGGCCTGCTAGTGCTGGGGCTGATCATCGGCCTGGCCTACTCGCTCATCTCGCGGGTGCGTGCGTGCCGGGGGCTTGACTCCCGGGGTGTGGTGCGTGGATGGATGGATGGGTGGGTGGGTGGGTGGGTGGGTGCGTTATCGAGCGAACGGGTGGCCTGGGCTTTGGTTTGGGCGGCTGGGGATGTTGCTTGCTCCAAGGGCACCGCGCGCAAGATGCGGTAGGCAGCGGTTTGGTCCGATGCATGCCACCGCCACTGCCATGTCACTTGACGCCGCCGCTTCCTCCCATGCCGCCGCCGCCGCCCTACACATACAGGGCCGCCAGCCCGTGCTCCCGGTGGACGACTACGCCTGGGTGCAGAAGTACGCCCACGGTGAGAGCTGCCACGGCCAGCAGCTTGGGAGCGCCCTGCTGCCGCGTCCTCCTCCACGCCGCACCCTGTGGTCTTCTGCCACCCCTGAGTCCTCACGCTTGGACCCGCCTTCCTCCCTTGCCCCTGCCCCTGCTCCATCCCCGCAACCTCCCACTCACCGCTTGCTACTGCCACTGTTGCTGCTGCAGTCGCGCCGGGCCTTGCTACAGCCTACACGCCGCCCGTGTTCCGCGCCACGCCCTACTCGGTGGACCTGAACCACCCCACCATGTACGCCGGCACCGCCACCTTCAAGGAGTAGGCGGAGGCGTCGGGGAGCCGAGTACAAGGAGGAGGAGGAGCATGGAGAGGAGGGGGCGTGGTCAACACGCTGGGGGACAGCAAGCGTCTAGACGCCCCAGGAGCACAGGCGCAGAATAGGAGCTGTGCACAGGGAGTCGGACGATGGGAAGATGGGAAGAGGAGCCTGGAGAGATGGAGGACCGACCGGGATCGGAGGGAGACGGGTTGTACGTACCGTGGACTCTCCAACTTGTTGAACTACCGTACCGTATAGTTGAACTGCGTAAGAAATTGCTGCGTCGTTGTCGCCGACGGGGTGCAGCGCCGGCACGCACGCCGGGCTTGCCGGGGTGTGGGTCGTGTCGCATGCCCGGTCAGGTGGGCGCCGCAGCCTAGTAGTAGGCACACACGCTGACGGGTGAAACCACACCGCGTGTGTGATGATGTGATGTCTGCGCACGTCGGGTATTCTGTGTCTGCTGATGTGTGGCGTGGTGGTACTGTATTCGGAATGGCGTGTGTGCCGTGTTGTAGTGGGAATGCGGCACTTGCATACATGCATGAAAGGTTGGCCTCGGATGGGCGAACAAAGGGGATGGTGGGTGCCTGGGTGGGTGGCGGACGAGTGGTCCAGTTTGTAATCTAACTTCGGTGCAAGTATGACATCCTCCTGCCTGGAGTCCCAGGGCAAGGCTGTCTGGCTGTGGACGTTTGGTACCCGCCAGCGATAAAAGCAAGTTGGGCCAGTGTGGGGCCGAGGTTGGGGTCTTGGGGACTGGGCTGGAGTGGGGACCGCGGCGAAGGCACGAGTCAGCCGATGCGGGCAACTTTGGGGCCGAGTCAGATGGGAGCGGGCAACTTGTCAACGCTCGCAGACGCTCATTGCACCATCATTCACATACCTCTCAAGTCGTGCGTCTGCTCCTGTAACTGCACGCAGCGTAGTGCCGGTCGGACGACTTTTGCATCTTTGCTGCAGCTTCTTCATGCTCATGAGCAAAAAGATTAGTTAAACATTTCAACACGATAAGCAATCTGTCAATATAACCAACTGACTCAGAGTACAAAGTGGAACGAAAGAATGCAAGCATCTCGCGGGTTGTCCCCTAGCCTCGGCACCGCGCCAAGGACGCCGGCGGCATGCTACTCTGTAGCACATTGCTCGCCCATGCCCTTGCGGGCTACTTGGGCACCAGCCGGGCCACGCACTGGAGCCCTCGTACCGGCACCCTCGCGGCCGTTTGGGTCCGCGCGCGGTTGCCGCGCGGCGGCGGAAGGCAGCGGCAGCGGGAGCGGCGACAACGGCGGCCACCCGCCGGGCAGTGCGTCAACGTCGAGCCACGCGCACTCCAGCACCGGTGCCAGCGCCAGCGCCGGCACCAGCAGCAACGGCCCGCCAGGGTCCGCGGGACACGGCGCCAGCGGCGCGCACGGGCGCAGCAACCCGCCCCACATCCAACCCCCACACCCGGCGCCGCACCACCCCCATCACCAGCCCGGAGCAACGGTGGCGTCGGAGCAGGGGGGCGCCACGGCCAGCCAGGACGGCGGGGTGGGGGGCAGCACGGATGCCGCGGCGCACAAGGGGCTGGTGCACTCGGGCTCGCGGGCGTCGTTCAAGAACGTGATGAAGTGAGTTACGGTACTTGGCGCACTCAGTCAAGACTGAGGAGGTTCAGGGGTCAGGAGAAGTCAGGCGCCGTGGGGCTTTACGGGCGTCACAGGGGCGCGATCCAGGAGTCGTGGCCATTAAGTGCGGACGCTCGCGTGTGTGCGCTCCGCTCCGTGCATGCGTGTGTGCGTGGTATGATCCTACCGCCGCCACGCTGCTTCTAGACAACACAAACCGTGCACATACCCACACCTCACTGCAAAGACAGTCAGGCGCACATACACCCCACCAGGTAATCCGCGCACGTCGCACCGCACGCACAGTCTCTTGCTTGCTTGTCGTTTTCCCTTGTGCTCTCTGACACACCCCACATGCCGCACACACGCACACACGCCCGCGTCCACACGCCCGCTTTTACGACCCCCCCCCCGCAGTCGCGCGTACACTGGCGAGATGCTGTTTGTGCTGGGCGGCTCGTTGATCGGCGCGGCGCTGTGCCACTGGACGGTGGGCACGTCGCTGCGCCGCTTCAACCCCTACTCCTTCCACCTGGCGCTGCCCACGGTGCGGCGTGCCGGCGGCTGCCGGGTCGGCGGGGGCGCTGCTGGCGGGGGGTGGGGGAGGAGGAAGGAATGCGGGAGGGGAGGGATTGGGGCGGCGGCGGGGCAGAGCAGGGGGGCGTGCGTGGGAGGCGGCGGGTGCGTGGGATGATTGCTGGGGGCGGGACGGTGTGGTATTGCGGTGTCCAAGCGCGGGCACGCAGCACCGGACAGCCACGGCGTCATTCGGGAGCTCCGACCCCGCCCTGTGCGCGCCCTGCGCTCGCCTTGCCTGCCGCGCCCCACCCAACCCCACCCCATCCAACCTAACCCAACCCCACGCCCCGCCTCCCTCTCCCGCCTCGCTCTCCCGCCGCGTGCACGCCGCAGGCCTCGGGCGTGGTGACGGGCACGCCGCTGCGCATGAAGGGCGTGCCCATGGGCTCCGTGCTCACCGTCAAGCCGCGGCTGGACCACGTGGAGGTCGAGGTGGAGGTGAGCGCGCGGCCGCTGCTGCTGTGTGGCTCGGAAGTCGGAACGGAAGGTTAACAGCACGGAACACAGAGCGTATTCCTGAGTGTGTCCGTGTGTCTAATTACATTTACATCGGGCTGGCGCACACAATTCACAATGTTGCACCGCGTTGCACAATGCGAACCCAGGTAAACGAGGTGAAGACCATCATCCCGCGCAATGCCAAGGTGGAGCTGACCCAGAGCGGCATGATCCCGGCCGCCGCCATCGACATCTCCATCCCCGAGGGCGTCTCCGCCGAGGTCCTGGCGGCCATGGTCGCGGCCCGGCAGCAGCAGCAGCAGCAGCAGCAGGCTGCAGCTGGTGGCACTGCTGGCAGTAGCAGTGGCACGGGCAGTGAGGCGGCGGCCGCCAGCGGTGCGAAGGGCGAGGGCGGCGGCAAGGAGGGCGGCAAGGAGGCGGCGGTCAAGAAGGCCAAGCGCGGCGCCGCCAAGCCGGTGAAGCTGGCGAGCCCCAAGGACGTGGCAGCGTGCCAACTGCAGGTGTGCGTGTATGTGTGGTGTGTGCGTGTGTGGATGTGTGTAGGGGGTGGGCGGGTTTGTAGTGCCGTTCCCAACAGTTGCGGGGGCTGCCGTCACGGACCGCAACTGAGATTGCAAGGCAACACCAGGACCACACCGGGCGGCTGGGGGTCTTGCTAGCGAGGGATGGAGCAATATCTGGTGAGGAATTTAGTCGAGTTTCAGGTCAAGCAGACCAAGCAGAGCAGTGAAATGCAGTAGGAAGAGGCAGGTAGGGTTTGGTGCGGAATATGACAAGCCCTCCTGCCCGGTCTGGAGCGCTGCCGTCTCCGCCGGCCTGTGCTGAGGCCTTCCCGGCCCTGCTGGTGCCCCTGCTGCCCGTCATGCACCCTCCGCCACCAATGCGCCATGGCTGCAGGGCGTGCTGGTGTGCCATGGCGACAAGCTGGACGGGCTCCAGGTGGGAGGGGGGGAGGGGGAAGGGGGAGGGGCGCGTGCACGCACGTGCGTGCAGCTCTCGTGCCGGCCATTTGCCTTGGCAGCATTTTGCACCCGGTCCAGGGACCCGCCCTGAAACCAAACCTAGCATGCCCAGCACCGGCGCCCGCAGCTTGCCCCAACCTGCCGGCACCGATTCCCGCCATCACCCGTCCATCGCCCCAGCCCCATGCCGCGCCCCACACCCACACCCGCCTGCCACACCCGCCCTCCCCACACCCACACAGGGCGGCAGTATGGATGAGCTGATGGCGCACATGCTCAAGCAGCTGCGCCAGGGGGAGCCGGAGCTCGCCACGGGAGGCACCGTGCCGGGACGCGGGCCCATGCAGGGCTAGCGCCGTGGAGACGGCACGAGGGCGCGGGGCGCGGCCGCACCACCTGCCGCGGTGCTGGGGCTGCTGCTGGGCTCTGGTGGCGCTCTGCTGTGAGCGAGGGAGGGAGCGCGTCGGTGTGCAGCTGCAGCCACGGGGAAGTGGGGCCGCCGGCCGCAGGCCTAGAGTACGGCAACTAGGGGCGGCACCAGCAGGTGCTGACCCGATGACCTGATCCGGGTGGTGTCAGGCACGCTCATGAATTATATGACCATGATGGTGGCTTCAAACACAGGCGCTAGCGGCTTTCGTTAGGACAGGCCCGCTCGTCCGCACGGGCGCAGGCGGGCGATGGCACGGCGGGGGTTTGGGTGTGTGTGAAAAGGCAGGTCGTACACAGGGAGATCTGGTGGCGCCGCCGCAGCTGATGCGAATGAGGTTGTGATGAAGTGAGGAGCCAATGCACTGGCCGAGTGTACTGCAGGCCCGGGAGACGGCGGGCCTGTCATGACGGCTGTTGCAGCTGTGTCACGTGAGCGTCAGCGAGGGGCGCGGATGAGCCCCGCTGTGCGGCATGTTGGTGCGGCGCAGCGCTGCCGGCCTCTCGAGCGCATGGTCCTGATGCACGGGAGCGGGCAGGCGCTGATGGAAGAGTGCTTGGTACTTGGTAGGACGGTGCCCGAAGCCGCAGCTCCTTGGAGTGAAGCATCAATTGTAATTCTTTTTGGTCACCCACATACGGTACCACAGAATGATGGGCTCTCGGCTGGTCCGTTCCGGCACACCGCAAAATGCTGGCACAGGTGAAATCGCCTGCTGCTCCTTCCCCTGAAACCTTTGTGGAAGCCGCTGTGGCAGCGTGGCTCACCCACCATCCCTCCGCCGCCGTCGTCTCCTGTCCCTTTCTATCCAGTTGGCCCCTCGCGGCCGCCCTGCCGCCCTGCCCGCACCAGGACATGGCGCCGGATTGCGGGAAGGTGCCGTATGTTACAGTGTCCGCCTGACCGCCTCTAACCCGGGCCCGACGCCTACATACGGCGGGTGCCGGATGTGTGCGCCGGTAGGTACGTGCGCTGCGGCTCAGCCCCCGCGTCGCGCCCGCAAGCATCCCCGGAAGCGCTCGAGGCCACGGTGCATGCCCTCGGAATGACTACAGTCTCACATCATCCCGACCTCTCTTGCGACACGCTAGCCCCGGCAACGGCGCACCAGTAGTCCGCGCCCAGTGCTTTGAATCTCAATCTGTCTCAATCAGCCTTCGCCCTCACCGCCCTCACCGCCACCCGTACGTCTCAAGTCTCAACGCCCATGACATGACACCGCCGCCCTCACCGCCATCCGAATGCCGTCTCAACTCCCACGGCGGCACGAAACGATGCAGTTGTTCCGCGAACTAAAACATCACGTTCCGCCAACTAACATCATGCCGGGTCAGAATCTCATCATAAAAAGCTTGCACCTTGAAATCACACTGATCGCCAACCCAGCCACTGCCCTTCCACGCGCCCAAGCCTGCCCCGTACCACCTGTTCCAATCTCTCACGGATGATCACAGGACGGATCGGGCCGTCAGATGCAGGCGTGCCGTGGCGTGCCGTGGCGTGCCGCGCGTCCCGCCCTCATACGAGTCCCCGGCCAGGTGCCACACGTCGACGCCCGTACAAACCGGGACAGCCGCACGTGCGCACGTTCCATCTCCCGCCGAGTGTCCCCCTTCATATTCATAACCTGCATGCCGTGCCGCGTCCGCAGCACGTCCAATGCCGAGCCTCTTCATAACTGTGCAGAAACTCTCCGAGTGCCTGTGCACTTCTGCTTGCAGCGCAGCGAATCAACAGGCAGGATTTGCCTGCGTGGATGGCGCTAACTGCGCCAAGCAACTGACCGACCGCCTCATGTAATGAATTTGCAACTGAACTAACGGCCTGGAATCTCTCCTGGATGTCCGCACCCCATTTCATATTCATCCTCTCCGGCGGTGGACCTCTACGCCTCCAGCCGCCAGCATTCCTGCCACGACGTCGCGGCCCCAAACACCCGCCGCCCCTCGCATCCGCACGGTAACATGGCACATGTAAAATCCGCTAAATCTCTTGCGGACACGCAAATGGCGAGGAGAGGAGGTGCACGTTAAGCCGCCGGTTCAATCTATCTGAAAAGCTCTGTGCGCGGATGGCTTGCACTGCGTCTCTCTGCAGCTTCAGACTAGCAATGCCCGATCCGTAAACACATACATCATGCCTTGGAAGCACGCCATTGTATATATTCTCCATCGGTCACATGTAGTAACTTAATAGGGGGCTGCCCTGCTAGCTCCAGCCATCCAGGGTTCGTGCTTCTCATAAACGACCTGCACCGGGGATGCACATGCGTATGCATATGAACACCGCCGGCCGCCCACACGACAATACCGTACGCAACATGCGCGTATCAATGGATGCTACTTACGAATTGATTGACATGAGTAATGCGTACCCTCACAACAGGTGTGCGTGCAGTAAAACAGTCTCCTTCTCATCTCCATGGATAGTTATCCTGCGCTAACGTCCCCACGCACGGAAAGTCCAATCCAAAACGCGCCGTGACACGCGGGCAATCCTGCTTGACCCCTTGCGTAGTACATCCTTCTCACAATCTTGGGGCACATCCATCTCACCCTTTTTGGGTTATTAGGGTTTATTGCTCACGTGATCTACACGCTCGATGCTCGGTACACCGCCGTTAGCCGTAGGGCACAATGCTTTGTCAGCCTTTCCACCCCAATGCAAGTGAGCCACCCCCACCGCATCTGCCAAACATAGCCGCGGGCCGGGGACTGCAAAAAATAGGAATCTAGATAGGGTGGACACACCGACGCGTTCTTGTCTGAATCTCCGGCCTATGCACCCAACGCAACGTCCGCACCCGCTGTACACCGCTTGCCTTCCGTGAGCATGCACCCAGCTAACCCCTCATTGCTAGACTCCAACACTCCAGCCCAGCCCTGGCGCTGGTCAGTTCCGTTGATGTGTGAGTATTGTGAGACCCTCCCCGGTCATTCATTTCCGAAGTACGTTCCAAAAGACACTAAAGCAAGCACGCAACGAAGACACACGCACGCACCAGCAGCCCGCCGCCTTATCTTCTGCACGAAATGTGAAGTTGACAAGTGCCGCGCCCCGGCATTTGACTTGGGCTGGCGGCTCGGGCTGACGGCTTTACAGATCCAAAGACAGTAAATAAAAGCAGTGCTGCAGGCCCACAATCATTCATTGATGTTTTGTTCCCACTCTCACACTCTTCTTCCCATCTTGATAACGCCACGAGACGCAACCATCGCCACAAGTGCTGCGCAGCCACAATGCAAGCTGAGCAGCAGCGGCGCGCGCAAAACACACCACGTGAATGTCCTGCTCACTCACTCCGGATCACACACATCACACCTTACGGCTGAACACGACCAGCTAGCAGGAGGTAGATGGGCCCTCCAGTAGCAGCACCCACTCACTGCGCTGCTGCACACCGTGCTCACATTCCTAACCCCCGCCCCATCGGCGAGTGGTTAGCTAGGAGGCGCTGCCCCACACCGCAATCAAGGCGCCCATCCAACTGCTGCTGGCACGCGTGCTGCTGCCGGTTGTCTCTCTCATGACACACACCGCCGCCATGCAGCGGCGCCGCTCTTCACACGGCACGCACGAACACACCCCTTCATTATTGTAGCACCAAGCAATTCAAATAAGAATGCGGCCGCTAATGCTGCGGCGGCACGGGCGCCGTGGGTGCACGTACGGCACGAATGCACAGCCACGCACGCTGCTGTCTCTCACACCAGTTTCAACTGCCAGCAGGCTGCATCCACTGGATTCACTTTGTAGCACCGCCGGCTGCTAGTTTCGATCATGCACCCATCCAATGCGGTTTCCGTTCTAAGGCACACGTGCATGCACATTGCGTGCGTTTTGTGAGCGAGGTCGTGATAGGTTGATAGCTTGGAGTCGCGTTGGCCACTGAGTTCGTCCGCTGCGTACGTCAAACATCACTCATCAGCACCGCCTCCAGCAAAGCGTCATCCATGTCAAGGTCGGCAGGGGCAAGGTTGCGGCCCGCCGCCGCCGCCACGCCCACAGCAGCAGCCGCATCGTGGGCGGCGGCGGCGGCGGCTGACAGGGTGTACAGGCTGGTGCTGCCGCCGCTGCTGCCGAGCTGCAGGTCATTATTGAGCTGCTGCTCCTGAACATGCGGGTAGCTGTCATAGTGGTGGGTCTGCCAGCAGGCCTGCAGCTGGTGTTGCTGCTGGTAGCCGGCGGGGCCGGCCAGGCCGGCAAGGCCAGCGCCTTGCGCAGCAGGCTGCTGCTGCGGCGGCGGCCAGCTGTGAGATGCGGCAGCGGCAGCAGCAGCGGCGCTAACAGGCAGCACGTGGTACTGATGCGGCTGCGGCTGCTGCTGGTACGGCTGCTGCTGGTGGTACGGCTGCTGCTGGTACGGCTGCTGCTGGTACGGCTGCTGCTGGTACGGCTGCTGCTGGTACGGCTGCTGCTGGTACGGCTGCTGCGGGTACGGCTGCTGCTGGTGGTACGGCGTGTACTGCTGCACGGCGGCCATGCGGCTGAGGCCCGGGCCCATGCTGCTACGGCCACCATCGCCGCCGCCACCGCCGCCGGTGCCCTCATGACACGCGGTGGCAGTAGCCACATGCATGCCCGCCGCCGTGGCAGCAGCAAGGTAGGTGGTACTCTCGGCGGTGAGTGGCCGATTCATTATTGCTGCCGGCAGGGTCACTCCCGAGTACTGCTGCTCCTGCGGCTGCTGTTCCGGCAGGGGCGGCAGCGCCCAGCGGGCATACAGCTGGTGATAGCACGCATTTGATGAAACCAGCTGCTGTGCCGCCGCCGCCCCGGCAGGCCACTCATCGCACGCGCAATGCGCGCTTTCCACACCCGCGCTTGCTGCTGTAGCAAGGGTATTCTGCTGCAGCGGCGACATTCCGCTCCGCGCGCTACCGAGGTAGCCATACGAATCGATTTCGTGCGCATTCGGCGCCTGTGCGCCTGGCGGCGCTGCCACCGCCGCTAACACGAAGCCAGTGGCACAGCAAGGCGCCGAGGCGACGCGGAGCACTGGCTGCTGCTGCTGCTGCTGCTGCTGATACAGCTGCTGATACAGCTGCTGGTCAGCAGCAGCCGGCAGTAGCCGGGAAGACGTATTGGGGAACTGCTGCGGCGGCGGCGCCTGCTGTGGCGGCAGCTGCTGCATGCGTGCCTGCTGCTGCTGCATCGGCGTTTGCAAAGTCGCCGGCATCTGCTGATGCGCGTGCGGGCAGGACACGGCGGCGGCGGCATTCGACCAGACGGCGCCGCCTGCCGAGGGAGCGGATGACCAGGGCGCGACGGCAGTGTAGGCAGTGCTCGCACCAAAGTTGTGCAGCTGCTGCTGCTGCTGCTGCTGCAGCTGCTGCAAGGGCCCGCCGCTTCCGCTGCTGCCATGGCTGCCCCAGGTTCCCCAGCCGCCCGCGCTGCTAGCGCGCAGTGCTGTAGCGCTGCCAGCACCAGCAGCACCGGTAGCGGCAGCAGGCAGCAGGGTGCAGCCGCTTGAGAAGCTACCGCCGGCGGCGCCAACGGCCACGGCAACAGCAACGCCACCGCCGCTGCCAACCCCACCGCTGCTGCTGCCGGATACAGCACCTCTGGCGCCGAGCCAGGCGCCCGCCACCGCCCCAGACAACGGCTCTACCGCCGGCGACCAGAGCTGGCGCTGCTGGGGCTGGGGCTGGGGCTGGGGCTGGGGCTGGGGCTGGGGGTGAGGCATGTGAGCAAGCTGCTGCGGCTGTGGCGCCGCCGTGCACACGCTGCTGGTGCCGCCGGAATCGGCAGCGGTGGTTGTTGTCATGGGCACGCAGCCGCCACTTGCGGTGGCAGCAGCAAGGGGCCAGGCCCCCTCCGCCGCGCCGTCCTGCTGCGGCGGCCACTGCTGCTGCTGCGGCCACTGCTGCTGCTGCTGCTGCTGCCACGGCTGCTGTCGGCAGGGGTAGCAGGGGTTGGCGCTGGGCGTGGGAGACGCCAGCAGCATTGTGCAAGGCAGGGGATGGTGCGGCACTGCAGACGCCGAGGCCAGCGGGTCCGTGTTGTTGCAGGCGTTGCTGCTGCCCAGTGAGGGCGGCATCCCGCCGCCTGCGAACCCCTTCACAACGCGCACTACCACCGACGGGTCGCCGCCGCCGCCGCCAGTGAGCTCACTGCCCCACCCGCCTCCGTCAGCGACGACGGTGTCGGTGCCTTCCTGCACAGCGACGACAGTGCCGCCGCCTGCGTCTTGGTCGCCCTCGCGCTCCTCGTCTACCGCGTGCTTGCGGCTGCCGCTGCCGCTGCCGCTGCATTGCTCCCCACCGCCGTCACACAGCCCCTGCTGCAGCTGCTGCTGCTGCTGCTGCTGCGGCTGCAGCTGCTGCGGTGGCGGCGGCGGCTGCAGCAGCATCGTCAGCTGCTGCTGCACGCGCAGCTGCGCCCGCGCCGCCTCCAGCGCCGCCTTCCTCACGCCGGCGTCCGTGCAGTTGCCGCCCACCGCCTGCGCGTAGGCTCGCAGCAGGAGGTGGCGGTTCTGGGCCAGAACGGCGGCTGCGGCGGCGCCGCCGCCGCCATCGCCGCCGCCGCCGCCGCCGCCGCCTTGCGGGTTTGACAGCTGCGGCTCTCCATCGGCCGCACCATGGGCGAGACCGTGGATCTCGGCCTGCAGCGGATGCTGGATCTTGGAGCGGATGCTGCTGTGGACTGTGGGGGCGGCGACGGGCGGTGAGGGTGGGAAAGCTATGAGTTATGTCGGCAAACGGGAATCTACCTCGAATGAAAGCTGAACGCAACCACCGGCACGCACTGCACATACATACACGTTGAGACATTCGGCGCACGGCTGGCATGCACGCACGAGGCTGCGCGACGCCGTGTGGGGGACACACGCATCACACTTACAGACTATGTAGACCACCGGCGCGCGTCGACAGAGCGATTCCGAGAAGGTTGCAAAGGGATTGAATTGAGAACGGGGAGTGGCAGCAACAGTTGCTGAGGAGGATTGTTGAGGGCATGGGCAGGCATGGGGCCGCCTTGTAGGCAGGCACGGCCATGGGCATGGGCATCAAGATGGGCATGGGCCCTGCTGTGTAAAGCGCTGGCCTTGATTGCTCCCAAGCCCTAAAAACGGGGCTCAAAGCGGCCCGGCACCTACTGTTTTTCACATCGTTATCGGTGCGCAAGCGGAAGTGGCGCGCGATGATTGCCCTGAAATTAGAGCGAGGGCGCTCAGGGCGGTTAGGGAAAAAGCCGCCAAAAAGCGTGGGCTCCAACATATGTAACGGTGGCGAACCATTTGGGAGTCTGGGAACCCGCCAACCCTTCGTTCGCCTGATTCCATTGCATGTCTTTAAGGGACCGATGGGCGAACGCACCACTGATTGCCGTGAGCGGCGTGCAGCGCGGCAAGATTCAGTGTTTCAGCGTCGGTCCACTGGCGAGGTCGTTTCCTGAATGCTGCAGCCCGTGACGCCTTCTGCTTCTTAATGCGGCTTGTCTTGTTTGATGCTTCGTTCGGCGAGGGCCCTGGTCGAAACGGAAGCGTCTTGGTCACGACGGGCCCTGCTGCCCCCTCGGGCTTGCTAGAGCCATCGCCCTCAGCGTAATTCCAAGTATTGTTATTGGATAGCGTCGCGGTACCGTTTGAAGCGCCGGAAACTGCCGCAAGGAGGGCCATGAATGACTATTTTCTCTCGCTCAACGGCCGCAGGCACGACCTTCAGCATATGACATAAGAAGGCAGATGCTTAGTGCCGATGCTGGGTTCATCACGCGCCGGCAGGCCACTACAAGCTGATGTGGTCTAATGTCAGCCACGCGTGGCGTTCTATCCTACGTTTCAACGGATCAAAATAGCGATGAAAATGCAGTAGTGCTCACCCAAGCAAACGTGGTTGCCGACCAATTCATCCAACTCAAAGTATCTTCCCCGCAAGTTCACCATGAAAAACGGTGTCAGGTTTTTACGGCTACAAACGCATGTCATACATTTTTCCCGTCTTGACAACAGGCTATCTAGCGGCGTTCCTGGCGAGTGAGCCTTTGACCGCGCGTTCGGCCCGGCACGCGGGCACAGCGCGCTTTTTGCGTGCGCACATAAAGAATGCGGGGTCGGGGCGTAGGTTTATCAGCGGCGCGAGACGCGAGTGGTGTCACGTGTCGAAGCGCGTCGAAGCGTGCCGCCATACAACCGCCAACTGCCGCGCCACGCCAAAGGGAGCAGCGGTGCGCGGATTCTGGCGACCGGCGAGGCACAAACCGAGGCACACACTGTGGATTCGGCGCTGCAGGCTCCGCATCAGCACACGTGCACAGTGCAAGTGGACAGCCTGCGGTACGGCAGGGCGCGGAGGGGCAGGGCCCAAGCTTGGGCCCAAGGCAGCAGGGCCCGAGAATCAGATGCGTGTGCGTGTGGACCCCGCCACGCAACCAGCACCCGCGCGGCCGCGCCATTTGATACCCTTGCGACATGGCGGCCTGCACGAATCCCGACGCGCACGCGGTGCGTGACAAGCGGCAGAAGGTTTTGAGGTGGAAACCGTGCTGACCCGTTCGGCCGTTCCTGCCTTCCTGGCGCACTCGACACACATGGCTATGGATGGGGGAGCAACCGAACCCCGTTATGACTAAACTCCTTCGCCCCCCGGCGACATCACGACGTATACAGGCGCTGAAATGCAGTGATGGCGCCACCACGTCTGACCCGGTTAAGTTGGCGCAGGAAATGATCACCTTTTGGAGCGGCATCAGCAACATGGCGACAACCAACCCTGAGGCCCGCGCAACTGTCCTAGAGGCGCTACGGGCGGCAGGACGACGCTGCCCCCCAGCCCTAGCAGCAGAGATGGGTAGCCTTGTAGTGTCGAGTGAGGAGGTGGCCAAAGCGCTGTCTGCAGCGCCAGCCGGAAGGGCGCCCGGCGCGGACGGTATTCCAGCGGACCTATATAAACGCTTCAGCGACAAATTCTCAGCCATTCTTGCCTCAGTACTCTCAGCAGCAGCCCAGCAACAACGTCTACCAAAGGGTTTCCTGGATGGAGTTATTTGCTGCTTGCATAAAGCGGGGGACCCTACGGTGATTGCTAACTACAGGCCTATCACCCTACTTGACACAGACTACCGGACCCTTGCAAGAATCCTTCCTACTAGGGTATCAAAAGCTTTCAGTCAGACTATCAGCCCCGAACAGACAGCCTTCCTACCACTAAGACGGATTGCTGACAATATTGCACTTCTACAACTGGCACCGCACATCCTGAAAGGGGCAGAGGAAACCGGCGTGGTAGCTTTTTTGGACTTCCACAAGGCGTACGACACTGTTAATCGCGAATTCATGTTTGAATGTTTACAAGCACTTGGGGTTGGCGATGGTTTCCTTGACTGGGTACGTATGCTACACAACGGCACGCGTTCTGCAGCACTGGTCAACGGACATCTGTCACAATTCATGGAACTTACAGCTGGCGTACGGCAAGGATGCCCACTTGCTCCACTGTTATCACTGCCCTGCATAAGTCGTGGAATCTGACTTCCCAACAGTGTGACTCGGGCTGACGATTACGCTGCAGCCCCGGTGTCCCCGCCACTGGATACTAGAGGTCTGTCCGCAAGCGCAGCGCAGTCATAGCTGGGGTTACTTCCATGGCGCATGGCAAAACCAACAGCGCCAAATGCCTGGGTGCGCCACTTAGCAGCAGTGGTGGGGCCGCTCCACGCAGAACCATGTGAAAGCGATGGCGCCCCGACGAGGCCAGCTAGCACCGAGTACACTAGGGGTGTGGCTACCCGGAATTGGTGACGGCAGTCCTGACAACATGCGTGTATGGAAATGCCGGCGTGCGCGCGCAAGCGAATTTTTAGACCGCCCATGCGCCCATGCAGCGCGCCGTACAGCCTTTCCCGCAGCAGCGCCAGGTTGCACAGCAAAATCATACCACGTATATCGTATGAGCCCCAAAGGCCAGCAATTGGCGGCATACGCAAGGTGCACGTATAAGTCAGGGCGACATGGTCCGTTCCCAAACCGCGCACAGCTTTTTCGCAGTTTCTTAAAGAGCGCAGCAAACTATACATACGGACTTCCTAAGGGGGCGCGTAGGGCCATGTGAGCAAACTCGACTGGAAATCGAACCGTTCTCAGGCTAGGAAGCGAGTTTGGGCGTGCGGGCAAGAGCTAATTGTAAAGGGAGGCAAAGACAGGGCGCAAGGCTTCATTGGGTGCGCAAACGTGACCATGACTTTTGCAGCGTAGTGAAGGGCCAGGGCTCAACCGTCGGCCGTAACCGGATGGTTACTTGGGAGATCGGGGAGTTGGGAGTTGGGGGGTTGACCTCGTGACCTGCCCATACACACACGCCACGCCACGCCACACCCGCCCCCCCCGCACACCCTGTGAGCAAGGCGTCCAGACCGCGGCACTTCACAAACATAATACGCATGTGTATGCATGGTTTGGGGCTACCTGAGCTGCAAAAGGGTCATGTGGTGGCCGCCCAGGCAACTGAGGGAGTCGGTGTGTGCCGATGCGTGTCGACCAGGGTATGTCCGCGCCTGGGAGCAAGGAAGTCCGCCGATTGTGCTCGTCATATACCCACGTATAGCACATATCTTCCATACGTGCGCAAAGCTGTAAGACGTGCCCCGCGCGAAGTTGGCTTTCACCGACATGTAAAGCCAACTGGGTCTGAAGAGCCAACGCCAGGCACACAGGGCAAATCACTTATTTTTGGATGTAGCGATTTTAAGCAATGTCAGCGCAGGCCAAGCCAGTGTGCGACTTGAAAGTTCAAGGAAAATCCTTGCCGCGCTCAGGAGCCCGCAAGGTTTAACCTTGCCTTTGGAGTGCCGTGTGCAATGTATGAGGTGACAAGCAGAATGGGCTGAACAACGTCCCGCGTGCAGCCCCAAAAGGCCGAAAAACCGGGCGCCGAAGTACCGTGCCCCCACACCCTTGAAGGGCCAGGGCTCAACCGTCGGCCGTAACCGGATGGTTACTTGGGAGATCGGGGAGTTGGGAGTTGGGGGGTTGACCTCGTGACCTGCCCATACACACACGCCACGCCACGCCACACCCGCCCCCCCCGCACACCCTGTGAGCAAGGCGTCCAGACCGCGGCACTTCACAAACATAATACGCATGTGTATGCATGGTTTTGGGGCTACCTGAGCTGCAAAAGGGTCATGTGGTGGCCGCCCAGGCAACTGAGGGAGTCGGTGTGTGCCGATGCGTGTCGACCAGGGTATGTCCGCGCCTGGGAGCAAGGAAGTCCGCCGATTGTGCTCGTCATATACCCACGTATAGCACATATCTTCCATACGTGCGCAAAGCTGTAAGACGTGCCCCGCGCGAAGTTGGCTTTCACCGACATGTAAAAGCCAACTGGGTCTGAAGAGCCAACGCCAGGCACACAGGGCAAATCACTTATTTTTGGATGTAGCGATTTTAAGCAATGTCAGCGCAGGCCAAGCCAGTGTGCGACTTGAAAGTTCAAGGAAAATCCTTGCCGCGCTCAGGAGCCCGCAAGGTTTAACCTTGCCTTTGGAGTGCCGTGTGCAATGTATGAGGTGACAAGCAGAATGGGCTGAACAACGTCCCGCGTGCAGCCCCAAAAGGCCGAAAAACCGGGCGCCGAAGTACCGTGCCCCCACACCCTTCAGAAGGGCCAGGGCTCAACCGTCGGCCGTAACCGGATGGTTACTTGGGAGATCGGGGAGTTGGGAGTTGGGGGGTTGACCTCGTGACCTGCCCATACACACACGCCACGCCACGCCACACCCGCCCCCCCCCGCACACCCTGTGAGCAAGGCGTCCAGACCGCGGCACTTCACAAACATAATACGCATGTGTATGCATGGTTTGGGGCTACCTGAGCTGCAAAAGGGTCATGTGGTGGCCGCCCAGGCAACTGAGGGAGTCGGTGTGTGCCGATGCGTGTCGACCAGGGTATGTCCGCGCCTGGGAGCAAGGAAGTCCGCCGATTGTGCTCGTCATATACCCACGTATAGCACATATCTTCCATACGTGCGCAAAGCTGTAAGACGTGCCCCGCGCGAAGTTGGCTTTCACCGACATGTAAAAGCCAACTGGGTCTGAAGAGCCAACGCCAGGCACACAGGGCAAATCACTTATTTTTGGATGTAGCGATTTTAAGCAATGTCAGCGCAGGCCAAGCCAGTGTGCGACTTGAAAGTTCAAGGAAAATCCTTGCCGCGCTCAGGAGCCCGCAAGGTTTAACCTTGCCTTTGGAGTGCCGTGTGCAATGTATGAGGTGACAAGCAGAATGGGCTGAACAACGTCCCGCGTGCAGCCCCAAAAGGCCGAAAAACCGGGCGCCGAAGTACCGTGCCCCCACACCCTTCACTGCCCTGCATAAGTCGTGGAATCTGACTTCCCAACAGTGTGACTCGGGCTGACGATTACGCTGCAGCCCCGGTGTCCCCGCCACTGGATACTAGAGGTCTGTCCGCAAGCGCAGCGCAGTCATAGCTGGGGTTACTTCCATGGCGCATGGCAAAACCAACAGCGCCAAATGCCTGGGTGCGCCACTTAGCAGCAGTGGTGGGGCCGCTCCACGCAGAACCATGTGAAAGCGATGGCGCCCCGACGAGGCCAGCTAGCACCGAGTACACTAGGGGTGTGGCTACCCGGAATTGGTGACGGCAGTCCTGACAACATGCGTGTATGGAAATGCCGGCGTGCGCGCGCAAGCGAATTTTTAGACCGCCCATGCGCCCATGCAGCGCGCCGTACAGCCTTTCCCGCAGCAGCGCCAGGTTGCACAGCAAATCATACCACGTATATCGTATGAGCCCCAAAGGCCAGCAATTGGCGGCATACGCAAGGTGCACGTATAAGTCAGGGCGACATGGTCCGTTCCCAAACCGCGCACAGCTTTTTCGCAGTTTCTTAAAGAGCGCAGCAAACTATACATACGGACTTCCTAAGGGGGCGCGTAGGGCCATGTGAGCAAACTCGACTGGAAATCGAACCGTTCTCAGGCTAGGAAGCGAGTTTGGGCGTGCGGGCAAGAGCTAATTGTAAAGGGAGGCAAAGACAGGGCGCAAGGCTTCATTGGGTGCGCAAACGTGACCATGACTTTTGCAGCGTAGTGAAGGGCCAGGGCTCAACCGTCGGCCGTAACCGGATGGTTACTTGGGAGATCGGGGAGTTGGGAGTTGGGGGGTTGACCTCGTGACCTGCCCATACACACACGCCACGCCACGCCACACCCGCCCCCCCCGCACACCCTGTGAGCAAGGCGTCCAGACCGCGGCACTTCACAAACATAATACGCATGTGTATGCATGGTTTGGGGCTACCTGAGCTGCAAAAGGGTCATGTGGTGGCCGCCCAGGCAACTGAGGGAGTCGGTGTGTGCCGATGCGTGTCGACCAGGGTATGTCCGCGCCTGGGAGCAAGGAAGTCCGCCGATTGTGCTCGTCATATACCCACGTATAGCACATATCTTCCATACGTGCGCAAAGCTGTAAGACGTGCCCCGCGCGAAGTTGGCTTTCACCGACATGTAAAAGCCAACTGGGTCTGAAGAGCCAACGCCAGGCACACAGGGCAAATCACTTATTTTTGGATGTAGCGATTTTAAGCAATGTCAGCGCAGGCCAAGCCAGTGTGCGACTTGAAAGTTCAAGGAAAATCCTTGCCGCGCTCAGGAGCCCGCAAGGTTTAACCTTGCCTTTGGAGTGCCGTGTGCAATGTATGAGGTGACAAGCAGAATGGGCTGAACAACGTCCCGCGTGCAGCCCCAAAAGGCCGAAAAACCGGGCGCCGAAGTACCGTGCCCCCACACCCTTCACTGCCCTGCATAAGTCGTGGAATCTGACTTCCCAACAGTGTGACTCGGGCTGACGATTACGCTGCAGCCCCGGTGTCCCCGCCACTGGATACTAGAGGTCTGTCCGCAAGCGCAGCGCAGTCATAGCTGGGGTTACTTCCATGGCGCATGGCAAAACCAACAGCGCCAAATGCCTGGGTGCGCCACTTAGCAGCAGTGGTGGGGCCGCTCCACGCAGAACCATGTGAAAGCGATGGCGCCCCGACGAGGCCAGCTAGCACCGAGTACACTAGGGGTGTGGCTACCCGGAATTGGTGACGGCAGTCCTGACAACATGCGTGTATGGAAATGCCGGCGTGCGCGCGCAAGCGAATTTTTAGACCGCCCATGCGCCCATGCAGCGCGCCGTACAGCCTTTCCCGCAGCAGCGCCAGGTTGCACAGCAAAATCATACCACGTATATCGTATGAGCCCCAAAGGCCAGCAATTGGCGGCATACGCAAGGTGCACGTATAAGTCAGGGCGACATGGTCCGTTCCCAAACCGCGCACAGCTTTTTCGCAGTTTCTTAAAGAGCGCAGCAAACTATACATACGGACTTCCTAAGGGGGCGCGTAGGGCCATGTGAGCAAACTCGACTGGAAATCGAACCGTTCTCAGGCTAGGAAGCGAGTTGGGCGTGCGGGCAAGAGCTAATTGTAAAGGGAGGCAAAAGACAGGGCGCAAGGCTTCATTGGGTGCGCAAACGTGACCATGACTTTTGCAGCGTAGTGAAGGGCCAGGGCTCAACCGTCGGCCGTAACCGGATGGTTACTTGGGAGATCGGGGAGTTGGGAGTTGGGGGGTTGACCTCGTGACCTGCCCATACACACACGCCACGCCACGCCACACCCGCCCCCCCCGCACACCCTGTGAGCAAGGCGTCCCAGACCGCGGCACTTCACAAACATAATACGCATGTGTATGCATGGTTGGGGCTACCTGAGCTGCAAAAGGGTCATGTGGTGGCCGCCCAGGCAACTGAGGGAGTCGGTGTGTGCCGATGCGTGTCGACCAGGGTATGTCCGCGCCTGGGAGCAAGGAAGTCCGCCGATTGTGCTCGTCATATACCCACGTATAGCACATATCTTCCATACGTGCGCAAAGCTGTAAGACGTGCCCCGCGCGAAGTTGGCTTCACCGACATGTAAAAGCCAACTGGGTCTGAAGAGCCAACGCCAGGCCCACAGGCAAATCACTTATTTTTGGATGTAGCGATTTTAAGCAATGTCAGCGCAGGCCAAGCCAGTTGTGCGACTTGAAAGTTCAAGGAAATCCTTGCCGCGCTCAGGAGCCCGCAAGGTTTAACCTTGCCTTTGGAGTGCCGTGTGCAATGTATGAGGTGCAAGCAGAATGGGCTGAACAACGTCCCGCGTGCAGCCCCAAAAGGCCGAAAAACCGGGCGCCGAAGTACCGTGCCCCCACACCCTTCACGCCCTGCATAAGTCGTGGAATCTGACTTCCCAACAGTGTGACTCGGGGCTGACGATTACGCTGCAGCCCCGGTTGTCCCCGCCACTGGATACCTAGAGGTCTGTCCGCAAGCGCAGCGCAGTCATAGCTGGGGTTACTTCCATGGCGCATGGCAAAAACCAACAGCGCCAAATGCCTGGGTGCGCCACTTAGCAGCAGTGGTGGGGCCGCTCCACGCAGAACCATGTGAAAGCGATGGCGCCCCGACGAGGCCAGCTAGCACCGAGTAACACTAGGGTGTGGCTACCCGAATTGGTGACGGCAGTCCTTGACAACATGCGTGTATGGAAATGCCGGCGTGCGCGCGCAAGCGAATTTTTAGACCGCCTCTACTGCGCCCATGCAGCGCGCCGGTACAGCCTTCCGCAGCAGCGCCAGGTTGCACAGCAAAATCATACCACGTATATCGTATGAGCCCCAAAGGCCAGGCAATTGGGCGGCATACGCAAGGTGCACGTATACGTCAGGGCGACATGGTCCGTTCCAAACCGCGCACAGCTTTTTCGCAGTTCTTAAAGAGCGCAGCAAACTATACATACGGACTTCCTAAGGGGGCGCGTAGGGCCATGTGAGCAAACTCGACTGGAAATCGAACCGTTCTCAGGCTAGGAAGCGAGTTTGGGCGTGCGGGCAAGAGCTAATGTAAAGGGAGGCAAAGACAGGGCGCAAGGCTTCATTGGGTGCGCAAACGTGACCATGACTTTTGCAGCCGTAGTGAAGGGCCAGGGCTCAACCGTCGGACGTAACCGGATGGTTACTTGGAGATCGGGGAGTTGGGAGTTGGGGGGTTGACCTCGTGACCTGCCCATACACACACGCCACGCCACGCCACACCCGCCCCCCCGCACACCCTGTGAGCAAGGCGTCCAGACCGCGGCACTTCACAAACATAATACGCATGTGTATGCATGGTTTGGGGGCTACCTGAGCTGCAAAAGGGTCAATGTGGTGGCCGCCCAGGCAACTGAGGGAGTCGGTGTGTGCCGATTGCGTGTCGACCAGGGTATTGTCCGCGCCTGGGAGCAAGGAAGTCCGCCGATTGTGCTCGTCATATCCCACGTATAGCACATATCTTCCATACGTGCGCAAAGCTGTAAGACGTGCCCGCGCGAAGTTGGCTTTCACCGACATGTAAAAGCCAACTGGGTCTGAAGAGCCAACGCCAGGCACACAGGGCAAATCACTTATTTTTGGATGTAGCGATTTTAAGCATGTCAGCGCAGGCAAGCCAGTGTGCGACTTGAAAGTTCAAGGAAAATCTTGCCGCGCTCAGGAGCCCGCAAGGTTTAACCTTGCCTTTGGAGTGCCGTGTGCAATGTATGAGGTGACAAGCAGAATGGGCTGAACAACGTCCCGCGTGCAGCCCCAAAAGGCCGAAAAACCGGGCGCCGAAAGTACCGTGCCCCCACACCCTTCACTGCCTGCATAAGTCGTGGAATCTGACTTCCCAACAGTGTGACTCGGGCTGACGATTACGCTGCAGCCCCGGTGTCCCCGCCACTGGATACTAGAGGTCTGTCCGCAAGCGCAGCGCAGTCATAGCTGGGGTTACTTCCATGGCGCATGGCAAAACCAACAGCGCCAAATGCCTGGGTGCGCCACTTGCAGCAGTGGTGGGGCCGCTCCACGCAGAAGAACCATGTGAAAGCGATGGCGCCCAGACGAGGCCAGCTAGCACCGAGTACACGAGGGTGTGGCTACCCGGAATGGTTGACGGCAGTCCTGACAACATGCGTGTATGGAATGCCGGCCGTGCGCGCGCAAGCGAATTTTTAGACCGCCCATGCGCCCATGCAGCGCGCCGTACAGCCTTTCCCGCAGCAGCAGCCAGGTTGCACAGCAAATCAACCACGTATATCGTATGGAGCCAAAGGCCACAATTGGCGGCATACGCAAGGTGCACGTATAAGTCAGGGCGACATGGTCCGTTCCCAAACCGGCACAGCTTTTCGCAGTTTCTTAAAGAGCGCAGCAAACTATACATACGGTT